>OX451737.1:1045785482-1047000079 GCA_948472305.1 Vicia faba
TTGGGGAAGATACGAAATAAAAAATCTTTCCAAGAGAGGATTACAACACATGAGAATACCCCTTTTCCTCATAGTGCGAGTGTGAAAAGAATGTATGATGTCTCCTAACAAAGTAGGCATCGGGTTACGAGACATGAAGATTTTGACGGCGTTTACACCTATGAGTTGGTCAGGATTTGGAAACAAAACCATCCCATAGATGAGGAGAGCCACAATTTCCTCAAAAGCTTGCAAGTCTGTTGTACCCCAAAATTTCCCCTCTCATTTACCAAGACTTTTCTCACAAGATCTCTTTGACTCAAGACTGGATTAGGGTTTGGTCAGCTCAAGACATCTCATCTTGCACTGATGACCCAAAATTAGGGTTTGAGTTTGCACAAGGATTTTTGGACCATCATTGCTTCATATTACTTTCAACCATCATTAGGGATCCATAAGATCACTCATGACAAGTTTCAAGCCTTGAACCACATTTTTGATCAGTCAATTAGACAGTTGACCTAAAAATCAGCTGTATTGGGAAAAAAAGTCAACCATGGCCAATTTACAGTAAAAATTCACAATTTTTTATCCACAACAACATTTTAAACTCACATGTATCATTTGGTCAAGTTTGGATGACAATTCCTCAAGAAATTTGATCAAATCACAAAAAGGGCAAAATGGTCAAAATTAGGGTTTTGACTGAGGAAAGGCAATTTCTGATTTTTAACCTAGCAAGTGACCAATTGAGTTCAAACATGATTTCAAGGTTTCAATGGCATCATCTTGACTTAATTACATGGCTCAAAACATCTCAATTACATTGGATTGACAAATGAATTTTACAGTCAATTGATAAAAAGTCAACTGTACACTGAAAAGTCAAACTTTGACTTTTTTGTCAAAATCAAGCACCAAGGGTCATAATTCATCAAAAAATTTCCAAATGTGAAACTTGTTCATCAAGAAAACCAATTTTGAAAATTAGGGTTTTGAATTTGAAATTTTCTAACTTAGAAAGTTTCTAAGTATAGAAAATTTTCTTATTTTTTCTCAACTTCACACCACTTTTACACCATGATGCATAATGATTCAAGGAAAGTTCCCAACATGAAAGTTGTAGATCTCAATGAA
Source organism: Vicia faba (assembly GCA_948472305.1). Lineage (NCBI taxonomy): Eukaryota > Viridiplantae > Streptophyta > Magnoliopsida > Fabales > Fabaceae > Vicia > Vicia faba. The sequence continues at coordinate 1,045,786,599 of OX451737.1, forward strand.
ATCTACAACTTTGATTCACACACTTTTCCCTTAAGATGCTTGTATCTCAATATATAAATTTGTGAATACATGGTCATGAACTTGTTAACTTAGTGAATTTTTGCCCTAATTTAGGAAGGTTTTGGACCCAACTGCATGGCCATTTTTCACCTAGTTCCAAGAGGTATCTCAAAATTCATTTCAAAGATGAATTATAGAGCACATTGAAAGATTTCCAAAATGTACAAGAACTCCTCAAGATCATTTTTGAGTAGGGAGAATCGAAGAGAGGAAGTTGGCATTTTCTCACTTTTTGTTCAAGACATTTCATGAAGAACCAAGTTGCAAATCAATGCTATACTGGATAACTCATGTTGTACAGGTCCTAAACTTGTTCAACACTCCTTAACTAAATGCTTACTCAGTTGACAAAGCCTCTATCCATGCTTTTGAACCTTTATCTAACTTGTAATTCCATTTATGGCAAAAAGGTTCCATTGCCATTTTGAAAAAGAGCAACTTTTGCAAACTTTGTAATCTTGAGAATTGGACCCGTCCCCTTGATACATGCAAGTACCACAGACCAAAAACAACTTGTAGGGAAGAAATACCAACCCTAAGGAAGCCAGTACAAGCATGTGAGATTTGTCTTATCACTTTGCTTCAAGTACAAGAAAAGTGGCAAAAAGGCTAGGGCTTGCACAACTGATAGAAGGTTGACACAAAACCATTTCAATGCTAATATACAAACATTATGCAACACATAGGAGGCTTAGCCAAGACCTGAAACACTCCCAAACTGAAAAACACCAAAAAACTGTCCAAAACACACAGTTTCTGCACAAGCTCACCCATCTTCCATTTGGCTCGTGCGTTTTATGTTTAGATCATTCAAAAACCTTACATACTTGATATCAAGCCCATCCAAACCATCATCCTTGTTCTGTGATCACTCCTCCACCATCTGCCATTGTTGACTTCAAATCCTGCAGTTGGACTTGGCCAAGTAGTTCCATCTACTTTCAGAGCAAGGCAAGGGTTGGAATATATTCAGTGAAGCTCAAGGAAGCTCAAGCAAGCATCAGGCCTCCATTAAAGTCACTCCATTTCCATACACGATTCCAGATGAAGGAGGTAAATTTTCAAACTCTATCTCTTTGTACAGGCAACCTTAGGCCACGATTTGTGAATAAGAAATGTAGTCCTCATCATAACGAAGTTGTACATACCATTATCTTGCATTGATTTTACTTGTGCTGAGAGAATTTGGAACTTGAAATTTCTGGAAATATTAGGTCAAGATTTAAGGCTGATAAAATTCTCTTTATACTTTGATTAATAGTGCACATAATTTATACGGTTGGAATCGTGTGCTCAAGTGCTATAATTTTCATGTTATGCATTTTCATTTTTATGGAAGTATGAAGAAGTTACAGGGTGTCTGGCCAAGGCTTGAGGAAGAAGATGAAACAGGGCATATGGCGCGTTTTGCAATATGATATTTTCGTTTCAGTAAAAATAATGGAAGTATAGCCATCCAGTGGCAAAGTAGCGCGCTGGTGAGACCCATGTCCTGGGTTCGAACCTGCGCGCTACTTTTGTTATTTTTCACATTTTCCTTCCTTTTCCATTTTTATTTTTTTGCAGGTTTGGGCTCAGACTGTGGGATTGGCATTTTTGCTAGCTTACTACCATCAGTTCTACTATATCACCCCCCTTGCTAACTCTTTGCATTTTTATTTTTTTTATTATTTGTTTTATTTTCACATTTAATATTTTAAATATTTTCTCTAATATATAAAAATCCCAAAAATATAAATTAATGATATAACACTTTTATTTTATTTTCTTTATTATTTCTCACATAAAAATACATTTTATTTTACTATGATATCATTTATTTTCTTAATAAACTTGTAAATATAATTAAATATATTTAATTTAATTTATCTTTGCATTTCATACTTATAAATACTTATTTTTGCATATATTTAATTTTGATATTTATATACAATATTATTTATTATCTTCACACAAAAAATGCACAAAATAATACATATAAAAACTTTATTTTCTTTTAAATAAAATTAGGGTTAAACCCCTTTCAAAAAAATCTTTTCTTTATATATTTTTAGGTTTAGATTAATTTTTCTCCTATATAAAAACAAGACACAAAAATATTTTTCTTACATGTACATTGCATTACATTTTAAATATTGTTTTGTATTTATCTTAAATTCGTACGAATTCGATTTGGTTGTAATAATGTATTTAGCTTTATATTTGTGCAAATCCCCATTCAAACTTGTATTCCCCCCTTACAAAATGATCTTGGTCCCTCAAAAATGCTAAGATACTTTGCAAACATTGCTAATCATGGCTATACGATGACCCACGCCCGTCCCGTTTACATCCAAAGATAGGGTTGCTTACCAAATCAATGGTAAGACAACAATGTCAAAGGAATAGAAAATACATAGGAAATACATTTGAGTAGGTAGATAACTTCTAGTTACTTGCTCCATTTCAAACAACTATCCTTGCTATTTTCAAAACAAACATACACATTTCAAAACATCTTACAAACATTGAAAACATTTTCAAAAGACAAACATCTTTATATACATTCGTACGAACGGGAATCATTATAAAGATTGTCAAAACGAATGGCCTCTTTTACAAAATACTTTCAAAAACCACACAAAGCACAATTTCTAACAAAAGCAAGTGATCTAGCAAGTAACTAAGAGCCCGTGGAAAACCATGGATGAAAAGGGTGCTAATACCTTCCCATTTCATAATTTACCCCCCGAACTCAAGAAAACATCTCAAAGGTATTTCCTGTGCTTTTTTCACCATTCCTTTTGGATAAAAGAAAAGTTGGTGGCGACTCTTGCTAACCGTAACATTTGCGATAAAACGCAAAACCTCAAGTCAGTTCTCCCACTGCATCACAGAACTGGAGACTCTGCTGGGGAATAATTATAAAAAGTGGGGTTACCTTAGGGTTTAGATCACATTTATTTGCTTAAATTGTTTGACTTGTTTTCTTTACATTATGGTTCTTTGTTTGGGTTTGAATCCTCCACCCGGATTTGGGAAACATTATAGGTAAATAGCAATACGTTATGGAAACTGTACGGGGTATACCGACATGGTCTAAGCAATAGCTATGTTAGTGTGACATATTTGTGGGTACCGGTAGCCTTTGAGTCAATCAAAGAGAATACGGGGTTGTTGAGTGATGTCATGAAGCACTAATGAACTTCTAGAACCCTTTACTTGACCAACTTGGCCTTTAGGATGTAGTGAGATGACTAGCTTTGGTGAAGTCTGAAGTTGGTAGATACTCGATACTACACTCATTGAGGTTTGGTTTCTTGGGATATTTCGGTCGCTATTAAAGAGGCTTGAGCTGAAACAATAACCAAGGAAACAATCCAATGATATTGAGCTCCTTAGAACCCGATTACTATTGTTAGGACAAGTTGAGCCAACTAAACTTCAAGAGGGTACTTACCTATAAAACCCCATGCAAGCCTAAACTAAGAATTTGTTTGCTTTGCTTGTTGTCGTACCCCAAATTTTCCCTATCTCTTTATTCTTGTCTGGCTTTGAACTTTGCATTCCATTTGCATCATTTTATTATTCAGTTATTTGCATATCCCGCATCTCAGGGAATCGGGCGCTTTGGTTTAAAGTTTTAGGGTTGCACCCTCTTTATGTCTAATATTGTTTTGAGGTTTTCTTATCAGGTAAAAAGGAAGCACATTTGGTTCTCGATTAGCGGATCGTGGAATGAATTGTTTCGTCAGGTTATAAGGATTGGTTCTCGCTCAAATTTATCATAGTTTGGATTAGGGTTTATTCCCCTATGTGTGCCGGCCAAGATGCTTGGGTTTTTAGATTTTTGGTTTATGTGAAGATGTTTATTTCGCCTGCCTCGAGGATGGCTCAGAGCTCAGTGCGTTAGGTCAAGAATTCCACCTCCTCGCATTTCAAGTTTCTTCTTTAAGTCTCTAAGCCATTGAGTCGAGAATTGGGAGGTTGAATTGGCAAATGTGGAGTTCAAGCACTACGGAAAATGAGGTTAAAGGTTCAAAATAATCAGGACATTGTTCTTGTTGCTTAAGTTACAATTTATTGTGGGCTAAATATCAAAAGTTCGAGTTCTGTTCGAGAAGTGCGAGCGTGGTTCAGGCATGATTGGAAGATCAAGGTTTAAAGCGACCGATGTTTGGGGTCTCGAATTAATCAGTGGAATTAAATTCTTAAGCATTCATTTTGTTTTGTTCGAGAGTTTAATTATAAGGCGCGTGATGTGTTTGGAATACAAGTTATAACAATTATTCAGGATTTCTTAAGATTCAAGTTACTAAGTTGAGATGTGCGTTCGAATCATTCGAAAGAGAATTTCAGAATTTAAACAAGATCGAGAGTTGTTTGATTTCCATACAAGTGAATTCATTCAAAGAAATATATCATTCAAGCTTTCGTATTCGTTACTTTTTTTTGGACTGATTACAAAGCGTAATGAAAAATGAATTATAGTATGGAATACAAATTACATTTTTGTTTTGATTACAAAGAAAAGAGAAAAATAATTTGTGTTTCTTCAAGTCTTCATCTTCAAGTCATTCGTCCTCGCCTTGGTATTTTCATCGTTCCGTCTCACTTCGAATCGTCCAATAATTGTGCTCATGAAACAAGAAAAAGAAAAAGGGTTAGCAATCAAAATATGAAAAAATTCAAACCAAGAGTTAATTGATTGTTATGTCATCATAAGGGTTTGCCTTTTGGAATCAGTTAAAGAGGGAGATGTTTTTATCATGTCTTAAGTTTTCTTCCAAATTGAAAATCACAAAGAGTTTTCTCTTTGGTTCACAAAAAGAAAGAAAAAAAAGAGAAGAAAATAAAATTTCCAAAGCAAGCCCAACGCACAAGATGTCAAGGCCAAACAAGCACAACTCACCAAAACAAACAGGCAGCAACATAAATGGCACAACAGGCAACGCACAAGGCAAAACGTGCAGCATGCCACAAGCAAACAATACAACATAGATGGTATCTAATATACAATTCAACATCATTTTAAACCAAACAAATAAAATAACAACAACTCAAAACATTAGTGCAAGCAGCCAAAATACCCCTAGCATCATCATTTTCCACAAGAGGCAAACCCTTCAGAACTTTAAGAAAAAAAGAAAGCTTTTTATCATGGAAAGATGAAAGAGGAGGAGGTATCACCTGCCAAAACCAAAACAGCAAAAAAAATTGCACCCTACAGTCAAGTTTGCACTAAAATGAATAGAGACAAAACCTGTACCTTTAAAGGCATAAAACAACATCATAAATTGTTCAAATCTCACCAATTCTCCCCCCCCCCCCCCCCACATTTCCACCCCTGCATTATAAATAGACATACTGTTTCATTAAGGAGATCCTGGACATAGCTTGAAAAAACCAGCACAAACCACAAGCTGCAAAAAACCAAAAAGCCAAACCAAACCACAAAATTTCAACCCAAAAACCAGTGAAAATACCAAAACTGCAAACCAAAAAAATTTCTTCAGCAAGAACAAGATCAAAAATAGAAGAGGATTCCTTTTCCAGATTTTTTCAGCAAGAGAAACAGATCAAAGAAAAATATACCAGGTTTTTTTGCTATAACTCATGCCATTTCATTACTGTTTATTTTCATATTTGTAGCAAATTTCAGTTCCCATTTGTGTATTGTTATCACTAAGAAGATATCCAAATAATCTGTTAATCAGCTTACCTTGTCAACAAAATAACAAATATCAACCTGCCCAAACCATTAGAACCTGTAAACCAATAGAACCTTAACTTGTCAAAGCTTAACCTGTACAAACCTTAGGATCTGTAAAAAAAACCATAAAACCAGTAAAACATAGAACTTGTCCAAACCATTAGAACCTTTAAACCAATAGAACCTTAACTTGTCAAAGCTTAACCTGTACAAACCTTAGGATCTGTCAAAAAAACAATAAAACCAGTAAAACATAGAACTTGTCCAAACCATTAGAACCTGTAAACCAATAGAACCTTAACCTATACAAACACTTAGAATAGCCCAAAACAATAGAGCCTGTCAAACCACATAAAATCTGTCAAAAACCAAAATAGCTCAAAACATAAAGCCTTACAGAACCATAACCTGTAAAACCATAGAACCGTAACCTGTAAAACCAAAGCTTAACCTGCTAAACCAAAACCAACATAAAACCTCCAAAAACAAAACAACCTGCCATCCAAAACATAACAACTTGCTGTCCAAAAACGTTAAAACCAGTTCAGAACCTTATGTTAAATATCTTAACCTTGTCAAAAAACTCTTAACCTGTTATTAAAACTAGCAATCTGTTAAACCATAGTGTTGTACCCCAAAATTTGCCTTCCCATTTTTCATACAAGATACAACCCTAAGTTTTCTTGGATATTCAAGTTGGCTCAGAAATCGACCAGACAGATTCTCTTCCGGGGCAGTAAATCAGCAATTAGGGTTTTTTGAAATTCTCAAAAGAAAATGAGTTTTCAAAGATCCGATTGGCCTTCATAGGTCTTCATGCTTCCTCAAGGTTGTAGTTATGATTTCTTCAAGTTACAAGACTTTGAGACGATTATGTCTGTTCATGGTCACATGTGATGTCGCTCACGGGTTTATCTTCAGAGAATCGGAAGAAATTTGAGTTTGGAAGACTTTAAAATTATCAAATCATCGCAAGGCATTGATTGATTTTGAATTTTTCTTAAACACAGTTTACTGAAAGGATAATGTTTGTTCTCAGAGCATGATTTGATTGTGACAAGAGATGGAGATTAAGACTGTCATTTAGGACAATCATGATTTTGGGATCCAGGTTGACCAGATGATTTACGTCCTTAAAACATTTATTTTGTTTAGGAAATGGAGTAAAAGTGCGTGTTTGTTTGAAATGCAGTTACAGAGTTATTTGGATTATTTTGAAGTCAAGTTACCAGACTGGAGCATTTTTATTTCAAATATCCTGATTGGGAATTTCAAAAAAAAAAAAATCAATTAGGATACGAAGAGAAATTACAAATTTTTGTTTATAAAGGATTTCAAGTTATAAAATAACACAAGAATACTTTATACTACAATTCAAGTTCTTCTCCAATTTCAAACACACCGTCCAAGATTGTTACGAAACTTCAAATTCTTTTAATACTTTATGTTTTACAACTTATTGTATTTAAAGATAAGTTGGTCCACTATTGGATACAATACATCAAAATACAAGAAGAATTTTTCTAAGTTACAAAGAAAATCAAGTGAATGTTTGGCCTAAGAGAACTAATCCATGATTAAGTTGTTTGAAGATTGAAGTTATATCAAATTCCTTTGATTATCTCCAAGACTTTCATGTTTGCCATGAATTTCTTGCGTTCTTTGCTTTGTCATCTCCACTTTTGCTCACATGAAAACAAGAGAAAGAAAGCATGATTAATACAAAAATATATGAGCATGAACAAGGAATTTTCCAAAAGCTATTTCATAAGTTCATCATTAAGGTTTGCAATGTGGAATCAGAATGCTATTTATTTCATCACAACCTATTTCCCCCAGTTGCAAATCACAAGAAGGTTGCCCTTATTGGTTCACAAAAAAGAAGGAAAAATAGAAATTCGCGAACATGATAGCCCAAGGCTACACACAATAACAAAATGCTACAACAGTCCAAAAAAACAGCATCATCACAAACTGAAACAAACAGCATCATCACAAACTGAAGCAAAGCAGCATCATTACAAACTGAAGCAAAACAGCATCATCACAAACTGAAGCAAACAACATCATCACAAACTGAAGCAAAACAGTATCATCATAAGCTAAAACAAGGCAGCAATGTGGCAAATATGACAAAATAGCCAAATGCTAAATCAAACAAAATAGCAAGTCAACTTGCTCAAGAGACAAAGCATCATCATTTTCCAAATGCTACAAACCCTTCAGAGTATTAAAATAAGCAAAAGAGAAAATTGCTTTTTATTGTCATTGAGAGAGAAGAGAGGAAAGAGATCACCTAGGCTACAGAATTGCCCAAAGTACATCCTGCAAAAGCTCTGCTACAAAAAGAAGAGCTGATGTAAAATATAAAATCAGAATAAAACCTGCTGTAAACCCAAAATCACCAAAACCTGCTGTAAACCCAAAATCACCAAAACCTGCTGTAAACCCAAAAATCACCAAAACTTGCTGTAAACTCAAAAATCACCAAAAACCTGCTGTAAACCCAAAAAATCACCAAAACCAGTTGTAAACCCAAAAATCACCAAAACCTTCTAGAATACAAAATCAAGAAAAAACCTGCTGTAATCACAAGACCATAAAACCTGTTGTAAACATCAAAGACAGGAGGCCACAACATAAAAGAGGTTCAATAAAAACAGAGAGGGGTGATTGATTGAATATACAACAAACACAGTAACAGAGTAAAAAAACGAGCAACAACAAGTCTCATGTTCATCAAGACCAAAACCTGATAAACATCATCAAAAACTCCAAAACCTGATAATCATCATCAAAAACTCAGAACAAAATAACCATCATAAAAAATTCCAAAACCTGATAACCATCATCCAAAAACTCAGAACAAAATAACCATCACCCAAAACACAGAAACAACACGATCATCATTCAAAAATTTGATAACCAAGAAAGAGATAACATACCATCTAATCCAAAGGCCAAAAAGAAGACATAAAAGTTACTAACAAGCCCGAAGAGCCTCACCCCCATCCTCATCTCTTTCCCTCATAAATCTTCTGCCACCACTGAATACCATCCTCAATATCGCCTCTCCATTCCTAATTTGCAGAAAATCACAAGAACAACAAGACAAGGGAGAAGTTATAAGACTCCAACAGGTATGAGTTCTCCCCCATTCTCATACTTCCATAGCATAATTTCTGCATCTAAAGAACTAAGGGGTAGTTAAAGGAAAACTCAACAAAAATCTGTAAGCTAGAAAAATAACGAAAAAGATCTTACCTTTTCAAAATTGCTAGGGTTAGATTAGGGATACGAGAGAGGTATATTCCGGTAACAAAGAGGTTGAGGGAGGTCAAGGATGAGACGATTTTGGGCCTCTCTGATCTAAATCCGAATTTTAAAAAAAGGTTTTCAAAAGGTGTTAGCTGTTGTGAGACAAAGAGGCGTAGGTTGTTACTGTAGAAAGCAATTCGTTTGCGAGGTAAGTCAGGAACGGGGTAGTGAGGAAGTTTAGAAGGATTTAGCTTGTGGAAAGGATGAACAGAGATAAGAACAACGCCGCGTGAAAGGGAAGACATACCAAAACCCTAATTTCATGTTACCCCATAATCCGTGAATAACCATTTGGATAAGGAATTTTGGGTTTTGGGTTGTTGGATTGTGTTGGGCGACCCATTGTTTTGCTCCATAAGCCCAATTCTGTTTATTGCATACACCCCCTTTCTTTTGTTTAATTTATAATTCTTGTTTACATTATTTATTTTGAATAATTTGTTTTTGTTCCTAATTTGCTTTTTGTTAAACTTTTGCTATTAATTTCCTTTTGATTCTTTTTCATGATACAAATGTCACACAAAAAATAGAACATATTTTTATTTTCTATTTTTAATTTTCTCATATTCAAAAAATATAAAATATAAATTTTTCATAGGATTAATTAATTCTTTTCATCATGAAAAATATTAAAAGATAGAAAAAATATATACACTTTGATTTAATTTCTTTAGTTAAACATTTTCTTTAAATAAAATCTTATTTTTTCTTTCTTCCTTACAAGTAAATATATACAAGTTTATTTCGTTGGTTAATTTTATTTCATAGATTATTATAGCTTTTAATTAATCGTTCAAAATTCGATTTGGTTGTATTGTTTGCTATTGGGACCCTTAAATCGCATTTGACTCATCCCCATTTGTAAAAAAATTGTACCCCTATTCCCGAACACTTTGTAATAGCGTAGAATTTCAATTCCCGCAATTTACTATTTTCCTTATACTGTATAGTAATTAGGCGTGTATGGCAAGATTCAAAAATCAATCGCTAGATAACCTAATCAAAGAATAAAATAACTTGAAACCAACACACTTTTTCACACGCGCACCTCTAGGGTAACCTCGCTCGTTGCCTCGGAAATACAGTCATGTCCCTCGAATATGGGACGCCTTAGCAATGACCCTTCGATAAAAAAGATCGTAGTCCCTCGATGACCCTCGATGTTGCCTTCGATAAAATGATCTCGTCCCTTATGAAAATTGCTAAAGCGTATCATAAGTATCCTTCGATGACTGTAAAAATTGACCTGCGCCTGTCCCTTCACATCCAACGATGGGGCTTCTTACCAAATTAATGGTAAGATAGCCACATTAAAAGGAGGAAGAAAAGAACAATTTAATACCTTTCGAGTAGATAGATTCGCCCCTAGTTACTCGCTTGCTCACGATAAAAACATTTTTACACCTACACTTTCATTTCAAAACATTTTCAAAAGACAAAACATTTTGTATACGTTCTTATATAGACAAGAACCATTGCAAAACATCTTTTTAAAACATTTTCCGAAACACGACTCACAAACACCTCTTTGAACCACTTTTCAAAACAAAACTTTATACGCGTTCTTATAGAAACGAGAACCATTACAAAAGGATGTTTTTCAAAATACTTTCAAAGCCCACACCACAAGCACACTGTCAAATGAAAGCAAGTGATCTAAATGAGTAACTAAGAGCCCATGGAAAACCATGGATGAAAAGTGTGCTAATACCTTCCCTTTTCATTATCTACCCCCCGAACCCGAGAAATAATCTCGAAAGGTCTTTCCTGTGCTTTTTTACCTTTCCTTTTGATAAAAGAAAAGTCGGTGGAGACTCTTGTTATCCGCACAAATGCAATCGAAACGCAAAACATCAAGTCAGTTCTCCCACCGTATCACAGAACTGGCGACTCTGTTGGGGGTTAATAAAAAAAAGTGGGGTTACCTTAGGGTTAGATCACCTTTAATCGCTTTCATTATTTGATTTGTGTGCTTTATATTTAGTTCTTTGTATTGGGCTTACTTTGATCCTCCATCCAGATCTGGGGCACCTTTTTAGGTAAATAGCAATAGATTGTGGAGACTGTACGGCATAGACCGATATAGTTGAGACAATGGCTATGTTAGTGTGACGAATTTGTGGGTACCGGTATCCCTCGTGGTGAATCGAGGAGAATACGGGGCCGCTGAGTGGCGTCATGAAGCACTAATTAACCTTAGAACACAAATTGAACAAACTTGGCCATTAGGACGTAGTGAGGTAGCCGGTTTCGGTGTAAAGCTGAAAATTGATTGATACTCGATACTACACTCATTGAGGCTAGACTTTTGGGATATCTCGGCCGCAAGAAAAGATTGTTGTGCTGAGACAATGCCTAAGAGAAAGGTCTGTGATATTGAGATCCTTTAGAACCCGATCATTATTTTTAGGACAGGTTGAGCCAACTAGACTTCAAGAGGGTACTCACCTACAAAACTCATGCAAGCCTAAAACATATGGATCTGTTTGTTGTGTGTGTATATGTTTGCTTGTACATAAACATCATAAACATCATCAACATCATATGCATGCTCACTGACCATTTCATGGATTTAGAAATGTATCTTTGTTTTTGTTTTGTAGGATATGAATTCTCTCCGAAGAAACACCATTTGAATCAGCTTTGTAAAAGCACATCCTTAACTTCAAGAGCTAGCTTCAAGAGTGCCCGGGGATTCTCCTTTTACCAAGAAGTATGGTCGAATCCTCAATTTGGCTACATCCAATTTCCAAGAAGAGATGATGTGTGTACTATTCCAATTCTTTGATCCCGTACATCATTGTTTCACTTTTCCGGACTATCAGTTGGTACCTACACTAGAAGAGTTCTCTCTGCTCTTAGGGGTGCCTGTGCTTAATCAGATACCATTCACCAGTCTAGAAGGGATTCCAAAACCTGAAGTCATCACCGAAGCTTTACATGTGAAGAGGGCTGACGTCTTAGCCAATTGGGAGACGAGAAGTGGGGTTAAAGGCTTTTTAGCTAAGTTTCTATTGGAAAAAGCTCGTTCATTCTAGGATGACATGGATTTCCAAGCTTTCGAAGACGTGTTATCTCTCCTCATTTATGGTTTGGTTCTGTTTCCCAATTCGGACCAATTCATAGACATTAATACCATTAAAGTCTATCTCTCTCGCAATCTTATACCCACCTTACTAGGAGACATCTTGCATTGCCTTCATACTCGTACCATGAAGAAAAGAGGTAACTTTTTGTGTTGTGTACCCCTACTCGCTAAGTGGTTCACTTCACACCTGCCTCAGTCAGCATTGAAGAACGAGCAAAGATTGACTTGGTCTCAAAGGATGATGTCTCTCTCCCACTCTGATATCCGTTGGTGCTCAAGATCTTTGGAAGATATTTCTATCATTGACCACTGTGGGGAGTTCCCTAATGTACCTCTGCTAGGTATTAGGGGAGGTATCACCTACAACCCGTGTTTAGCTCTTCGGCAGTTTGGGTATGCCCGAAGAGACGGCCCTCATGAGATGCTCGTCCAGGGTTTGGTCTTCGACTACGACAAAGAAGATCAAGGTTATCGCCAGAGGTTTGCACGTGCTTGGGGAATGGTGAACAAGGTGGACAGTAAGACTTTGGGACGTAAAAAATCTATCCCTCTCGAGCCTTACCTTAAGTGGGTACGGGCTCGTGCCCAGAGTCTCTTGATGCCTTACCCTTCCATCCTTCTTGTCATCATTGAGCCTGTTATTGAAGGAGACGTCCCATACACCATTATTCACCCTGACATGCCTACCTCTCTCGAAGACCTGCAGAAATCTTGGGTTCAGTTAAAGGAAGAGCGAGACACCTTTGAAACCCAGTACTATGCCAGTGAGAAGAAGGTTCTGGAGCTCACCAAACTGCTTCATGAAGAGAAAAATATGAATACCTACATTGCTCCAAAGAGGATGCATTCGGTCTTTTTGTCTTAGGAGTTTTTGTTGTATTTTGTTTCTTTCTTTGTAAGCCCAAGGAAGCATGATGTATTCAAACTTGGTTTTATTTAATATGACGTGTGTTCTTTTTTGGTTTGGACAAGTTTAAATCTCTAAATTTCCTTGAAATCATTTGCATATTGCATCTTCATTCATCATAACATCATACAGGTTTCTCATAACAGGTGGCCTTATCCTTCTACTGTTTATTTCAGTGAGATGGATGTTGAACAAACTGTGAAAGATCTTCAGGCGCAGAATGCCCAGTTTTAACAAATGCTCATGGCTCTGACAAAAGGACAAGAGGAGTTGAAGACTCCGCTAGCCAAAGAGAAGAAGAATAAAATGAAGAAACCAACCGGAGTTGTGATCATGGGAAGAAGGTTTAAATGGAAGACCAGGCGAACCTTATACTTTGCAACATCATAGGGTGAAGGAGATAATCGAGGAGCGAGACCCAGGAAGTGAACGATGACCCAGTATCCGAAGGAGAGGAAGAGCCTGATTACTCTGAGGATTAATATCCTCCTGCTGATGATAAATACAAATAGCTAGAGGATCGTTTGAATGCCATAGAGATTCAGAGGGTACCCAGTTTGGACTTTGAAGAATTAGGACTCATCTCAGGGGTTGTCATCCCACAGAAATTCAAGGTCCCAACTTTCGCCAAGTATGATGGTGTCTTTTGCCCAAAACTACATCTGAGGTCATATGTCAGAAAGATTCAACCCCACACGGCTGACAAGAACCTGTGGGTGCATTTCTTCCAGGAGAGCTTATCAGGGACTCAGTTGGATTGGTTCTACCAATTAGAAGGGTCCAATGTTCGCAACTGGGAAGAGTTGGCTGCCGCTTTCTACAAATAGTATCAGTATAATGCTGATTTAGCTCCGACTAGGACACAATTACAAAGTATGTCTATGGGAACAGATGAGGGTTTCAAAACCTATGCTCAAAAATGGAGGGATCTCGCAGGCAGGGTCCAGCCCCCTTTATCCAACAGAGAATTAGTGGATATGTTCCTTGGCACCTTGTCAGGACCATTTTTCAATCACCTGATTGGGAGTTCTTCATCTGAGTTTACCGAATTAATCATAACTGATGAGCGGGTCCAAGTTGGTATAAAAAGCGGCAAAATTCAAAAATATGCATCCTCAAGTATGGTGAAGAAACCTTTTGTTGGAAAGAAGGAGGTCAGTGTTGCGTATGACCATAGGAATCAAAACAAAACCGACTGTCGTCCGGCAGTAGGGGCTATCATGATTTCTAATCCTGCGCCAAATCAGCAGCAAAATTATCAGCGCAAACCAGAAGCGCCCATGAGACGATTTACCCGGATTAACATGACCATGTATCAGGTTTTGCCACACCTTCTCAAGACTAATCTAGTAACCTTAAAGGAAGCTCCCAGGAATCCCAATACTGCTTCTCCCCGCTACAATCCGAACACCCGATGTGCCTATCATTCTGAAAGCCCGGGGCATGATACAAATGACTGTTGGGCCTTAAAGAATAAGGTGCAAGACCTTATCGATGCGAAGGAGATTGAATTTGAGCCCTAAAAAATGCCTAATGTAATAACGGCACCAATGCCCAGACATGGCCAAGGTATCAACGCCATTGATGATGATCGTTTTGTTTCCTCGGTGAATGACTTGGTTACTCCTCTGTTAACCATTAAACAAAATCTACTGCAAGCCGGATTGTTCCCAGGTTGCGATGAAAATTGCCACCTTTGTAAATCTCTGCCGAACGGTTGTTTGTTACTAAAGATAGGCATCCAGCGCCTGATGACTAGTAAAGAAATCCTATTTGAAAAGCTACCTCTTATCAAAAGCTCTTATCAAGATGTTTCGATAATCACCATTTTCGACAATCCTCCCAGGGTCTCCACCAAAAGACCTGTCAGGATTACATCTTCTCCCAGATCTGCATCATTAATCATCACTATGCCAAGACAAATACCATACTCCTCAAATGAATCTGTTCCCTGGAGTTATGAGGCTGACGTTTATTACTACGACGTCAAACAAGATCAGTTGGCTGTCACAAATGAAGTTGCGAGAGATATTGATCCTGATATCGGTAACATCACTAGAACCAGCAAAATTACAAGAAGTGGAAGAGTCTTCTCACCTGAGATTTCTCCAAAGACCGTTGCTACTCCTGTGATCATCATTACTGCCACTCCTACCGACACCGTCGGTGATGCTCCTACTGTTTTCCCTACTGCCGATACAAGGGGCAAAGAGGCTTTGGTTGAGCCTTCCCAAGCAAGATAACATCCCAAAGTCATCCTCGAAGCTTCTAGAAAAGAAATAGAAGAAATCCTGAAGATAATCAAGAAAAGTGAATACAACGTTGTAGAACAATTGGGGCAGACCCCCTCGAAGATATCATTGTTGTCCTTACTTTTGTGTTCTGAAACTCACGCCAAAGCCTTGGTAAAGTTTCTTAAGACCGCTCACGTGCCCCAAGAGACCTCCATCGACCAATTTGAAGATTGTATGGCCAGTCTAACTGCTGATAATAGATTGGGCTTTTCCGATGCTGATTTAACCTCTAAAGGAAGGAAGCACAACGATGCCTTACATGTTTCCATTGAATGCAGGGGCACCACACTTGCCCATGTTTTGGTGGATACCGGTTCATCATTGAATGTCTTGCCCAAAAATGCCCTTGATCGACTGGATTGAGAGGGACTCATCTTGAAACCTAGCAACATCATAGTAAGGGCCTTTGATGGTTCCAAGAGGACAGTGCACGAAGAAGTTAGTATCCCCATAAAAATTGGGACTCATACTTTTGACTCAATTTTCTATGTGATGGACATCCGCCCTTCGTACTCTTTTCTGTTGGGTCGACCCTGGATCCATGGTGCTGGTGCCGTCACTTCCACCCTACACCAAATGCTAAAATACCCGATCAGAGGGAAGATTTTCACAGTTCACGGAGAAGAGGAATACATGGTTAGCCATTTGAACTCTTTCAGGTATGTTGAAATGGATGGTGAATTCATAGAGACTCCCTGTCATAAATTTGAGGAGGTTCCAACAACGGTCGCAGCAAACAAGTCTACTCCAAAGGTCCCGAAGATTACCAGACCTCCGCTAAAGATAGCTTCATTGAATGATGCTCGAGCAGTAGTCGAAGAGGGAGGATGTACTATCTGGGGTCAACTTCCGGATATTCCCTACAAGTCCGACAAATTTGGGTTGGGGTTCACTTCAGAGGCTCAGAAAGCTGTCCGCCGTTCTCGCGCTGGGGGACCACCTCTGTGTATCAGCAATCAAGGAGTCAATGCAATAGAAGATAGTGATGGAAACTGTGACATGGATGATTGGATTTTTCCAACCATCGGCAGAGGGCTCAACAATTGGGAGGCGAAAGATTTCATTCCTATTACTTTTATTCAAGAGTAATTGTCTTTTAATATTTTCAGGCTTGTAATATTTAAACAATTCAGACTTTTTAAAACCTTGTGTCTTACCCGAGGCACAATGGTCCATCTGTAAGGGTTGTCACTTCATTCTCATATGTCATTAATGAATCATGAACGTTTTTACATCAAATTTTATTTTCTTTGTCTTCTCTTTCTTACATTTTATTTATTTCAAAGGTAGCTATGCTCTTACACACACTCACATATTGAAAATGCAGATCTACATCCACTCAGGATCCCATGGGTAACAATTCTGCTATGGCCAATTGTGACTTTGAAAATCTGATCTACCAAGCCGACAACGAATGTGAGGAAGATTATGAAGTGCCAGGAGAGTTGGCCAGGTTGTTGCAACAAGAAGAAAGGACCATTCAGTCGGTCGAGACAATTAACTTGGGAACTGAGGAAGATAAGAAAGAGGTCAAGGTTGGTGCCAACTTGAAACCTAGTGTCAAGGAGCGTCTGATTCAGTTATTGCATAATTATGTTGAGATCTTCGCCTGGTCGTACAAAGACATGCCAGGACTGGATGCAGACATTGTGGTACATCGTCTGCCTACAAAGGAAGATTGTCCCCCAGTAAAGCAAAAGGTTCGTCGTATGAGGCCCGACATGTCGGAAAAGATCAAAGCAGGAGTTATGAAGCAATTCAATGCTGGATTTTTGGTTGTCACCTCTTATCCCCAATGGGTGGCCAATGTTGTCCCTGTACCCAAGTAAGATGGTAAAGTGTAGATGTGTGTGGACTACATAGACTTAAACAGGGCAAGCCCCAAAAATGATTTCCCACTTCCCCGCATCGACATCCTGGTGGATAATACGATGCAACACAAAATGTTTTCCTTCATGGATGGCTTCTCGGGCTACAACCAAATCAAATTGGCCCCTGAGGATATGGAGAAAATGACTTTTGTTACACAGTGGGGCACTTTCTGCTATAAGGTCATGCCATTCGGACTGAAGAATGCTAGGGCAACCTATCAACGCGCTATGGTAACTTTATTTCATGACATGATACACCATGAGATAGAGGTCTACATAGACGATATGATAGCCATATCGCATACGGAAGAAGAGCACCTTGATCACCTACATAAGTTGTTTGAAAGGCTGAAGAAGTACAAGTTGAGATTGAATCCAAACAAGTGTACATTCGGAGTACGGTCTGGTAAACTCCTGGGTTTTGTCGTCAGCAACAAGGGTATCAAATTTGATCCTGCCAAGGTTAAAGCGATACAAGAAATGTCGTCTCATCGTACTGAGAAAGAAGTCAGAGGATTCTTAAGACGTATGAATTACATAGCCAGGTTTATTTCTCACCTGATAGCTACTTATGAACCAATCTTCAAACTCTTGAAGAAAGATCAA
The DNA here is from genome assembly GCA_948472305.1 of Vicia faba. NCBI lineage: Eukaryota > Viridiplantae > Streptophyta > Magnoliopsida > Fabales > Fabaceae > Vicia > Vicia faba. The sequence goes on from OX451737.1 coordinate 1,045,804,435, forward strand.
GTAATCAGATGGGGCGAGGAATGCCAAGTTGCTTTTGACAAAATCAAAGAATACCTGCAAGAACCTCCTGTGTTGTTGCCACCTGTTGAGGGAAGGCCATTGATCTTATATCTAACTGTTTTAGAAAACTCAATGGGGGTGTGTGCTGGGGCAGCATGACGAGTCTGGCCGAAAAGAGCATGTTATTTATTACCTGAGCAAAAATTTTACCGACTGTGAAACAAGATATTCACTGCTCGAGAAAACTTGTTGCGCTCTGGCATGGGCTGCTCGCCGATTGAGACAATATATGCTAACCCACACTACTTTGTTGATATCTAAAATGGATCTGATAAAGTACATCTTTTAGAAGTCCACTCTTTCTGGGAGAATAGCAAGATAGTAGATGATCCTGAAAGAATATGACATACATTATACTACCCAAAAAGCAATAAAGGGCAGTGTATTGGCTGATCATCTTTCTCACCAAGTTGTAGAAGACTATCAGTCCATGAAGTTTGAATTCCCAGACGAAGACATCATGACGTTAGACAACTGTGAAGAGATCATGCCATATGACGGACCTGAACAAGGATCCCGATAGACCCTGTTCTTTGATGGGGCATCCAACGCACTTGGAAATGGTATCGGCTCCGTACTCATATCTCCATAAGGATGTCATACTCACTTTACTACAAGACTTTGCTTCAACTATACAAACAACATGGCAAAATACGAAGCGTGCATCTTTGTTCTCAAGGCTGCCATAGACTTGGGGATCAAACACTTGGATGTATTTGGAGATTTAACCTTGGTCATTAGTTAAGTCAAAGGGGAATGGGATACCAAGCACTCCAACCTTATCCCTTATAAAGAACATGTGTTGACATTATTGCCGCATTTCGAGAAGATTACCTTCGAGCATTTCCCGCGAGAAGAAAATCAGCTAGCGGACGCATTAGCTACAATGTCATATATGTTTAAACTTAATTGCGATAACGAGGCTCCTCAAATCACCATTGAGCGGATGAATGAACCAGCCTATTGTCACGAGATTAATACTGAAGAAGTAGTGGACCAGCCTTGGTTTCATGAAGTCAAGAGGTATCTCGAGTCTCAGGAATATCCAGAAGGAGCTTCGGTGAATGACAAGAAGTTCCTAAGAAGGTTCTCGGATAAATTCTTCCTTAGTAATGACATTCTGTACAAACGCAATCATGACTCTGTATTGCTTCGGTGCATATACAAGGCCGAGGCTTAAAGGATCATGGGTGAGCTACACGAAGGCACTTTTGGTACTCATTCCAGTGGGCATACAATGGCAAAGAAAATCCTACGGGCAGGCTATTATTGGTCACCCATGGAGGCAGATTGCTACCAACACTCTCGGACTTGCCATAAGTGTCAAATCTATGCTGACAAAGTGCATGTACCTCCGGTTCCTCTGAATGTCTTGAAGGCTCCTTGGCCCTTTGCTATGTGGGGAATCAATATGATTTGGGAAATCAAGCCAACAGCCTCCAATGGACACCGCTTTATCTTAGTGGCCATCGACTATTTTACAAAGTGGGTTGAGGCAGCTTCCTTTGCTTCTGTTACTAAGAATATGGTCGCATGATTCATCAATCAGAATCTCATCTGTCGGTACGGTATCCCAGAGAGAATCCTCACTGATAATGGTACAAATCTGAATAATACTATGATCACCGCCTTGTGCGAGCAATTCAAGATTTAACATCATAATTCTTCCCCTTACCGGCCAAAGATGAGTGGTGCTGTAGAAGCTGCTAACAAAAACATTAAGAAGATCATACAGAAAATAACAGTCACATACAAAGACTGACATGAGATGCTACCATTCGCTCTCGATGGGTATCTGTGATACGGTGGGAAGAACTGATTATTTTTGGAATGCTGGTTTGCGTTTTACGTTTGTTTTCGCAAAATGTCGCGGTAAGCAAGAGTCGCCACTGACTTTTATTTTATCCAAAAAGGAAAGGAAAAAAGCACAGAAAAATTCCTTTTTCAAGATTATCTCTGAGTACGGGGGATAGATTATAGAAAGGGGAGGTATTAGCATCCTTTCTATCCGTAGTTATCTACGGGCTCTTAGGTACTTGCTCATTGTTTTCAAAAATTGTTTTCTTTGTGCTTGTGGGTTTGAAAAAGTTTTTGTTTGAAACTTCGATTTAACTCTTGCTTCTGTCCTCAAGAGTGTAATGAAGTGTTTTGAAAACTTTGTTTGAAAAGAGTGTAAGTGTGAAAAAGTTTTGTTTTGAAAGAGCAATTATCTAGGAACTATCTACCTACTCGAAAAAGGAATCGTTCTATGCTAATTTCCTTTAGACAATGTTATCCCACTATTAATGAGTAGGTAGCACCGTCGTTGGAGTTTAAAGGTCAATTCGAATGAGGGACATACGGTCACTAAAGCAATGTTAGGACGCTTTAACAGTAACCATAATGTCTTAGATAATTTGTTTGAGGCAACAATATCTGAGGCAACCGTTTCGAGGCAACTACGGTCTTTTAGACAAGAGGGCGACCTCTAAAATGACCTATACTCAATGACCGTGTACGAAGGCAACCAAGTGGCGTGTACCCTAAGAGTGCGCATGTGCGAGTGTATCGTTTTCAGTTATTTTTATCTTTACACATGTTAAGGGTGATCTAATTTGATTTTAAGATTAAGCATTCAGTTTTGTCATGCAAACCCTATTATCAAACATCTAGCGGTTATAATTTTCGGAATTAAAAGTGCGGAAATTAAATTACAAGGCGTCGGGTATTTACATCGCCAAAAGCAAACCTTTGAAAATAAAATAAAGCAGTAAAATAAATAAAATTTCCTAATTATCTATTACAAACCAGGAGCAGATACATCAATATGGATAAAAATAAATAAAGCGCACGACGAAATTAAATCGAATGTGAATTAGGGTTTTGACCCTTTTTAAAAGAAAATGCCCTTTTTTGTTGTTTTTTTATTTTAATAAAAGAAATTAAATCCTAAATTAAAAGCTAAATTAATTATAAAATAAATTAATTAATAAAAAATAATAAATGACATATTTTTGGAATTTTTGTTAATTTAAGAAAGAAAATAAAATAATTAAATTAGTAGTTAAAACCTAATTAATTCTAATTAATTTTATCTATTTGCAAAATAAATTAAAGTTTTCTAAGATTAAAACCTAATTAATTAATTAAAATTTATTAATAATAAAAAAGAATTCTGAAATTTATTAGATAAAAATATTTTTTGATGATTTTTTGATAAAAAGGAAAAATTAATGATTGGTTAGTAAATTAATTAAATAAAAATAAAGTAATTAAATAAAATAAATAAAATATAAAGAGAATGAGAAATTGGGCCTTTTTTGGAGGTGCTGGAAGCATTTTTTGTTGGCCCATTTGCTGATCCGTTTGGACTTTTTGGGATCCAGTGTTCTTGCGTTGACCTGCCCTTTGGTGGACCCTTGATGCTGACCACCAGATCTGGCCACCTGGCCATCTGGCGTGTGGATTGGTGAGGGAATATGGTAGATCTCTAGCTGGCATGTACACTGGAATATCTGAAAACAAATAATATTGAGAAAGGGAGGGACTTGGGATTCGAACCCAGGTCCTGAAGGGATATCCAATGCAAAGCTTGTCACTGCGTTATGTTGTTTTAGTTGTTATAATAATAATAACATAATATAATATATGAAAACAAAAATCAATTGCCAAAAAATAATTAAAAAAAAAGCGTGTTATTTGAATAGCCAAATGGATGGATGCCACGTATTATCCCTGACCTCCCAACCGTGGCTAAAAAACAGAATACCTATACCAACGGACCAAGTTCCGTCACTAAAAGATTTAGGACCTTGTCTGTAATTCAACTGAGAAAAACTCTGTTGAGATTTAAGAACTTGTCAGTAACTCAACTGGGGGGAAACATCTTCATCGAGATTTAAGAACTCACTCGTAATTCAACTGAGAAAACCTCTCTTCTGAGATTTAGGAACTCGTATGTACTTCAACGGAGGAACTTCGTCGAGATTTAGGACCTTGTCTGTAATTCAACTGAGAAAACTCTGTTGAGATTTAAGAACTTGTCTGTAATTCGACTTGAGGAAACATCTTCGTCAATATTTAAGAACTCGCCCGTAATTCAACTTAGAAAACTTCTCTGCTGAGATTTAGGAACCCGTCTGTAATTCAACGGAGGAACTTTGTCGAGATTTAGGACCTTGTCTGTACTTCAACTGAGAAAACACCTCTGTTGAGTTTTAAGAACTTGTCAGTAATTCGACTTGGGGAAACATCTTCGTCAAGATTTAAGAACTCGCCCGTAATTCAACTGAGAAAACTTCTCTGCTGAGATTTAGGAACCCGTCTGTAATTCAACGGAGGTACTTTGTCGAGATTTAGGACCTTGTCTATACTTCAACTGAGAAAACACCTCTTCTTAGTTTTAAGAACTTGTCATTAATTCGACTGAGGTAAAAGCTTCATAGCTTTGAATTTTATGAGAATTTAACTGCATCCTTCCTGAAAGGTAAAGGTTAGTTGTATGTAATGCATGATATGTATCAAGCAATGATGTTCTCAAAATAAATGTAATGTGCATGTGTCATGATGTATGAAAATGTAATGTTTTTAGCTGGGGAAAATAAATCCCGGATAGCTGCTGCAGAAAGAGTTGAATTCTTCGTTTCCGCTGGGGATAGCGAATGAAGATGATGGTGAGAATAAACCTGTGGGAGAGGATAACTCCATTGGGGAATAAACTAATGAGGAGATTACTCTTTGGGGAAGAGATGCTCTGTAGAGTATTCTGCTGATAAATTTCGCTGGGGATGAATTACCGCTGCTGGTGATAATGAACCTGATGGGGATGATTTTTTTTAATAACGACCTTATTGGGGATAACCTTTTAGGCTCTACTTGAGACAATCTGCCAGAGTCTACTGGGGATGATTCTCCATACTCCACTGGGGATGTTTTTCTCAGACTGCGCTGGGGAAACTTTCCGAACTCCACTGGGGATATTTTATACTCCGCTGGGGATGATAAGACTTTTCAGTGCTTATGATAGATAAACTCTGCTTGGGGAGAATATTAACGATTCATTTGCGGTTGTGAGTCTTAGCTGGGGAGAGCTAACATTACTGCCTTCTCTTACTCTGCGGGGAGTGAAAGTATTTCAGCCATATTTTTCAGCTGAATTTACCTTGTACCTGGTGGACAGAGCAATTGTACAGTTTAGACAATTCTTATTGCCCCTATTTCTGATATTACAAGTAATGGTCTTTTGTTTCGTATGTAAATATTCATGAGCAGCAATTAATGTCAAATGCATATATCAAAAATGAACATTGGACGTTCTTTGCAAAACAAAACAGATAAAGGAAAAAACAGCTTGAAATTTCTTTGAAAATGAATTGTATTGATTTTGAAGTTTGGCCGGTAAATAGGCGTTTTTGTACAAGAGGCTGACGTCCTAGTAAGAGAACGCCGCCGAACAAATAGAATTTATACAATTTGTGAAAAAACAAAGAAAAACAGCTATGTGATTAATCCCACTGGGTTCCCACTCTGCTATTGCCTTTATGCCCTCGAGCATCTCATCACTTTGCTACTTGGTTGAAGGTAGATCAGATTGATCAGTGTCGTCCGAGCTTGATAGTCGATACTGAAGTCTGGTTGCAAGGTGATCCAATGAGACATAGTGTTACGCTTTAATCCCTAATTTTTGCCTGGACCGCCCTTTCGGGTTTTCAGTCCACCGGGATACCCTTTTTTGCCCAAGCCGCCTTTTCAGGTTTTCGACTTGTCGGATGTACAGATTTTTTTTATTTTCATCCCTTATTTTTGCCCGAACCCTTTTGGTTCGCCGGGAAGCCCTTATTTTTTCCTAGGCCAGTCAACCTAGCGGGTCTTTGATTATGGGTAGTATTTTTTCACTATGTCTGCATTGACGGGGTGAGGAAGGTCGTCACCATCAATGGTGGTTGGAATCATAGCTCTTCTTGAGAAAATGTTCTTAAGCACAAATGGCCCTTCGTAGGTAGGGGTCCATTTTCCCCTTGGATCACCTTGTGGCAGTATGATACGCTTGATGACCAGGTCTCTGACTTGATACTCTTGTCATCTAACTTTCTTGTTAAATGCCTTGATCATTCGCTTTTGATACGTTTGACCATGACAAATAGCAGTAAGTCTCTTTTCATCGATTAAGTTCAGCTGATCAAGCCGGGTCTGAATCCAGTCATCGTCGCTCAAACCTGCGTCCTTCATAATCCGAAGAGAGGGTATCTGAACTTCAATGAGTAAGACTGCTTCCATGCCATAAACCAAGGAATAGGGTGTTTCCCTTGTTGACGTCCGCGCTGAGGTACGGTACCCATGAAGAGCAAATGGTAACATCTCGTGCCAATCTTTGTATGTCACCGTCATCTTTTGCACAATCTTCTTAATGTTCTTATTAGCCGCTTCTACAACCCCATTCATCTTCGGTCGGTAAGGAGAAGAGTTGTGATGCTGTATCTTGAACTGTTTGCAGAGCTCGGTGATCATCTTATTATTGAGATTTGTACCATTGTCAGTAATGATTCTCTCTGGTACACCATATCTACAAATCAGATTGTGCCGAATGAACCGTGCCATAAAATTCTTGGTCACTGTAGAAAAGGAAGCTGCTTCAACCCACTTCGTAAAGTAATCAATTGCTACTAGGATGAAACGATGCCCGTTAGATTCCGTAGGTCTGATCTCGCCGATCATGTTAATTCCCCACATTGCAAAAGGCCATGGAGCCGTCAAGACGTTCAGAGGTACTGGAGGTATATGCACCTTATCAGCATAGACTTGGCACTTATGACAAGTCCGAGAATGCTGATAACAGTCGGATTCCATTGTGGACCAATAATATCCTTCCCGAAGGATTTTCTTTTCCATGGTATGTCCACTAGAATGAGTTCCGAAAGTACCTTCATGTAACTCTACCATAATCCTTTCTGCTTTGTTCTTATCCACACATCGCAGTAAGGTTGAGTCATGGTTACGCTTGTAAAGAATGCCATTGCTGATGAAGAACTTCGCAGCGAATCTCCTTAGAAACTTCTTATCATTAACAGATGCACCCTCAGGGTACTCCTGAGCCTCAAGGTACCTCTTCACCTCATGAAACCAGGGTTTATCTGCTACCTCTTCAGTCTCAGTGTCACAAAAATGTGCAGGTTCGTCCAACCTTTCAATGGTAATCCGGGGAGCTTCGTTGTCCCAATTGACTTTGAACATAGAAGACATCGTAGCCAGTGCGTCCGCCAAGTGATTCTCCTCTCTAGGGAAGTGTTCAAAGGTTATCTCCTCGAAGTGAGGAAGCAACGTCAATACACACTCCTTGTAAGGAATAAGATTTGGGTGTTTCGTATCCCACTCGCTTTTGATTTGGCTGATCACGAGAGCGAAATCTCCGAATACACTTAAGAACTTAATCCTTAGGTCGATAGCTGCTCGAAGACCCACAATGCACGCTTCATACTCCGCCATGTAATTGGTGCAGTTGAAACATAGTCGGGCGGTGAACGGAGTATGAGAGCCTTCAGGAGATATGATTACAGCTCCAATTCCATTACCCAAAGCGTTTGAAGCTCCATCAAAGTACATATACCATCGGGATCCCTCCTCGGGTCCTTCATCCAGTCCAGGTGTCTCACAGACAATAACTATCATGATATTCTCATCTGGGAATTCAAAGTTCATGGACTCGTAATCATCCACGGCCTGATGAGCTAGATGATCTGCTAACACACTTCCCTTGATTGCCTTTTGGGTCGTATATTAGATGTCATACTCAGTCAAAATCATCTGCCATCTTACTATTCTTCCGGACAAGGCAGGCTTTTCGAAGATATACTTGATTGGATCCATATTTGATATCAATAGGGTAGTGTGAGTCAGCATATACTGTCTAAGCCGGCGAGCAGATCATGCCAAAGCGCAGCAAGTTTTCTCAAGCAACGAGTATCGGGTCTCGCAGTCGGTAGACTTTTTGCTAAGGTAATAAATATCATGCTCTTTTTGGCCAGACTCGTCATGTTGACCCAGCACACACCCCATCGAATTATCGAGTACTGTCAAGTATAAGATCAAAGGTCTCCCTTCAACTGGAGGCATCAGAATGGGTGGCTCTTGGAGATATTCCTTGATCCTTTCGAAAGCGGCCTGACATTCATCGTTCCATCTTAACACTTGATCTTTCTTCAGTAACTTGAAGATTGGCTCACAAGTAGCAGTTAGGTGTGAGATGAATCGGGCAATATAGTTCAAACGTCCCAGAAAGCCTCTGACTTATTTTTCTGTTCGGGGAGCTGGCATTTCCTGTATAGCCTTTACCTTTGCAGGGTCCACTTGAATACCTTTATCACTTACGACGAAACCCAGCAGTTTACCAGATCTCACCCCGAAGGTGCACTTGTTCAGGTTTAACCTCAGCTTGTACAACTTCAACCTGTCAAATAGCTTCTGAAGATGGTCAAGGTGTTCTTCCTCAGTCTGGGATCTTGCAATCATGTCGTCAACGTATACCTCAATCTCATGATGGATCATGTCATGGAACAAAGCTACCATGGCGCGCTGATACGTTGCCCTAACATTCTTCAATCTGAAAGGCATGACCTTGTAGCAAAAGGTACCCCATTGAGTAACAAAGGTTGTCTTCTCCATATCTTCGGGAGCCATTTTAATCTGATTATAACCGGAGAAACCATCCATAAAGGAGAAGACCTTATGCTGTGCGGTATTGTCAACCAGAACGTTAATATGAGGTAGAGGGAAATCATCCATGGGGCTTGCCTTGTTCAGATCCCTATAGTCAACACACATTCGAACCTTACCATCCTTCTTCGGCACCAGAACCACGTTGGCCACCCACTGTGGGTAAGAAGTAACTGCTATAAAACCGGCGTCAAACTGATTCATCACTTCAGCCTTGATTTTCTCAAACATCTCTGGGCGCATTCGGCGGACTTTCTGTTTCACTGGAGGACAGTCTTCCTTGGTAGGCAATCGATGAACCACAATATCAGTATCCAACCCAGGCATATCTTCATAAGACCAGGCAAAGATCTCAACGTAGTCACGCAGCATCTGAATTAGCCGTTGCTTAACACTAGCTTCCAGATTTTCACCGATCTTGACCTCTTTCTTGTCTATCTCTGTACCCAGATTCACTATTTCCACTAGCTCTTCATGCGACTGTATGGCCCTCTCTTCCCGAAGTAACATTCTAGCAAGTTCAGCAGGCACTTAACAATCATCTTCACCTTCGTCTTCGGCTAAGTTGATCAGACTTTTGAAGTCATAACTGGAAGTAGCAGAGTCGTTATCAGTAGGATCCAGAGTGGATGTAGACCTGTACATGTGAGTGTGTGTAAGATAGCTATTTTTCAAGATAAAAAGAAGAACAAGGAGCGCAAAATTTGAAATGCAAGAAACGTCCAATTATTTTATTAATGATATATGGAAATGACACACATAATGTCGTCACAAACAAGGCCATGGTGTCTCGGGTAAGGCACCGAGTCGTAAAGTTTTAAAAACTGTCTGTTACAAATTCAAAACAAAAGTCTCATTACTGGGTAATAAAAGAAATTGGGACGAAGTCCTTTTCTGTCCAATTGCTTAGTCCGCCATCAGTAGTTAGGTAGATCCAGCTATCAATATCAAACTCTTCATCATCATCATCCCCGATAGCATTCACTCCCGCGTCATGTTTTGGCATAGGAGCCGTTATGACATTAGGCTTTCCTGGCGCTTCGAACTCAATCTCCTTAGTGTCAATCAGATCATGTACTTTATTCTTCAGGACCCAGCAGTCATTCGTATCATGCCCCGGGCTATTGGCGTGAAAAACACAGCAGGCGTTCGGGTTGTACAGCGGTGATGTTGTATTGGGATTCTTCGGGGCTTCCTTCGGAATCACCAAGTTGGTCTTTAACAACTGCGGCAGAATCTAAGACATGGTCATATGGAGCTGAGTGAACTGTCTTCGCAGCCTCTCGGCCCTTGGCTGATTGTTGCGTTGTGTGGCAATAGTTGGTCTTGATATAACAACCGCATTGACTACTTGGCGGCGCTCAGGTCTATTATGGCTCTTTGAACTGTAAACAGCACTGGACTCCTTCTTAAAAGGCTTCTTCTCGGTACTTGACGAAGCACCCTTCCGTATCTTACCGCTCTTGATACCGGCCTCAACTCTTTCCCCGGTCATAATCAGCTCAGTAAACCCGGACGATGAATTTCCAATCAGATGGTTGAAATACGGACCAGACAAGGTCCCCAGAAACATATCCACTAACTTCCTGTCAGCCAGCGGGGGTTGTACTCTTCCAGCAAGGTCCCTCCATTTCTGAGCGTAGTCTTTGAAGCCTTCGCTCGCACCCATAGACATACCCTGACGTTGGGTACGCGTGGGAGCGAGGTCGGCATTGTATTGGTACTGCTTGTAAAAAGCAGCAGCAAGGTCTTCCCAATTACGGATGCTAGCTCCTTCTAGCTGATAAAACCATTCAAGTTGAGTCCCTGAGAGACTATCTTGAAAGAAGTGGATCCAGAGGTTCTTATCAGCAGTGTATGGCTGGATCTTTCTAACATACGAACAGAGGTGCAGCTTTGGACAAGAAACCCCGTCGTATTTAGCAAAGATTGGTGCTTTAAACTTGTGGGGAATCACCACCCCAGATGACAAACCCAAATCACCAAAGTCCAATCCAGGTACCTTCTGGATCTCCATCGCACTTAACCGGTCTTCAAGCTGCTTATACCTATCCTAAGTCGGAGGATATTGGTCTTCGTCAAAGTCAGTCTTGTTGTCAGATACCACAGGGCTAGGAGCCCTCCTCTCTTCTTGGTTTTCTCCCCCCCCCCCAGATGAGTGGGATAAATTTACTTCATCTCGCAAATTGTTGCCAAATCTACGACCCATGTTCAGGAGGACCGTCTTCTTCTTCTTCTTCTTCTTCTTCTTCTTCTTCTTATCCTTCAAGATAAGAGTCTTCAGATCTTGCTGACCTTTAGCCAAATTCATGAACATTTCCTGGAATTGAGCGTTTTGAGCTTGTAGAGCTTTGATAGCTTGATCAGTTGATGTTTCAGCAGACATGATGTGCTGAAATAAACAACGAAGAAGATGAGAAACCTGTAATGGGTATCTGTGATGAGGTGCATGGGAATGATATGTGTATGATATGATTTCAAAGACTTCGAGAGATTCAAATTCATAAACCAAAATGAAACACACTTTTATGAACCTTCGGCGATGCTCCTCACTATTCCCTGCGGCGATGCTCCTAACTCATGTGGATCAGACTGGTGCACCCTGTCCCAAGCTCGTATGAACCTGCGGTGATGCTCCTCACTATTCCCTTGGAAGTCAAAGACAATGCTCGGTATTAACAACTCATGAGGTCTGTCCCTCCTAGCTTTCCTAAACTGACGGAAGGCAAAACAAGGATTATAGGTAATCCATCCTTGAATTCCCAGCAATGGAACATTGGGGTACTCCCCACAGCCATCAATAATAGCTATGTCTTCCATGTCTTTAGTGCCCTAGATGATGTCAGTGTGAGCTAGAGACATAATTATTTAGGCCCATCTCTTACCTTCCTTGTTCTTCAAAACAGATTTGGGGAGGTGAGAAATAAACCACCTCGCCAGCAATGGTGCACAACACATAAGGGTTCCCCGTTTCCGAGCAGTACAGGCATAAAGAGAGTGCAAAACGTCACCCAAGAGAGTGGGCACAAGATTACGGGATATGAAAATCTTCACTGCATTCACGTCGACGAAAGAATCTGAGTTAGGAAACAACACCAAACCATATATGAGAAGAGCCAGAATGTCTTCAAATTCCTAAAAGTCTAGACTGTCCCAGAACTGATTAGCCCGATCAACCAAGAACTTAGTCAAGAAGCCCTTTATCCCACTTCGAGTCTCCCAGTTAGACATTACCTCAGACTTTGTCAGATGGAGGGCTGAAGCAATCTCTTCCGGCCTACGGACTTTCTCCCAACCTATAAATGGGGTCTGCTCTAAAATAGAGATACCAAGTAGATCAGAGAATTCCTCCGGAGTAGGGACTAACTGATAGTCCGGGAAAGTGAAAAAATGGTATAATGGATTAAAGAACTGGCATAAGACACTCAACATTTGCTCATCCATTTTGGAAGTGACCAAACCAAGGAGGTGACCATGTCTTCTGATAAAGGAGGAAGTATCTGGAACTTTTGCAACCAAATCTCTAAGCTGAGTAGGAATCTGTACAAAGCTGATCCGAATAGTGTTTCTACGCATAGAGGCCATGACCTACAAAACAGAAAAAAATATGAATCCCCTCTGTCTTTGAAATAGGTTAGTCTTGATGCAAGATGCATGCAATGTCATGATGCATGATGTTATGATAGAAACACACCACAAGTATTCACAGATATCAAACATGGTAAGGGAAAGCAATTCACACAGTAGCCCTTAGATTTCAGGCTTACATGGAGTTTAGGTATTACCCTCTTTCATTTTAGTTGGTTTAAACCTGTCCTAGTAATAGTAACCGGGTTCTAGAGGATCTCAATATCACTGACCACCCTCGATCGGTCATAATTCCAGTTTGGAAACCTTTTCTTGCGGCCGGAATCATCGCGAGAGTTTGGTCTCAATGAGTGTAGCATACTGCTAATGTTCTATGGCCAAGTTGGTCAATTATAGGTTCTAAGGTCAGTTGGTGCTTAATGACCCCCTTAGAAGACCCATATTCTCCTTGTTCCACCATAAGGGATATCGGTACAAACTAAAGTGTCACACCAACGTAGCTACTGCTTCAACCGTATCGGTCTATGTCGTACAGTTCCCTCACAGTCTATTGCTACTTACCTAAAGGGTATCCCCAGATCCGGGTTAGGATCTATAGTAACTCCGATTCAAACCCACAAAGATAAAGCATACAAGTCAAGCAATTGAAAACATTATGATGAACTATTCCTAAGGTACACCCCACTTATTAAGTCCCCAGCAGAGTCACCAGTACTCTGATACGGTGGGAAGAACTGACTATTTTTGGAATGTTGGTTTGCATTTTGCATTTGTTTTTGCAAAATGTCGCAGTAAGTAAGAGTCGCCACCGACTTTTATTTTATCCAACAAGGAAAGGAACAAAGTACAAAAAAATTCCTTTTTCGAGATTATCTCTGAGTACGGGGGGTAGATTATAGAAAGGGAAGGTATTAGCACCCTTTATATCCGTAGTTATCTACGGGCTCTTAGGTACTTGCTCATTGTTTTCAAAAAATGTTTTCTTTGTACTTGTGGGTTTGAAAAAGTTTTTGTTTGAAACTTCGATTTAACTCTTGCTTCTGTCCTCAAGAGTGTAATGAAGTGTTTTGAAAACTTTGTTTGAAAAGAGTGTAAGTGTGAAAAAGTTTTGTTTTAAAAGACCAAGTATCTAGGAACTATCTACCTACTCGAAAAAGGAAACGTTCTATGCTAATTTCCTTTAGACAATGCTATCCCACTATTAATGAGTAGGTAGCACCGTCGTTGGAGTTTAAGGGTCAATTCGAATGAGGGACATATGGTCACTAAAGCAATGTTAGGACGCTTTAGCGGTAACCCTAATGTCTTAGATCATTTGTTTGAGGCAACAATATCTGAGGCAACCGTTTCGAGGAAACTACGATCTTTTAGACAAGAGGGCGACCTCTAAAATGACCTATACTCAATGACCGTGTACGAAGGCAACCAAGTGGGGTGTACCCTAAGAGTGCGCATGTGCGAGTGTATCGTTTTCAGTTGTTTTTATCTTTGCACATGTTAAGTGTGATCTAATTTGATTTTAAGATTAAGCATTCAGTCTTGTCATGCAAACCCTATTATCAAACATCTAGCAGTTATAATTTGCAGAATTAAAAGTGCGGAAATTAAATTACAAGGCGTCGGGTATTTACATCGCCAAAAGCAACCCTTTGAAAATAAAATAAAGCGGTAAAATAAATAAAATTTCCTAATTATCTATTACAAACTAGGAGCAGATACATCAATATGGATAAAAATAAATAAAGCGCGCGGCAAAATTAAATCGAATGCGGATTAGGGTTTTGACCCTTTTTAAAAGAAAATGCCCTTTTTGTTGTTTTTTATTTTAATAAAAGAAATTAAATCCTAAATTAAAAGCTAAATTAATTATAAAATAAATTAATTGATAAAAAATAATAAATGACATATTTTTGGAATTTTTGTTAATTTAAGAAAGAAAATAAAATAATTAAATTAGTTGTTAAAACCTAATTAATTCTAATTAATTTTATCTATTTGCAAAATAAATTAAAGTTTTCTAAAATTAAAACCTAATTAATTAATTAAAAATTATTAATAATAAAAAAGAATTCTGAAATTTATTGGATAAAAATACTTTTTGATGATTTTTTGATAAAAAGGAAAAATTAATGATTGGTTAGTAAATTAATTAAATAAAAATAAAGTAATTAAATAGAATAAATAAAATATAAAGAGAATGAGAAATTGGGCCTTTTTTGGAGGTGCTGAAAGCATTTTTTTGTTGACTCATTTGCTGATCCGTTTGGACTTTTGGGGATCCAGTGTTCCTACGTTGACCTGCCCTTTGGTGGACCCTTGATGCTGACCACCAGATCTGGCCAGCTGGCCATCTGGCGTGTGGATTGGTGAGGGAATATGGTAGATCTCTAGCTGGCATGTACACTGGAATATCTGAAAACAAATAATATTGAGAAAGGGAGGGACCTGGGATTCGAACCCAGGTCCTGAAGGGATATCCAATGTAAAGCTTGCCACTGTGCTGTGTTGTTTTAGTTGTTATAATAATAATAACATAATATAATATATGAAAACAAAAATCAATTGCCAGAAAATAATAAATAAAAAAACGCGTGTTATTTGAATAGCCAAATGGATGGATGCCACGTATTATCCCTGACCTCCCAAACGTGGCTAAAAAATAGAATACATATACCAACAGACCAAGTTCCGTCACTAAAAGCTTGTTCATCTCCAAAACCTTGCACAGGCCACAAAAGTGGACTATAAGACCATGGTTGGATTCGTCTCAACCTACTGATCACAACCATGGCCTTTATTAAAGCTAATTTTCCCTGAAACAAAAAAACCTAAAAACACGAACCAAACCCTAGCCATGGTGGTTCTCCATATAAGTCAGATAAATGCAATTGGTTATTATGAAAAGCTTGAAAATGATGTGAGGGTTAAGAATATGCAGTTATTTCATGAAAACAATACCTAATTTCTGAGATATGAAATCAAGGTCAGGGCTAACTCGCGTGAGACTTACAGTGCACATGGAAGCTTGAAAACGCCTGGTTGTGATTGGTTTAGCTTCTGGAGATGGCCAACAATCGATTGGGACAAGTCTCAAGCCCTGAAAATGTCTCCAACCTTGATTTCGATCTCGAGCTTTTTTCTGGTTTTTGCAACTTTTGTTCTCTCTCTATAACTACTCTCCAACCCTGATTCTTGTGCCTTTCGCTTGCTTATGTAATGTGCAATACATTATGGTAGCATTTGTTGTTCAAATCTTGCTCTATCAATGCCCTTGAATTTGATTTGATTCTTCCATTAAAACTTTCCAAATTTGCTTGATTTCAATATTTTTTGTACATAATTCATTTGATACGAGTTTGATGATGGTCAGCTGCATAGTGGAACCTGAAATCAACACAAAATCTTTGTTATCAATGCCTTTGGATTTTTATTTGATTTATTTTGATTTAAATCAAATTAATTCAAATAAAATACAAATAATTAATAAAAAAAAATGGTATGGACACATGGCCAAGGCTGGAGCACGTGGGATACAATGAAAACTCAAATCAAGTGAAAAAGAATGGGCCCATTTGGCAAAATTTGAAGTTTTGGGGATAGTTGACTTTTGGCAATTTTGCAAAAAGGTCCAACTTCAACAATGCATAACTTATTCAATTTTGAACTTTTGGAAGTGTTCTTTGACTTTTTAGAAAGCTTGAGATGTCCTCTAACCAAAACCTATGGTCTCATCTCATTTTGATATTCCATGCTCAAGTTAGAAGCTTTGATAAAAAAAGTGTTTTTGTTGACTTTCAAAAATGACCTATAATGTCCAAATTCATAACTTCTTGTGAGTGCTTATTTTGATCTTGGGGTATGAAGATGTATTGTAGGGAATTGCATCCTCTTAAAAATGAGCTTTGGATGGGTCATTTCTCATAAAGTATGAGAAAGTTATGCTTGGTCAAAGTTGAGTTGACTTTTCCTAAAAAACCCTAATTAAGCAACTTTTGAATCTTGATGAATTTTGAGCAATCCTTGATGAATCATGATCAAGCCTTGATCAAATGATGAAATATCCTTCAAAATGAGAATGTTGACAAAAAATATTGAAGTTTGACTGTATAGAGGTCACAGTTCACTTTTGCCCTAGCACAGTCGATTTTTGGACCTTTGAGCAATTGACTGAGCAAACTTCCTCTGCAAGGCTTGAAATTTGACATGGATGATATTTAGAACATATTAGGACATTGGGAATCACTTTGAGGTAATTTGGAATCAAGGATCTTGATGCAACACAAAACCCTAATTTGGGGTAGACTGCCTTAGGAGAGAGCTTGTCTGACCAACTCTTGAGCAACCTTGGGCAACTTGGATATTTTTCTTGCAATGTTTTGAGAAATATGGGAGGGAAAATTTTGGGGTACAACAGTATCGTACCACGGCTCACACATCAATTGGGGCAACACCTTTTTCTCTCGTATACGGCATAAAAGTTGTCTTGCCTATTGAGGTCTAGATCCCCTCTCTAAGAATCATGAAGGATGCTGGTTTGAATGAAGAAGATTGGATTCAGACTCAGTTTGACCAACTAAACTTGATTGATGAGAAGAGGCTTACAGCTACCTGTCATGGTCAGATGTACCAAAAACGCATGATCAAAGCTTTTAATAAAAAGGTCAAACGTCAGGTATATCGGGTCGGTGACTTGGTAATCAAGCGTATCATTTTGCCACAAGGTGATCCCAGGGGAAAATGGACCCCTAAATATGAAGGGACATTTGTAATCAAAAGCATTTTCTATGGTGGAGCAATGATCTTGACTACTATGGATGGCGACGACCTCTCGCACCCTGTAAATATGGACATAGTTAAAAGATACTACGCATGATCAAAGACCCGCTAGGTTGACTGGCCTAGGAAAAAATAAGGGCTTCCCGGCGAACCAAAAGGGTTCAGGCAAAAATAAGGGATGAAAATAAAAAAATTTGTACACCCGGCAAGTCAAAAACCCGAAAGGGCGGCTTGGGCAAAAAAAGGTATCCCGGTGGACTGAAAACCCGAGAGGGCGGTCCAGGCAAAAGTTAGGGATTAAAGCGTATGACTATGTCCCGTTGGATCATTTGGAAAACAATCTTCAGCATCGACCAATCAACTCAATTGGCTCTAAATCAATCCAATCGTCTTCGCCGAGGCGACCAGCGTACAAGACATTAAGAGACATGAAGGCTATAGTAGAACGGGAACCCCATGGGATTATTTCACATGGCTATCTTTTCTTTGTATCAATTTTCATTTTCTTACGACGAAATTCTCTTGCTAGAATGCTTGTCTCGTTGTACAAAAAACACTTGTTCAAGTTAATACAAAGATATCTCTTTTGAAAGTGCAAAACCATCGGTTTTTCTTTATTTCTATGTTTTATTTACAAAAACATCCAATGATTTATTTTTGAACATATGCATTTGAACGTGATTACTGTTACAAATTAAAAAAAAAAGAAAAAACGGAAAGACAATTACTAATGACTTTAAGAAATAGAATAATATCTGTAAGCCAATCCATAAAACCCTCGCAGGTACTTTCTCCAGCCAGATCAAAAATTTCCAACCACCGGTCCAAAGTATCCCCAGTGAGTTGCCCAACTTCTCATATTTCCCCAACAAGATATCACGAAGACTACAAGCAATGACTGGCTTGTCCCTTCTGTAACAAAGTTTATACTTGGAAACTCACCCATCAGTGCTTCAAGAGGGATTTATTTTCCCCACTTCTAGCAACGCTACGGCACAGACAATCTTTAATTTCCATATGTTTGCATCCATACGTCATAACATTGACAACTCAAGTGCATACAGTGCAATCTCATTTATTTTAAGAGGCAAACATCACACCACGCATCGCATACATCACAACATTGCATACAATTAACTCTTCATCTTTTTACAGGAAAGAGTCATTAGACACTTATTATCAACAAATTTCCGAAAGACACAAATTTTCAACAAGTCAAATACATATCAGTTTCCGAGAAAAGGATGATTCTTGCTGGTTCAGATAAATCTCTCAACGGTTTATTCTTATTCATCTCAAGATTTTTACTGGTTCAGATAAATATCTCAACAGTTTATTCTGATTCATCTCCAGATTTTTACTGGTTCAGATAAATCTCTCAACGGTTTATTCTGATTCATCTCCAGATTTTTACTGGTTCAGATAAATCTCTCAACGATTTATTCTGATTCATCTCCAGATTTTTACTGGTTCAGATAAATCTCTCAACGGTTTATTCTGATTCATCTCCAGATTTTTACTGGTTCAGATAAATCTCTCAACGGTTTATTCTGATTCCTCTCCAGATTATTTCACTGGTTCATATAAATCTCTCAACGATTTATTCTGATTCGTCTCCAGATTATTTCAGTGGTTCAGATAAATCTCTCAACGGTTTATTCTGATTCGTCTCCAGATTATTTCACTGGTTCAGATAAATCTCTCAACGGTTTATTCTGATTCGTCTCTAGATTATTTCACTGGTTCAGATAAATCTCTCAACGGTTTATTCTGATTCGTCTCCAGATTTTGACTGGTTCAGATAAATCTCTCAACGGTTTATTCTGATTCGTCTCCAGATTATTTCACTGGTTCAGATAAATCTCTCAACGGTTTATTTTGATTCGTCTCCATATTATTTCACTGGTTCAGATAAATCTCTCAACGGTTTATTCTGATTCGTCTCTAAATTATTTCACTGGTTCAGATAAATCTCTCAACGGTTTATTCTGATTCGTCTCCAGATTATTTCACTAGTTTAGATAAATCTCTCAACGGTTTATTCTGATTCGTCTCCAAATTATTTTACTGGTTCAGATAAATCTCTCAACAGTTTATTCTGATTCTTCTCTAGATTATTTCACTGGTTCAGATAAATCTCTCAACGGTTTATTCTGATTCGTCTCCAGATTATTTCACTGGTTCAGATAAATCTCTCAACGGTTTATTCTAATTCGTCTCCAGATTATTTCAGTGGTTCAGATAAATCTCTCAACGGTTTATTCTGATTCGTCTCCAGATTATTTCACTGGTTCATATAAATCTCTCAACGGTTTATTCTAATCCGTCTCCAGATTATTTCAGTGATTCAGATAAATCTCTCAACGGTTTATTCTGATTCATCTCCAGATTATTTCACTGGTTCAGATAAATCTCTCAACGGTTTATTCTGATTCGTCTCCAGATTATTTCACTGGTTCAGATAAATCTCTCAACGGTTTATTCTGATTCGTCTCCAGATTATTTCACTGGTTCAGATAAATCTATCAACGGTTTATTCTGATTCATCTCCAGATTTTTACTGGTTCAGATAAATCTCTCAATGGTTTATTCTGATTCATCTCCAGATTTTTACTGGTTCAGATAAATCTCTCAACGGTTTATTCTGATTCGTCTCCAGATTATTTCACTGGTTCAGATAAATCTCTCAACGGTTTATTCTGATTCGTCTCCAAATTATTTCACTGGTTTAGATAAATCTCTCAACGGTTTATTCTGATTCGTCTCCAGATTATTTCAGTGGTTCAGATAAATCTCTCAACGGTTTATTCTGATTCATCTCCAGATTATTTCACTGGTTCAGATAAATCTCACAACGGTTTATTCTGATTCGTCTCCAGATTATTTCATTGGTTCAGATAAATCTCTCAACGGTTTATTCTGATTCGTCTCTAAATTATTTCACTGGTTCAGATAAATCTCCCAACGGTTTATTCTGATTCATCTCCAGATTATTTCACTGGTTCAGATAAATCTCTCAACGGTTTATTCTGATTCGTCTCCAGATTATTTCACTGGTTCAGATAAATCTCTCAACGGTTTATTCTGATTCGTCTCCAGATTATTTCACTGGTTCAGATAAATCTATCAACGGTTTATTCTGATTCATCTCCAGATTTTTACTGGTTCAGATAAATCTCTCAATGGTTTATTCTGATTCATCTCCAGATTTTTACTGGTTCAGATAAATCTCTCAACGGTTTATTCTGATTCGTCTCCAGATTATTTCACTGGTTCAGATAAATCTCTCAACGGTTTATTCTGATTCGTCTCCAGATTATTTCACTGGTTCAGATAAATCTCTCAACGGTTTATTCTGATTCGTCTCCAGATTATTTCAGTGGTTCAGATAAATCTCTCAACGGTTTATTCTGATTCGTCTCCAAATAATTTCACTGGTTCAGATAAATCTCCCAACGGTTTATTCTGATTCGTCTCTAGATTATTTCACTGGTTCAGATAAACCTCTCAACGGTTTATTCTGATTCGTCTCCAGATTATTTCACTGGTTCAGATAAGTCTCTCAACGGTTTATTCTGATTCGTCTCCAGATTATTTCACTGGTTCAGATAAATCTCTCAACGGTTTATTCTGATTCGTCTCCAGATTATTTCAGTGGTTCAGATAAATCTCTCAACGGTTTATTCTGATTCGTCTCCAGATTATTTCACTGGTTCAAATAAATCTCTCAACGGTTTATTCTAATCCGTCTCCAGATTATATCAGTGGTTCAGCTAAATCTCTCAACGGTTTATTCTGATTCGTCTCCAGATTATTTCACTGGTTCAGATAAATCTCTCAACGGTTTATTCTGATTCGTCTCCAGATTATTTCACTGGTTCAGATAAACCTCTCAACGGTTTATTCTGATTCGTCTCCAGATTATTTCACTGGTTCAGATAAATCTCTCAACGGTTTATTCTGATTCGTCTCCAGATTATTTCACTGGTTCAGATAAATCTCTCAACGGTTTATTCTGATTCGTCTCCAGATTATTTCACTGGTTCAGATAAATCTCTAAACGGTTTATTCTGATTCGTCTCCAGATTATTTCACTGGTTCATATAAATCTCTCAACGGTTTATTCTGATTCGTCTCCAGATTATTTCACTGGTTCAGATAAATCTCTCAATGGTTTATTCTGATTCGTCTCCAGATTATTTCACTGGTTCAGATAAATCTCTCAACGGTTTATTCTGATTCGTCTCCATATTATTTCAGTGGTTCAGATAAATCACTCAACGGTTTATTCTGATTCGTCTCCAGAGTATTTCACTGGTTCATATAAATCTCTCAACGGTTTATTCTATTCCGTCTCCAGATTATTTCAGTGGTTCAGATAAAACTCTCAACGGTTTATTCTGATTCGTCTCCAGATTATTTCACTGGTTCAGATAAATCTCTTAATGGTTTATTCTGATTCGTCTCCAGATTATTTCAGTGGTTCAGATAAATCACTCAACGGTTTATTCTGATTCGTCTCCAGATTATTTCACTGGTTCATATAAATCTCTCAACGATTTATTCTAATCCGTCTCCAGATTATTTCAGTGGTTCAGATAAATCTCTCAACGGTTTATTCTGATTCGTCTCCAGATTATTTCACTGGTTCAGATAAATCTCTCAACGGTTTATTCTGATTCGTCTCCAGATTATTTCAGTGGTTCAGATAAATCTCTCAACGGTTTATTCTGATTCATCTCCAGATTATTTCACTGGTTCAGATAAATCTCACAACGGTTTATTCTGATTCGTCTCCAGATTATTTCATTGGTTCAGATAAATCTCTCAACGGTTTATTCTGATTCGTCTCCAGATTATTTCACTGGTTCAGATAAATCTCTCAACGGTTTATTCTGAATCATCTCCAGATTATTTCACTAGTTCAGATAAACCTCTCAATGGTTTATTCTGATTCGTCTCCAGATTATTTCACTGGTTCAGATAAATCTCTCAACGGTTTATTCTGATTCGTCTCCAGATTATTTCACTAGTTCAGATAAATCTCTCAACGGTTTATTCTGATTCATCTCCAGATTTTTACTGGTTCAGATAAATCTCTCAATGGTTTATTCTGATTCATCTCCAGATTTTTACTAGTTCAGATAAATCTCTCAACGGTTTATTCTGATTCATCTCCAGATTATTTCACTGGTTCAGATAAATCTCTCAACGGTTTATTCTGATTCGTCTCCAAATTATTTCACTGGTTCAGATAAATCTCCCAACGGTTTATTCTGATTCGTCTCTAGATTATTTCACTGGTTCAGATAAACCTCTCAACGGTTTATTCTGATTCGTCTCCAGATTATTTCACTGGTTCAGATAAATCTCTCAACGGTTTATTCTGATTCTTCTCCAGATTATTTCACTGGTTCAGATAAATCTCTCAACGGTTTATTCTGATTCGTCTCCAGATTATTTCACTGGTTCAGATAAATCTCTCAACGGTTTATTCTGATCCGTCTCCAGATTATTTCACTGGTTCATATAAATCTCTCAACGGTTTATTCTGATTCGTCTCCAGATTATTTCACTGGTTCAGATAAATCTCTCAACGGTTTATTCTGTAACGTCTCCAGATTATTTCACTGGTTCAGATAAATCTCTCAACGGTTTATTCTGATTCGTCTCCAGATTATTTCAGTGGTTCAGATAAATCTCTCAACGGTTTATTCTGATTCGTCTCCAGATTATTTCACTGGTTCATATAAATCTCTCAACGGTTTATTCTAATCCGTCTCCAGATTATATCAGTGGTTCAGCTAAATCTCTCAACGGTTTATTCTGATTCGTCTCCAGATTATTTCACTGGTTCAGATAAATCTCTCAACGGTTTATTCTGATTCGTCTCCAGATTATTTCAGTGGTTCAGATAAATCTCTCAACGGTTTATTCTGATTCCTCTCCAGATTATTTCACTGGTTCATATAAATCTCTCAACGATTTATTCTGATTCGTCTCCAGATTATTTCAGTGGTTCAGATAAATCTCTCAACGGTTTATTCTGATTCATCTCCAGATTATTTCACTGGTTCAGATAAATCTCTCAACGGTTTATTCTGATTCGTCTCTAGATTATTTCACTGGTTCAGATAAATCTCTCAACGGTTTATTCTGATTCGTCTCCAGATTATTTCACTGGTTCAGATAAATCTCTCAACGGTTTATTCTGATTCGTCTCCAGATTATTTCACTGGTTCAGATAAATCTCTCAATGGTTTATTCTGATTCGTCTCCAGATTATTTCACTGGTTCAGATAAATCTCTCAACGGTTTATTCTGATTCATCTCCAGATTATTTCACGTGTTTAGATAAATCTCTCAATGGTTTATTCTGATTCGTCTCCAGATTATTTCACTGGTTCAGATAAATCTCTCAACGGTTTATTCTGATTCGTCTCCAGATTATTTCACTGGTTCAGATAAATCTCTCAACGGTTTATTCTGACTCATCTCCAGATTTTTACTGGTTCAGATAAATCTCTCAATGGTTTATTCTGATTTATCTGCAGATTTTTACTGGTTCAGATAAATCTCTCAACGGTTTATTCTGATTCGTCTCCAGATTATTTCACTGGTTTAGATAAATCTCTCAACGGTTCATTCTGATTCGTCTCCAGATTATTTCACTGGTTCAGATAAATCTCTCAATGGTTTATTCTGATTCGTCTCCAGATCTTTACTGGTTCAGATAAATCTCTCAACAGTTTATTCTGATTCTTCTCTAGATTATTTTACTGGTTCAGATAAATCTCACAACGGTTTATTCTGATTCGTCTCCAGATTATTTCATTGGTTCAGATAAATCTCTCAATGGTTTATTCTGATTCGTCTCCAGATTATTTCACTGGTTCAGATAAATCTCTCAACGGTTTATTCTGATTCGTCTCCAGATTATTTCACTGGTTCAAATAAATCTCTCAACGGTTTATTCTGAATCGTCTCCAGATTATTTCACTGGTTCAGATAAATCTCTCAACGGTTTATTCTGATTCATCTCCAGATTATTTCACTGGTTTAGATAAATCTCTCAATGGTTTATTCTGATTCGTCTCCAGATTATTTCACTGGTTCAGATAAATCTCTCAACGGTTTATTCTGATTCGTCTCCAGATTATTTCACTGGTTCAGATAAATCTCTCAACGGTTTATTCTGATTCATCTCCAGATTTTTACTGGTTCAGATAAATCTCTCAATGGTTTATTCTGATTCATCTCCAGATTTTTACTGGTTCAGATAAATCTCTCAACGGTTTATTCTGATTCGTCTCCAGATTATTTCACTGGTTCAGATAAATCTCTCAACGGTTCATTCTGATTCGTCTCCAGATTATTTCACTGGTTCAGTTAAATCTCTCAACGGTTTATTCTGATTCGTCTCCAGATCATTACTGGTTCAGATAAATCTCTCAACAGTTTATTCTGATTCTTCTCTAGATTATTTTACTGGTTCAGATAAATCTCTCAACGGTTTATTCTGATGCGTCTCCATATTTTTATTGGTTTAGATAAATCTCTCAACGTTTAATTTTGATTCGTCTCCACATTTTTATTGGTTCATATAAATCTCTCAACGGTTTATTCTGATTCGTCTCCAGATTATTTCACTGGTTCAGATAAATCTCTCAATGATTTATTCTGATTCGTCTCCAGATTATTTCACTAGTTCAGATAAATCTCTCAACGGTTTATTCTGATTCGTCTCTAGATTATTTCACTGGTTCAGATAAACCTCTCAACGGTTTATTCTGATTCGTCTCCAGATTATTTCACTGGTTCATATAAATCTCTCAACGGTTTATTCTGATTCGTCTCCAGATTATTTCACTGGTTCAGATAAATCTCTCAACGGTTTATTCTGATTCGTCTCCAGATTATTTCACTGGTTCAGATAAATCTCTCAATGGTTTATTCTGATTCGTCTCCAGATTATTTCACTGGTTCAGATAAATCTCTCAACGGTTTATTCTGATTCGTCTCCAGATTATTTCACGTGTTTAGATAAATCTCTCAATGGTTTATTCTGATTCGTCTCCAGATTATTTCACTGGTTCAGATAAATCTCTCAACGGTTTATTCTGATTCGTCTCCAGATTATTTCACTGGTTCAGATAAATCTCTCAACGGTTTATTCTGACTCATCTCCAGATTTTTACTGGTTCAGATAAATCTCTCAATGGTTTATTCTGATTTATCTGCAGATTTTTACTGGTTCAGATAAATCTCTCAACGGTTTATTCTGATTCGTCTCCAGATTATTTCACTGGTTTAGATAAATCTCTCAACGGTTCATTCTGATTCGTCTCCAGATTATTTCACTGGTTCAGATAAATCTCTCAATGGTTTATTCTGATTCGTCTCCAGATCTTTACTGGTTCAGATAAATCTCTCAACGGTTTATTCTGATTCGTCTCCAGATTATTTCACTGGTTCAGATAAATCTCTCAACGGTTTATTCTGATTCGTCTCCAGATTATTTCATTGGTTCAGATAAATCTCTCAATGGTTTATTCTGATTCGTCTCCAGATTATTTCACTGGTTCAGATAAATCTCTCAACGGTTTATTCTGATTCGTCTCCAGATTATTTCACTGGTTCAAATAAATCTCTCAACGGTTTATTCTGAATCGTCTCCAGATTATTTCACTGGTTCAGATAAATCTCTCAACGGTTTATTCTGATTCATCTCCAGATTATTTCACTGGTTTAGATAAATCTCTCAATGGTTTATTCTGATTCGTCTCCAGATTATTTCACTGGTTCAGATAAATCTCTCAACGGTTTATTCTGATTCGTCTCCAGATTATTTCACTGGTTCAGATAAATCTCTCAACGGTTTATTCTGATTCATCTCCAGATTTTTACTGGTTCAGATAAATCTCTCAATGGTTTATTCTGATTCATCTCCAGATTTTTACTGGTTCAGATAAATCTCTCAACGGTTTATTCTGATTCGTCTCCAGATTATTTCACTGGTTCAGATAAATCTCTCAACGGTTCATTCTGATTCGTCTCCAGATTATTTCACTGGTTCAGTTAAATCTCTCAACGGTTTATTCTGATTCGTCTCCAGATCATTACTGGTTCAGATAAATCTCTCAACAGTTTATTCTGATTCTTCTCTAGATTATTTTACTGGTTCAGATAAATCTCTCAACGGTTTATTCTGATGCGTCTCCATATTTTTATTGGTTTAGATAAATCTCTCAACGTTTAATTTTGATTCGTCTCCACATTTTTATTGGTTCATATAAATCTCTCAACGGTTTATTCTGATTCGTCTCCAGATTATTTCACTGGTTCAGATAAATCTCTCAATGATTTATTCTGATTCGTCTCCAGATTATTTCACTAGTTCAGATAAATCTCTCAACGGTTTATTCTGATTCGTCTCTAGATTATTTCACTGGTTCAGATAAACCTCTCAACGGTTTATTCTGATTCGTCTCCAGATTATTTCACTGGTTCAGATAAATCTCTCAACGGTTTATTCTGATTCGTCTCCAGATTATTTCACTGGTTCAGATAAATCTCTCAACGGTTTATTCTGATTCGTCTCCAGATTATTTCACTGGTTCAGATAAATCTCTAAACGGTTTATTCTGATTCGTCTCCAGATTATTTCACTGGTTCATATAAATCTCTGAACGGTTTATTCTGATTCGTCTCCAGATTATTTCACTGGTTCAGATAAATCTCTCAATGGTTTATTCTGATTCGTCTCCAGATTATTTCACTGGTTCAGATAAATCTCTCAACGGTTTATTCTGATTCGTCTCCATATTATTTCAGTGGTTCAGATAAATCACTCAACGGTTTATTCTGATTCGTCTCCAGAGTATTTCACTGGTTCATATAAATCTCTCAACGGTTTATTCTATTCCGTCTCCAGATTATTTCAGTGGTTCAGATAAAACTCTCAACGGTTTATTCTGATTCGTCTCCAGATTATTTCACTGGTTCAGATAAATCTCTCAATGGTTTATTCTGATTCGTCTCCAGATTATTTCAGTGGTTCAGATAAATCACTCAACGGTTTATTCTGATTCGTCTCCAGATTATTTCACTGGTTCATATAAATCTCTCAACGATTTATTCTAATCCGTCTCCAGATTATTTCAGTGGTTCAGATAAATCTCTCAACGGTTTATTCTGATTCGTCTCCAGATTATTTCACTGGTTCAGATAAATCTCTCAACGGTTTATTCTGATTCGTCTCCAGATTATTTCAGTGGTTCAGATAAATCTCTCAACGGTTTATTCTGATTCATCTCCAGATTATTTCACTGGTTCAGATAAATCTCACAACGGTTTATTCTGATTCGTCTCCAGATTATTTCATTGGTTCAGATAAATCTCTCAATGGTTTATTCTGATTCGTCTCCAGATTATTTCACTGGTTCAGATAAATCTCTCAACGGTTTATTCTGAATCATCACCAGATTATTTCACTAGTTTAGATAAATCTCTCAATGGTTTATTCTGATTCGTCTCCAGATTATTTCACTGGTTCAGATAAATCTCTCAACGGTTTATTCTGATTCGTCTCCAGATTATTTCACTAGTTCAGATAAATCTCTCAACGGTTTATTCTGATTCATCTCCAGATTTTTACTGGTTCAGATAAATCTCTCAATGGTTTATTCTGATTCATCTCCAGATTTTTACTGGTTCAGATAAATCTCTCAACGGTTTATTCTGATTCGTCTCCAGATTATTTCACTGGTTCAGATAAATCTCTCAACGGTTTATTCTGATTCGTCTCCAAATTATTTCACTGGTTCAGATAAATCTCCCAACGGTTTATTCTGATTCGTCTCTAGATTATTTCACTGGTTCAGATAAACCTCTCAACGGTTTATTCTGATTCGTCTCCAGATTATTTCACTGGTTCAGATAAATCTCTCAACGGTTTATTCTGATTCTTCTCCAGATTATTTCACTGGTTCAGATAAATCTCTCAACGGTTTATTCTGATTCGTCTCCAGATTATTTCACTGGTTCAGATAAATCTCTCAACGGTTTATTCTGATCCGTCTCCAGATTATTTCACTGGTTCATATAAATCTCTCAACGGTTTATTCTGATTCGTCTCCAGATTATTTCACTGGTTCAGATAAATCTCTCAATGGTTTATTCTGTAACGTCTCCAGATTATTTCACTGGTTCAGATAAATCTCTCAACGGTTTATTCTGATTCGTCTCCAGATTATTTCAGTGGTTCAGATAAATCACTCAACGGTTTATTCTGATTCGTCTCCAGACTATTTCACTGGTTCATATAAATCTCTCAACGGTTTATTCTAATCCGTCTCCAGATTATTTCAGTGGTTCAGATAAAACTCTCAACGATTTATTCTGATTCGTCTCCAGATTATTTCACTGGTTCAGATAAATCTCTCAATGGTTTATTCTGATTCGTCTCCAGATTATTTCAGTGGTTCAGATAAATCACTCAACGGTTTATTCTGATTCGTCTCCAGATTATTTCACTGGTTCATATAAATCTCTCAACGGTTTATTCTAATCCGTCTCCAGATTATTTCAGTGGTTCAGATAAATCTCTCAACGGTTTATTCTGATTCGTCTCCAGATTATTTCACTGGTTCAGATAAATCTCTCAACGGTTTATTCTGATTCGTCTCCAGATCTTTACTGGTTCAGATAAATCTCTCAACGGTTTATTCTGATTCGTCTCTAGATTATTTTACTGGTTCAGATAAATCTCTCAACGGTTTATTCCGATTCATCTCCAGATGTTGACTGGTTCAGATAAATCTCTCAACGGTTAATTCTGATGCGTCTCCATATTTTTATTGGTTCATATAAATCTCTCAACGGTTTATTCTGATTCATCTCCATATTATTTCACCGGTTCAGATAAATCTCTCAACGGTTTATTCTGATTCGTCTCCAAATAATTTCACTGGTTCAGATAAATCTCCCAACAGTTTATTCTGATTCGTCTCTAGATTATTTCACTGGTTCATATAAACCTCTCAACGGTTTATTCTGATTCGTCTCCAGATTATTTCACTGGTTCAGATAAGTCTCTCAACGGTTTATTCTGATTCGTCTCCAGATTATTTCACTGGTTCAGATAAATCTCTCAACGGTTTATTCTGATTCGTCTCCAGATTATTTCAGTGGTTCAGATAAATCTCTCAACGGTTTATTCTGATTCGTCTCCAGATTATTTCACTGGTTCATATAAATCTCTCAACGGTTTATTCTAATCCGTCTCCAGATTATATCAGTGGTTCAGCTAAATCTCTCAACGGTTTATTCTGATTCGTCTCCAGATTATTTCACTGGTTCAGATAAATCTCTCAACGGTTTATTCTGATTCGTCTCCAGATTATTTCAGTGGTTCAGATAAATCTCTCAACGGTTTATTCTGATTCCTCTCCAGATTATTTCACTGGTTCATATAAATCTCTCAACGATTTATTCTGATTCGTCTCCAGATTATTTCAGTGGTTTAGATAAATCTCTCAACGGTTTATTCTGATTCATCTCCAGATTATTTCACTGGTTCAGATAAATCTCTCAACGGTTTATTCTGATTCGTCTCTAGATTATTTCACTGGTTCAGATAAATCTCTCAACGGTTTATTCTGATTCGTCTCCAGATTATTTCACTGGTTCAGATAAATCTCTCAACGGTTTATTCTGATTCGTCTCCAGATTATTTCACTGGTTCAGATAAATCTCTCAACGGTTTATTTTGATTCGTCTCCATATTATTTCACTGGTTCAGATAAATCTCTCAACGGTTTATTCTGATTCGTCTCTAAATTATTTCACTGGTTCAGATAAATCTCTCAACGGTTTATTCTGATTCGTGTCCATATTATTTCACTGGTTCAGATAAATCTCTCAACGGTTCATTCTGATTCGTCTCCAGATTATTTCACTGGTTCAGATAAATCTCTCAACGGTTTATTCTGATTCGTCTCCAGATCTTTACTGGTTCAGATAAATCTCTCAACAGTTTATTCTGATTCTTCTCTAGATTATTTTACTGGTTCAGATAAATCTCTCAAAGGTTTATTCTAATTCGTCTCAAGATTTTGACTGGTTCAGATAAATCTCTCAACGGTTAATTCTGATTCGTCTCCACATTTTTATTGGTTCATATAAATCTCTCAACCGTTTATTCTGATTCGTCTCCAGATTATTTCACTGGTTCATATAAATATCTCAACGGTTTATTCTAATCCGTCTCCAGATTATTTCAGTGGTTCATATAAATCTCTCAACGGTTTATTCTGATTCGTCTCCAGATTATTTCACTGGTTCAGATAAATCTCTCAACGGTTTATTCTGATTCGTCTCCAGGTTATTTCAGTGGTTCAGATAAATCTCTCAACGGTTTATTCTGATTCATCTCCAGATTATTTCACTGGTTCAGATAAATCTCACAACGGTTTATTCTGATTCGTCTCCAGATTATTTCATTGGTTCAGATAAATCTCTCAATGGTTTATTCTGATTCGTCTCCAGATTATTTCACTAGTTCTGATAAATCTCTCAACGGTTTATTCTGATTCATCTCCAGATTATTTCACTGGTTTAGATAAATCTCTCAATGGTTTATTCTGATTCGTCTCCAGATTATTTCACTGGTTCAGATAAATCTCTCAACGGTTTATTCTGATTCGTCTCCAGATTATTTCACTGGTTCAGATAAATCTCTCAACGGTTTATTCTGATTCATCTCCAGATTTTTCCTGGTTCAGATAAATCTCTCAATGGTTTATTCTGATTCATCTCCAGATTTTTACTGGTTCAGATAAATCTCTCAACGGTTTATTCTGATTCGTCTCCAGATTATTTCACTGGTTCAGATAAATCTCTCAATGGTTTATTCTGATTCGTCTCCAGATTATTTCACTGGTTCAGATAAATCTCTCAACGGTTTATTCTGATTCGTCTCCAGATCTTTACTGGTTCAGATAAATCTCTCAACGGTTTATTCTGATTCGTCTCTAGATTATTTTACTGGTTCAGATAAATCTCTCAACGGTTTATTCTGATTCATCTCCAGATGTTGACTGGTTCAGATAAATCTCTCAACGGTTAATTCTGATGCGTCTCCATATTTTTATTGGTTCATATAAATCTCTCAACGGTTTATTCTGATTCGTCTCCAGATTATTTCACCGGTTCAGATAAATCTCTCAACGGTTTATTCTGATTCGTCTCCAAATTATTTCACTGGTTCAGATAAATCTCCCAACGGTTTATTCTGATTCGTCTCTAGATTATTTCACTGGTTAAGATAAACCTCTCAACGGTTTATTCTGATTTGTCTCCTGATTATTTCACTGGTTCAGATAAACCTCTCAATGGTTTATTCTGATTCGTCTCCAGATTATCTCACTGGTTCAGATAAATCTCTCAACGGTTTATTCTGATTCATCTCCAGATTATTTCACTGGTTTAGATAAATCTCTCAATGGTTTATTTTGATTCGTCTCCAGATTATTTCAGTGGTTCAGATAAATCTCTCAACGGTTTATTCTGATTCCTCTCCAGATTATTTCACTGGTTCATATAAATCTCTCAACGATTTATTCTGATTCGTCTCCAGATTATTTCAGTGGTTCAGATAAATCTCTCAACGGTTTATTCTGATTCATCTCCAGATTATTTCACTGGTTCAGATAAATCTCTCAACGGTTTATTCTGATTCGTCTCCAGATTATTTCACTGGTTCAGATAAATCTCTCAACGGTTTATTCTGATTCGTCTCCAGATTATTTCACTGGTTCAGATAAATCTCTCAACGGTTTATTCTGATTCGTCTCCAGATTATTTCACTAGTTCAGATAAATCTCTCAACGGTTTATTTTGATTCGTCTCCATATTATTTCACTGGTTCAGATAAATCTCTCAACGGTTTATTCTGATTCGTCTCTAAATTATTTCACTGGTTCAGATAAATCTCTCAACGGTTTATTCTGATTCGTCTCCATATTATTTCACTGGTTCAGATAAATCTCTCAACGGTTCATTCTGATTCGTCTCCAGATTATTTCACTGGTTCAGATAAATCTCTCAACGGTTTATTCTGATTCGTCTCCAGATCTTTACTGGTTCAGATAAATCTCTCAACAGTTTATTCTGATTCTTCTCTAGATTATTTTACTGGTTCAGATAAATCTCTCAAAGGTTTATTCTGATTCGTCTCAAGATTTTGACTGGTTCAGATAAATCTCTCAACGGTTAATTCTGATTCGTCTCCACATTTTTATTGGTTCATATAAATCTCTCAACCGTTTATTCTGATTCGTCTCAAGATTATTTCACTGGTTCATATAAATCTCTCAACGGTTTATTCTAATCCGTCTCCAGATTATTTCAGTGGTTCAGATAAATCTCTCAACGGTTTATTCTGATTCGTCTCCAGATTATTTCACTGGTTCAGATAAATCTCTCAACGGTTTATTCTGATTCGTCTCCAGATTATTTCAATGGTTCAGATAAATCTCTCAACGGTTTATTCTGATTCATCTCCAGATTATTTCACTGGTTCAGATAAATCTCACAACGGTTTATTCTGATTCGTCTCCAGATTATTTCATTGGTTCAGATAAATCTCTCAATGGTTTATTCTGATTCGTCTCCAGATTATTTCACTGGTTCAGATAAATCTCTCAACGGTTTATTCTGATTCATCTCCAGATTATTTCACTGGTTTAGGTAAATCTCTCAATGGTTTATTCTGATTCGTCTCCAAATTATTTCACTGGTTCAGATAAATCTCTCAACGGTTTATTCTGATTCGTCTCCAGATTATTTCACTGGTTCAGATAAATCTCTCAACGGTTTATTCTGATTCATCTCCAGATTTTTACTGGTTCAGATAAATCTCTCAATGGTTTATTCTGATTCATCTCCAGATTTTTACTGGTTCAGATAAATCTCTCAACGGTTTATTCTGATTCGTCTCCAGATTATTTCACTGGTTCAGATAAATCTCTCAACGGTTTATTCTAATTCGTCTCCAGATTATTTCACTGGTTCAGATAAATCTCTCAACGGTTTATTCTGATTCGTCTCCAGATCTTTACTGGTTCAGATAAATCTCTCAACGGTTTATTCTGATTCGTCTCTAGATTTTTTTACTGGTTCAGATAAATCTCTCAACGGTTTATTCCGATTCATCTCCAGATGTTGACTGGTTCAGATAAATCTCTCAACGGTTAATTCTGATGCGTCTCCATATTTTTATTGGTTCATATAAATCTCTCAACGGTTTATTCAGATTCGTCTCCAGATTATTTCACCAGTTCAGAAAAATCTCTCAACGGTTTATTCTGATTCGTCTCCAAATTATTTCACTGGTTCAGATAAATCTCCCAACGGTTTATTCTGATTCGTCTCTAGATTATTTCACTGGTTCAAATAAACCTCTCAACGGTTTATTCTGAATCGTCTCCAGATTATTTCACTGGTTCAGATAAACCTCTCAATGGTTTATTCTGATTCGTCTCCAGATTATCTCACTGGTTCAGATAAATCTCTCAACGGTTTATTCTGATTCATCTCCAGATTATTTCACTGGTTTAGATAAATCTCTCAATGGTTTATTCTGATTCGTCTCCAGATTATTTCACTGGTTCAGATAAATCTCTCAACGGTTTATTCTGATTCGTCTCTAGATTATTTCACTGGTTCAGATAAATCTCTCAACGGTTAATTCTGATTCGTCTCCAGATTATTTCACTAGTTCAGATAAATCTCTCAACGGTTTATTCTGATTCGTCTCCAGATTATTTCACTGGTTCAGATAAATCTCTCAACGGTTTATTTTGATTCGTCTCCATATTATTTCACTGGTTCAGATAAATCTCTCAACGGTTTATTCTGATTCGTCTCTAAATTATTTCACTGGTTCAGATAAATCTCTCAACGGTTTATTCTGATTCGTCTCCAGATTATTTCACTGGTTCAGATCAATCTCTCAACGGTTCATTCTGATTCATCTCCAGATTATTTCACTGGTTTAGATAAATCTCTCAATGGTTTATTCTGATTCGTCTCCAGATTATTTCACTGGTTCAGATAAATCTCTCAACGGTTTATTCTGATTCCTCTCCAGATTATTTCACTTGTTCAGATAAATCTCTCAACGGTTTATTCTGATTCATCTCCAGATTTTTACTGGTTCAGATAAATCTCTCAATGGTTTATTCTGATTCATCTCCAGATTTTTACTGGTTCAGATAAATCTCTCAACGGTTTATTCTGATTCGTCTCCAGATTATTTCACTGGTTCAGATAAATCTCTCAACGGTTTATTCTTATTCGTCTCCAGATTATTTCAATGGTTCAGATAAATCTCTCAACGGTTTATTCTGATTCGTCTCCAGATTATTTCACTGGTTCAGATAAATCTCCCAACGGTTTATTCTGATTCGTCTCCAGATTATTTCACTGGTTCAGATAAATCTCTCAACGGTTTATTCTGATTCGTCTCCAGATCTTTACTGATTCAGATAAATCTCTCAACGGTTTATTCTGATTCGTCTCTAGATTATTTTACTGGTTCAGATAAATCTCTCAACGGTTTATTCCGATTCATCTCCAGATGTTGACTGGTTCAGATAAATCTCTCAACGGTTAATTCTGATGCGTCTCCATATTTTTATTGGTTCATATAAATCTCTCAACGGTTTATTCTGATTCGTCTCCAGATTATTTCACCGGTTCAGATAAATCTCTCAACGGTTTATTCTGATTCGTCTCCAAATTATTTCACTAGTTCAGATAAATCTCCCAACGGTTTATTCTAATTCGTCTCCAGATTATTTCACTGGTTCAAATAAACCTCTCAACGGTTTATTCTGATTCGTCTCCAGATTATTTCACTGGTTCAGATAAATCTCTCAACGGTTTATTCTGATTCATCTCCAGATTATTTCACTGGTTCAGATATATCTCTCAACGGTTTATTCTGATTCGTCTCCAGATTATTTCAGTGGTTCAGATAAATCTCTCAACGGTTTATTCTGATTTGTCTCCAGATTATTTCACTGGTTCATATAAATCTCTCAACGGTTTATTCTAATTCGTCTCCAGATTATTTCAGTGGTTCAGATAAATCTCTCAATGGTTTATTCTGATTCGTCTCCAGATTATTTCACTGGTTCAGATAAATCTCTCAACGGTTTATTCTGATTCGTCTCCAGATTATTTCAGTGGTTCAGATAAATCTCTCAACGGTTTATTCTGATTCCTCTCCAGATTATTTCACTGGTTCAGATAAATCTCTCAACGATTTATTCTGATTCGTCTCCAGATTATTTCAGTGGTTCAGATAAATCTCTCAACGGTTTATTCTGATTCGTCTCTAGATTATTTCACTGGTTCAGATAAATCTCTTAACGGTTTATTCTGATTCTTCTCCAGATTATTTCACTGGTTCAGATAAATCTCTCAACGGTTTATTCTGATTCGTCTCCAGATTATTTCACTGGTTCAGATAAATCTCTCAACGGTTTATTCTGATTCGTCTCCAGATTATTTCACTGGTTCAAATAAATCTCTCAACGGTTTATTTTGATTCGTCTCCATATTATTTCACTGGTTCAGATAAATCCCTCAACGGTTTATTCTGATTCGTCTCCAAATTATTTCACTGGTTCAGATAAATCTCTCAACGGTTTATTCTGATTCGTCTCCAGATTATTTCAATGGTTCATATAAATATCTCAACGGTTTATTCTGATTCGTCTCTAGATTATTTCACTGGTTCAGATAAATCTCTCAACGGTTTATTCTGATTCATCTCCAGATTATTTCACTGGTTCAGATAAATCTCTCAACAGTTTATTCCGATTCGTCTCCAGATTATTTCACTGGTTCAGATAAATCCCTCAAACGGTTTATTCTGATTCGTTCTCTGTTAAGATCAAGTTCAAACTTTCCGTCAACAATCACCTTTGGATGGCATCTACAAGCCCATCTCTGACAAATCTTCTTTGTTTCTCCAAATGGCATCTTTAAGCCCATTCCCGTACACAATCAAACTGGCGCGTCATCAAGGCAAATTTCTGAGCACTCTAGTGTTCAATCATCTTCTACTTTCAAGCCACGAACGACAAACATATCGATCTCGCTTTTCAAGTTTAAGAAGATTGAATAGAGGCAGCTGTTGTACCCCAAAATTTGCCCTCCCATTTTTCATACAAGATACAACCCTAGGTTTTCTTGGATATTCAAGTTGGCTCAGAAATCGACCAGACAGATTCTCTTCCGGGGCAGTAAATCAGCAATTAGGGTTTTTGCAATTCTCAAAAGAAAATGAGTTTTCAAAGATCTAATTGGCCTTCATAGGTCTTCATGCTTCCTCAAGGTTGTAGTTATGATTTCTTCAAGTTACAAGACTTTGAGACGATTATGTCTATTCATGGTCACATGTGATGTTGCTCGCGGGTTTATCTTCAGATAATCGGAAGAAATTTGAGTTTGGAAGACTTTAAAATTATCAAATCATCGCAAGGCATTGATTGATTTTGAATTTTTCTTAAACACAGTTTACTGAAAGGATAATGTTTGTTCTCAGAGCATG
Source organism: Vicia faba (assembly GCA_948472305.1). NCBI lineage: Eukaryota > Viridiplantae > Streptophyta > Magnoliopsida > Fabales > Fabaceae > Vicia > Vicia faba. The sequence continues at coordinate 1,045,841,171 of OX451737.1, forward strand.
ATTTGTTTGGGACAAGAGATGGAGATTAAGGATGTCATTTAGGACAATCATGATTTTAGGATCCAGGTTGACCAGATGATTTATGTACTTAAAACATTTATTTTGTTTAGGAAATGGAGTATAAAGTGCGTGTTTGTTTGAAATGCAGTTACAAAGTTATTTGGATTATTTGGAATTCAAGTTACCAGACTGGAGCATTTTTATTTCAAATATCCTGATTGGGAATTTAAAAAAAAAAATCAATTAGGATACGAAGAGAAATTACAAATTTTTGTTTATAAAGGATTTCAAGTTATAAAATAACACAAGAATACTTTATACTACAATTCAAGTTCTTCTCCAATTTCAAACACACCGTCCAAGATTGTTACAAAACTTCAAATTCTTTTAATACTTTATGTTTTACAACTTATTGTATTTAAAGATAAGTTGGTACAACTATTGGATACAATACATCAAAATACAAGAAGAATTTTTCTAAGTTACAAAGAAAATCAAGTGAATGTTTGGCCTAAGAGAACTAATCCATGATTAAGTTGTTTGAAGATTGAAGTTATATCAAATTCCTTTGATTTTCTCCAAGACTTTCATGTTTGCCACGGATTTCTTGCGTTCTTTGTTTGTCATCTCCACTTTTTCTCACATGAAAACAAGAGAAAGAAAGCATGATTAATACAAAAATATATGAGCATGAACAAGGAATTTTCCAAAAGCTATTTCATAAGTTCATCATTAAGGTTTGCAACGTGGAATCAGAATGTTGTTTATTTCATCACAACCTATTTCCCCCAGTTGCAAATCACAAGAAGGTTGCCCTTCTTGGTTCACAAAAAAGAAGGAAAAAGAGAAATTCGCGAACATGATAGCCCAAGGCTGCACACAATAACAAAATGCCACAACAGTCCAAACAAACAGCATCATTACAAACTGACACAAACAGTATCATCACAAACTGAAGCAAAACAACATCATCACAAACTGAAGCAAAACAACATCATCAAAAACTCAAGCAAACAGCATCATCACAAACTGAAGCAAAACAGCATCATCATAAGCAAAAACAAGGCAGTAATGTGGCAAATATGACAAAATAGCCAGATGCTAAATCAAACAAAATAGCAAGTCAACTTGCTCAAGAGACAAAGCATCATCATTTTCCAAATGCTACAAACCCTTCAGAATATTAAAATAAGCAAAAGAGAAAATTGCTTTTTATTGTCATTGAGAGAGAAGAGAGGAAAGAGATCACCTAGGCTACAGAATTTCCCAAAGTACATCCTACAAAAGCTATGCTACAAAAAGAAGAGCTGCTGTAAAATATAAAATCAGAACAAAACCTGTTGTAAACCCAAAATCACCAAAACCTGCTGTAAACCCAAAATCACCAAAACCTGTTGTAAACCCAAAAATCACCAAAACCTGCTGTAAACCCAAAAATCACCAAAAACCTGCTGTAAACCCAAAAAATCACCAAAACCTGCTGTAAACCCAAAAATCACAAAATCCTGCTAGAATACAAAATCAGGAAAAAAACCTGCTGTAATCACAGGACAACAAAACCTGTTGTAAACATCAAAGACATGAGGCCACAGCATAAAAGAGGTTCAATAAAAACAGAGAGGGGTGATTGATTGAATACATAACAAACACAGTAACAGAGTAAAAAAATGAGCAAGAACAAGTCTGATGTTCATCAAGACTAAAACCTGATAAACATCATCAAAAACTTTAAAACCTGATAATCATCATCAAAAACTCAACAAAATAACCATCATCAAAAATTCCAAAACCTGATAACCATCATCCAAAAACTCCTAACAAAATAACCATCACCCAAAACACAGAAATAACATGATCATCATTCAAAAATTTGATAACCAAGAAAGAGATAACATACCATCTGAGCCAAAGGCCAAAAAAAAGACAAAAAAGTTACTAACAAGCCCGAAGAGCCTCGCCCCCATCCTCGTCTCTTTCCCTCATAAATATTCTGCCACCACTAAATACCATCCTCAATCTCGCCTCTCCATTCCTAATTTGCAGAAAATTACAAGAACAGCAAGGCAAGGGAGAAGTTATAAAGCTCCAACAGGTATGAGTTCTCCCCCATTCTCATACTTCCATAGCATAATTTCTGCATCTAAAGAACTAAGGGGTAGTTAAAGGAAAACTCAACAAAAATCTGTAAGCTAGAAAAATAACGAAAAAGATCTTACCTTTTTAAAATCGCTAGGGTTAGATTAGGGAGATAAGAGAGGTATATTCCGGTAACAAAGAGGTTAAGGGAGGTCAAGGATGAGACGATTTTGGGCCTCTCTGATCTAAATCCGAATTTTAAAAAAAGGTTTTCAAAAGGTGTTAGCTGCTGTGAGACAAAGAGGCGTAGGTTGTTACTGTAGAAAGCGATTTGTTTGCGAGGTAAGTCAGGAACAGGGTAGTGAGGAAGTTTAGAAGGATTTAGCTTGTGGAAAGGATGAACAGAGATAAGAACAGCGCCGCGTGAAAGGGAAGACATACCAAAACCCTAATTTCTTGTTACCCCATAATCCGTGAATAACCATTTGGATTAGGAATTTTGGGTTTTAGGTTGTTGGATTGTGTTGGGCGACCCATTGTTTTGCTCCATAAGCCCAATTCTGTTTATTGCATACACCCCCTTTCTTTTGTTTAATTTATAATTCTTGTTTACATTATTTATTTTGAATAATTTGTTTTTGTTCCTAATTTGCTTCTTGTTAAACTTTTGCTATTAATTTCCTTTTGATTCTTTTTCATGATACAAATGTCACAAAAAAAATAGAACATATTTTTATTTTCTTTTTTTAATTTTCTCATATTCAAAAAATATAAAATATAAATTTTTCATAGGATTAATTAATTCTTTTCATCATGAAAAATATTAAAAGATAGAAAAAATATATACACTTTTTTTTAATTTCTTTAGTTAAACATTTTCTTTAAATAAAATCTTATTTTTTCTTTCTTCCTTACAAGTAAATATATAAAATTTTATTTCATTGGTTATTTTTTTTCATAGATTATTATAGCTTTTAATTAATTTGATTTGGTTGTATTGTTTGCTAAAGCGTCTCATAAGTTGCCTTCGATGACTGTAAAAATTGACTCGCGCCTGTCCCTTCACATCCAACGATGGGGCTTCTTACCAAATTAATGGTAAGATAGCCACATTAAAAGGAGGAAGAAAAGAACAATTTAAGACCTTTCGAGTATATAGATTCGTCCCTAGTTACTCGCTTGCTCACGATAAAAACATTTTTACACCTACACTTTCATTTCAAAACATTTTCAAAAGAGAAAACATTTTGTATACGTTCTTATAGAGACAAGAACCATTACAAAACATATTTTCAAAACATTTTCCGAAACATGATTCACAAACACCTCTTTGAACCACTTTTCGAAACAAAACTTTGTACGCGTTCTTATAGAAACGAGAACCATTACAAAAGGATTTTTTTCAAAATACTTTCAAAGCTCACACCACAAGCTCACTGTCAAATGAAAGCAGGTGATCTAAACGAGTAACTAAGATCCCATGGAAAACTATGGATGAAAAGGGTGCTAATACCTTCCCTTTTCATAATCTACCCATCGAACCCAAGAAATAATCTCGAAAGGTCTTTCCTGTGTTTTTTTACCTTTCCTTTGGATAAAAGAAAAGTTGGTGGCGACTCTTGCTATCCGCACAAATGCGATCGAAATGCAAAACATCAAGTCAGTTCTCCCACCGTATCACACATAGCAATCTGTTAAACACTTAGTACCTGTTAAAAGTTTAAAACCTGTTCCAACCTTAGAACATTTAAAACCATAAAACAATGTAGAACACTTAATCTAAAAAAACCCATAGAAACTATTAATCAACACATAACCTTAGCCCTCACCGCATGGAAACGAATCCAAGACAAGTTGACAGCGCGTGTCGACCAGAGCGGTAACCACTAACCTCTTCCACTTCTCCAAAGCCCTGGAGTTTCGAAACAGCATCGGATGCTCTGTTCTCGGTAACAAAAACTCCATCCCATCATGCAACCCATCACTAGTCCACATCGCCATGACTCCGGCTACCCGCGCGATTTGTGGAAGACGATGGTGTCAATCTGTGAGAGAGAGGAGGTAGTCATATTCGCGATTGTGAGAAAATAAAGGAAAGATTTTATAAAAAGATATGGGTTTTAGAAGAAACCGTGAGAGTGGTTTCGTTGCTTTCTTCTGAGATTGAAGCCGAGAGAGCAAAGGTTTATTGTCGTTGCTGACAACAGAGAAGATGCGAAGATGATGAAGGCGGAGTGGGGTCTTGAATGCATGAGACAATCGTTTGAATAGAGGCTCGGATAGAGAGAACGATCGAGAGAGTTGTGGATGGTAGAGAGAGTCAATCTAGTTGTGTTTTTGTGGTCAGAGTATGAGGAAATAGAGATCTGGAGAGGCTAACCAAGAAAAGAAGTTTTGTTGTTGTCTTTACAGTGAGTAAAGAGAAGAAGAAAGAGATTTCTAAGAGAGGAAGCCCTTGGTTCGGTGGATTTGACAGAGAATTTCAATGTTTTATTTTCCATTATAAGCATAAAAAGAAGAACTGCAATAATATTAATACAATCTATTTCGCCTTCCCCATATAATAATAATAATGATTTAATCTGCAGCTTTTCCTTCCCTAGGAAGCTTGAGCGGCGCCCTCTTATCACCCTTAGGGTTTCGCCTTCCCATCTTTTGTTACATCCAACCGGGTCGGTTCATTGGGTCGCTGGCCCATTTTCTTCTTTTCATTCTTTTTCCCTTTTGTGCTAACAGAGGCATGTTAATAAATGAATAACAGCATAGCTCAACTGGCCAAGCATCTAACATTGAACCTTGGGGACCCGGGTTCAACCCCTGCTGGGGCATTTTCCATATTTTTCCTTTTTTTAGTTTCTTTAGGCTTTATCTTTATGCTTTTTATCATATACTTCTAAAAATATATATATGTATTTAATAGTTATTGCATGTAAAAAAAATAATAAAATACAAAAACATGTTTGTTTTAATTAAAATTTCATTTTATTATTTACTTAATTATTTTGTTTAATTTTCTTTAATTCAATTTGTTTTATTTAACTTAATAAAATCCCCAAAATAAGTCAAAATTAGGTTTCGATACTCATTTCGCAATAAGTTGTAGAAAATATCATAGTATTATTTTCTTAAACAATAAAAATATTTAGAGTTTTAGTTTATTTATTTGTTCATTCAAACCCCGATGCCATACTCCCTTAGTTAGCTCCGTAAGACGATTAAAACTCGTTCGATCGCCTTATGTCGAAATAGACTTTTAGCTTTTGTACATAACAAACAACTAGGTTTCTAGTCTCCCTCCTAACCCTTTCCTTTTGTAATTAAAACCTGACATTCACAAATCAAAAATCCAAAAACACTTCTTTAATTATTACTCGAATTTATTCTAAAACTCGCAAAAACACCAACCAAGCAGAACTCCCCCAAAAAGGGCATGTTATATCCGTTCTACCGCGATACCGGCCATGCCTATTGCTAGAATGCGTGCGTTAACGTCGCCCATTAAAAAAACACAAACAAATCAATCATTTTCTAGAGGAACTACGGTGTTCTGATTCCTTCATTGGATACATAGGCAAAGGGTCGCGAAACCCTCACGAACGCAATAATCAAAAACCATTCATTTCCCCTTAAGCAAGCATAGTTGTAGATAAATACACCCTTTAAGACGAACAAACAAAATGGATCCCGTTGAGTACAACGGATGTGAGGGGTGCTAATACCTTCCTCTCGCATAACTGACTCCCTTTCCCTTTCTTTCGGTTGCAATACCATCTTATCCATTCCCTTGTGGTTTTATCGATATTTCCCCTTCCTTCGGGATAAATAAAGTTCGGTGGCAGCTCTGTGTTTTCTGCCGGTGGCTTCACTTGTATATGCATACTTGTACATAACATCATGGACATCATGAACATCATATGCATCCACTAACCATTTCAAGGATTTTGGAGATTCATCTTTGTTCTTGTTTTGTAGGATATGGATTCACTTTGCAGGAAAACTATCCAAATCAACCTTGTAAGAATTCCTCCACAACTCAAGGAGCTAGCTTCAAGGATCCCTAAGAACTCTCCATTCACCTAGAGGCATGGTTGTCTACTTAACTTAGTCACCTCCAACACAGAGGAAGATATGATGAAGGTTCTCTTCCAGTTCTCTGACCCTTTGCATCATTGTTTCACATTTCCTGACTATCAGCTTGTGCCCACTTTGGAAGAATTCTCTCAACTCTTGAGGATTCCTATTCTCAATCAACTACCTTTCAATGGTACGGAAAGAGATCCAAAGCCAGAGGAGATTGCTCAAGCCCTGCACTTGCACTCATCTGATGTCACAACCCATTGGGAAACTAGAAGTGGTGTCAAAGGTTTCTTGGCAAAGTTTCTGTTTGAGAAAGCCCAAAGCTGTTGGAATTCCCTAGACTTGCAAGATTTTGAGGAGATTATGGCTCTTATTATCTATGGGATGGTCTTGTTCCCCAATCCTGACCAACTCATAGATGTGAGCACCATCAAAATCCTCATGACACGCAATCCGGTGCCTATATTGCTAGGGGATATCCTACACTCTTTTCACACTCGTACAATGAGGAAAAGAGGGGTCCTTATGTGTTGCACTCCCCTCCTGGAAAGATGGTTTATTACTCATCTTCCCCAATCAGTCTTAAATAATGAGCAAGGATTAAGGTGGTCACAAAGGTTAATGACGCTAAAGCATTCAGATATTCATTGGTGTTCTCGATCCAAAGAGAATGTTATCATTGTTGACCGTTGTGGGGAATTCCCTAATGTCCATCTACTTGGAATTAGGGGAGGCATCACCTACAACCCATGTCTAGCTCTAAGACAGTTTGGTTATGCCCGAAGGGATGGCCCACATGATATGCTGATTCAAGGCCTGGTATTCGACTACGACAACGACGATCAAGGACTTCGCCAGAGATTCATCTGAGCTTGGAGGATGCTAAACAAGGTGGATAGCAAGACTTTGGGACACAAGAATTCCATCCCTCTTGAGCCTTACCTCAAGTGGGTACGAACCCGCGCTCAAAGTCTTATGATGCCTTATCCTTCCATTCTCCCAGTGATTATTGAGCTTGTTAAGGAAGGAGAAGTTCCATACACTATCCCACATCCTGACATGCCCACATCACTCGAAGATCTACAAAGGGATTGGATACAACTCAAAGGAGAGTGAGATACTTTCGAAGCCTAATTCTACGTAAGCGAGAAGAAGGTTTTGGAACTCACTAGGCTACTTGATGAGGAGCAGACTCTGAATACCTACATAGCACCAAAGAGGATGCTCAATACTTTTTTATCTTAGAATTTTGTATTATTTTGCCCAAGGGGCATCGATGTACTCAAATTCTATCTTATTAGTATAACGTGTGTTCCTTTTTGTTTAAAACAAATTTGAAATTTTTTTAAATCCTTGAAAGCATTTCATGTATACATATCATTCATCATGACATAAGCAGGTCTTTTGCAACCAGTTTCCTCATCTCTCTACTGTTTATTTCAGTAAGATGGATCTCGAACAGACGGTCAAAGATCTTCAAGCTCAGAACACGCAGTTTCAACAATTGCTCATGAACCTAGCCAAGGGGCAAGATGAGTTGAAGACTCTGTTAGCTGAAGAGAGAAAGAAGAAACCAAATAAAGCCACTGGGGTTTTGAATATGGGGAGAAGATTTCAAGGAAAGACTAGAAGGACCTTGAATTTTGCAACCACTTCCGGTGAAGGAGAAGGAAAAGGAAAAGAAACAGCGGTACCATCAGAATCTGAAGAAGAGGAAGAAGAGGAAGACTACTCTGAAGAGAAATACCCTCCGGCTGATGATAAGTACAGACATCTTGAAGAGCGTTTAAGGGCTATGGAAATACATAGGGTATCAGGCCTAGACTTTGAAGAATTGGGGCTGGTGTTAGGAATTGTAATCCCGCCAAAGTTTAAAGTGCCATTATTTGCAAAATATGATGGAGTGCCGTGTCCTAAAATGCACCTCCGATCATACGTGAGAAAGATTCAGCCGCACTCTACCGATAAAGACCTGTGGGTGCATTTTTTCCAAGACAGTTTATCAGGAACGCAACTTGATTGGTTTTACCAATTGGAAAGGGCCGACGTCCACAATTGGGAAGACCTTGTCGCAGCTTTCTATAAACAATACCAGTATAATGCAGATTTGGCGCCTACCCGTACTCAACTTTAGAGTATGGTTATGGCTTCAAATGAGGGTTTCAAAGATTACGCACAAAAATGGAGAGATCTAGCTAGGAGAGTACAACCCCCTCTTTCTGAAAGGGAGGTCGTGGATATGTTCTTGGGTACTCTATCGGGCTCTTTCTTCAACCATTTGATTGGGAGTTCATCTGCTGGGTGTACTGAGTTAATATTAACTGGAGAAAGGGTAGAGGCTGGCATAAAAAGTGGAAAGATTCAGAAAGACTCATCTGCCTCTACAGCTGTGAGAAAGCCTTTCACTAGAAAGAAGGAGGTATCTGCTGTTTATCCACAAAGGAACCAAGGGAGAGCTGAACGCCGACCAATGGTAGGGTCCGTTATGATCCCAAAATCTGCATCTGATCAACCAAGAAGTAACCAACCAAGGGTGGAAAAGCCAGTCCGGCAATTCATTAGAATTAATATGACTCTAGCCCTGGTTTTACCACATTTGTTGAAATCTAATTTGGCGACTTTGAAGGAGGCTCCAAAGAACCCCAACATGGTGTCCCCCCATTATCACCCGAATGCCAGGTGCGCATACCATTCCGAATGTCCGGGCCAAGACACCAATAACTGTTGGGCTTTGAAAAACAAGATTCAAGACCTCATAGATGCAAAAGAAATCGAGTTTGAGGCGCCAGAGAAACCAAATGTCATTTCTGCTCCAATGCCTAGACATATTCATAACGCCAATGCTATCGAGGAAAATTTGTTTGTTGCTACAGTAGATGAACTCTTGACTCCGCTCCCGATCATTAAGATGAATTTGTTGAAAGATGGTATATTCCCAGGTTGTAATAAAGACTGCCATATTTGTTTATCCTCATCAATTGTTTGCCCTTTGTTGAAGACAGGTATTCAACGCCTGATTCACAACCAAGAAATTCTGTTTGAGAATGCTCTTGTTTCACCCATTCCTATTAAAGACGTTTCAATCATAACTATCTCCGCCAATCCTTCCAGGGTCCCCAAAAGGCCCGTTAGGATTACATCAGTTCCAAAGACTACTCCTCTCATAATTACAATGCCCGGGCCGGTCCCATATGAATCAGACAAGACAGTACCGTGGAATTACAATGGAGAAATCTACTACCATGGTATTAAACAAGATAGGTTGACCACTGAATAAGTGAGCTCCGAAGAAGAGGATTCTGACATTAGCAATATTTCCGGAACCAGCAAGATTACATGTAGCGGTAGAATCTTCTCTCCTGAGATTGCCCCTCCAAAGGCAGTTTTTGGACCTGTGGCTGTTCCGAAGATTACCTCTGTACCAATAACCATACCTGCAAGTGCACCTACCGACAAAGACGACGCGACCCCTGTTGTTATCCCTGCCAACACTTCTACTGCTGAAAATCGAGGAAAAAGCATTCAAGAAGAGCCTGTCTGGACGAAGGCTCAATCACTAGCTATCCCTGAAACATCCAAGAAGGAAATGGAAGAGATCCTGAGGATAATAAAGAAAAGTGACTGGTGTGGTTGAACAGTTGGGGCAAACTCCCTCCAAGATCTCCATGCTAGCCTTGCTGATGTGCTCTGAGGCACATGCAAAAGCTCTGGTAAAATTTTTAAAGATAGCCCATGTGCCACAACAGACGTCTGTTGACCAATTCCAAGATTGTGTGGCCAGTTTGACAGTTGATAATGGCTTAGGCTTCTCTGATGATAATTTGACACCCAGAGGGAGAAAGCACAATGAAGCATTACATGTCTCTGTGAAGTGTAGAGGAACGACTCTGGCCTATGTATTGGTGGACACAGGTTCATCTTTGAACGTCTTACCAAAGAAAGCCCTTGACAGATTGGATTGCGAAGGTCTTACTCTAAAACCCAGTAACATAGTTGTGAGAGCATTTGATGGTTCAAAGAGGATGGTCCACGGGGAGGTGGACATCTCGATAAAGGTGGGAACTCAGATTTTCAATTCAACCTTCTATGTGATGGACATCCGTCCTTCTTATTCTTATCTGTTAGGACGCCCCTGGATCCATAATTCAGGTGCCGTCACTTCCACACTACACCAAATGCTGAAGTACCCGGTCCAAGGAAATATCATAACTGTCCAAGGAGAGGAGGAGTACATGATTAATCATCTAAATTCCTTCCGATATGTGGAGTTGGATGGCGAGTTCATTGAAACTCCTTTTCAACATTTTGAAGAAGTTTCTCAAGAAGTAGCGGTGACCAAGGCGGTATCCTCGATTCCCAAGATCACAAGACCTCCGCTTCGGATGTCATCTCTAAAGGACGCTAAGGCAGTAGTAGAAGAGGGTGGATGCACCATCTGGGGGAAGCTTCCGGACATCCCGTATAAATCAGACAAGTTTGGCTTAGGGTTTACTTCAACTTCTCAGAAGGCTGTGCGCCATACCCGTGCTGGAGGGCCACCTTTAAAGATTAGTAACCAAGAGGTCAACGCCGTGGAAGATAGTGAAGAAGATGGCAGCTTGGAAGATTGGATATTTCCTATTGTCAACGGAGGACTTCGCAACTGGGAAGCCAGAGACTTTGTCCCAATAACTTTCATCTCTCAGTAATTTATCTTTTACATTTCTGTTGGACTTGTAATATTCACAAACAATTCACACTTTAAAAACCTTGTGTCTTACCCAAGGCACAATGGTCCATATGTAAGGGTTTTATTTTCATCTTCATATGATGTTCAATGAATCATGGATGCTTTTTCACATACAAACCTTTTTGTGCTCATTGTTTTTCTTTTACATTTTATTGTTTAAAGATGGCTATGCCCTTACACATACCCACACTCACAAATGTAGGTACCCCTCCATTCCGGATCCCATGGGTAACAATACTACTATAGCCTTCAGTGACTCTGAATATCCAATCTATCAAGTCGAATACGAAGGTGAAGAAGATTGTGAAGTGCCAGGGGAATTGGCCAGACTACTACAACAAGAGGAAAGAGCTATTCAGCCTCATGAGGAACCGTTGGATACAATCAACTTGGGTACCAAGGAAGATAAAAAGGAAATCAAAGTGGGTGCCAACCTAGAGCCGAGTGTCAAGGAACGTCTAATTCAGCTATTGCATGATTATGTTGAGAACTTTTCCTGGTCATACGAGGACATGCCAGGACTTGATATAGACATCGTGGTACATCGTCTACCCACAAGAGAAGACTGTCCACCAGTGAAGCAAAAAGTCTGCCGCATGAGACCTGATATGTCAGAGAAGATCAAAGCGGAGGTCATAAAGCAGTTCAATGCTGGATTCTTAGATGTCACTTCCTATTCTCAATGGGTTGCCAACATTGTTCCCGTGCCTAAAAAGGATAGCAAGGTAATAATGTGCGTGGATTATAGAGATTTAAACAGGGCCAGCCCTAAAGATGATTTTCCACTTCCCCACATCGACATCCTAGTTGACAATATAACCCAACACAAAGTATTTTCCTTCATGGACATATTCTCAGGCTATAATCAAATCAAAATGAAACCTGAGGACATGGAGAAAACTACATTTTTCACACAGTGGGGCACGTTCTACTACAAAGTGATGCCATTCGTACTGAAGAATGTTGGGGCAACCTATCAACACGCCATGGCAGCTTTGTTTCATGATATGATACATCATGAGATAGAGGTCTACGTAGATGACATGATAGCCCGATCACAAACTGAAGAGGAGCACCTTGATCACTTGCAAAAGTTGTTTGTGAGATTAAAGGAGTACAAGTTAAGATTGAATCCAAACAAGTGTACATTCAGAGTCTGGTCTGGTAAACTCTTAGGTTTTGTTGTCAGCAACAAAGGCATCGAGGTTGATCCTGCCAAGGTTAAAGCAATACAAGAAATGCTTGCTCCTCGCACTGAGAAGGAAGTCAGAGGATTCTTGGGGCGCCTGAACTATGTTGCCAGATTCATTTCTCACCTAACAGCTACTTGTGAGCCAATCTTCAAACTATTGAAGAAAGATCAAGTAGTCAGATAGAATGACGAATGCCAGATTGATTTTGACAAGATCAAGGAGTATTTACAAGAGCCTCCTGTTTTGATGCCACCAGTCGAGGGAAGACCATTGATCATGTATCTGACTGTTTTAGAGAACTCAATGGGGTGCGTATTGGGGCAGCATGATGAGTCTGGCCAAAAAGAGCACACTATTTACTACCTGAGCAAAAAGTTTACCGACTGTGAAACCAGATATTCACTGCTCGAGAAAACTTGATGCGCTCTGGCATGGGCTGCTCGCCGGCTAAGACAGTATATGTTGACTCATACCACTTTGTTGATATCTAAGATGGATCTGATAAAGTACATCTTCGAAAAGCATGCTCTGTCTGAAAGAATAGCTAGATGGCAGATGATCTTAACAGAATATGACATACAATACACTACCCAGAGAGCTATAAAGGGCAGTGTGCTAGCTGATTATCTTGCTCATCAAGCTGTAGAAGATTATCAGTCCATGAAGTTTGAATTCCTGGATGAAGACATCATGACATTAGACAACTGTGAAGAAATCAGACCATATGACGGACCTGAACAAGGATCCCGATGGACCCTGTTCTTTGATGGGGCATCCAATGCACTTGGTAACAGTATCGGCGCTGTACTCATATCTCCGGAAGGGTGTCATACTCCCTTTACGGCCAGACTTTGCTTCAACTGTACGAACAACATGGCAGAATATGAAGCATGCATCTTTGGTCTCAAGGTTGCCATAGACTTGGGAATCAAATCATTAGATGTGTTCGGAGATTCAGCTTTGGTCATCAGTCAGATCAAAGGAGAGTGGGACACTAAACATCCAAACCTTATCCCTTATAAAGAACATGTTTTGACGTTGCTACCACATTTTGAGCAGATTACCTTCGAACATTTCCCGCGAGAAGAAAATCAGATAGCAGATGCCCTAGCCACAATGTCATCTATGTTTAAACTTAATTGGGATACCGAGGCTCCCCAGATCACCATTGAACGAATGGACGAACCAGCACACTATCACGAGATTAATACTGAAGAAGTAGTGGACCAGCCTTGGTTTCATGAAGTCAAGAGGCATCTTGAGGCTCAGGAATATCCAGAAGGAGCTTCAACCAATGATAAAAAGTTCCTAAGTAGATTCTCTGCTAAGTTCTTCCTGAGTAATGGCATCCTGTACAAGCGCAATCATGACTCTATTCTGCTCCGTTGTGTGGATAAGATTGAAGCTGAGAAAATCATGGCTGAGCTACATGAGGGCACCTTTGGCACTCACTCCAGTGGGCATACGAGGGCGAATAAAATCCTACGGGCAGGCTATTACTGGTCTACCATGGAAGCTGACTGCTATCAACACTCTCGGACCTGTCATAAGTGTCAAATTTATGCAGACAAGGTACACGTACCTCCGGTTCCTCTAAATGTCTTGACGGCTCCTTGGCCCTTTTCTATGTGGGGAATTGATATGATCGGGGAGATCAAGCCTACAACCTCCAATGGACACCGCTTCATTCTAGTGGCCATTGATTATTTTACAAAATGGGTCTAAGAAGCTTCCTTCGCATCTGTTACTAAGAATGTTATTGCCCGCTTCATCAAGCAGAATCTCATTTGCCGGTACGGTATCCCAGAAAGGATCATTACTGATAATGGTACAAACCTTAACAATACTATGATCACCGCCTTGTGCGAGCAGTTCAAGATTCAGCATCACAATTCATCCCCCTATCGGCCAAAGATGAATGGTGTCGTTGAAGCTGCAAATAAAAACATTAAAAAGATCATACAGAAAATGACAGTCACCTACAAGGACTGGCATAAGATACTGCCATTTTCTCTCAACGGGTATCGTACCACGGCTCGTACATCAACTGGGGTAACACCCTATTCATTGGTTTATGGAATGGAGGTTGTCTTGCCTATTGAGGTTCAGATCCCCTCTTTGAGAATTATGAAGGATGCAGGTTTGAATGAGGACGATTGCATCTAGACTCGGCTTGATCAACTGAACTTAATTGATGAAAAGAGACTCACTGTTGTTTACCATGGTCAGATGTATCAAAATCGGATGATCAAGGCCTTCAACAAGAAAGTCAGATGCCAAGTATATCAAGTTGTAGATCTAGTGATCAAACGCATTATCTTGCCACAAAGTGATCCCAGGGGCAAATGGACTCCTACTTACAAAGGACCATTTGTAATCAAGAACATCTTCTCCGGTGGGGCAATGATCTTAACCACCATGGACGGCGACGATTTGCCACACCCTGTGAACACTGACATAGTCAAAAGATACTACGCATAAGAGACCCACTAGGTTGACTGGCCTAGGAAAAAATAAGGGCTTCCCGGCGAACCAAAAGGGTTCGGGAAAAAATAAGGGATAAAAATGAAAACAAAATCTGTATACCCGGTAAGTTGAAAACCCGAAAGGGAGACTTGGGCAAAAAAGGGTTTCCCGGTGGACTGAAAACCCGAAAGGGCTGTCCAGGCAAAAGTTAGGGAATTTAAGCGTATGACTATGTCTCGTCGGATCACTTTAAAGACAATCTCTTCATTAACGAACTCAGAGCTTCGGATCAATCCAATCATCTTTGGACGAAGCCACAAATAGACAAGATATTCGGAGACGCGGGGGCTATAGCAGAATGGGAACCACATGGGATTATCACACATAACTGTCTTTCTTTGTATAAATTTTTCTTATTTTTATGACACTATCCTCTTACTAGGATATCTCTCTCCTTTGTACAAAATACTTATTCAAAGTAAATACAAAGATATCTCTTTCAAGTACAGAAAACTATTTGCCCTTTTTCTTTACACTTGTGTTTTGTTTGCAAAGACGTCCAATGATTCATTGATGAACATATGCATTTGAACATAATTACTGTTTACAAATAAACAAAATGAAAAAGACAATTACTGACAGGTTGAAAGAATAGGAAAATGTCTTTAGGCTATTCCATGAGCAATCCCCAGCGGAGCTAAAAACTTCAAACTATCAATCCCCAGAGGAAACCATCCAGTTCCTCCAAATCCCCCAGCAAGTCATTTTGAAACCTGAAATCCAACCGGGTAACAGTTAACTTCTGATACTCCCCAACGGAACAAAGACTCCCATTTATCCCCAATAGAAGTAATCAAAGTTCTCTGGATTCCCCAAACAGATTCCCCAAGCAGCATACAGCATTGCTCTAACAACAGAATTTTTGTCAAATACTCCAACTTCAAGACATGAAGAATCCAATATCCTCAGCAGCGGTCAAGGATTTATTTTCCTCAGCAATACAGCAAACCAGCTTACATGCGCATACATTACATCCACATATCATGAACATTGATAAAACACATATATTGCATCATACATTTCATGCAACATAATTTTATGCTTCGGCTAACATTTTACCCTTTTCAGGATAAGATTAACAAGCTACCATTAACATTATGCGATCTAGATACAGTACAGATACACTCCAGACACGGTTTCCATTTTGTTACTCATTCAGATTCAGCTTTCAGATACAGTTCAGATACGCTCCAAACACGGATTCCATTATGTTACTCATTCAGATCCAGCTTTCAGATACAGTTTAGATACGCTTCAGACACGGAAGCCATTCTTTTACTCATTCAGATTCAGCTTTCAGATATAGTTCAGATACGCTCCAGACACGGTTGCTATTCTGTTACTCATTCATATTCATCTTTCAGATACAGTTCAGATACGCTCCAGACGTGGAGGCCATTCTGATAACTCATTCAGACCCAACTTTCAGATATAGTTCAGATACGCTCCAGACACGGACACCATTCTGATACTCGTTCTTTCAGCTTACAACTTACAATTTAACAAACATCCTTAGATGGCATCTACAAGCCCATCTCCAACAAGATTCTATCACTTCTCCAAATGGAATCTTTAAGCCCATTCCCTCAACTACACATCGTCGAGTGCAAATTTATGGGCACTTTAATGTCCAATCATCTTTCACCTTCGAGTCACGAATGGCAAAACTCGCCAATCTAACTCTTCAGGTTTAAGAAGATTGAACAGGGGCAGCTGTTGTACCCCAAAATTTTCCCTCTCATTTACCAAGACTTTTCTCACAAGATCTCTTTGACTCAACACTGGATTAGGGTTTGGTCAGCTCAAGACATCTCGTCTTGCACTGATGACCCAAAATTAGGGTTTGAGTTTGCACAAGGATTTTTGGACCACCATTGCTTCATATGACTTTCAAACATCATTAGGGATCCCTAAGATCACTCATGACAAGTTTCAAGCCTTGGACCACATTTTTTATCAATCAATTGGATAGTTAACCTAAAAATCAGCTGTATTGGGGAAAAAAAGTCAACCATGGCCAATTTACAGTAAAACTTCATAAATTTTTATCCACAATAACATTTTAAACTCACATGTATCATTTGGATCACAATTCCTCAAGAAATTTGATCAAATCACAAAAAGGGCAAAATGGTCAAAATTAGGGTTTTGACTGAGGAAATACAATTTCGGATTTTTAACCTAGAAAGTGACCAATTGAGTTCAAACATGATTTAAAGGTTTCAATGGCATCATCTTGACTTAATTACATGGCTCAAAACATCTCAATTACATTGGATTGACAGATGAATTTTACAGTCATTTGATCAAAAGTCAATTTTTCACTGAAAAGTCAAACTTTGACTTTTTGGTCAAAATCAAGCACCAAGGGTCATAATTCATCAAAGAATTTCCAAATGTGAAACTTTTTCATCAAGAAAACCAATTTTGAAAATTAGGGTTTTGAATTTGAAATTTTTCTAACTTAGAAATTTTCTAAGTATAGAAAATTTTCTTAATTTTTTGTCAACTTCACACCACTTTTACACCATGATGCATAATGATTCAAGGAAAGTTCCCAACATGAAAGTTGTAGATCTCCATGAAATCTACAACTTTGATTCACACACTTTTCCATAAATATGCTTGGATCTCAAGATATAAATTTTTGAATACATGGTCATGAACTTGTTAACTTAGTGAAATTTTGCCCTAATTTAGGCAGGTTTTGGACCCAACTTCACGGCCATTTTTCACCTAGTTCCAAGAGGTATCTCAAAATTAATTTCAAATATTAATTATAGAGAACATTGCAAGCTTTCCAAAATGTCCAAGAACTCCTCAAGATCATTTTTGAGTAGGTAGAATCGAAGAGAGGAAGTTGGCATTTTCTCACTTTTTGTTCAAGACATTTCATGAAGAACCAAGTTGCAAATCAATGCTATGCTGGCTAACTCATGTTGTACAGGTCCTAAACTTGTTCCATACTCCTTAATTAAATTCATACTAAGTTGACAAAGCCTATATCCATGCTTTTGAACCTTTATCCAACTTGTAATTCCATTTATGGAAAAAAGGTTCCGTTGCCATTTTGAAAAAGAGCAACTTTTGCAAACTTTGTAATCTTGAGCATTGGACATGTCCCCTTGATACATTCAAGTACCACAGACCAAAGGCAACTTGTAGGGAAGAAATACCAACCCTAAGGAAGCTAGTACAAGCATGTGAGATTTGTACAAGAAAAGTGGCAAAAAGGCTAGGTCTTGCACAACTGATAGAAGGTTGACACAAAACCATTTCAATACTAATATACAAACATTATGCAACACATAGGAGGCTTAGCCAAGACCTGAAACACTCCCAAACTGAAAAACTCCAAAAAACTGTCCAAAACACACAGTTTCTGCACGAGCTCACCCATCTTCCATTTGGCTCGTGCGTTTTGTGTTTAGATCATTCAAACACCTTATATACTTGATATCAAGCCCATCCAAACCATCATCCCTGTTCTGTAATCACTCCTCCACCATATTCCATTGTTGACTTTAAAGCTTGCTGTTGGACTTGGCCAAGGAGTTCCAGCTACTTTTAGAGCAATGCAGGGGTTGGAATAGATTCAGGGAAGCTCAAGCAAGCATCAGGCTTCCATTAAAGTCACTCCATTTCCATACACGATTCCAGCTGAATGAGGTAAATTTTCAAACTTTATCTCTTTGTACAGGCAACCTTAGGCCACGATCTGTGAATAAGAAATGTAGTCCTCATCATAACGAAGTTGTACATACCATTATTTTGCATTGATTTTACTTGTACTGAGAGAATTTGGAACATGAAATTTCTGGAAATATTAGTTCAAGATTTAGGGATGATAAAATTCTCTTTATACTTTGATTAATATTTCACATAATTTATATGGTTGGAATCGTGTGCTCAAGTTCTATAATTGTCATATTATGCATTTTCATTTTTATGGAAGTATGAAGAAGTTACAGGGTGTCTGGCCAAGGCTTGAGGAAGAAGATGAAACAGGGCATAGGGCGCGTTTTGCAATATGATATTTTCGTTTCAGTAAAAATAATGGAAGTATAGCCACCTCAGTGGCAAAGTAGCGCGCTGGTGAGACCCATGTCCTGGGTTCGAACCTGCGCGCTACTTTTTTTATTTTTCACATTTTCTTTCCTTTTCCATTTTTAATTTTTTGCAGGTTTGGGCTCAGACTGTGGGCTTGGCATTTTTGCTAGCTTACTACCATCAGTTCTACTATATCACCCCCCTTGCTAACTCTTTGCATTTTTTTTTTATTATTTGTTTTATTTTCACATTTAATATTTTAAATATTTTCTCTAATATATAAAAATCCCAAAAATAAAATTTAATGATATAACACTTTTATTTTATTTTCTGTATTATTTCTCACATAAAAATACATTTTATTTTACTATGATATCATTTATTTTCTTAATAAACTTGTAAATATAATTAAATATATTTAATTTAATTTATCTTTGCATTTCATACTTATAAATACTTATTTTTGCATATATTTAATTTTAATATTTATATACAATATTATTTATTATCTTCACACAAAAAATGCACAAAATAATACATATAAAAACTTTATTTTCTTTTAAATAAAATTAGGGTTAATCCCCTTTCAAAAAAATCTTTTCTTTATATATTTTTAGGTTTAGATTAATTTTTCTCCTTTATAAAAACAAGACACAAAATTCTTTTTCTTACATGTACATTGCATTATATTTTGAATATTGTTTTGTATTTATCATAAATTCGTACAAATTCGATTTGGTTGTAATAATGTATTTAGCTTTATATTTGTGCAAATCCCCATTCAAACTTGTATTCCCCCCTCCCATAAAATTGTTGTAATAGCTTAGTATATTTACATTACGCAATTTATCGCTTTATATGCAATGATTAGTAATTAGGGTTTGCATGACAAGAACAAAACAAAGCAAAATATAAAACCCTAAATACAAGACAAAATCAAAAGCATGAAAATGACACACTTGCACACAAGCACCCTTAGGGTTTCCCCACTTGGTTTCCTAAAACAAAAATGGACATGTTACGCATGGGAAGTATCTTGGCAAAACAAAACAAATATAAGATAATAGTCCCTCGATGACGCTATTCAAAAGTTGCCTTACAAAATGATCTTGGTCCCTCAAAAATGCTAAGATACTTTACAAACATTACTAATCATGGCTATACGATGACCCACGCCAGTCCCGTTTACATCCAAAGATAGGGTTGCTTTCCAAATCAATGGTAAGACAACAATGTCAAAGGAATAGAAAATACATAGGAAAGACATTTGAGTAGGTAGATAACTTCTAGTTACTTGCTCCATTTAAAACAACTATCCTTGCTATTTTCAAAACAAACACACACATTTCAAAACATCTTACAAACATTGAAAACATTTTCAAAAGACAAACACCTTTGTATACATTCTTACGAACAAGAATCATTACAAAGATTGCCTAAACGAATGGCCTCTTTTACAAAATACTTTCAAAAACCACACAAAGCACAATTTCAAACAAAAGCAAGTGATCTAGCAAGTAACTAAGAGCCCATGGAAAACCATGGATGAAAAGGGTGCTAATACATTCCCTTTTCATAATCTACCCCCCGAACTCAAGAAAACATCTCAAAGGTTTTTCTTGTGCTTTTTTCACCTTTCCTTTTGGATAAAAGAAAAGTCAGTGGAGACTCTTGCTAACAGCAACATTTGCGATAAAACACAAAACCTCAAGTCAGTTCTCCCACTACATCATAAAGTCCAAGGAGTTCCAACAGTTTTGAGCTTTCTCAAACAAGAACTTGGCTAAGAAACCTTTGACACCACTCCTTGTTTCCCAATTAGTTGTGACATCAGATTGTTGCAAGTGTAAGGGTTAAGCAATCTCTTCTGGTTTTTGATCTCTTTCTGTACGATTGAAGGGTAGTTGATTGAGAATGGGAATCCTCAAGAGTTGGGAGAATTCTTCCAAAGTTGGCACAAGTTTATAATCTGGAAATGTGAAGCAATGGTGTAGAGGATCAAAGAATTGGAAGAGCACCTTCATCATATCTTCATCCGTGTTGGAGGTAACCAAGTTTAGGAGGCGACCATGTCTTTCAGTAAATTGAGAATTCTCAGGAACCCTTGATGCTAACTCTTTAAGTTGAGGAGGGATCCTTACGATATTGACTTGAATGGTTTTCCTGCGAATAGAATCCATGTCATATAAAATGGAACAAAGATAAATCCCAAAAATCCTTGCAATGGTTAGTGAGTATGAGTATGATGTTATGATGTTTATGATGTTTTGTACAAGTAAATATATACAAACAAAACAAACAAGTCCTTAGGTTTAGGCTTGCATGGAGTCTCATAGGTAAGTACCCTCTTGAAGTTTAGTTGGCTCAAACCTGTCCTAGCAATAGTAACTGGGTTCTAAGGGAACTCAATATCACTGGTTTGTTTCCTAGGGAATTGTTTCAGCGCAAGCCTCTTTAATGGCGACCTAAATATCCCAAAAAACCAAACCTCAATGAGTGTAGTATCGAGTATCTACCAACTTCGGACTGCACCAAAGCCGGTCATCTTACTACGTCCTAATGGCCAAGTTGGTCAAGTAAAGGTTCTAGAAGTTAGTTAGTGCTTCGTGACATCACTCAGCGGCCCCGTATTCTCCTTGACTACTCAAGGGCTACCGGTACCCTAAAATATGTCACACTAACGTAGTTATTGCTTAGACCATGTCGGTATACCCTGCACAGTTTCTACAACATATTTCTACTTACCTATAAGGTATCCCAAATCCGGGTAGAGGATTCAAACCCAAACAGAAAACCAAAATATAAAGCATACAAGTCAAACAATGAAATCAAGTAAATATGATCTAACCCTAAGGTAACCTCACTTTTAAAATTCTCCCCAGCAGAGTCGCCGGTTTTGTAACACGGTGGGAGAACTGACTTGGTTGTTTTGAGTTTGATGGCAAATGTTGCGGTTAGTAAGAGTCGCCATCGACTTTTCTTTTATCCAAAAGGAAAGGTTGAAAAGAACAGGAAAGACCTTTGAGATGTTTTCTTGAGTTCAGGGGGTAGATTATGAAAAGGGAAGGTATTAGCACCCTTTTCATACGTAGTTATCTACGGGCTCTTAGTTGCTTGGTAGATCACTTGCTTTTGTTTGAAAGTATGCTTTGTGTGGTTTTTGAAAGTATTTTGAAAAGGGTGCCATCGTTTAGGAAAACTTTGTAATGATTCTCGTTCGTAAGAATGTATACAAAGTGTTGATCCTTTGAAAATGTTTTCAAGTTTAAAAGATGTTTTTGAAAGTGTTGGTGTTTGTTTTGAAAATAACAAGGATGTTTTTGGTTTGAAAATGAGCAAGCAACTAGGAAAATTCTACCTACTCAAAAATCTTTCTTGTTTATTTCTTCTTTCCTTTGACATTGTTATCTTACCATTGATTTGATAAGAAACCCTATCTTTGGATGTAAAAAGGGAAAGGCAAAGGTCATCGTATAGCCATGATTATCAATGTTGTGAAATATCTTAGCAATTCTCTTTGAGGGACTAAGATCATTTTGAAAGGCAACTTTGATAGCGTCACCGAGGGACTATGATCTTGTATTTTTTATTTCTTTTGCTTAGATACCCCACATGCATAACATGGATATTTTATAAGGAAACAAAGTGGATTTACCCTAAGGGTTTAAGTGTGCAAGTGTGTTGGTTTACATGCATTGTTTTGTCTTTGAATTAGGGTTTTCTATACTTTGATTTTATCTTTCCATACAAACCCTAATTTACTAGCATTTATATATAAAACATTAAAACGCAGAAAATAAAAATACTAAGCTATTACATAAATAGGGGAGGGGTGTACAAATTTACAAATAGGGAAATTGCAAAAAAATTAAATCTAAATAATTATTACAACCATATTGAATATTGTACAAAAAATAAAAAAAAAATGCAAGAATGTAAATGGAAAAAGAAATGATTTTTGTTTGTTTTTTATGAAAGGGTTTAGTTTTGACCTAATTAAAAAATGATTAAGGAAAATTAAACAAAATTAACTTAAACTAAATAAGAAAAGAAAATAACTAAAAAAAAATATTTTTTTAGGGTTTTATTTATGAAAAGGTTTTAAATTAATAAAAATAATATGGATATTAATTGATTAAAAGAAACCTAAGTTCTAAATTAATTTTAATTACAAGAAAATAATATAATGGTTAAACCTAAACCTAAATATTAATTATTAAGAAAGAAATTAATTTATTAAGAAAATGTTTTTTGTTCTTTTAGTTTTATAAAACAAAATAAACTAAATAAATGTAAAAATAATAAATAAAATATTTTTTGGGTTTTTTATTAATGACAATAAAAAATAATATTAATAATAATACTAATAATAATAATAATAATAATAATAATAATAATAATAATAATAATAAAGGAAAAAGAAATAAAATAAAATAAGAAAAAGAAAATAATAATGAAAGTATGGGTCGGGGGGGTGCTGAAGCAAAGCCAGGGGTTAGAAGCCAGTAAAGTAAAGAGAAGGCCTAATGCTGGGCCCAGGCGCTGTAAAGGAAACAAAAATATGTAAAAAGAAAAGTGTTAAAAATGACAAAATGCAGCGCGCTGGGTGTTGAACCCACGCCTCTTGGTTACCAGTGTGCTGCCTTACCACTGGGGTGGCTATACATCCGTTAACATTGGCACAAAAATAAATACATAACATAAAACTTGCCATGATTGTACTTCATATTCAACCTCCAGCTAAAAGATCTGTAACTTGCTCATTCTTCAACAATTTTCAAAAATGTAAACATGAAACTTGTGTATTTTTTCATGACGAATCCAACCATGTAACTAATTTAAGCTAACATTCAAAGATAAAGATGAATTTATGAAAGTACCAAATTCTGACCTAAATGTTTCAGCAAGTTTAAACTCAAAATTCTTCATGCTCAAGCAACATAAATTAAATCTATGGACATGTATAGTTTCAGGGAAATGATATCTACATTCTATCTTCACAAATGCAAGCCTAACAATGCCTATATGAATAACTCAAAAGTTAGAAAACTCACCTTGCAAGAGGGTATCGTCTTTTGAGTTTGAGCAACTTTTGATGAGTTCCAGTGATTGGGTTAGCTTCCTCAAGTTCCCAGAAAGCTAATGTGATGCTTGGCTTGAGTTGAAAGTGGCTGAGGAGTTCTGGAGAAGTCAACTTGCAGTCTGTTTTTGGTTATGGAGGTTGATGAAGATGGAGTTACAGATATGAAACAGGGTCAGGGATGAGTTGTATTTTATGTTTAGAAGCTTTAGGAACAAAAAGGCTTGGAAACGCACGAGGGAGATATGACTTTCAAGTTTTTGGTCAGATTATGCAACAATGGAGTTTTGTGATACAGTTCTGATATTTTGTGTGTTTTTGAGCTTGTGTATTCGTGTGTTTTGATGCAAATGACTTATGCATAAGTAAGGAAAAGGTTCTGAGGCTTGAGAGGGTCAGAATCATACAAGTACAAGTTATGGCTATTGTGATACGGTGGGAGAACTGACTTGATTGTTTTGCGTTTTATCACAAATGTTACGGTTAGCAAGAGTCGCCACCGACTTTTCTTTTATCCAAAAGGTAAGGTGAAAAAGCACAGGAACGACCTTTGAGATTGTTTCTTGAGTTCGGGGGGTAGATTATGAAAAGGGGAGGTATTACTACACTTTTCATCCATGGTTTTCCATGGGCTCTTAGTTACTCGCTAGATCACTTGCTTTTGTTTGAAATTGTGCTTTGTGTGGTTTTTGAAAGTATTTTGAAAAGGCTCCATCGCTTAGGCAAACTTTGTAATGATTCTCGTTCGTAAGAATGTATACAAAGTGTTGATCTTTTGAAAATGTTTTCAAGTTTGAAAGATGTTTTTGAAAGTGTTGGTGTTTGTTTTGAAAATAGCAAGGATGTTTTGTTTTGAAAGTAAGCAAGTAACTAGGAACATTCTACCTACTCAAAAGTCTTTCGTGTTCATTTCCTTTCTCCTTTGACATTATTATCTTACCATTGATTTGGTAAGTAACCCTATCTTTGGATGTAAACGGGACGGGCGTGGGTCATTGTATAACCATGATTAGCAATGTTGCAAGGTATCTTAGCATCTTTCTTTAGGGACTAAGATCATTTTGAAAAGGCAACATAGATAGCATCATCGAGGGACTATGATCTTGTTTTTTTTTGCTTGTTTTTGCTAAGATACCTCACATGCATAATATGGCCATTTTATAAGGCAACCAAGTGGATTCTACCCTAGGGGTGCTTGTGTGCAAGTGTATTAATTTTCATGCTTTGTTTAGTCTTTGATTAGGGTTTGCTACTTGTTGATTTTTTATCTTCTCATACAAACCCTAATTACTATCATTTATATAAAGCGATAAATTGCGAAAAATAAAATTTCTACGCTATTACATCATTAGGGGAGGGGGTGTACAAATTTTCAAATGGGGATTGTTAGAAAATTAAACCTAATTATCAATTACAACCATATTGAATATTGTACAAAAATAAAAATGCAAGAATATAAATGAAAAAAAGGAAATGATTTATGTTGTTTTTTAAGAAAGGGTTTTGTCTTGACCTAAGTAAAGAAAATGAGTAATTAAAATTAAATAAAATTAATTTAAACTAATTAAGAAAAGAAATTAATTTGAAAAGGATTTTTTTAGGGTTTTTTGTGAGAAGTTTTTTAAATTAATAAAAATAATATGAAAATTAATTAACTAAAATAAACTAAGTTCTAAATTAATTTTAACTAAGAAAATAAAATAATATATTAATTTATCCTAAGTCTAAAATTAATTATTTAAGAAAAGAAATTTATTTATTTTAAGAAAAAATATTTTTTATCTTTTTGTTTTATAGAAAATAAAATACATGAGTATAAAAAATAAATAAAATAAATTTGGATTTTTTATGATTTTATAAAAATAACAATAATAATAATAATAATAATATTAATATTAATAATAATAATAATAATGAAGAAAAATAAAATAAAAATAAAAATATAAAGAAAAAGTCAAGGGGTTAATCAGTAACCCAAGGAGTATTATGAGAAAAAAGGATTAGGCCCAATGAAAAGCCCAAGCGCTGCCAAAAAACACAAAAAAAGTCAGAAAATTGTGAAAAATAGCAAAAAGGTCACTGTGATCGGTGGATCTGGAACTGACTGTTTAACGCTGGTTCGCGAAATGTCGCGGTAAGCAAGAGTCGCCACCGTCTTTTATTTTCTCCAACATGGACAGGACAAAAGCACAGCAAAATTCCTTATGAGATAGTTTCTCGGTTCGGGAGGTAGATTTATAGAAAGGGAAGGTGTTAGCACCCTTTCTATCCATGGTTATCCATGGGCTCTTAGATACTTGCTCATTTGTGTGTTTCAAAAGTGTTTGCTTTTCAATTGTGAGTGAGTTTGAAAAAGTTTTGTTTAAAGATTTCAGATCGACTCTTGTATCAGTCATCAAGAGTGTTTGAAAAATTGTTTTGAAAGCTTTTTGAAAGTGTCAGTGTGAAAAGAGTTTTGATTTGTTTTGAATTAGAGCAAGTATCTACGAGTCATCTACCTACCCTAAGGAATTAGGCTGTGTAAATGTCCTTAAGGTAGTGCCATCCCACCATTGAGAGGTAGGTAGGACCACCGTTGGAGGTGTTAGGGTCAATTCGTTTGTAGGGACAGTGTGGTCACCAGAGCAACAGTAGGACACCTTAGAAGCTACCCTTATGCCATTGATCCTTTTTTAATTCCGAGGCAACCGTTTCGAGGCAACTGGATCATGTTATGGACATAAGGACTTACTAAAACGTCCTATACTCGACGACCACGTTTCGAGGGCAAGGCAACAGTGAGGCGTACCCTAAGAGTGGTGTGTGAATTTGTGTGTTATTTTCATGTTATGTTTTATCTTGTACGTGTATAAGGGTGATTCTATGCTTGTTTTTAATTTAGGCCATACATTCTTTCATGCAAAGTTTAATAGTGCGGAAATTAAAGTGCGGAAAGTAAAATCCTACGCTATTACAAGGCGCGGGTCTATACATCGCCAAATTAACAAAGACCCGTTTTGAATAAAAAATGCGGAAAGTAAATAAATTCCTAATTACTATTACAAGGCTTGAGCAATTACATAATATTTGAAAGAAAAATAAATGCGCGAAAGAATTAAAGTTGGAACGTTCGAGGGCGTTGGACCCTTTTGAAATTAAATTTAAATAAGAAAATTAATTATTTATTTTATTAAAGAAAGGAAATGTTTTTTAGGTTTTTTTGTATTTATGAAATAAAGAAATTAAAATTGAAGAGAAACCCTAATTCTAAGTTGTTTTTAATTATTAATGAAAAAATATTCAAGTTTAACCTAATTTACTAAATATTTAATGTACGTGTTTATTTACAAAAATATTTAATAATTAATAATAATAATAATAAGAAAAAAAATTATTTATTAAAAAAATGATGGAAAATTAAAAACCCTAATTTCTACATATTTTAATTTGTTAAGAAAAAGATTTAAGTTTTAAAACCTATTTTAACTAAACTAATTATTTAACATTTATTTACAAAAAATAATAATGAATTAAATATTAATTAAACATATTTTTAGTTTTTCTGTATTTTATATTGTGAAAATTAATTTATGTGGATTAAATAAAACAATTAAAAAGAATAATTGAAAAGAATAAAAGAAAAGAAAATTAAAAGAAGAAATACAAACAAGGAGGGGTGTCTGGCCCTTTTTGGAGGTTTTTGTAGAGTAATTTGGCCCACTGAATACCAGCCCTTTTTGACTTTTTGTGCTGGCGTGTGGATCTATTGACTAGCGTGTACCATGGACTGCACGTTATGGCCATTGGATTGATCATCAGGGACATTTGGCAGGCTGGGATGTGAACGTGCATGATGGACTTTGGATGAAGTGCTACGCTGGAACACCTTAAGACAAAAATTATTAAGCGTTTGGGGGGACCTGGGAATCGAACCCAGGTCCCAGTACCTGCAGGACAGCTCACCAACCAACCAGGCTAATGCGTTTCTTTGTTATTATAATGGAGCATGAATAATATATATTAAAAACAATGTTATGCTGAAGCAATCAAAAAACGCGCCAATGCTCAAATTATCCAACCACGTTCAGACACGCATGCATCTTCTTCCTTTTGTACCTGTAACATAATCAGATAGCGGGGGTTTTAAACCCCCACTAAACACAACCTGCAAAAAATAGCGAATAGCACATGGTTTATCATAAACTGAGCGCGAGGTCATGAATAGCTTCGTCTTGTTGCAACTAGTTTAATGGCATAGGTTTGGTGGCCTGATTTTTCCATATGGGGAAAGCCCCAATTTCTGAGTCCTGAAACCCTAGAACACGTTAATGGTGAATTCTTATTTAGGCAGCCATAGTTCAATTGAATGGTACCATTAGCTTCAGAACATCATAGTTAGTGTTAATCAACAATTAAAATACATGAACAATGCATGAAAATTGAAACACGATTATGGAAAATTTCAAGAAAAGTGTGATGTCGTTCTACCAATTCTGGAGGTCTGGAGACTTGGTTTTGATTGCAAATGCTTCCTAGATATGTCAGGAAGACAATGGAAGGCTTGTTGTGCTTTGAAACGAGCTTTAGGTATGAAATCAGTTTTCAACTTTTTTGCCAAAAAATTTCAATTTGGTTCTCCCTTTTCTCAGCAGCTTTCGTGTGTATTAGCATTAGGTCATGTTGTGTATAAGTATCTGAATGCAATTATGTCAAAACCAAGCCCAAAGATCCATTGATTTAATGATTCAATATTTGATTTTGTTCACATCTTTTTTCAATCTTTTTCCATGCCAATCATGCCAAATAGGGAAGATATTGTCCCTTTTGATTGATTCACTAGATCTCTTACATGTGTGGAGGATATTTGCTACATAAAAAGATTTAAAAAACATGATTTAGTATTTTTCTTATATTTAAATTTAATTAAATGAATTAATAATAATAAAAATTCAAATAATTAATAAAAAATAATAAAATAACTCCCTTTGAGCTTAATGGATCGTGCATAGCCTTTGGGTAATGATTCATGAAAGAAATTGAGGCCCAATAGCATTTTTGAAGCCTTTTGTGCAAAGTTGACATTTCAAAATTCCCAAAAATTTCCCAACTTCTACAAGGCATATCTTGCTCAATTTTGAAGCTATAATCATGTTCTTGGACATTTTGGAAAGGTCTTGAAGTCCTCTAACCAATGCCTTTGGTCCCATGTCATTTTGATTTATCAATCTCAAGTTATGGTCTTTGACTTAAAGTGCCTTTTTGTTGACTTTTGAAAATGACCTATAATGTTGAAATTGATAACTTTTTGTGAGAGCATTTCTTGGACTTGAAGTGTGAATATGAGTTGTAGGAAATGTCATTCTCTTCAAAATGAGCTTTGGATGGGATTTTTCTGATAAACCATGAAGAAGTTATGCCTTAGTCAATTTGCAGTTGACTTTTTCAGCTGTCCAAAAATAGAAACTTTTGCATCTTGAGACTTTTTGAGCCATGCTTTGAGAATCATGATCAAGAATTGATCAAATGATGTTTGTGGCTTCAAAATAATATGTTGACCAAAAATTTTTACTTTTGACTGTCAAATGACCATTTTGCCCCTGTAGTTGACTGTGAAGCAATTAGGGTTTTTGACTGTGCAATTTGATGCTGTGAGTCTTGACACTTGGCATATGGATGCTTGACCATGTATAGAGGCATATGGGACTTGATTGGACCCTTGAAAATCTCAATTTCTTTGCCAGAACCAAAACCCTAATTTTGACTGTGTTAGGAGGCAATTGGGCTGTGCAACCCTTGGGAGATTTTGAACCTTGATCTTGGCAAATCTTTGAAGAATATGGGAGGGCAAATTTTGGGGTACAACAGTTGCCCATGTTCAATCTTCTTAGACCTGAGGATGTAGATTGGCTGGCGTGCCTTTCGTAATCCGGGGGTGGAAGATGATTGAACACTAGAGTGCCCAGAAATTTGCACTCACATAGTAGAGTTTCAGTAGTGTGATAGCGGGGAATGGGCTTACAGATGCCATTTGGAGAGATGGATAGGAGGATGGGATTATAGATGCCATCTGGAAGTGTGACAGAACCTTGTCGGGAATGGGCTTATAGATGCCATTTGGAGACTGTCGGTATGTGGAGATGGGCTTATAGATGCCATCTGAGTGTCGATCGCGTAAGAGATTCCTTAGCGAGAACTTGCGTACCTGAGAAAGAGAAATAATTACCTGGCCTGTTACAGGAGTTGATCTTCAAACCCTTTATGTAGATGTACCCTGGCTGGATACAGGAATCGAATCTTTAAACTCTTCAGACGTTCCCTGGCGAGATACAGGAATTGAGTCCGAAGAATGCAGTCGTCAACAGATACACCCTGGCAAGATACAGGAATTGGATCTTCGAACTCTTCAGACGTGCCCTGGCAAGATACAGGAATCGAGTCTGGTAATGTTAGTCGTCAACAGATACACCCTGGCAAGATACAGGAATCGGATCCTCGAACTCTTCAGACGTGCCCTGGCAAGATACAGGAATCGAGTCTGGTAATGTTAGTCGTCAACAGATACACCCTGGCAAGATACAGGAATCGGATCTTCGAACTCTTCAGACGTGCCCTGGCCGGATACAGGAATCGAGTCTGGTAATGTTAGTCGTCAACAGATACACCCTGGCAAGATACAGGAATCGGATCTTCGAACTCTTCAGATGTGCCCTGGCCGGATACAGGAATCGAGTCTGGTAATGTTAGTCGTCAACAGATACACCCTTGCAAGATACAGGAATCGGATCCTCGAACTCTTCAGACGTGCCCTGGCAAGATACAGGAATCGAGTCTGGAATATAGCCGTCAACAGATACACCCTGGCGAGATACAGGAATCAGATCTTCAGTTGCGACAGTTGATAGTAATCATCTCTGTATTAACCTTTGTCCTGAAAAGACAAAACGTTAGTTGTATGCGATGTCATGATGTATGACATGCGAGATGTTCTTAGAATAAGTGAGATTATATGTTCATGATGCGTATATGCGTGCTATAGTGTATGAAGATGTGTTTATGAATTGTGTTTTTGTCTAGGAAAGTAAATCCTTGACGGGTGCCGGGAAGTTAACTCCTGGGCTGATGTTTGAAGAATAGTGCTTCTTGTTTCCGCTGGGGATGGTAGTTGCAAGAATACCGGTAGGATAAGATGACTTCGTTGGTGAATAAACTTGGCGAATAGATTACTCTGCGGGGAGTGCTCTGTGGGGAAAGAGATACTTTGCTGAGGATGCTGATGATAACTCCGCTGGGGATACCGTTGTTGAGTTCTGTTGGAAGTTTTGATGAACTCCGCTGGGGATAGGAAGACTTCGCCGGGGACGATCTTTCAGTGGCAATTGGCTGAGGATAACCCAGTTATATCCTGGTGGGGAATAACTTTCTGAATAAAGCCGGGGGAGCGTTCGCACTCTGCAGGTGATAAGCTTCCAGAATCTACTAGGGATAAGCTTCCTACTGGGGAGATTGATTCAACTTTCCTAGGGAGGCTTTTGAGACTGTATTGGGGAAGTGGCTCCACTAGACGTCCGGTATACCGCCGGGGAACAATCTTAGATCAAGATTGCCGGGGACGCTTGTTAGGAATGTTTGTACTCCGCCGGGGAATATTGAGATCTTCGGGGGATAATCCAACTTCCTTAAGGCTGACAGTAAGCTAACTCTGCTTGGGGAGAGTGTTGCTGACTTGCTGGAGGTATTGTGCCTTCTCTGCTCGGGGGGAGTATGGCTGAACCTTGGCTCACTTTTTGAGGAATTAAGGCATCTTAGTTACATTCTTCAGCCGAACTTACCTTGGTACCTTGGTGGACAGAGCAATTAGATTGCTTAGACAACTCATTATTGCCCCTGTTTCTGCGGGAGAAGGTACCGGTAGAGGTGCTTGATGACTGCCGATTGACAAATCTTCTTCTGGTAGGCAAGTGACGAGATGACGAGACATAGTCGTACGCTTTGATCCCTAATTTTTGCCTGGACCGCCCTTTCGGGTTTTCAGTCCATCGGGATACCCCTTTTTGCCCAAGCCGCCTTTTCAGGTTTTCGGCTTGCCGGGTGTACAGATTTTTTCATATTCATCCCTTATTTTTGCCTGAACCCTTTTGGTTCACCGGGAAGCCCTTATTTTTGCCTAGGTGTGTCAACCTAGCGGGTCTTTGATTTTGCATAGTATTTTTTCGACTATGTCCACGCTCTCAGGATGTAGGGAGGTGCCCCTGTCAGTAGTGTAGTGTTGCCATACTACCAGAAGATCTTTGTTTGATCGTCCAATGCTCCAAGTGATCCAGATGGAGATTTTCCCCAGGCTGGTTGGCCTTTTGAGAGATTCTCTGAATCTTGACTTAACTGCCTCAGATGATGGACAATGATCATGCCATGCCCCTTGATTGGAAGTGCTTTTGTTCACTAGATATTCTTCGTGCGAATTTCTCTGTTGTTCGAACAAATAGTCATACGCAAACAGTATTATATCAAGAATGCAAAGCTTATGTTTGTCTTGAAGTTTTTTGAAAATGCATTTTTTTCATAAAAACAAGTGAATTTTTTGTAAACTGTGATGTCAACTCAGTATTTTACAGCAAGCCTTAAGGAGTCAGGATACCTTTGTAACAGTATGCTTTCGAACTAACCCATGCTTCAGCTAGGACTTTTAAGGGTTATAACGTGGCCAGGTTCACGGTTTAAGAAACAAAGGGTAAAGGCTCAAATTTTATTTGTACCCACCCGCTCTTCGTAATGTTCTTCAAACCTAAACTCAGATGATCGTGCGTTTGACCTTGTTTGGGTCTTTGTCCTGATATTCCAATGATGGTTCGGATGTTGACAATTCATTTGAATAGGCAGTCCTTTCCTTTTGTTTAGGATTTGTTGGACCTCTTTCTTTTTGATTTCATTATCCCTGTTTTTTGCCTGAACTGTTTCTTTTGGAATTACAGTCAGCGGGATGCCCCAGTTTTGTAAGTCTCCTTCATAGGTTTTGACTTATTGGGCTTTAGTTTTTTTTTTGGTAATGACTGCCTGTCTTTATGATTATTCAGAACCATCATTGTCTTTTGTTTTGTAAGGACCTCTTTGGTGCCATTCGTTATGCACTTGGATCAACTGAGAGAACTACCCTGCCCCAGGTTATGATAAAGGGTTTTAATTTTCGAAAAGAAAAACTCCTACTTCTTTGGCTCAAAGGGGTTGACGAGGGATTATCTTCCTTATAACTCCAGTGCTTAGGAATTGAAACAATGCTTGTACCTCATCAGCAGGGTCTGTTCAAAAGCATACTGTAGATTGTGGTATCGTCTTCGTCATCCTCCCTCAAGAGGCTTAAGATTATTAATTGAGAGTTGGCATCAAAAAATGAAAGCAGTTTGAATATAGCGAATGCGAATATATTGATTCAAAACAGACATATGTGATGCATTAATGAAATAACAGCGTTTGACATGATAATTGTTTGAACAATCAAAAGAAAATTACAACTTGAAAATTCTAATGGACAAAAAGTCTTCTCATTTCAGGACTTGTTACTTCAAATGGTGAATCCTGTAGGGATGGTAGAAGCACTCGGCCTGACCCACTTGGGTGAAATTCACTGCTCCTTCATTAATCAGGTCCTGGACCTTGTTCTTCAGAGCCCAACAGTCGGCGGTGTCATGTCCAGGACTATCAGAGTGGTATGCACATCTTTTGTTGGGATGATAGTTAGGAGCGGATATGTTGGGGTTCCGGGGAGGAGCCCTTAGTGTAATCAGGTTCAAACTCAATAGGTGTTGTAAAGCTTGAAACAACGACATGTTGAGCTGTGTGAATTGCCTCCTGGACCTGCTAGGCTTACTCTGATCAACCTGTTGCTCTGGGCGGGGTTGTGGTTGGACCTGTGAAGTAGTAGCAGCTTGGAGAGGTCTATTCATTGAACCAAACCTTTGACTTCTTGGAGGCTGATTAATGACTTGGTCCCTGACTTGGACTGGTTGCTTCATGTCTTGATGAAGCTGACTGATCATGGTCCTCAACTCTTCTTGCTCCTGAGTTAAGCCTTGGATGAGAGCCATTTGCCCCAGCATTTGGGTTCTCATTGCATCCATCTCAGCTTGTAGATGTTTCAGTTGTTCGTCCTTGTCATCTTCGGGACTTTTCTTGGCCAAATTCCCCACGAGGAGTGCCCTCAGCTCTCCCTGCCCCTTGGATAGGCTTAGGAAGATCTCCCTGAACTGAGTCTCTTGAGCATGAAGACCCTGGTTATCTTGTTGGGAAGCCATTGCTGAAATAAATAGCGAAGAAGGTAAGTGACCTGTCAAAAGGGTACCTGTTATGCAATGATATGTATGATATGCATGCAATGTTTTCAAGGATCTCGCGGGGTAAACAAGAAAATTGTTAGAGTTTGCATTTTGTAGCTTGATGGAAGGCACTGCGTATTGTTGAGAGTCCTTCTTCAAGAGTCAAGGCTCACCATATCGAGTGGGTCATAGCCCCTGACAACTTTGGCTAGAGGAAAATAAATCCCCTTTGCCCCTTGCTATACAGTTTGATTCATCATGACCTGCATCACAGACCCTTGAGATCCTTGAAATGGATTAGTCCTTGTGTAGGGTGTATGCAATGGTATGATGGTATGATGTCATGTTATGCGCGGGATGATATAAGTAACCCTGTTATGAGTCCAGATTAAGAACTGTAAACAAAACCTGCAAGAAACTCAAGTGTCAGATAACAAGCATGCAAGTAGTCAAGTACGAAAGCACACAAGTCACACCACAGCCCTTAGAGTTTAGGCCAGCATGGGGTCTAGGTATTACCCTCTTTCAGTTTGTGGGTTAAGACCTGTCCTATCAGAAGTAACCGGGTTCCAGAGGATCCCAATATCACTGACTACCCTCAATCGATCATAACTCCAGCATCGCAATCTTTTCTTGCGGCCAGAACCATCACGAGAGTTTAGCCTCAATGGGCGTAGCATACTGCTACTGTTCTATTGGCCAAGTTGGGTCATTTAAGGTTCTAAGGTCGGTTGGTGCTTAATGACTCCTCAGAAGACCCATATTCTCCTCGTTGCGACGCAAGGGATATCGGTACAGACCAAGGTGCCACACCAACGTAGCCACTGCTTCACCCATGTCGGTCTACACCGGACAGGTCCCTCACAGCTTATGCTACCTAACAGGGTATCCCCAGATCCGGGTTAGGATCTATGTAACTCCGATGCAGCCCACAATAATAAATCAAACAAGCACAACAATTGAAAACACAAGTGATCTTACTCCTAAGGTACACCTCACTTTATAAGAGTCCCCAACAGAGTCGCCAGTTCTGTGATCGGTGGATCTGGAACTGACTGTTTAACGCTGGTTCGCGAAATATCGCGGTAAGCAAGAGTCGCCACCGTCTTTTATTTTCTCCAACATGGACAGGACAAAAGCACAACAAAATTCCTTATGAGATAGTTTCTCGGTTCGGGAGGTAGATTTATAGAAAGGGAAGGTGTTAGCACCCTTTCTATCCATGGTTATCCATGGGCTCTTAGATACTTGCTCATTTGTGTTTTCAAAAGTGTTTGCTTTTCAATTGTGAGTTAGTTTGAAAAAGTTTTGTTTAAAGATTTCGGATCGACTCTTGTATCAGTCCTCAAGAGTGTTTGAAAAATTGTTTTGAAAGCTTTTTGAAAGTGTCGGTGTGAAAAGAGTTTTGATTTGTTTTGAATTAGAGCAAGTATCTACGAGTCATCTACCTACCCTAAGGAATTAGGCTGTGTAAATGTCCTTAAGGTAGTGCCATCCCACCATTGAGAGGTAGGTAGCACCACCGTTGGAGGTGTTCGGGTCAATTCGTTTGTAGGGACAGTGTGGTCACCAGAGCAATAGTAGGACACCTTAGAAGCTACCCTTATGCCATTGATCCTTTTTTAATTCCGAGGCAACCGTTTCGAGGCAACTGGATCATGTTATGTACATAAGGACTTACTAAAACGTCCTATACTCGACGACCATGTTTCGAGGGCAAGGCAACAGTGAGGCGTACCCTAAGAGTGGTGTGTGAATTTGTGTGTTATTTTCATGTTATGTTTTATCTTGTACGTGTATCATGGTGATTCTACGCTTGTTTTTAATTTAGGCCATACATTCTTTCATGCAAAGTTTAATAGTGCGGAAATTAAAGTGCGGAAAGTAAAATCCTACGCTATTACAAGGCGCGGGTCTATACATCGCCAAATTAACAAAGACCCGTTTTGAATAAAAAATGCGGAAAGTAAATAAATTCCTAATTACTATTACAAGACTTGAGCAATTACATAATATTTGAAAGAAAAATAAATGCGCGAAAGAATTAAAGTTGGAACATTCGAGGGCGTTGGACCCTTTTGAAATTAAATTGAAATAAGAAAATTAATTATTTATTTTATTAAAGAAAGGAAATGTTTTTTAGGTTTTTTTGTATTTATGAAATAAAGAAATTAAAATTGAAGAGAAACCCTAATTCTAAGTTGTTTTTAATTATTAATGAAAAAATATTCAAGTTTAACCTAATTTACTAAATATTTAATGTACGTGTTTATTTACAAAAATATTTAATAATTAATAATAATAATAATAAGAAAAAAAATTATTTATTAAAAAAATGATGGAAAATTAAAAACCCTAATTTCTACATATTTTAATTTGTTAAGAAAAATATTTAAGTTTTAAAACCTATTTTAACTAAACTAATTATTTAACATTTATTTACAAAAAATAATAATGAATTAAATATTAATTAAACGTATTTTTAGTTTTTCTGTATTTTATATTGTGAAAATTAATTTATGTGGATTAAATAAAACAATTAAAAAGAATAATTGAAAAGAATAAAAGAAAAGAAAATTAAAAGAAGAAATACAAACAAGGAGGGGTGTCTGGCCCTTTTTGGAGGTTTTTGTAGAGTAATTTGGCCCACTGAATACCAGCCCTTTTTGACTTTTTGTGCTGGCGTGTGGATCTATTGACTAGCGTGTACCATGGACTGCACGTTATGGCCATTGGATTGATCATCAGGGACATTTGGCAGGCTGGGATGTGAACGTGCATGATGGACTTTGGATGAAGTGCTACGCTGGAACACCTTAAGACAAAAATTATTAAGCGTTTGGGGGGACCTGGGAATCGAACCCAGGTCCCAGTACCTGCAGGACAGCTCACCAACCAACCAGGCTAATGCGTTTCTTTGTTATTATAATGGAGCATGAATAATATATATTAAAAACAATGTTATGCTGAAGCAATCAAAAAACGCGTCAATGTTCAAATTATCCAACCACGTTCAGACACGCATGCATCTTCTTCCTTTTGTACCTGTAACATAATCAGATAGCGGGGGTTTTAAACCCCCACTAAACACAACCTGCAAAAAATAGCGAATAGCACATGGTTTATCATAAACTGAGCGCGAGGTCATGAATAGCTTCGTCTTGTTGCAACTAGTTTAATGGCATAGGTTTGGTGGCCTGATTTTTCCATATGGGGAAAGCCCCAATTTCTGAGTCCTGAAACCCTAGAACACGTTAATG
The DNA here is from genome assembly GCA_948472305.1 of Vicia faba. Taxonomy (NCBI): domain Eukaryota; kingdom Viridiplantae; phylum Streptophyta; class Magnoliopsida; order Fabales; family Fabaceae; genus Vicia; species Vicia faba. Next base: position 1,045,878,448 of record OX451737.1, read on the forward strand.
GTGAATTCTTATTTAGGCAGCCATAGTTCAATTGAATGGTACCATTAGCTTTAGAACATCATAGTTAGTGTTAATCAACAATTAAAATACATGAACAATGCATGAAAATTGAAACACGATTATGGAAAATTTCAAGAAAAGTGTGATGTCGTTCTTGAAGAAGTTATGCCTTGGTCAATTTGCAGTTGACTTTTTCAACTGTCCAAAAATAGAAACTTTTGCATCTTGAGACTTTTTGAGCCATGCTTTGAGAATCATGATCAAGAATTGATCAAATGATGTTTGTGGCTTCAAAATAATATGTTGACCAAAAATTTTGACTTTTGACTGTCAAATGACCATTTTGCCCCTGCAGTTGACTGTGAAGCAATTAAGGTTTTTGACTGTGCAATTTGATGCTGTGAGTCTTGACACTTGGCATATGGATGCTTTACCATGTATAGAGGCATATGGGACTTGATTGGACCCTTGAAAATCTCAATTTCTTTGCCATAACCAAAACCCTAATTTTGACTGTGTTAGGAGGCAATTGGACTGTGCAACCCTTGGGAGATTTTGAACCTTGATCTTGGCAAATCTTTGAAGAATATGGGAGGGCAAATTTTGGGGTACAACAGTCACGCTGGGGCTTGAACCCAAGACCTAAGGGTGAATAGGCACGCGCTTTACCACTGGGGTGGCTATACATCCGTTAATATAACCAAAAAAATAAATACATAACACAAAATGCGCCCTGATTACATTTCATCTTCAACCTCCAGCCAAAGGACCTGTATCTTCTTCATCACCCAACAAAAATGAATAGTTCACACATGAAAGTTGTGGCATTTCTTTCCACGAATCCAACCATGTAAATAACTTAAGCTAACAATCAAAGATGAATGAGAATTTTTCTGGCCCTAATTTAAAACCTAAAGGTTTCAGAAAACTTCAACTCTAAAATTCTCTATGCTCGGGCCATATAAATGCAAACTATGGACATGTACAGCTTCGTGGAAATGGTATCTAAATTTTATCTTCACAAATCAAACTCAAATGACGCCTGAATGTGAAGATAGAAGTTCAAGAAAAATACCTCAAAACTGGAAATCGTGAAATGGATTTGAGTTTGTTTTAGATAGTGGTGATGATCAGGTTAGCTTCCTTAGACCTCTAGGAAGCTAATGAAATGCTTAGCTTGAGTTGAGAGTGGCTGAAATGGCCTGGAGAAGTCCAACTGCAATGCTCTGTTTTTGGCTATGGAAGTTGATGAAGATGATGTTACAGTCTACAAACCGGGACCGAGATGGTTTGTATTTGATATGAGGAAGCTTTCGAAACCAAAAGGCTAAGTAATTCACGAGTGGTTTTGAAGATTGAAGTTCAAAGTCAGAAATGACACAAAAATGGAGGTTTTGTGCAATCTCAGTTTTCAGGAAGTTTGGGAGCTTGTATATTCGTGTGTTATGTTGCAAATGACTTGTATAGTTATATGAAAGAGGTTATAGGGTTTGAAGTTGACAAAACTGTGAGATATAGAGTTATGGCTATGTTACTTGATTTTGAAGAAAAGTGGGAAAACAAGTTTCAATGTGTAGTACAAGCATGGCCTGAGTTTATGGGAGGCTCTAGACATGTTGCTTTTGCCTTTGACATTGCTTGTGATTAAAAGGAACAAGTGCAAAGCTCTATGCATTGACTTTGTGATTAAAGCTTCTTTACAAGAATGGAATGGTTACTCTATGCCATAAATGGAAAATTTACTTGGACAAAGCTTGAATTAAGTGGATAATAGCTCAAAAGCAAGTGTAATCTTCTGATTATGGAGATATCTTGAGCTTTAGAGGCCTACAAAGCAAGGTTGTGCAGCATAGGTTTGAAATTGAATGCTTGTTCATCACAAAATGACTTGTAATTCAAGTGTAAAAACCGTAACTTCCTCTCTTCGATTCTCCCAGCTCAAGAATGATCTCAATGTGTTATTGGACATTTTGGAAAGATTTTAATGTTCTCTACAACCCCTATTTGAATCAATTTTTAAAATTACCCTTGGAACTATATGAAAAAGTGCCATTAAGTTAGGTCAAAATCCTGACCAAAACTAAGGCAAAATTTCACTAAGTGTTCAATTTCAAGACCATGACTTTATGAATTAATAACTTGAGATCCAAGCATTTTTAGAAGAATCTGTGTAAATAAATGTTGTATATATGATGGAGATCTACAACTTTCATGTTGGAAGTTTCTTCTGAATCATCTTGCATCATGGTGAAAAATTGGCTCAAAGTTATGAAAGAACATGAAGTTTTAAACACTTAGAAAAATTTCTAAGTTAGAAAATTTTGACTTTTCAAAATGAAATCTTGAATTTTTGATTTCTTGATGAATAAGTTTCATATTTTGACATGCTTTTATGGATTGTGCTCTTTGACATTGAATTTTGACCAAAAAGTCAAAGTTTGACTTTTCAGTGTACAGTTGACTTTTGATCAGTTGACTGAAAATTCACTATTAATCCAATTGATCTTGAGAATTGTTTTAGGTCATTCCATTAGGTCAAAAAGATGCAATTGAACTCTTGAAACCATGCTTCAAACCAATTGACTATTTTCTAGGTCAAAAATCAGAAATTCCCCTTTCTCAATCAAAACCCTAATTTTGACAATTTTTCCCTTTTGATGATTTGATCAAATTTATTGAGGAATTATGGTCCAAAATTGATAAAATGATACATATGAGTTTATAATGTTGATTTGGATCAAAAATTATGAAGTTTGACTGTAAATTGGCCATAGTTGACTTTTTCCCCAATATAGTTGATTTTTAGGTCAACTGCTCAATTGACTGAGCAAAAGTGTGATCCAAGGCTTGAAACATGACATGAGTAATCTTAGGGGTCCATAATGATCCATGAAAGTCATATGAAGCATTGAAAGTTCAATTATCCTTGTGCAATCTCAAACCCTAATTTTGGTCATCAGTGCTTAAGGAGGTGTCTTGAGCTAATCAACCCTAGTGTAGTCTTGAACCAAGAGATCTTTGTGAGAAAATACTTGATAAATAAGAGGGAAAATTTTGGAGTACAACAACTGACCCTGTTCAATCTTCTTAAACCTGAAGAGTTAGATTGACGGATCCGCCATTCTTGACTTGAAGGTGAAAGAAGATTGAACACTAGAGTGCCCAGAAATTTGCACTCGAAGATGGATGGTGAATGGGATTATAGATGCCTTTTGGAGGAATGTTGATAAACACTGGAAGAAGTATCAGCACAAATGTCTTGTTGATTTATACTAAAACTTGATTTTTTACCTGTGAGAAAAAGATTTAGTAAAATGCAGATGCCTGCATGATGCTCACCAGATATGGTATTATGTTAAATGCATATGGTATGTACATGCTATGATGTATGAACGTGAGATGTATGTTTTTGCCCGGGGAAAAAATCCCGGACTGCTGCTGAGGAAATTCTGGGGGGTTGAATCCCTGATTGCCGTTGGGGATGAAGAATATGCATATCTTCAAACTTTGTCGAAAGGATGCTTTCATTGGAGAATATCTCGTGAATTTCAGTTGTTATCTGGTCGGATCCAGGATTCTCAATTTGCTGAGGATGAAGTAGTCAACTGCTATCTGGTCAGATCCAGGCTTCACGGCAACTTACTGGGAGAAGAGACGAATTAACTGTTATCTGGTTGGATTCCAGGCTTTGCAGAAAATTTTCTTGAAATTGAATAGTTATCTGGTCGGGTCTAGGCTTCACAACAACTTGCTGGGGATATGGAAGTTAACTGTTTTCTGGTCGGATCCAGGCTTCACGGTAACTTAGAGTGGTAACTACTATCTGGTCGGGTCCAGGTTTCATGGTTTTTGGAAAGTTATACTATTATCTGGTCGAGTCCAGATTTCATAGTGTCTCTCTGGGGATCATAGTTAATTGTTATCTGGTCGGGCTCCAGGTTTCACAATAAACTGTTTGAAAAACTGTCATCTGGTCAGTTCCAAGCTTTACAGATTTTTGAGGTTGATGAGGTCAATTGCTATCTGGTCGGGTCCAAGTTTCACAATAAACTATTTAGGGATCTAGTTGTTATCTGATCGGTTTCCAGGTTTCACAATGAATCTCTGAGGGTAATTGCTATCTGGTCGGTTCCAGGCTTCACAACAACTTGCTTGAAAAGATGAAATTGAAAACTGCTATCTGGTCGAATCCGGGTTTTACAGTAATTTGTTGGGGCAAAGGTAAACTCTACTTGGGAAAAGAAGTTAAACCCTGGTCGGATTGAGTCCAGGTTCTTCTATATATTTGAGGAAGAGTTAGACTATTATCTGGTCGGGTCCAGGTTTCATAGTGTCTTGAAATTGAGATCAACTGTTATCTGGTCGGGACCAGGTTTCAGATACTCAAATTGTTATCTGGTCGGGTCCAGGCTTCAGTAATAACTTAAAAATTATGCTAATATCTGGTCGGGTCCAGGCTTTATAGTATATTTTTGGAAATAGTAAAGGCTTTGCTGACGACTTTACTGGGGATCAGGGGTTGTGGCCCTATGATTTGCAATAATCTGAGAGGAAAATTCAAACTCGAGAGTGTGGACTCAGTTGGGTAGGACAGACTCAGTTTGGGGAGGATACACTTAACTGGGGAGGATATACACAACTGGGGAATAATTGGCTCAAATGGGGAAGATGGACTATGCCGGGGGAATATAGACTCGGTTGGGGAGGATGTACTCGATTGGGGAATTTTGTGGTTCCTCGATTATTGTTAGGGAAATAAAATATGTTGGGGAAATAAACCCTGTTAGTGAAATAAACCCTGTTGGGGAAGTGAGTTTCTTTTAGGAAGAGATCCACGAGACTTCCACTTGTAAAAATTGACTTAGCTAGAGAGAGGGCTGCCAAGAGATTGAGACTATGGTCGGGGATTATCCCATGCAAAGAGACTTTATGGGCAACTCCGTTGGGGAAAGCTTTATTGTATCCGTCCTTGTGGGGATAATGATAATGAGATAACTCTGTGGGGATATGCCATATACATTAAAGAGGTTCCTGTTACTGCTTAGGTCATATATGCCCAACAGTTTTAATCATGTTCATATGCATATGTTCATTCAATTTTAGTCATTGGACAAATTTGCATTCCAAACAAAGATAGAAATTTTGCACTTCAAAGTATATCTGTATTGCTATTTTGCCCATGAATAGGCGTTTTTGTACAGAGAGACGGAGATCCTAGTAAGAGGAAATCGTCGGAAGAGAAACAAAATTGAAAATAAAAACAAATAGCCATGTGAAATGATCTCATTGCCTTCCAACTCTACTATTGCCCCAATGTCTTCGAATGTCCTTTGTCGTTGATATAAGTTGATTGGATTGATCTTGGACCATTTGAACTTGGACCTTGGTGATAAAATAGACTGTGTTGATTCCACAGGACATAGTCATACGCTTTTAATCCTTAACTTTTTCCTGGACCGCCCTTTCGGGTTTTCAGCCCACCAGGATACCCTTTTTTGCCCAAATCGCCCTTTCGGGTTTTCAACTTTGAGGGTGTATAATCTTTTGCATATATACCTAATTTTGACCAAACCTTTTGGTTTACCGGGATGCCATTATTTTGCCTAGGTGTGTCAACCTAGCGGGTCTCTTATGCGTAGTATTTTTTAACTATGTCCGCGTTTATAGGATGTGGGAAATCTTCACCATCCATGGTAGTCAGCATCATGGCACCGCCAGAGAAAACTCTCTTGACAACAAATGGCCCTTCATAGGTGGGATTCCATTTGCCTCTGGGGTCGCCTTGTGGTAGAATGATGCGTTTTATCACCAAGTCACCAACTTGATATACTCGAGGCTTGATCTTTTTGTTGAAAGCCTTGATCATCCATTTCTTGTATGTCTGACCATGGCAAACAACAACTAACCATTTTTCGTCAATCAAGTTCAGCTGATCCAATATGTTTGAATCCACTCATCTTTGCCTAGGCCTGCCTCATTCATAATTCTCAGCGAGGGAATCTGAACTTCCACTGGTAAAACAACTTCCATGCCATAGAACAGATAAAAGGGATTTGCCCCAGTTGATGTTCTAGCTGATGTGCGGTAGCCATGTAGAGAAAACGGCAACATCTCATGCCAATCTTTATAGGTTACTACCATTTTCGGCACAATCTTCTTGATATTTTTGTTGGCCGCTTCGACTGCGCCATTCATTTCGGTATATATGGAGAAGAATTGTGATGCTTGATCTTAAATTGAGTGCAAAGCTCAGTGATCATAGCATTGTTGAGGTTAGTCCCATTATCGCTGATGATCCTTTTGGGGATACCATAATGGCAGATGAAGTTGTGTTTGATGAATCTGGCTACCACATTCTTGGTGACTGAGGCAAATGAGGCGGCTTCAACCCATTTGGTAAAATAGTCGATAGCAACAAGAATGAAGCTATGTCCGTTGGAAGCGGTGGGCTTGAGCTCTCCAATCATGTCAATTCCCCACATTGTGAAAGGCCACTGAGCGGTCATGACATCCAGAGGGATAGGAGGCACATGGACCTTGTCAGCGTAAATTTGGCATTTGTAACAAGTTCTTGAATGTTGATGGCAATCAGTCTCCATCGTTGACCAATAGTAACCGGCTCTTAAGGTTTTATTAGCCATCGTATGTCCACTTGAGTGAGTACCGAAGAGACCATTGTGCATGTCTTCCATGATCTCCTCCACCTCCTTCTTGTCCACACATCATAATAGAGTTGAATCATGGTTGCGCTTGTACAATATCCCGTTACTAAGGAAGAATTTGGCTGCAAATCTTTGCAAGAACTTTATGTCATTGATAGATGCCCCCTTTGGATACTCTTGTGCTTCAAGGTATCTCATCACCTCATGGTACCATGGCTTTTCCACATCGGTGTCAAGCTCATAGCAATGTGCAGGTTCATCGAATCTTTCAATTATTATCATAGGGGCTTCGTTTTCCCATCTGACCTTGAACATTGAATACATGGTTGCCAAAGCGTCAGCCAACTGGTTTTCTTCCCTAGGGAAGTGCTCAAAAGTGATCTCTTCGAAGTAAGGAATTAGGGATAGCACAAGTTCCTTGTAAGGGATAAGATAAGGGTGTTTAGTGTCCCAATCTCCTTTTACTTGGCTGATCACTAGGGAGGAATCCCCGAACACATCTAAATGCTTGATCTTTAAGTCAATAGCAGCTTTCATACCTAAGATGCACGCTTAATACTCGGCCATATTGTTTGTGCAATCGAAGCATAGTCTGGCAGTGAAAGGAGTGTTACAACCTTAAGGAGAGATGATCACATCACCAATTTTGTTACCTAAGGCATTATAAGTCCCATCGAATACCATAGTCCATCAGGATCCTTATTCAGGTCTGTCATATGGTCCGGGTTTCGCACAGTCGGTTACCAGCATGATGTTCTCATTAGGGAAGTTGAAGTTCATTGACTGATAGTCATCCACAGCTTGATGGGCCAAATGATCTTTTAGTACACTTTCTTTGATAGCCTTTTAAGTCGTGTATTGAATGTCATACTCAATCAAGATCATTTGCCATTTGGCTATCCGTCCGGAAAGGGCGGGTTTCTCGAAGATGTACTTGATCGGGTCCATCTTAGAAATCAATAGAGTGGTATGCGTCAACATATACTGTCTTAGTGGGCGAACAGCCCATGCCAGAGTGTAGCAAGTTTTCTCGAGTAGTGAATATCTGGTTTCACAGTCGGTTAACTTTTTGCTCGGGTAATAAATAGCATGCTCTTTTCGGCCAGACTCGTCATATTGGCCCAAAACACACCCCATAGAGTTATCTAGTAATGTAAAGTACATGATCAAGGGTCTTCCTTCAACTGGAGGCATGAGAATAGGAGGTTCTTGTAGGTATTATTTGATCTTGTCGAAGGTAGCTTGGCATTCATCGTTCCATCTGACTACCTGATCTTTCTTTAATATATTGAAGATTGGCTCACAAGTAGCAGTCAAGTGTGATATGAAGCGAGCAATGTAATTGAGACGACCCAAGAATCCTCTGACTTCTTTTTTAGATTGAGGGAATGGCATTTCTTGGATGGCCTTTACCTTGGCATTATCAACTTCAATTCCTTTATTGCTAACAACAAAACCTATAAGCTTTCCAGATCGTACTCCAAACGTGCACTTGTTAGTGTTTAACCTTAGCTTGTACTTATTTAGCCTATCGAATAATTTGTACAGGTGATCGAGATGTTCTTCTTCAGTTTGGGATCTAGAAATCATATCATCCACATATACCTTTATCTCATGATGAATCATGTCATGAAACAAAGCTACCATATCCCTTTGATATGTTGCTCCTGCATTCTTTAATCAGAACGGCATGACCTTGTAGCAGAAGGTGCCCCATTGCGTAACGAAAGTAGTCTTCTCCATGTCTTCGGGAGCCATCCTTATTTGATTATAGCCTGAGAAGCCATCCATGAAAGAGAAGACTTTATGTTGAGCAGTATTATCAACTAAGACGTCAATGTGTGGTAGAGGGAAGTCATTATTGGGGCTTACCCTATTCAGATCCCTATAGTCTACGCACATGCTAACTTTCCCGTCTTTCTTTGGCACTGGCACCACATTGGCAACCCATTGAGGATAGGATGTCACAGCTAGGAACCCTGCATCAAATTGTTTCATCACTTCAGCGTTGATCTTTTCAGACATATCAGGCCTCATGCGACAAACCTTTTGTTTAACAGGAGGGCAGTCTTCTCTTGTCGGCAGACGATGAACTACGATGTCGGTATCTAACCCAGGCATATCTTCATAATACCAAGCAAATACTTCCAAATAATCATGCAACATCTGAACCAACCTGCTCTTGACATTGCTTTCCAAATTACCGCCGATTCTGATTTCCTTCTTATCTGACTCAGTACCCAGGTTGATAACTTCAACTGACTCTTCATGTGGTTGAATAGATTTTTCCTCTTGTAATAGAAGTATGGCTAGTTCTCCCGGTATGTCACAATCTTCCTCGCCTTCGTCTTCTTCTTGGTTGATAGGACATTTAAAGTCATAGTCGGTAATAGTAGAGTCATTGGCAATAGGATCCAGAGTGGATGTGAACCTGCAAGAGTTTTTGTGTGCATGTAAGATACATGGCTATTTGAAAAATGTATTTGCAAGAAAGGGAAGACAATGAACACAAATATTTGAATGCAAAATATTCCAGTGTAGTGAATGATCATATGATTAGATGAACATAAATAAAACCCTTGACAAATGGACCAAAGTTCCCCAGGCTAGGCAAATGGCTGAAAAGTCATCGTTAAAATATTACAGACAAGATGTTCTTGAATTGAAAGAAAAGTAATAACAAGTAGATTACTCCTTAATAAAGGAGATGGGCACAAAGTCCTTTGTATGCCAATTCTTCAGCTCCTTTGTAGTTGGATACACCCACTCTTCAAATGCAACTCCTTCTTCAGAATCACCCACGGCATTGACTTCATGGTTTCCAATGCGGAGAGGTGGCTTTCCAACACGAGCACGCCTCACTTCCTTCTGAGCTTTGACAGTAAAGCCAAAACCAAACTTGTCTGTTTTAAATGGGATATCGAGGAGTTGCCCCCAAGTATCACAGTTTCCTTCTTCAATTGTCGCGCGGGCATCCTTGACTGAAACCATCTTTGGTGTGGCCTTAACAGCTTTAGACTCATCAGAAGAACATTTTGGTAGCAGCAATCATTGGTGGTATGACTTCAAAGGCTTGACATGGGGTCTCAATGAATTCTCCATCCATCTCTACATACTTGAAAGAGTTAAGGTGGCTCACCATAAACTCTTCTTCTCCAAAAATGGTGACTATTCTTCCCTTGACTGGATATTTGAGTTTCTGATGGAGAGTTAAGGTTACTGCCCCAGCTTTATGGATCCACGGGAGACCTAACAGACAAGAATAGGCAGGACAAATATCCATAATATAGAAGGTGGAGTTGAAGATTTGGGAGCCCACTTTGATCAGAAGATCTACCTCCCCATGAACAGTCCTCTTTGATCCATCAAACGTCCTTACAATGATATCACTTGGCTTCAAGACTAAATCTTTACAGTCAAGACGTTCTAACACCCCCTTGGGTAATACATTCAGAGAAGAATCAGTGTCGACTAGCACATGCGCTAAGGTAGTCCCTTTGCACTCAATAGAAACATGTAAATCTTTATTGTGATTCTTCCCGAGAGGTGTTAAGTCAGTATCTGAAAATCCCAATCCATTATCAGCTATCAGGCTAGCCACGTAATTTTCAAACTGATATGTTGTTGTCTCATGGGGGACACGTGCCTTTTTCAGGAACTTGATTAATGTTCGAGCATGGGCATCGGAGCAAAGTAGCAATGACAACATTGAAATTTTGGAAGGGGTTTACCCCAACAGTTCTACAATCTTGAAGTAACTTCTTTTTATGATCTTCAAAATCTCATCGATCTCATGAGAGGAGGGTTCTTCATTAGCTACGTCCTTGGAGGATACTTCAATCACATCAGGCTCAACAACCTTTTCCTTACCTCTTGTATTGGTACTGGGCTTGGCAGCAGTAATGCGGATGGGCGTCCTTGTAATCACTGGTGGTGAGATATTGGGTGAAAATATTCTCCCAGTTCTAGTTACTTTACTTGAACCAGCTATGTTAACGACATTGTCATCTTTTCCTTCTTCGATCCAGGAATCTTGTTTAATCCCATGATAGAACACCTTAGCACCGTAATTCCATGGTACCCGCTTTGTTTGAAGAGTAGGGAATCAGTCCGGGATTGGTAATTATTAAGGCAGCAACAGTGGGTTCATTTGAAATCCTAATAGGACCTTTGGAGGTGATCCTAATAGGCTTGTTTGAGATGGTAATAATGGAGAGGTCTTCACATTTGATAATCAAACTTTTGGCAAGTGGGGTTTTCTCATATAGAATTTCATGGCTATCCATCAGGCATTGAATGCCTTTCTTCAGCCCTTCACATCCATTGAGTTTTCTTGTACATCACACACAGTCTTTTAGACAGCCAGGGAAGATCCCAGCTTTCAACAAATTGTTCTTGATTACATTCAACGGAGCAGTCAATTCATCAGCAGAGGCGACAAAAATTGCATCTTCGACAGCATTAACACCTTTGTCATGCTTCAGCATTGGAGTAGTGATTACATTAGGTGTTGGAGGAGGATTAAATTCAATAGTTTTGTTATCAATCAAATCCTGGATTTTGTTCTTCAAGGCCCAACACTGGTCAGTCTCGTGCCCGGGGCTGCTTGAATGGTAAGCACACTTAGCATTCAGACTATAATTTGGTGACGAGGTGCAGGGTTGGCGGGAGGATCGCGCAATGTCACTAAATTAACCTTGAGCAAATGTTGAAGGGCTTGAGACAGTGACATGCTTAACCTCGTAAATTGTCTTCTTGGAGTTTCGAAACGTTGATGATTTGCAGATGGTCTTGGAGTAGGAGTTGGATTAGAGATTCGGATAGCATTGACAGACGGATGACCGTTCTTCTTGGTATGGGCCCTTTCCTCGTATACAGCATTGATTCCTTCTTTGCAGCAAAAGGTTTCTTGATAGGATTGGTAGTGGAGGTAGATGCCACCGAGGTCTTCCCACTTTTTATGCCACTTTCAACTCTTTCACCGGTTAAGATCAATTCGGTGAAACCAGAAGAAGAGCAACCAATCAACAGATTAAAGAAAGGACCAGATAAAGTGCCCATGAACATGTCGATGTGCTCCCTATCAGTAAAGGGAGGTTGGACCCTACTGGCAAGGTCTCTCCACTTTTGTGCATATTCCTTAAATCCTTCATTCTTCCACATGGTCATATCTTGCAACTGAACCCTTTTTGGTGCCAAGTCGGTGTTGTACTGATACTGATGGTAGAAGGCAGTAGCTAAATCCTCCCAAGTATTGATACGAGAACCATATAACTGATAAAACCATTCAAATTGTGTTCCATCCAAGCTCTCTTGGAAAAAGTGAACCCAAAGCTTCTTATCAGCAGTGTGCAGCTGTATCTTGGGCACATAAGATTTCAAATGGAGTTTTGGACAAGAAACACCATCGTACTTTGCAAAGATTGGTATTTTGAATTTGTGGGGAATGACTACCCCAGAGATCAAACCCAAATCATCAAAATCTAAATCGGGGACGGCTTGGATTTCAACAGCTTTCAATCTGTCTTCTAACTGCTTGTATTTGATATCAGCGGGTGGATACTGCTCATTGAAATAATCATCATCAGATACTTGATCATTGATACAGTCAACCTGAGTACTCTTGACCTCACCAATCTGGTTCTCATCCTCTTCGGATGAATCTTCTTCCATTGGAATTTGACAGACTGTCTCCTTGAACCTTCTACCCATGTTGAGTAGAGCTTTCTTCTTTGACTTCTTCTTAACGGCCAGAAAAGCCATCATATCTTGCTACCCCTTGGCTAGGGCTAGTAAAGTCTCCTGAAACTGAGAATTCTGGGTTTTGAGATCCTTCACAGTTTGCTCTAGATCCATCTTGCTGAAATAAACAGCAGAAAGATAAGGAAACCTGTTATGCGAAAACCTGTCATGTTATGATGCATGGAATATGTACATCCAAATGATTTCAAGGATTAATGAAATTTAAATTTGTATAGGCAAAAGAATGAAAAAACATTAATTTTCATTAGTCAAAACAAGAAAGATTACATCATGCCCCTTGGGCTTACAAAATAGCTTTCTAAGATAAAAATACCGAACGCATCCTCTTTGGCGCGAGATAAGCTTTCACAGTTTGGTCTTCTTGTAGCTATTCGTAAGCTCAAAGACTCTCTTTTCACTAGCATAGAATTGAGCCTCGAAAGTATCTCGTTCTTCCTTCAGCTGAATCCAACCCTTTTGTAGGTCTTCGAGTGAGGTAGGCATGTCAGGATGGAGGATAGTGTAAGGAACATCTCCTTCAACCACGGGCTCCATGATGACTGGTAAGATGGAAGGATAAGGAATCACAAGTTTCTGAGCACGAGCTCGCACCCATTTAAGTTAAGGCTCGAGGGGAATGTAATTCTTGTGTCCTAACGTCTTGCTATCCACCTTGTTCAACATCCTCCATGCTCGGATAAATCTCTGGCAGTGACCTTGATTGTCGCTCTCGTAGTAAAATACCAAACTTTGAATAAGCATCTCGTGTGGACTATCCCTTCAGGCGTAACCAAACTGTCGTAGGGCTAAGAAGGGGTTGTAAGTGATACCTCCTCTAATGCCAAGCAAAGGGACATTAAGGAATTCTCCACAACGGTCGATGATAGTAACATTCTCCAAAGAGCGGGAACACCAATGAATATCTGAATGTCTGAGCGTTATCAACCTATGTTACTACCTTGAACCTTGCTCATTCTTCAATACAGATTGGGGAAGATGCGAAATAAACCATCTTGCCAAGAGAGGAGTACAAAACATAAGGATACTTCTTTTCCTCATAGTGCGAGAGTGAAAGGAATGTAGGATATCCCCTAGAAAAGTAGGCATCGGGTTACGAGACATGAAGATTTTGACGGAGTTCACATCTATGAGTTGGTCAGGATTTGGAAACAAAACCATCCCATAGATGAGGAGAGCCACAATTTCCTCAAAAGCTTTCAAATCCAAAGAGTTCCAACAGTTTTGGGCTTTCTCAAACAAGAACTTTGCTAAGAAACCCTTGACACCACTCCTTGTTTCCCAATTAGTTGTGATATCAGATGGTTGCAAGTGTAGAGCTTGGGCAATCTCTTCTGGCTTTGGATATCTTTCCGTACCGTTAAAAGGTAGTTGATTGAGAATGGGAATCCTCAAGAGTTGGGAGAATTCTTCCAAAGTCGGCACAAGTTGATAATCGGGAAATGTGAAGCAATGGTGTAGAGGATCAAAGAACTGAAAGAGCACCTTCATCATGTCTTCATCAGTGTTGGAGGTGACCATGTTTAGTAGGAAACCATGTCTTTCGATAAATGGATAATTTTCAGGAATCCTTGATGCTAACTCTTTGAGTTGAGGAGGGATCCTTACGAGATTGACTTGAATGGTTTTCCTGTGAATAGAATCCATATCCTACAAAACAGAATAAAGATAAATCCCAAAAATCCTTGAAATGGTTAGTGAGTATGAGTATGATGTTATGATGTTTATGATGTTATGTACAAGTAAATATACAAACAAAGCAAGCAAATCCATAGGTTTAGGCTTGCATGGAGTCTCATAGGTAAGTACCCTCTTGAAGTTTAGTTGGCTCAAACCTGTCCTAGTAATAGTAACCGAGTTCTAAGGAGCTCAATATCATTGGTTTGTTTCTTTGATCATTGTTTCATCACAAGCCTCTTTAATGGCGATCGAAATATCCCAAAAAACCAAACCTCAATGAGTATAGTATCGAGTATCTACCAACTTCGAACTGCACCAAAGCCGGTCATCTCACTACGTCATAATGGCCAAGTTGGTCAATTAAAGGTTCTAATAGTTCATTAATGCTTCATGACATCACTCAGCGGCCCCATACTCTCCTTGACTACTCAAGGGATACCGGTACCCGCAAATATGTCGCACTAACGTAGCTAATGCTTAGACCGTGTCGGTATACCCCGTATAGTTTCCATAACATATTGCTACTTACCTATAAGGTATCCCAAATCTGGGTAGAGAATTCAAACTCAAACGAAGAACCATAATTTAAAGCATACAAACAAACAAAGAAAGCAAGTAAATGTGATCTAACCCTAAGGTAACCCAACTTATGAAAAATCCCCATCAGAGTCGCCAGTTCTGTGATATGGTGGGAGAACTGACTTGATTATTTTGCATTTTATTGCAAATGTTGCAGTTAGCAAGAGTTTCCACCGACTTTTCTTTTATCCAAAAGGAAAGGTGAAAAAGCACAGGAAAGACCTTTGAGATTGTTTCTTGAGTTCGAGGGGTAGATTATGAAAAGGGAAGGTATTAGCACCCTTTTCATCCATGGTTTTCCATGGGCTCTTATTTACTCGCTAGATCACTTGCTTTTGTTTGAAATTATGCTTTGTGTGGTTTTTGAAAGTATTTTGAAAAGGCGCCATCGTTTAGGCAAACTTTGTAATGATTTTCGTTCGTAAGAATGTATACAAAGTGTTGATCTTTTGAAAATGTTTTCAAGTTTGAAAGATGTTTTTGAAAGTGTTGGTGTTCGTTTTGAAAATAGTAAGGATGTTTTGTTTTGAAAGTGAGCAAGTAACTAGGAACATTCTACCTACTCAAAAGTCTTTCATGTTCATTTCCTTTCTCCTTTGACATTGTTATCTTACCATTGATTTGGTAAGTAACCCTATCTTTGGATGTAAACGGGACGGGCGTGGGTCATCGTATAACAATGATTAGCAATGTTGCAAGGTATCTTAGCATCTTTCTTTAGGGACTAAGATCATTTTGAAAAGGTAACATAGATATCGTCATCGAGGGACTACGATCTTGTTTTTTTTTGCTTGTTTTTGCTAAGATACCCCACATGCATAATATGGTCATTTTATAAGGCAACCAAGTGGATTTTACCCTAGGGGTGCTTGTGTGCAAGTGTATTGATTTTCATTCTTTGTTTAGTCTTTGATTAGGGTTTGTTACTTGTTGATTTTTTATCTTCTCATACAAACCCTAATTACTAGCATTTATATAAAGCGATAAATTGCGAAAAGTAAAATTACTACGCTATTACATCATTAGGGGAGGGGGTGTACAAATTTACAAATGGGGATTGCAAGAAAATTAAACCTAAATATCAATTACAACCATATTGAATATTGTACAAAAATAAAAATGCAAGAATATAAATGAAAAAAAGGAAATGATTTTTGTTGTTTTTTAAGAAAGGGTTTTGTCTTGACCTAAGTAAAGAAAATGAGTAATTAAAATTATATTAAATTAATTTAAACTAATTAAGAAAAGAAATTAATTTGAAAAGGATTTTTTAGGGTTTTTTGTGAGATGTTTTTTTAAATTAATAAAAATAATATGAATATTAATTAACTAAAATAAACTAAGTTTTAAATTAATTTTAACTAAGAAAATAAAATAATATATTAATTTATCATAAGTCTAAAATTAATTATTTAAGAAAAGAAAAGAAAAGAAATTTATTTATTTTAAGAAAAAATGTTTTTTATCTTTTTGTTTTATGGAAAATAAAATACATGAGTATAAAAAATAAATAAAATAAATTTGGATTTTTTATGATTTTATGAAAATAAAAAAAAAATAATAATAATAATAATAATAATAATAATAATAGAAATATTAATATTAATAATAATAATAATAATGAAGAAAAATAAAATAAAAATAAAAATATAAAGAAAAAGTCAGGGGGGTTAATCAGTAACCCAAGGAGTATTATGAGAAAAAAGGATTAGGCCCAATGAAAAGCCCAAGTGCTGCCAAAAAACACAAAAAAAGTCAGAAAATTGTGAAAAATAGCAAAAAGGTCACGCTGGAGCTTGAACCCAGGACCTAAGGGTGAACAGGCGCGCGCTTTACCACTGAGGTGGCTATACATCCGTTAATATAACTGAAACAATAAATACATAACACAAAGTGCGCCCTGGTTACACTTCATCTTCAACCTCCAGCCAAAGGACCTATATCTATAAGTACGAAGTGCGCCTAAGAGGAGGGTGAATTAGGTACTTTAAAAAATTATGGTTTTAGTGATGATGGATATTATTTTTCTGGTTAATGGTGAGTTTAGGAAAGAGTAAAGTGCAGAAAAATAAAGAGACACGAGCGATATATCCTGGTTCCCCTCACAGTTCGAGAGTACTCCAGTCCCCTTTCAACATGAAAGAGATTTCCTTATTGTGACAAACTTAAACAAGAACTACCAAAAAACCAAGAACAATCCTCTTGGACCAAGAACAATCCTCTTGGATTTTCACTATGTCAACTATGAGAAAAATCCTCTCAAAGTGACTACACTTGTATCCAACAATCCTGGAAAGACAATATTTTAAAACCATTTAAACTTATTTCCAACAATCCTGAAAAAATACGTAAGTAACTATCAATATTTTATTTTGAGTGAGTTGAGTAGTATTGATCACTTAGAGTGATTTTAACAATGAATGATATTCTCTTCCAATAATAATATTTGTAAAATGACTCAAGATATAATTGCTCAAAGTTTTCTGTTTAACAGTGTATGAAAGTGTGCAGAAAACTTATGTATGAAAGTGAAGAAATGCTTGAGTTTGTATTTTGAAAATTCAGAAAATATATTTGGAAGAGGTGTTGAAAATGATTTTGAAAATGAATATTTATATGTTCATAGCACCCTTTTGAAACATCATAAAGTTCTGAAAATGAATCATGAACAAATGCCAAGATTGAGTGAAAGGTTTCAATGAAAAGGTATTATGAACAGGCATGTGCAAAGCTGCTATTTTTCAAAATCGTGCAGCATGCAATCAATTGCACCCTTTGTGTAAATCGATTGCACGGGGTTTCAATAGCTATATTTTCAAAAGTTTTAAGTGTGCAATCGATTGCACAAGCAATGTAAATCGATTGCATGTGAAGTCAGTAGCAAAAAATAAGTGAGTGCAATCGATTGCACAAGCAATGTAAATCGATTGCACTGAGAAACAGAAGCAAACATTTTGAAAATTTTAAGTATGCAATCGATTGCACAAGCAATGTAAATCGATTTCACTGAGAAACAGAAGCAAAAGATCTGAAAAATTGAAGCATGCAATCGATTGCACTAATATGCAAATCGATTGCACTCAGGAGAAAAATGAAATTTAATTTTGAAAAACTTGAGTAATGATTTATAAAACATTTCTTTTCATCATTGAGAATCTATATCTTAAGATCAAAGTAAGTAATATCATTATACCTTGAAAGTTGTTAGGAGCTTTGAACTGAGGATTTTGTCCATAGATTCTTTGAGATTGATCATAAATCTTTGCCTTCTTTGTCAATCATGGTTTGTCTTCATCAAAACAAAAGTTCATTTGAGAAGCTTGATTTTATATTCTCCCCCTTTTTGATGATGACAAACAATATTTCTTTATGCGTTGTAATTTTCGGAAAGAGCTTCTCCCCCTAAGATGCAAAACTCCCCCTATGTATGAGAAGGTCGGAATATTTTGTATTTGTTCATCTTGGTTGGAGAGTACCTTAAAAATTAAGACAAGGAAAAATACAAGCATAAAGTACCACATCTTTCTCCCCCTTTGACATTATCAAAAAGAAGGGAAAGATGCAAAAACAAAAAAACAAACAGTAATAAAGCAATATATCGAGAAAACTTGAATTTAAACAAGCAACACAAGTTGTTTAACGATTACACAGAAATTTAACAAACAAAACATTAAATAACAAGACTATGACATAACATAAAATAGAGTTGGCCAGAACTTCAAGGGTGATGCATGTCCGGATGGTTGTAGGACCAAGAGCCTTGATTCGGAAACTGTTGTTGAAGAGGGGTTCTGTGTAGTGTTAAGGAGGAGCAGCTGAATTATTTGGATCATATAATGGAATATGAAGATGAGAGTAAAGGTAAGAAAATTGTTGATTCACATCTGTGCGGAAGTCATTAATCCGGGTTGAAGTAGAATCATTGATCGCATTCCATTGGTTGTTGATGTTGGTGTTCATGGAAGCAAATTGTTGAGACATGTAATCCATAAGCTCTTGATTGCTTGAACCAGAGGGAGCAGTGGGAGAAGGAGGTACAACTTCACCGCCTTCGACTTCTTGATCGTTCCCTTCATCGCCAACAACATCTTCACCAATGTAGGTGATAGTTTTTGTTTCGGATTGCAATACACGCCCATTCCGGAGTCAACATTCTTGATAGAAATCTTATTCAAATTTGGATCCATATTCACTTTTTCAAACCCAGCAAAATCCACTCCAAGTTCCTCCATAATTAAAGTAAAAAAATAAGCATATGGAAAAATTTTCTATTTTGCATCGACTCTCAGCATATGCACCATTATAAGTCTTGCCCAGTTAACACTTATCCCTTTCTTTCTTGCATAAATCAGCTGCATTTCCAGGTCGGTCACAGTGCAGTGGTTTCCAGCTCTTGGAAACATAATATAGACCATAAAGTAATGAAATAGGCAATCGTCTATATAGAAGTTACCTGCCCTCCAGGAGTCTCTGGATGGAATTACTCCGCCTAGACCATGAATCTGTTCGGAGCAGAATTCTGCTTCACTTAATCGCCCAATGCTGTAATAGAAATCCTTTTTCCGGTAGTCATCCCATGCCTCGTTTTCAGGGTCATATAGAGAACTTCCAGTGTAAGGAATATGAAAAATCTCACCAACAACCTCAGGAGTTAGAGAGATACGAGTACCCAGCACATATGTCACCATTTTACCTTTTTGGGGAGTTAGATTGCTGAAAAACACTCTTACCAAATCCGGATAATATGGACCGAACGATGAAATTAATGGTTCTAGACCATAAGAAGCTAAATCATTTTGAAAAGAGAAGCATTCTTGGGGAAAGGATCATAGCATACCATATTTAGGATTGGACATTATTTTCCTTTGAAAGTCCTTTGTAAATCTGGCTTCTTGTTCTTCGGTGAGAGATGAAAGTAATGGATTAGAAGATGAATCAAACTTTTTCTTCCCTTTTTCTGAAGCTGGCACCTTTCTTTTTTGTCTTGACGCCATGAGTAAGTAATTTAGGGTTTTGGGGATTTTAGGTTTTTTGAGAGAGAGAGAAAGGTGTTTGAGAGCTAAAATTTGGATATGATTTGAGTAGATAGGAATGAGTGGATTGTATTAAAGTTTATTTGGCTTGGGAATATGAGAGAGAGGAATTCTGACCAACAAAATTTTATGTCATAAAAGCAAGTTACAGTAGGTGCAATCAATTTGCATACAGGTGCAATCAATTTGCACATAAAACATAACCAAAATAAGACTGAAACGCACAGAGTGCAATCGATTTGCATTTATGGTGCAATCGATTTGCACTTGAAACAGAAAGGTCAGAATTAAAAATACTCAGTGAGCAATCGATTTACACTCTTTGTGCAATCGATTTGCATCAACCAAAAATAACCAAAACCAAATTTTTCTTAAAAAATAAATACCACTTAACATATATTCACATATAGCATGTTTAAAACATATATACAAAATCATAACAAGGATAGAAGGCACCTTATATGTCGTGTTCGTCAAGTATGCCAAGCTCTCGTTGAATCTTGTAGGACGGTTCTCTTGCCAAAGGTTTAGTGAAGATATCAGCAAGTTGATTATGAGTATCTACAAAGGTTACCTTGACATCTCCTTGAAGTACATGATGAAGGAGGAAATAATATCGTATGTCTATGTGTTTAGTTATTGAATGCATGACGGGATTCTTCGTAATGTTTATTGCACTTGTATTGTCGCACCGTAGAGGAATGCATCCTAGATCGAGTCCATAGTCACGAAGTTGTTGTTTGAGCCACAAAATTTGAGCGCAACTACTACCTGCTGCAATATATTCAGCTTCGTCCGTACTAAGAGCAACGCATGCTTGTTTCTTGCAGGCCCATGATACTAATGCATTACCAAGGATGTGACAAGTACCACTTGTGCTTTTTCTATCCGTTTTACAACCTGCATAATCCGCGTCAGAATAACCAACTAAGTTGCAAACACTACCTTTAGGATACCACAATCCGACATTTGTTGTTACTTTGAGATACTTCATGATCCTCTTTACCGCCGTGAGATGAGATTCCTTTGGATTAGCTTGAAAGTGAGCACAGAGACAAACACTAAACATTATGTCAGGACGACTTGCCGTCAAATACAATAAGGAGCCAATCATACCTCGATACTTTGTAATATCGATGGAAACACCTAATTCATCTTGATCAACATATGAACCAGAACCCATTGGTGTAGACATTGCCTTACAGTTATCCATGTCAAATCTTTTCAAGAGTTCCTTGCAATATTTTGATTGGTTGATGAAGATGCCATCTTTTAGTTGTTTGATTTGAAGTCCAAGAAAATAGTTCATTTTACCCATCATGGACATTTCAAATTCTCCTTGCATTATTGATGAAAATTCTTCACACATTTCTTGATTTGAAGAACCAAAAATGATGTCATCAACATAGACTTGTGCTAGCAAAGTCTCTTCTTTGATTTTCTTGATAAACAGAGTCTTGTCAACTTTGCCCTTTTCAAAGCCTTTTTCGCATAAGAAGTTGCTTAAACGATCATACCATGCCCTTGGTGCTTGTTTCAATCCATAGAGAGCTTTTCTCAATTTAAATACATGAGATGGATTCTTGAAATCTTCGAACCCCGGGGGTTGCTTAACGTAGACTTCTTCAGTGATATATCCATTCAAGAATGCGCTTTTGACATCCATTTGGAAAAGCTGAAAATTTAATGAACAAACATAGGCAAGTAAGAGACGAATAACTTCTAAACTTGCAACCGGAGCGAAAGTTTCTTCAAAATCTATTCCTTTTTCTTGATTGTAGCCTTGTGCTACCAACCTTGCTTTGGTACAAACAATAATTCCATTCTCGTCAAGTTTGTTTTTAAACACCCATCTTGTTCCAATAATGTGTTTGTTGTTGGGCCTAGGGACAAGTTCCCAAACTTGATTCCTTTCAAATTAATTCAATTCTTCTTGCATAGCGATAATCTCACTCGTTTCACTCTCTTTCTCTCTCTCCTAAAATATTTTTCTACTTTCTCTCACTAAAATTTAGCCATAATGCTTCGAGAAAGATCTTATGTTTAAGTGAGGAATTTTGTTATAGAAAAGGTGATATTGTAAACTCACCAAGAGCTATTTTATCTTGGTTTAATAATTCTTCTTAAGAGAGTGTTTGTTTGGGTTCAAAGCAGAACTCATTAAAAGCTTTATTTAGGAATTAATATTAAGTCTTTGTTCGGTTCGTGAGCTTAGCCCGTCTAAAAGCTAAATTTGGTTCGATATAACCCTAGTGTAAAATATCAATTTGGTTCATGGTAAGCCTGTGTAAAACCCTAGTTTGGTTTGATACCAACCTGGTGTAAATCTAGGTTTGTTTATGGTTATCCCGTGTAAAATCATGGTTCAGTTTAGAGGGTAGCTAGTTCAAAACTCCACTTTGGTTTGAGATTAGAATGTATTAAATATTAAATAGCTTAATCTTGGAGACTAACTGCTCAAAGTTTCATTTGTATCTAGAAGAAAAACTAATTGCTTCAGTTCACTGTTCTTTGTTTGGTTGGAAGTTAACTTGAAACTTCATTTTCCTTGTATAAGGTGGTTCGTGAGCTTAACCTACTAAAATCTTATAGGAATTACTGGATCAAGTCTCAGGGAGAGGATTAGGTTACTTCATTTAAACCAAACCTCAATAGTTTCTAGTGTCTTCTCTTTTCCCTTATCTTTTTATTTTCTGGATATTTCTCTCCATTGATTTTTTGCTGCTATATATTCTAACGTTTTCTTAAAAATGTTTTTGAACTCTGAAAATAAAAATACTTTTGTTTTAAACTATCATTTTTCAAAACCCTCACAATTTACCGTCCTTTTGTGTGTAGAGTCACATGTGCAACACGACCCTCTTAGCTCAAAAATCACAAATAGATTTGCAAATATTGTTGGTTGTAAAAACTTTTTGCGGTGGCGTGATATTATGCAGTCTAATTGTGGGATAGACAATAACTTATGTTGGTTTGTAAATAACTCATCATGCAATATTGGCAACAGTAAGTCTGTTAAATTCTGGACTGATAAGTGGTTAGGAACAACACCTATGAAAAATGTTTTCCCTCTATGTTTACACTTTCACACAAAAAAGAGTGTCTAGTGTCTGAGTATGGAGTTTGAGATGGCCTAAACTAGAATTGACTGCTTGAGTGGGAACATCAATTACATGATAACAATAAAATAATTTCTAAGGAAATTATTGAATTACTGCCGATTATGAACATTAACATGTGTAGAGCTGATATTTTGTTTTGGATCCTAGAAAGACTCAACAATTTTACAGTCAAATCTTGCTATTCATTCATTATTTAGATTATGAGAAATGACATTATATTTAATGGGGAATCAAAAGATATATGAAATTCTGGTAGGTAAGAACTCAGATGTCCTATAGGATGTCGAGACAACTATTCTGACAGAAAAAACATGGCAAGGCATACAACGTTAAAAACAGTACTAAAAAGCATAAAGAACACACATAATTGTTAACCCGACTAGGTGCAAACAAACACCTACTATGGGGACTACCAAGCTAGGAAGGAAATACACTATACAATATTAATTCAAATCTAAACTAATCCAAAGTTTACAACTTACCACTTAATCATTATCATGTGCAACTTCTACCTAGGTTCTCCCTAGATATGAGAAATCCCATCTCACCTCCAATCACCGCAATGATGTCTAACAGTCCCAGTGCCAATTACTGTATCAACGACCTCCCGCCTAAATTAAGATCATACTTCAAAGACAAAACCAACACCTTAATCAAGACACCCCTTGATTAAGAAAATCATACTTGATCTTGCTTCACATCTTTGATCAAGAAAAATACTTAGAGTTGCTTAACAGCTTTCTCCAAGAATAATACTACCTCTTGCTTAAAATAATCGAGGAGAACAATAACAGAGATTAAAACTATGTAACACGGTCCAACTCACAACCTGAGTGAATCACATAAACCAACTCTCCTAGAGAGCGGCACAATGACAAAGATCTAATGATTCTACATCCTGGACCCGTACAAAACTAGGTTACAAAAACTTCTATTTATAAACCATTTCCTAACTGGATTTGGGCTTCAAAAATGCAGAAGAGAGGCTGCACAAAGTCTGCAAAAACTTCTCCAAGAAAATAGGTCTTTAATCATAACTTTCCTAAAATCTCTCCATATTTAGAAAGTTTGAATATCTTGAAAAACCAACATAATATCTATGATTTATCAATCTTGGACGCCATATAGGATTACTAAATATTCCCAGAATATTTAGTAAGTAAATCACAACAACTAAATACATACTGTCAGCTCTAACAGACCTGATGTCCTATACTTCTGGTTAGGACATCCCTTTCGACATGTTCAAATAGAAAGCTGGAACATATTTCAAACTAAAAAATTGTAACCATCCAGATGTCATGCTCTTCTGGTTAGGACATCACATTCGACATATTGAAACTGCAAGTTGAAACATTTTCCAAACTGCAAAACTGTAACAGACCAGATGTCCTATACATCTGGTTAGGATACCAAGTTTTACATGTTGAATCTGCAAGTTGAAATATTGTGTTCAACATATTGCTACCAAGTTAGTTTTACCAAAATAAATGCCAATCATAATTTCGGAGAAATAACAATCTCCCCCTTTGGCATTTTTTGACTAAAACAACCTAATAACTCTTGCACAAGAAAACAACATAATCATGTTTGAAAATTAATCAAACACACACATCAGAGGCACAACAACAAAGCAAACATAACAACAGAGTTATAAGCAGCAACACTGTGATACGGTGGCAGAACCAACTGTTTATACTGGTTTGTGTTTTTTGTTTGCAAATGTGCGGTAAGCAAGAGTCGCCACCTACTTTTATTTCATCCAACAAAGGAAAAGGAAAAAGAACATAAAAAACCTTTTTTGAGAGTTTTCTGAGTACGGGGGGGTAGATTATAGAAAGGGAAGGTGTTATCACCCTTTCTATCCATGGTTTTCCATGGGCTCTTAGGCACTTGTTCATTTTGAAATTACTTGTGTGTGTTTTGAAAAGTTTTTTTGTTTAACTTCATGGTAACCATTGTATCTGCCCTCAAGAGTGTGACGAAGTTGTTTTTAAAAACTGTTTTGAAAGTGTTTGTGTGAAAGAGTTTTTGTTGTTTTGATAAAGTACTTAAGAGTTTCTACCTACTCGAAAAAGACTGTTCGTTTTCTTGTTTCCTTTAGACAGCACTATCCTACTATTAAGGAACAGGTAGCCCCATCGTTGGAGTTTAAGGGACATTCAAAGGGACAATTATGGTCGCTGAAGCAATGGTTAGGAAACCTTAGTAGTTACCCTAGAGCCCTAAAGATCTTTCTGAGGCAACATTCGAATGGGTCACTTTTTATCTTTTGGGACTAGAGGACAACAACTAAGACTCCCTATGCTTGATGATCGTTTACCGAAGGCAACCGAAGTGGGATAAACCCTAGGAGTGAACATGTGCATGTGTTTGGTTTCAGTTGATTATCTTTGCACAATTAGGGTTTTCTACCATTTTAATCGTTTAATCTTGCCATTCAATCCTATTATCAATCATCTAGTAGTTAATAGTAGCGGAAAATAAAGTGCGAGAAGTTTAAACCTAGCTATTACAAGGCTTTGGGGAGGGGTTTACATAGCCAAAATAGGGGGAAAATAATAAGTAAACAGTAATAAAACCTATTTAAAAACACTATTACAACTCTTGGCAGTTACAATAATTGGAAAAATGAATAAATAAAACGCGCACGAGGAAGAACACGGGAATTAAATATCCTAATGAATCTAATTAATTAAAGGAAATATTTTTGTATTTTTATTTAAGAAAATAAAGTATTTATGCATTAAACCTAATTTGTCTAATTAATTTTAATTATGAAAAATAAACCAACTTACCCTAAATTAAATTAATCTATTTAATTAACAAAATTAAATTTAGTGGAAAAAAAACTATTTCTAATATTTTGTGGTTTTCTTGATTTTATGATTTAATAAAAAAAAGTTATTTTTTCAAACAAATAAAATAAATAATAAAAATGAAATAACAAAACAAAAAAGCAAAAATTATGAGTATGGGCCAGTTATGAGAAGCAAACTGGGGGTGCATGGCTGAATTTGCAAAGCCCAAAATAATAGGCCCAACTGCCTCCGCGTGGATTTAGTGTAGCCTGCCTCTAAGGGTCCACCATGAGGGGTGAATTGTTGGGCGCTGGATCTGGACCTGAGATGATCCCATGGTTGGATTTGAGGATGCATGATCGTCTTGTGAAGGTGAGGCTCATGGGATCCTGCAGAGTATATTAAGAAAATAAAATAACAAGATGCTTGGACCTGGGATCGAACCTAGGTCCCTTCTCTCACCAGCGCTTCCCTTTACCATTTGTGCTACATGACTCATTTGTTAACATAATAAACCAATAATAACATAATTGTAAACAAGGCGGCATGCCCAAAAAATGCGCCAACATTCAAACTGGCCAATGTGTGGCTTCCACGTGATCATCTTCCTCCTCATAACTGTCGTTTTAGGCCTAAACTTTTACCTACGGACGATGCCTGTAACTATAACCCTGTCTCATTCAAAAATTAAATACAAGCAATATAAATTCTAATGGAGACCATGAATCAACTGGGCTTGAAGCCCTGAACACCATGGTACCCAAGTCTAACCCTAATTTTGCCTGTATCGGGAAGTCCTAAAACGAGTTTGGAAACCCTAAGAATGGCAAATTGTGGTTCCTGTACCTAAAACTCATTCAAACAATACAAAGAGCATCGCAACCTTATGATAAACAAGAATACATGGTTAATTTTCATTGAAAGTACATGTATGCGCGTAATCGAAAATCAAAAATAGTTAGAGAACTGAATCATGTATCTTACGATTTTGGATGTTTTGTGACTTAGGAATGATTGGAACAGCTTCAGAACACATTCAGGAACGAATTACTGGCTTTGAAATTCCTTGAATTGGTCTGTAGAGAAAGAACTGATCTGCACTTTTCTTTGAAAATTTGGAACTTTGTTTGACTCCTTGAGGCAGGCTATGCGTCTGAATTATTGTGCTTAGGGTTTAGAATACTTGTGTATAAGTATGTGAATCAAATTAGGGTGCTAAGTTTAGAAAACATCCAAGATTTGATGACTTTTGAAAATTGCTTCCAAACTTTCCAAACTAGGAGATTTCCTCTGTTAGAACAATGTTTGAATCTACTACCCTATAATTAAGTTTTGATGATAACAAAGTGAAAAGATATAGTATTTATAAGATTCATGAATGAACAATATGCTGCCTAAAATTACTATGCTCTGACTTGCAGATACGCTGATTTAAAATAAGCAAAGATCAAGTTTATTCAGCATCAGAATTTAATTTCATACACCAGCATCAGAAGTTGCTGAATCAGAACGTCAAGATCAGATGATCAACTCGTACATGCTGAAGATTGATGAACAGAACTGCGCGTAAACACTCTGATACAGAAACACAATAGTTCATCAGCAGCGAAGCAGAATCAGAATGAGCCAAGCCAGAACGTGCATTGAAGAAGCAACGGTACTGTGCATTGAACGCTAATTAATTCCAACGGCTTCATTCTAGACAAGATCTGCTCAAAAAGGAAAGCTTGTTATTAGCATTGAATCAAGAATATTTGCATTCAACATTCATCTTCTCAAGTGCTATATAAACAAGGCTTCGAAGATTATAATGGCTAATGCTCTCCAACTCTCTACACGCACAAAGCTGAACCATTATCTTCATTCTAATAGTTTTGCTAAACCACAAACTCTGATAACTCCATTACTGTTTAGCAATCTAGTTTCTAAGCTTCATTTGTGTATACATCACAGTTGTGATAAAGTTTTGTAGAAAACATCCACACACACAGTTTATCTCTTTGTAAGAAAGTGTTGCCTTGACAAACCGGGTTGTGGTTTGAATCAAGAAGGCTTTAGCAGTTGTTAAAGCAGTCTGTAATATTCAGTTGAATATAGTGAATTAAGACCTCGTTGGAGAGAGGCGAAATCACCTTGACGGGTGGACTGGAGTAGTTTGAGATCAAACGAACCAGGATAAAAATATCTTGTCAATTGCTTTAAGATTTTAGTTTTACAATTCAACCCCCCCTTCTTGTGTTTTTCACCCCTTCAATTGGCATCAGAGCGCCTGGTTCTGAGCTAAAACACTTAACCGTGTCAGTACAAGATCCAGCGTCAGAAAAACACAATGGCAGGAAACAATTCTCACTTCAACAATGACAACAACGAGGACAGAGACAGATTCAGCGGCAAACCTCCAGTCTTTGATGGAGAAAACTTTGATTACTGGAAAGACAGAATTGAAAGCTTCTTTCTAGCACATGATGCTGATCTGTGGGATATGGTGACAGATGGATACACGCACCCTGTGAATGCAACTGGTCAGAAGATTGATAGAAAATCAATGACTGATCAACAAAAGCGTGACTTCAAGAATCACCATAAGGCCAGAACCATCCTCCTCAGTGCCATCTCCTATACTGAGTATGAAAAGATCTCCAACAGAGACACAGCGAAGAACATCTTTGATTCTCTCAGAATGACGCATGAGGGCAACGTTCAAGTCAAAGAAACAAAAGCTCTGGCGCTCATTCAGAAGTATGAGGCGTTCAAAATGGAAGAATCCGAATCCATTGAAACTATGTTCTCTAGATTCCAGATTCTGGTAGCTGGTCTCAAAGTTCTGGACAAAGGATACTCTACTGCTGACCATGTCAAGAAAATAATCAGAAGTTTACCCAAGCAGTGGAGGCCTATGGTTACTGCTCTGAAGCTAGCGAAAGATCTCAACAAAATCACTCTGGAGGAACTTATAAGCTCCCTCAGAAGTCATGAGATAGAGCTAGAAGCTGACGAGCCTCAGAAGCAAGGTAAGCCTTTAGCATTAAAATCTAACAAAAAACTTGAATCTAAGGTTTTGCAGGCAGTTGAAGAAACATCTGATGGATCCTCATCAGAAGAAGACGAACTTTCCCTTCTCTCCAGAAGAGTAAATCAACTGTGGAAGCAAAGACAAAGGAAGTTCAGGAATCCCAGAAGATCTGATCAGAACGAGTCTTCTTCCAGATACAGAAGGACAGATTCTTCCTCTGGATACAGAAGATCTGAAGGCTCCTCCGGTAGCAAGAAGCCAAACACCAAAGACATCATCTGCTACGAGTGCAATGAGCAAGGACACTACAAGAGTGACTGCCCAAAGCTTCAGAAGGAAAAGCCCAAAAGGAAGTTTGGAAGAGAGAAGAAGAAAAGTCTCATGGCCACATGGGATGACTCTGACTCGTCTGAAGCTGACTCAGAATCAGATGATGAAAGGGCAAACATAGCGCTCATGGCTAACATTTCAGAAGATAGTGAAGCTTCTGAATCAGACTCAGAATCAGACACAGAAGAGGTATTTCCTAACTTCGCTGTCAATTTTACAAAGGCTGAACTTGCTGAAAGCCTCAATGAAATTCTGGAACGTTATCAGCAGATTAGAGCCAAATTCAGAGACCTGAAAAGGAATCTTGAATCTGACTCTAATAAGTCTGAGAGTCTCAAATTGGAAAACTCTGAGCTGAGAGACAAAATTTTAAAATTAGAAAACTCTTTACAAAACTCTCAGAAGGACCCAATTTCTGAAACTCCCAGCAACACTGATGAGATCATCAAGGAGTATGATCACAGTTTCCAGAAGTTCCTTGCTAAAAGCATAGATAGAAGCAGAATGGCTTCAATGATCTATGGAGTTAGCAGAAACGGCAGGAAAGGAATAGGATACCTAGGTAAGGTTCCTACACCAAAGAATGTCATGGATTTAACCATTAAACACACACCTCTAAAATCACACTTTGTGTATGGTCACACACATGACATCAAATATACTAGCAGTAAGCACTCTGTAAAACCAAAATTCAACCAGAGTTTTGGTAAAACTAACAAGTCAGGACCCAAGAAAATCTGGGTACCTAAGGACAAAATAATACATGTTGCAGATATCTTTAGCAGCAAGTCAGAAACACCAGTCATGGTACCTGGACTCTGGCTGCTCACGACACATGACGGGAAGAAGGCATATGTTCCAAAGCCTGGAACTTAAGCCTGGAGGCCACGTTGGCTTTGGAGGCAATCAGAGGGGAAAGATCATTGGCTCTGGAACTGTAGGTAATGGAAATCTTCCCTCTATTAATAATGTTCTGCTAGTAGATGGATTGATGCATAATCTGTTATCCATAAGTCAATTAAGTGATAACGGTTATGATATAATCTTTAATCAAAAATCATGTAAAGCTGTTAGTCAGAAAGATGGGACTATCCTGTTTAATGGAAAGAGGAAAAACAACATTTACAAAATCAAACTTTCTGAACTAAAGAGTCAGAATGTAAAATGTCTTCTGTCTGTTAACAACGAGCAGTGGATCTGGCACAGAAGATTGGGGCATGTTAGTATGAGAAGAATATCTCAGATTAACAAACTCAATCTGGTCAGAGGACTTCCTAATTTGAAGTTCAATTCAGATGCTCTGTGTGAAGCATGTCAGAAAGGCAAATTTGCAAAACCTTCTTTTAAATCCAAAAATGTTGTTTCCACCTCTAAGCCATTAGAACTTCTGCACATTGACTTATTTGGACCAGTTAAAACTGCTTCAGTCAGTGGTAAGAAGTATGGGTTAGTAATCGTAGATGACTATAGCAGATGGACATGGGTAAAGTTCTTAAGACACAAGGACGAGTCACATTCTGTGTTTGTTACCTTCTGTAACCAAGTTCAGAATGAAAAAGATCTTAGAATCGTTAAAGTCAGAAGTGATCATGGTGGAGAATTTGAAAATAAAGATTTTGAGTCATTCTTTAATGACAAAGGCATTCTGCATGATTTCTCTTGTCCTAGAACTCCCCAACAAAATGGAGTTGTAGAACGAAAGAACAGAACATTGCAAGAAATGGCCAGAACCATGATCAATGAGACAAACGTTGCTAAGACTTTCTGGGCAGAGGCAATAAACACAGCGTGTTACATTCAGAATAGACTCTCAATAAGACCTATTCTGGAAAAGACTCCATATGAATTGTGGAAGAACAGAAAGCCCAACATTTCGTATTTTCATCCATTTGGATGTACTTGCTTTATATTGAATACAAAGAATTATTTGAACAAGTTTGATTCTAAGGCACAGAAGTGTATTATGTTAGGATATTCTGAACGCTCAAAAGGGTACAGAGTATACAATACAGAAACACAGATTGTGGAAGAATCAATCAGTGTTCGTTTTGATGATAAGCTTGACTCTGAAAAGTCAAAGCAGAATGAAACTTTTGCAGGTATAGAAATTGAATTTGCAGGTTCTGAAGACAAGTCATCAGAAGCTCTCAACACAGACATTCCTTCAACGTCTGAAAGGAGCACTGCTGGAAATCCTTCAACAGCTGCTGATCAACCTCAGAAGAGATTACCCAGAAGCAGCTTGGATCACCCAGAAGAGACTATCCTAGGAAGAAAGGAAGATCCAATCAGAACAAGAGCAAGCTTCAGAAACTCTGAAGAAACTCTTATGGGACTTGTGTCTCTGATTGAACCTTCTTCTATTGACGAAGCACTTCTGGACAATGAATGGATTCTGGCAATGCAAGAAGAGCTGAATCAATTCACCAGAAACGACGTATGGGATCTCGTTCCCAGACCAAAAGGATTCAACGTCATTGGAACAAGATGGGTGTTCAGAAACAAGCTAAATGAACAAGGTGAAGTCATCAGAAACAAGGCACGACTGGTTGCACAAGGTTATAGTCAGCAAGAGGGGATAGACTATACAGAAACCTTTGCCCCAGTCGCCAGGTTAGAATCTATCAGACTTTTAATTTCATTTGCTGTTAATAGAGGCATCACTCTGTATCAGATGGATGTCAAAAGTGCATTCTTAAATGGTTATATAGAAGAAGAAGTTTATGTTCACCAACCCCCAGGTTTTGAAATTACAAAACATCCAGAATATGTTTTCAAACTAAAGAAGTCACTGTACGGTCTGAAACAAGCTCCCAGAGCTTGGTATGAAAGGCTAAGTAACTTTCTGCTTGAAAATGAATTCACCAGAGGGAAAGTGGACACTACTCTCTTCTGTAAAACAGTTAAGAGTGACATCTTAGTCTGTCAAATTTATGTTGATGATATAATTTTTGGTTCTACTAATCCTTCTCTTGGAAGAAAATTTGCTAAGTGTATGCAGGCAGAATTTGAGATGAGCCTCATGGGGGAACTGAAGTTCTTTCTAGGAATTCAGATTAATCAAACCCCAGAAGGAACTTACATTCATCAGAGCAAATACATCAGAGATCTTCTGAAGAAATTTGACCTCTCAGAATGTAAGCCATCAAAGATTCCAATGCATCCCACGTGCATTCTGGAAAGAGAAGAGGTAAGCAAAAGCGTAGAACAGAAGGTCTACAGAGGTATGATTGGTTCTCTCCTTTATCTGACTGCTTCAAGACCTGACATATTATTCAGCGTTTGTATCTGTGCTAGATTCCAATCAGATCCTAGAGAATCTCACTTAACAGCTGTTAAGCGAATTTTCAAGTATCTGAAAGGTACTACTAATCTGGGTTTGTTTTATAGAAAATCTAGTGATTACAGCTTAGTAGGCTACTGTGATGCTGATTTTGCTGGAGACAGAGTGGAACGTAAAAGTACTTCTGGAAGCTGCCAGTTTCTGGGAGAAAATCTGATCTCGTGGTCCAGCAAAAGGCAATCAACAATTGCTCTGTCAACAGCAGAAGCTGAGTACATAGCAGCAGCAGGATGTAGCACACAAATGCTCTGGATGAAAAGTCAGCTTGAAGACTTCCAGATTTTTGAGAGTAACATTCCTATACTTTGTGATAATACTTCTGCTATTTGCTTAAGTAAGAATCCTATTTTACATTCTAGAGCTAAGCATATAGAAATAAAACATCATTTCATTAGGGACTATATTCAGAAAGGTATTTTGAACTTAAAATTTATAGATACAGACCATCAATGGGCTGATATCTTTACTAAACCCCTTTCAGAAGATAGGTTTAATTTCATTCTGAATCATCTCAGCATGAAAGTATGCCCAGAATGAAAATGTTTTAATTCCATATATTTATCTTCAGAATGTAATTATTTTTACTGTGAACTTCTGATCAATCTCCTTTCAGAAAGATAGAATATGCAGATTGTATCAGATGCAAGTCTAAAGATCTGAGAGTCTAATCTCAAAGACAGACGTGTTGATCACTATATCAAACAAGTGTCATCCAATCATCAGCAAATCTCTGAAGCAGAACGCGTGCACGCTTCTGAGAAGGCAAAGCGCTGATTGGGTGCATTGAGACACATGTCTGGTAACCGTTTTTAAGTATCTTTCTCAAATCCCTCAAAATCAGCAAGCATTTAATGAAAAGTAATCATGCTTTTAAAATGCAATCATTATTTTCTTTCTCTCTCTTAAAAACGTTTAACTTTTCAAAACAATTTTGAAAATCTCTATTTAAGAACATTAATCTTTCATTCTTATTCTTTACGCTTTCTCACTATCACTCAAGCATTTTCTGCATATTACTGAGTTCATCTCTTGTAAACTTTTTCCTTCAACTCATTCTCAAAAACCTTTTTAGTGTGAACAATGGCATCCTCCAGCATTTCTGCAGGAAATCAGAAGAAAGAAACTTCTGAGAAATATCAGGTGCCACTCAGAACTCTCCTCACTCCGGTGAAGAACCTTGAAGTGCTCTCTGAGTTAATCATCGACTTTGAAAGTTTGAAGGCAAATGGATTTGACCTAACCGAAGAAATTAGGGCTCAAAAGTGGGAGAGGTATTTCGACAGGTTGGTTGGACCAACATTCCCAACGCTAGTCAAGGAATTTTGGATTCACGCCAAGGTTTCTAAACATCTAGTCATCTCTTCTGTCATGGGAAAGAAGATTGTGATTTCTGAAGATCTCATTGGAAGGCTAATCGGTCAAAGTGGTGGTGGAGTCCGTTGTGTGGACATGGCTGAAAGATGCCCTGATATAGGTGTGGTAGCCAACAGGATTTTCACTCTTGGAATGCCCAGCAGCAAGATTAAGGATCTGAAGGACCACTGCAGAGTATGGGCTAAGATTGTTCTGGGATGCTTCAACCACAGGAAACCAACAAGTTCTCCTGATTATATAAACGTGGATCAGCTGTTTCTGATCTACTTTATTGATCAGAGGGTAAAGATCAATCTGGCACACTTCCTGTTCAACCATCTCAAAACCAGTGTGAAAGAGACAAGGGAAGAAGAAAGGACCAAGAGGGACTGGATACCGTTTGGAAGGCTAATATCAGATATTCTGACAGAGAATAGACTGATTGATCATCTGTTTGAAGCTCAGGAGCTGAGCACTGTTGAACCTACAATTGGGAAACCTCTGAACGCTAAGAATCTGAAAAAGATGAAGTTGATAGAAAATATTCAGACGGAACCCAGAGCTACTTCCACTGCTGAGATCTCCAGCAGAAGAGTGCCTCTGAGTGATTTTCCAATATTTTCTGAAATGGAATCCAAACCAGAGATGTTTCTCAGGTACCCAGATGCGTACAAGGCAGAAGATACAGGTTTAAAGTTGAAGATCAAAGGTCTGAGTCAACCCCAACCAGAAGTGACTCAGAAGAAGACAAAGAAGAGGAAAGCGCCAGCAGAAGGTTCATCTCAGCAGACTCCAAAGAAAAGAGGTATTTCATCTGCTGCCCCTATTTCAAAATCATTTACTATTCCAACATCTGCTGCCCCTCCTCAAACCTCTCATAGAATATCAATCCCAATCCCTACCATTGATGAAACCATACCAGAAGACCCTTCTGAGGCATTACTACTCAGAAGACCCAGAACCAAACTCCCCAAACAACCAACAATTTCAACAACAACAGCACTTGACCAAGTGCTAGCTGATATTGAGCGTGAACATGCCCCTGCTAAACCAACCTCTGAACCACAAAAAGTTTCTCCTCCACAACCAGAACAACAACCTGAACCAGAAATACAACAACAACAACCTCTCACAGAAGAACCTCTGATCCCTGAGCAATCAGAGATTCCACCTCCATCTCCCCAACCAGAAATAAATCCACCTTCACCACAAACAGAGTTTCACCAATCTGAAACCCCTTCTCCTCATAAATCTGACCATCACTCACCTCAACCTTCACCGCTGGCAATCCAGTTTCCATGGGGAACCACTATTGTCAGGCCCCAGTTACCTTCTTCAGAAGAATCAACACCTCCAACTACCCCCAAACCACCATCCACTCCAATCGAAATATCTGACTCTGATACCCCTCCTCCAAAACAAACAGCCTCTCAGAAAACCGCTGAAAACCCCAGCAGAACTTTCATTGACTTCACAAGTCTTGAACGTCTTGCTGATCTAAGACACAAAATTGCCATCCCAAAACCAAAGCAACCAGATGTTGGCTCTGGTATTTTGAATTTTGAAACAGGTGTGCTGCAATGGATTGCTTCTTTGAAGCAAGTCTGTCCTGGGATGATTGACCCAGCTGCTTCTGATCAGCTCTGGTCACAGTTCAGACTATGGGTACGTGCTGAAGCCCTCAAGTTGCAGGATATCAACTATGAGCAGGCACAACAGAACTTCAGCAAGCTGCTGAAGGAAGTTGAAAGTCAGCTGCCTCAAGAAGTTGTACTCCCTCTGGACAGTGAATCTTGGTCTGAGAAACAGCAAGCTGCAAAGGTGCAACCATCAGAAGAAGACAAGACCATTCAGGCTGAAAGTCAAGCTGAAGACGCTGCTGAAAGTTCTGAGAAGCCTCCTCCTTCTGATGCTTCTCAAGCTGCCTTGGATAGGCAGACTCTGGAAGAACTAAGGCTGAATGACATGCGTCTACAGCAGCGGATGGAAGAGAATGATCAGAAGATGAAAGCAAGAATGGATGTGCAGGACAGCAAGATTGACTCTGTTGTCAGCATGGTGCAGAAGCAAAATGAAACTTCTGAAAAGATTCAAGCGATGCTGGAGAGCCTATTCACACGCATGCCTCCTCAACCTTAAATCTTTTTCATGCATGACCTTTTTCATGTTTTCTTCATTTTCTGATGTACTGTTTTGACTATGTTTTGTAATATTTTCGTGCTCTGTTCTGAACTATCTTAATATCATTTGTTTTTATGATCTTAATTGTTTTAGCACATCACCAACACTTTTTGATTGCTGACAAAAAGGGGGAGAACAAGAATGATATTTAAATCAATAACGGCTAACTAGACAGAAACTCTCAAACATTCTAACTCTATTACTTTGAAATGTTTTTCTGTTTTGTTTAAAGTCTACAGGCACAAGGAAGCTCCTGGACACTCTGAAGACTAGAAGCTATGATTAAAACGTAGAAGCTCTGATCAATGTTACTCTGATCAACATGAAGTTCTGATCGTCCTAACACTCTGATCCAAAGCTAAGCTCTGACAAGTCAAGACTCTGATAATCTGATGTTCAAAGTAAGAGAAAGATCTGATCCTGAAGTACACGTATCATCAAAGGGAAGTAATCAACTCAGGGGGAGTATCACTTAACTCTGATTTCTCCTTATTTCTTAATTCTGATACATTTCTCTGATACCTTTTCACGTTATTTTTCATTTAAAATATCTAGTTTTTGTCATCATCAAAAAGGGGGAGATTGTTAGAACAATGTTTGAATCTACTACCCTATAATTAAGTTTTGATGATAACAAAGTGAAAAGATATAGTATTTATAAGATTCATGAATGAACAATATGCTGCCTAAAATTACTATGCTCTGACTTGCAGATACGCTGATTTAAAATAAGCAAAGATCAAGTTTATTCAGCATCAGAATTTAATTTCATACACCAGCATCAGAAGTTGCTGAATCAGAACGTCAAGATCAGATGATCAACTCGTACATGCTGAAGATTGATGAACAGAACTGCGCGTAAACACTCTGATACAGAAACACAATAGTTCATCAGCAGCGAAGCAGAATCAGAATGAGCCAAGCCAGAACGTGCATTGAAGAAGCAACGGTACTGTGCATTGAACGCTAATTAATTCCAACGGCTTCATTCTAGACAAGATCTGCTCAAAAAGGAAAGCTTGTTATTAGCATTGAATCAAGAATATTTGCATTCAACGTTCATCTTCTCAAGTGCTATATAAACAAGGCTTCGAAGATTATAATGGCTAATGCTCTCCAACTCTCTACACGCACAAAGCTGAACCATTATCTTCATTCTAATAGTTTTGCTAAACCACAAACTCTGATAACTCCATTACTGTTTAGCAATCTAGTTTCTAAGCTTCATTTGTGTATACATCACAGTTGTGATAAAGTTTTGTAGAAAACATCCACACACACAGTTTATCTCTTTGTAAGAAAGTGTTGCCTTGACAAACCGGGTTGTGGTTTGAATCAAGAAGGCTTTAGCAGTTGTTAAAGCAGTCTGTAATATTCAGTTGAATATAGTGAATTAAGACCTCGTTGGAGAGAGGCGAAATCACCTTGACGGGTGGACTGGAGTAGTTTGAGATCAAACGAACCAGGATAAAAATATCTTGTCAATTGCTTTAAGATTTCAGTTTTACAATTCAACCCCCCCTTCTTGTGTTTTTCACCCCTTCATCCTCTTGTTTTTTATTTTGCACAATTTTGTTTGGCTTTGTGACAGCAAGCATGATCTCTAATTCAATTCAAACAAATCTCATCCCATTAATTTTATTTATTTTGATTTTATTTGATTTTAATTGAATTTTAAATAAATAAAATCAAAATAAATTAAATAAATAAATAAATAAATAAGGCATGGAATGGTGTATGGGTCGTGGACCATGTTAGGAATGAGATTCAATCTTGAAAAGTTGGGTCCATTTGGAAATAAATGCAATTTTGGGAATTGTTGACTTTGTGCAAATTTCCAAAAATTGGTCAACTTTGACAATACATATCTCCCTCAATTTTAACCCTAAGAAGGTGTTCTTGGACTTTTTAGAAATCTTAAGATGTCCTCTAAACAACCTCTTTTGTTTCATCTCAATTGGATCTTTAATGTTCATGAAAGAAGCTCTAAGCCAAAAGGTTTTTTTGTTGACGTTTGAAAAGGACCTATAATGTCTGAATTTATATCTTTTCATGAGTGCATTTATTGAACTTGAGGGATGAAGATGGGTTGTAGGGAATTGGATTATATTCAAAATGAGCCTTGGATGAGAAATTTCTGATAAAGTATGAGAAAGTTATGCCTGGTCATAGTTTGGTTGACTTTTCATATAGAAACCCTAATTTAGCAACTTTTGAGTTTTGAGGAATTTGGGGAATTCCTTGAGGAATCATGCTCAAACCTTGATCAAATGATGAATATTACTTAAAAATGTTGATGTTGACCAAAAATATTAAAGTTTGACTGTATGTGGGTCACAGTTGACTTTTGACCTAATACAGTTGATTTTTAGGCATTTGAGCAGTTGACTGAGCAAACTTCTTGTGCAAGGCATGAAACTTGACATGGATGATCTTGAGAACATATTAGGGCAATGGAAACCACTTAGGACCCTTAGAACTCAAACATAGTGATGATAATGGAAACCCTAGTTTGAAGCTCATTGTCTTAGGAGGAGGATTTGTCTGGTCAATCCTTAGTCCACTTGAGCAATTGAGGACCTCTAGGAATATGTTTTGAGTAAAAATGGGAGGGAAAATTTTGGGGTACAACAGCTGCCCCTGTTCAATCTTCTTAAACCTGAGGATGTAGATTGGTTGGTTTGCCTTTCATGGTCTGAAGGTGGAAGATGATTGAACACTAGAGTGCCCAGAAATTTGCACTCGCATGAAGTAATATTTATTGGTGATATCGGGAAATGGGCTTACAGATGCCATTTGAAAGTCAATAGAGAATCGTCGGAGATGGGCTTCAAGATACCCTCCTGAAAAGATATCGGTTTCATAAGAGATTCCTTTGCGAGAATTCATGTACCTGCCGTTAAGGAGGACTTCGTCGGGGAATGTTGATTTGTATTGCGAAATAGAGTCTAGGAGATTCGGTTGTTCGCTACTCTACTAGGGAATTAACTCTTGATTGAAGAGGTGGAAGTAAACTACATATCTTGTCAGGGTCCAGGCTGCACAATGACTTACTGGGGAAATGTGAAATCGGCTGTATCTGGTTAGGCCCAGATCTTACAGTGTTGTAAACTATTGTTTGGAGATAAGAGAGAAGGAACATGGGTAGTAGGGTTACTTCAAAATTAAAGGCTGGATAGTAGGGCTACGAGAAGGAACCTGGATAGTAGAGATACTTTGAGATGAAATCTTGGATAGTAGGGCTTATGGAAAGGAACCTGGATAGTAGGGTTGCTTCGAAATGAAAGCCTGGATAGTAGGGCTTATGGGAAGGAACCTGGATAGTAGGGTTACTTCGAAATGAAAGCCTAGGTAGTAGGGCTATGAGAAGGAACTTGGGTCGTAGGGTTACTTCGAAATAAAAGCCTGTATAGTAGGGCTTATGGGAAGGAACCTGGATAGTATGGTTGCTTCGAAATGAAAGCCTGGATAGTAGGGCTTATGTGAAGGAACCTGGGTCGTAGGGTTACTTCGAGGTGAAAGCCTGGATAGTAGGGCTTATGGGAAGGAACCTGGATCTTAGGGTTGCTTCGAAATGAAAGACTGGATAGTAGGGCTATGAGAAAGAACCTGGATAGTAGGGTTACTTCGAAATGAAAGCCTGTATAGTAGGGCTTATGGGAAGGAACCTGGGTCGTAGGGTTACTTTGAGGTGAAAGCCTGGATAGTAGGGCTTATGGAAAGGAACATGGATAGTAGGGTTACTTCGAGATGAAAGATTGGATAGTAGGGCTTATGGGAAGGAACCTGGATAGTAGGGTTACTTCGAGGTGAAAGCCTGGATAGTAGGGCTTATGGTAAGGAACTTGGATAGTAGGGTTACTTCGAGGTGAAAGCCTTGATAGTAGGGCTTATGGGAAGGAACCTGGATAGTGGGGTTACTTCAAGGTGAAAGCCTGGATAGTAGGGCTTATGGGAAGGAACCTGGGTCGTAGGGTTACTTCGAGACGAAAGCTTGGATATTAGGGCTTATGGGAATGACACGGGGTCGTAGGGTTACTTCGAAATGAAAGCCTGGATAGTAGGGCTTATGGGAAGGAACTTGGATCGTAGGGTTACTTCGAGATGAAAGCATGGATAGTAGGGCTTATGGGAAGGAACCTGGGTCGTAGGGTTACTTCGAAATGAAAGCCTGGATAGTAGGGCTTATGGGAAGGAACCTGGATAGTAGGGTTACTTCGAGGTGATCACGTAGGTTGGTTGGCCCGTTTGGTTTCGAGAACCGATTTTCCATTAGTTGTTTACAGAAGGGGCATGTATAACTGTTGGGATTGTTGATGATAATTGTCTTTCCTAAAAAGATAACAGGGTTAATTATATGCGATGCATGAAGTGCATTGTGGGATGATGTTCTCAAAATAAATGAGATTATGTTGTATGTGATATGTATGCGCATTTCATGATGTATGATTACGAGATTCTATTGTGACATATATGAGTCTGAGAAAATAGATCCCTGACTGTTGCTGGAGAGTGTTGGAAATAACATTCCTGACTGTTGTAGAAAACCGTGGTTTTTCTACTTCCGTTGGGGATGGGGAACGGATGTGACTATGTTGGGGGTTTACTCCTTGTTTACGGATATTCTGCTGGGGAGAGACTCTGCTTGAGAATAACTCTGCGGGGGAATAACTCTGTTGGAAGGTGAACTTTCGTAGCTGAAGTAATAAGCTATGTTGGGGGTGAGCTTCTGTGTTCAGAGAAATAAACTCTTCTTGGGAGACAACTTTATGAACCACTCGCGATTTATAAAACTCGGCTGGGGAACATAGATGTCAGTTTTCTGAAGGAACCTGGCTGGGGAGAGTAACTCCTGCTTGGGGAAGCCGATGATAAAGCTTTGGTTGCTTCCACTCTGTGAGGAGTGTAGATGTCACGGGGTCGTATGCTGAGATGACCTTGTTTCAAAGATGTCTTTGCCCCTGTACCTGCTGATTAGAGTAATGTCGGGCTTGACATTTTTTTATAGCTTTTTTCCCCTGTTTCTTAAGTTACGAGCAATTGTCTTTCCGTTTCTTATGCAAATATTTGGGAACAGCAATTATACTCAAATGAATATGTAAAGAATAAACCATTGGACATTTTTGTGAAACAAAATAGAAAAATAAAAAACAAATGGTTTTGTAAAAAATAACTTGTATTGATTTCTTGAAGTTGGCCTATAACAAGCGCTTTTGTACAAGGAAGCTGATGCTCTATAAGAGAACGTCGCCGTGAAAATGAAATCTATACAATATTGTGTACAAAGAAAAGAAAACAGTTATGTGTAATAATCCCATTGAGTTTCAATTCTACTATTGTCGCTATGTCTTCGAGCGTCTCATCACTTTGCTGCTTGTCTGAAGCTGATTAGATTGATTGGTGTCGTTCGAGCTTGACAGTTGATACTGAGGTCTGGTCGCAAGGTGATCCAATGGGACATAGTGATACACTTTATATCCCTAACTTTTGCTTGGACCTCCCTTTCGGGGTTTCAGTCCACCAGGATACCCTTTTTTTCCCAAGCCGCCTTTTCAGGTTTTTGACTTGCCGGGTGTACAGATTTTTTCGGTTCCATCCCTAATTTTTTCCCGAACCCATTTGGTTCGCCGGGAAGCCCTTATTTTTGCCTAGTCCAGTCAACCTAGCGGGTCTTTAATCATGTGTAGTATCTTTTCACTATGTCCATGTTATACCCTAAAATTTGCCCTAACATTTCATCAACATTTTTCTCATCACAAGACTCTTGGAGCTCAAGATCAAGTTAGGGTTTGCTCTGCTCAAGACCCCTCCTTGCACTGTTGATCCAAATTAGGGTTTGAGTTTGCACAAAGATGTTTTGACCTAAAATGCCCAAATTGACTTTCATGCTTCATGTTGGACTTACAAGTTTATCCATACCAAGTTTCAAGCCTTGATTCCAAACTTTGCCCAGTCAATTGGACAGTTGACCTAAAAATCAGCTGTATTGGGGGAAAAGTCAACTGTGGCCAATTGACAGTCAAACCTCATGAATTTTGACCCACATCAACATTATGAACTCACATGAACCATTTGATCAAGTTTGGATCACAATTCCACAAGCAATTTGATCAGATCACCAAAAGGGCAAAATGGTCATTTTTAGGGTTTTGACTGCACAAAGGCAATTTTTGACTGTTTGACCTAACCAATGGCAAATAAAGCTCACATAGGGACTCAAGGACTCAATGGCATTGTCTTGACCCATTCAACAAGTTCAAAAGATCTCAAATGCATAGGATTGACAGATGAATTTTTCAGTCAACTGATCAAAATTTGACTGTATACTGAAAAGTCAAACTTTGACTTTTTGGTCAAAATCAAGTGCCAAGATTCATTTTTCATCAAGACATGTCAAATTATGAAACTTGTTCATCAAGAAACAAAAAATTGCAAATTAGGGTTTAAAATGAAGAAATTTCATAACTTAGAAATTTTCTAAGTTATGAAATTTCCTTATTTTTTCCTAACTTTGTCCCATTTTTTCACCAAGATGCAAATGGATTCAAACAAAACTTGAAACATGAAAGTTGTAGTCCATTGCAAAATCTA
This sequence comes from Vicia faba, assembly GCA_948472305.1. Classification (NCBI taxonomy): domain Eukaryota; kingdom Viridiplantae; phylum Streptophyta; class Magnoliopsida; order Fabales; family Fabaceae; genus Vicia; species Vicia faba. Next base: position 1,045,920,896 of record OX451737.1, read on the forward strand.
CAATTTTGATTCACAAAGTTTTATCAAAGGAAGCTTGTATCTCAAGTTATGATTTTTGGAACAAGGGTGCAAAACATTTTTAACTTAGAGAAAATTTGACCTATTCTAGGCAGGATTTTTGTCCAACTTCTTGGCCATTTTTCACATGGTTCCACTTGGAGATTCAATTTGCATTACAAAGATGGATTGTAGTACACATTCCAAGATTTCCAAATTGTCCAATAACTTCTCAAACACCCTTGTGGTTAGAGAGAATCGAATTTGCAAAGTTGGCCAAAACTCACTTTTGTTCATGGCCAAAGCATGTTCATAACATTGGCATTTTTCAAATCAGCATGGATTATGCTATCTTTCAGGCCTCTAAACCTCTTTACACTCAACAATTAAATGCCTAACCATTGTGTTAAGGTGTTATTTCATCCCTTTGGGCATTGCACATAAAACTAATCCCTAACTAGAAAAAGCAAAGTTCCCATTTTTGGCTTAATGTCACTTTATGTCAAAAGTGGATCCTTGAGGCATGGGGCCAGATCTTTGAGGCCAGATAGAGTCCACAAATTTGTGTTGCCAAGAGCAATATATGCAGCATACATAGAGGGTGGTACAGGCCTGCATTATCAACTTACACTTTCTTGCTTACATTTGAAGAAACCTTGCAAACTGAAGCCAACTTCAATTTCCTGTCAACACAATAAAACACAAACTTTGTTCTCATCTTCCATACATCCCAACTAACCTAAGGCACGACTGAACTACCCCTCATACCTCCTCATACATAAAAACACCATCTTGTTGCCAAAACAGGGTACCTGCTGCAGATTGAGGTCCACAACTCAATCCACTCGTGCACTTTGACTAAAAACCTTGCAAACACATTCCATACCATCCATTGAAACTATTCCAAGCCCTAAACACCATCTATAACACCCTTAACCTCATCTGCCATTTTCATTTTCCAGTTTTGCATGTGAACTTCCATAGCACGATTCAGAGTGATTCAAAGCAAGCTAGGTGTTGGAGAAGCTTCCTTGGACTTCAGGAAAGCTATACAAAAGCTCAAACTCCATTGAAGGTGGCCACATTGCTGTACACGATTCAAGCTGAAACAGGTAATCTATGAACTTCTATCTCTCAATCTAGGAAGAGTTAAGCTTAGGTTTGTGAATGAAACATGTCCTACTCATAGCCCTGAAGCCATACATATGATCACTTTTCATTTATATTAAGCATGTTGTGAGAATTTTAACCATGAACATTGAAAAAAAACTAGGTCAGAAATTGGGGATGATGAAATTCTCCCTGGTTTCTTAGAGTTAGGTCAAGTGTTTTATATGTTTGAAATCGTGACTTCATGCTCTACAATGTTTGTGTTATGAGTTTTGTGTAAAAGACAAAGAATCAGGAGTTAGTGTTGAACAAGGAAGGGCGCGCGTTTTCTGTTTCAAATGGTTAGAGGTTGAAGAAGGTGGTGACTTGGGCTGGGCCTGAGTCAGCTTGCTGTTCACACCCCTTTTTCCCATTTAAACCCCCCTGGCCCATTGTGTGAAATACTTGTCATTTTTGAATTTTTCTTTTTGATTCTGACTTAATATTTTTTGCTCAAATATAAAAAATATCAAAAATATTTTTCCACGCATTTTTGCATTTATTTGGCATTTACTTGTTTTATTTAGCATATACATGTAAATAAATATATTTCCTTTTTATTCAAAACCCTAGAAAATAATACAAAAATATTTATCTTTTTTCAGTTATTATTTTTTATTTTACATTTTTGAAAACATTTTCTAAAATATACATTTTTTGTAAATAATTAATATTTTATTTTTGTATATATTTAGTATATTTAATATATAATATATAAATACTTGTATATTTTATTAAATATTTAGGATAAAATATAGAAATAATACATTTTTATTTTTATTTAATATTTGACATCAAAAATACTTTTTACAATATACTTCTTATTTTTTGTGTATAATTAACAAATATTGTATATAATTCATAAATAAATACTATTTATTTAAAAACTAGGTTTTGCCCTAAATGACAAAAATATTCAAAATTTGACCTTTTTATTTTTGTTTATATTTCACATTGAAAAATACTTTCACATACATAAAAAATCATTTTGTGCATAATACATTTTTGCATATTTATTGTATTTACTTAAATATTGTGCAATTAAATATTTGTATATTCGATATGGATGTAATAGCTTAGAATTTAATTTCTTATCAAATATCCCCAAATTCAAACTTGTACCCCCATCCCTATAATCATTGTTGTAATAGCTTAGCATTTAAATTTCCGCATTTAAAAGCTTTCAAATTATGCAATGATAGACCTAGGGTTTGTATGCAAAATCAATCAACAAATAGCTTGACCTAATCCAAGATAAACATGCATGAAAAACAAACACAATGCACACTTGCACCCCTAGGTTTACTCCACTTGTTGCCTTCAAAAATGGGCCATGTTTGCATGTCAAGTACTTTGGCAAAACAAAAACAAATAAAATGATCATAGTCCCTCGATGACGTTATCTTGTTGCCTAAGCAAAATGATCATAGTCCCTCAAGAAAATTGCCAAAAATACTTGACACTATTGCATTCATGGTCTAAACGATGACCCGCGCCCGTCCCGTTAACATCCTAACACAAGGTTGTTCACCAAATACAATGGTGAAACAACACTGTTAAAAGCGTTAAAACATGAGAAAGATCTTTGAGTAAAAATAGGGTAGACAACTCTTAGTTACTTGATCAAACTTGCAAAACACACTTGCCATTTTTCAAAACACACTCCACAACACAACTTTCAAAACAACTTTCAAAAACATTGAAACATCTTTTCAAAAAGACAAAAACCTTTGTAAAACATTCGAGTAAAGAATTGTTACAATGGTTGCCTAGAAAAGGCATCTTTTTCAAAACATTTTCAAAACCACACACACACAAAGCACCATTTCAAATAATTGAAAAGCAAAAGGCAAGTGATCTAAGCAAGTAACTAAGAGCCCATGGATAACCATGGATAGAAAGGGTGCTAATACCTTCCCTTTCTATAATCTACTCCCCGAACCCACGAAAACATCTCAAAGGTTTTTCCTGTGCTTTTTAACCTTTCCTTAGGATAAATAAAAAGTCGGTGGCGACTCTTGCTCAACCGAAACATTTGCGAACACAAACGCAAAACCTCAAGTCAGTTCTCCCACCATATCACAGAACTGGCGACTCTGTTGGGGAAATCTTTAAAAGTGGAGTAACCTTAGGGCTTAGATCACCTTTTGCATGAATAATTGTTTGCTTTGATTGCTTTACATTTTGGTTCTCTTGTTTGGGCTTGAAATCCTACACCCGAATTTGGGAAACATTCATAGATAGCAATACATTATGGAAACTGTGCGGGGTATACCGACACGGTTGAAGCAATAGCTATATTAGTGCGACATATTTGTGAGTACCGGTAACCCTTGAGTTCAATCAAGGAGAGTACGGGGCCGCTGAGTGATGTCACCAAGCACTAATGACCTAGAACCTTACTTGACCATCTTGGCCTTTTATTAGGGGTAGTGAGATGACCGGCTTTGGTGCAGTCCGAAGTTGCTAGATACTCGATACTACACTCATTGAGGGTTGTTTTCTTGGAATATTTTGGTCGCTAATTAAGTGGCTAAACCAAAACAATGAACATAGAAAACAATCCAATGATATTGAGCTCCTTAGAACCCGGTTACTATTTATAGGATAGGTTTTTAAGCCAACTAAACTCAAGAGGGTACTTACCTATGAAACCCCATGCAAGCCTGAAACTAGGGTTTTGTGTGACTTGCTTGAACATATGTTTGTGCATACATCATGAACATCATAAAGCATCATATGCATCCACTAACCATTTCAAGGGTTTGGATCTTCATCTTTGTTCTTGTTTTGTAGGTCATGGAAATTCTTCGCAGGAAAACTATCCAAGTCAACCTTGTGAGAATCCCTCCTCAACTCAAGGAGCTTATATCCAGAATTCCAGAAAGCTCTCCCTTCAGTGAAAGACATGGTAGACTTCTCAACCTAGTCAACACCAGCATTGAAGAAGACATGGTGAAAGTGTTGTTCCAGTTCTTTGACCCCCTTCACCACTGTTTCACATTCCCCGACTACCAATTGGTGCCTACTTTGGAGGAATTTTCTCAACTCCTGAGAATTCCTATTCTTAATCAACTACCCTACAACGGTACGGAAAAAGAACCAAAACCTAAAGATATTGCTCAAGCACTACACTTGCAATCATCTGACATCAAGGGGCATTGGGAAACTAGAAGTGGTGTCAAAGGCTTCTTGGCAAAATTCTTGTTTGAGAAGGCACAAGAGTGTTGGAATTCTTTGGATCTACAAGCCTTTGAAGAAATTATGGCACTCCTCATTTATGGGTTGGTCTTATTCCCAAATCCTGACCAACTTATAGATGTCAATGCTGTCAAGATTTTCATGTCAAGGAATCCCATACCCACATTGCTTGGGGACATCCTCCACTCATTTTACACACGAACAATGAGGAAGAGAGGTGTTCTCATGTGCTGTGCTCCTCTCCTTGCAAGGTGGTTTATTTCTCACCTTCCACAATCAGTTTTAAAGAATGAACAAGGCTTGAGGTGGTCACAACGATTGATGACCCTCACACATTCTGATGTACATTGGTGTTCTCGGTCCAGAGAAAATTTCATCATCATCGATCGTTGTGGTGAATTCCCTAATGTTCCATTACTTGGCATTAGGGGAGGCATTACCTACAACCCTTTTCTAGCTTTGAGACAATTTAGATATGCACTGAGGGATGGCCCTCATGACATGCTGATTCCTGACCTAGTTTTTGACTTCGACAACGACGCGCAAGGACTTCGCCAAAGATTCATCAGAGATTGGAGGATGCCTAACAAGGTAGATAGCAAGACACTGGGACACAAAAACTCCATCCCTCTTGAGCCTTACCTCAAGTGGGTACGAACCTGCGCCCAGAATCTTATGATGCCTTACCCTCACATTCTCCCTTTAATTAAAGAGCCTGTTAAGGAAGGAGAGGTTCCATACACCATCCTACATCCTGACATGCCAACATCATGGGAGGAGATGCAGAAGAGTTGGATCCAACTCAAGGAAGAAAGGGATACTTTTGAAGCCAGCTTCTACGCTAGTGAGAAGAAGGTTTTGGAGCTTACCCTCCGACTTCACGAGGAAGAGACCCTCAACACTTACATCGCACCAAAGAGGATGCGCAACGTCTTTTTACCTTAAGAAGTTTTTGTAATATTTGGCCCATGGGGCATTTATGTACTGACCAAATTTCTTCTTATTAATATGATGTGTGTTCTTTTTGTTTGCAACAACTTTGAATTTCCAAACCCTTGAATGCATTACATGAATAAACATATCATTCATCATATGCATAAACAGGTCTTCACATCAGGTTTCCTTATCTTTCTGCTATTTATTTCAGTAAGATGGATCTTAAACAGACGGTCAAAGATCTGCAGGCACAAAAGTCGCAGTTTCAACAGCTCCTTATGACCTTGGCAAAGGGTCAGGAGGATCTTAAAGCACTGTTAGGGAATAAAGAGCAAGAAAAAGGAAAAAAAATAAGAAGAAAAGAGTTGGGGTAGCTACACTGGGAAGAAGATTTGAGAATGAAGCTAGGAGAGTTCTTGAATTCCCCTCCACATCTGATGAGGGGACCGGGAAAGGAAAAGGAGTTGCATTACCTTCTGAGTCCGAGGCTGAAGAGGAAGAGGTTGAGGAAGATGAAGACTACTCAGAGCAGCAATACCCGCCAGCGGACGACAAATACAAAAACCTGGAGGATAGACTGGCAGCTATGGAGCTGCAAAGGGTTCTCGGGTTAGATTTTGAAGAATTGGGATTGATTGCTGGGATTGTGATCCCAACAAAGTTTAAGGTACCAACTTTTTCAAAATACAATGGTCTGTCTTGCCCGAAGATGCACCTGAGGTCGTATGTCAGAAGAATTCAACCTCACTCATCCGATAGAAATCTTTGGGTACACTTCTTCCAGGACAGCCTGTCTGGTACACAGCTTGATTGGTTTTACCAGCTTGAGAGGTCAGACGTGTATAGTTGGGAGGATTTGGCAGATGCCTTTTATCACCAGTATCAATATAATGCTGACTTGGCGCCAACCCGTACTCAGCTACAAAGTATGGGGATGACCTCAAACGAGGGATTCAAAGAGTACGCCCAGAAATGGCGTGACTTGGCCAGAAGGGTGCAGCCACCTCTTTCAGATAGGGAACTGGTTGATATGTTCTTGGGGACCCTATCTGGCCCTTTCTTCAACCATTTGATCGGGAGCTCTTCGGCAGGGTTTACTGAATTGATTCTGACTGGCGAGCGAGTGGAAGTTGGTATTAAGAGTGGGAAGATTCAAAGGGACGCCTCTGCCTCCACAACTGTTAAGAAAACATTTCCGGCCAAGAAGGAAGCAGTTGTTATATACTCTCAAAAAGGATCGATAAGAACTGAGCATCGGCCGACTGTAGGGGCCGTGATGATTCAAAATTCGTCAAATGATCAGCCTCGTAACAATTAGTCTAGACCTAACCAGCAACGGGTAGAACGGCCACAACGGCTGTTCACCCGCATCAACATGACGCCTGCACAAGTTCTTCCCCATTTGTTGAAGTTGAATCTGACTGGTTTAAAGGAGGCACCGAAAAACCCTAACACCACATCTCCATACTATCATGCTAATGCTAAATGTGCCTATCATTCTGACAGCGCCGGGCATGACACCAACAATTGTTGGGCGTTAAAGAATAAAATTCAAGATTTGATAGATGCTAAAGAGGTTGAGTTCGACACCCCTGAGAAGCCGAATGTAATCTCCGCTCCAATGCCAAAGCATGGTCACAATGTCCATGATGTTGAAGAAGATCTGTTTGTTTCTACTGTCGATGATCTGATAACCCCACTACTAACAATCAAGTTAAATCTGTTGAAGGCTGGGATTTTTCCAGGTTGTAAAGAAGATTGCTACTTTTGTTCCTCCCTACCAATCGACTGTCCATTGCTGAAGATAGGCATCCAACGCCTAATGGACAACCAACAAATTCTTTTCGAAAAGACTCCTGTTACTCCAACTCCTATCAAGGATGTTTCAATAATAACCATTTCCGCCAATCTTTCCAAGGTCCCCAAAAGGCCTGTTAAGATTACATCCGCTCCGAAGATTGTACCCTTGAAGATAACCATGCCTGGGCCCGTCCCATACAAATCTGACAAATCAATACCGTGGAATTATGGTGGAGAAATCTACTACCATGGTGTTAAACAAATTGAGATAACTGAAGAGAGCTCTGACGAAGAAACTGCCGACATTGGAAACATTTCCGATACGAGCAAGATTACCCGAAGTGGAAGAATTTTCTCTCCAAAGGCAATCTTTGGACCCTCAGTTGTTCCCAAAGTTACCCCTGCACTGGTAAAACTATCTGCAAAAACGCCAATGATTGAAGAAGCTGTTACTCCTGTGACTGTCCCTTCTCCTGCTGCTGCTGATAAGGGTAAAGGGATCCAAGAAGAGCTCGTCAGGACGAGGGCTCAGCCGTTGGTCATCCCTGAAACCTCTAAAAAAGAAATGGAGGAGATTCTGAAAATAATAAAGAAGAGTGATTATGATGTGGTGGAGAAACTGGGGCAAACCCCCTCGAAGATCTCCATGTTAGCTTTGCTGCTTTGTTCGGAGGCTCATGCCAAAGCCTTGATAAGGTTTTTGAAGACAGCCCATGTACCCCAAGAAACCTCAGCCGATCAATTCCAGGATTGTGTAGCCAGCCTTACCGCCGACAACGGCCTGGGTTTCTCTGATGCCGACCTGACTCCGAAGGGAAGAAAGCACAATGACGCACTGCATGTGTCAGTTGAATGCCGAGGAACCACTCTCGCCCATGTCTTGGTCGACACTGGTTCTTCTCTAAACGTGTTGCCTAAGAAAGCTCTGGACCGGTTAGATTGTGAAGGCTTGGAGCTGAAACCAAGTAATATCATTGTCAGGGCCTTTGACGGATCTAAAAGGATGGTGCATGGGGAGGTCGACATTCCCATCAAGGTAGGCACTGAAGTGTTCCACTCAACCTTCTATGTGATGGACATCCGCCCATCATACTCTTGCTTGCTAGGAAGGCCGTGGATACATAACGTTGGGGCAGTCACTTCCTCTCTACATCAGATGCTGAAATACCCTATTAAGGGAAAAATCATAACTGTACACGGTGAGGAGGAGTACATGATCAGTCATCTGAATTCCTTTCGGTATGTGGAAGTGGATGGAGAATTCATTGAAACACCCTTTCAACACTTTGAGGAAGTCTCTCCCGAGGTGGCGGTAGCAAAGGCAGTAGCTGAGGTACCCAAGCAGGTGGCCAGGATGGCATCTCTGAAAGACGCAAAGGCTGCAATGAAGGAGGGGAAGAGCTCAACATGGGGACAGTTGCCTGACTTTCCGCACAAGACAGACAAGTTTGGGTTGGGATTTACCGTTGCGGGGCAAAAGGCTATGCGTCGCTCAAAAATTGAAAGGACACCCATCAAGATTTCTCCTCATGGAATCAATGCTTTTGAAGACGAAGACGAAGAGAGTAACATTGAAGATTGGATCTTCCCAACCATTGAAGGAGGACTGCACAACTGGGAGGCGAAAGACTTCGTTCCCATTACTTTCATCAATCAGTAATTTATCTGTCGAACATTTCCTGTTGGTCTGTAATAATTACTAAAACAATATGCACACTATTTTTCACCTCATGCCTTGCCCGGGGCATGTAGGTCCATTTGTAAGGGTTTTGATTCTCTTCATAATCATATGCCATGTTTAATGAATCATTGGAAGTTTTTCATTTATAAACTGATGTGTTCATTTTCTTTCCTTTTACATTTTTGTTTGTTTAAGAATGTCTATCCCTTATACACACCCACACTCACAAATGCAGGTACCCATCCACTCCGGATTCCATGGGTGACTATTCTGTTGTATCCTTCAATAACTCTGAAGATTTGGTCAATCAGGCTGAATACGAAGACGACGAAGATTGTGAAGTTCCGGGAGAGCTATCCAGACTTCTACAACAAGAAGAGAGGGTCATCTTGCCTCATGAAGAGTTGTTGGAAACTGTCAACTTAGGAACAGAGGAAGACAGGAAAGAAGTACAAGTGGGTGTCAATCTGGAACCAAGTGTCAAAGAGCGCTTAATACAGCTGTTAAATGAATACGTTGAAATCTTTGCCTGGTCATATGAAGACATGCCAGGGTTAGACACAGACATCGTGGTTCACCGTCTCCCTACAAGAGAGGACTGTCCACCGATCAAGCAAAAAGTCCGCCGAATGAGGCCCGACATGTATGAGAAGATTAAAGCTGAAGTAATGAAGCAATTTAACGCTGGCTTTCTGGCTGTTACATCCTATCCACAATGGGTTGCTAACATTGTTCCAGTACCTAAAAAAGACGGCAAGGTCAGAATGTGTGTGGACTACCGGGATTTGAACAGGGCCAACCCTAAAGATGATTTTCCGCTACCACATATCGACATTTTGATTGATAACACGGCTCAGCACAAAGTATTTTCTTTCATGGACGGATTCTCGGGCTACAACCAGATTAAAATGGCCCCCGAGGACATGGAGAAAACAACCTTTGTTACACAATGGGGTAACTTCTGCTACAAGGTGATGTCGTTCGGACTGAAGAACGCAGGGGCAACTTATCAGCACGCCATGGTAGCTTTGTTTCATGATATGATACATCATGAGATCGAAGTTTATGTAGACGACATGATAGCTCGATCACAAACAGAGGAGGAACACCTTGAACATTTGCAAAAGCTGTTTTCCAGGTTGAAGGAATACAAACTCAGGCTGAATCCAAGTAAGTGCACCTTTGGAGTTAGGTCTGGTAAACTTCTAGGATTTATTGTCAGCAACAAGGGCATTGAGGTCGATCCAGCAAAGGTAAAGGCTATACAAGAAATGCCTGCTCTCTGTACTGAAAAGGAGGTTAGAGGGTTCTTAGGACGCTTGAACTATATTGCAAGGTTCATCTCTCACCTGACGTCTACCTGTGAGCCAATTTTCAAACTATTGAAGAAAGATCAGGTAGTCGAATGGAACGATGATTGTCAAACTGCTTTTGATAAAATCAAGGAGTATTTTCTAGAACCTCCTATTTTGATGCCACCCGTCGAAGGAAGGTCGCTGATCATGTATCTGACCGTTTTGGACAACTCAATGGGGTGCGTACTGGGCCAACATGACGAGTCTGGTCGAAAAGAGCATGCCATTTATTACCTTAGCAAAAAGTTTACCGACTGTGAGACTCGCTACTCACTGCTCGAGAAAACTTGATGCGCTTTGGTATGGGCTGCTCGCCGACTAAGGCAGTATATGTTGACTCATACCACTTTGTTGATTTCCAAAATGGACCCGATCAAGTATATCTTCGAGAAGCCTGCTTTATCTGGAAGAATCGCTAGATGGAAAATGATCCTGACTGAGTATGACATCCAGTATACTACCCAAAAATCTATAAAATGGAGTGTACTAGCTGACCATCTAGCTCATCAAGCTATCGAAGATTATCAATCCATGAGATTCGACTTCTCGGACGAGGACATCATGACATTGGAAAACATTGAAGGTAACGGACCGTATGACGGACCTGAAAATGGATCCCGATGGACCCTGTACTTTGATGGTGCTTCAAATGCATTTGGAAACGGTATTAGTGCGGTACTCATTTCCCCGGAAGGTTGCCATACACCTTTCACGGCCCGACTTTGCTTAAGCTGTACCAACAACATGGCCGAATATGAAGCTTGCATTTTTGGTCTCAAGGCTGCTATAGACTTGGGGATCAAATCCTTGATCGTATTTGGGGACTCGGATTTGGTTATTAGTCAAATCAAAGGAGAGTGGGATACCAAGCATCCTAATCTTATCCCATACAAAGAACATGTCTTGACATTTCTGCCTCATTTCGAGCAGATTACTTTCGAGCATTTCCCGCGAGAAGAGAATCAGCTAGCAGATACTCTGGCTACAATGTCTTCCATGTTTAAACTCAACTGGGATAACGAGGCTCCCCAAATCACCATCGAGCGAATGGATGAACCTGCGCATTGTCATGATATTAATACCGAAGAAGTAGTGGAACAACCCTGGTTCCATGAAATCAAAAGGTATCTCCAGACTAGAGAATATCCCGAAGGAGCTTCCGTCAATGACAAAAAGTTCTTAAGGAGATTTGCTGCCAAGTTCTTCCTGAGCAATGGCATCCTTTATAAGCGCAACCATGATTGTGTTTTACTCTGATGTGTAGATAAAGCTGAAGCAGAGTTAATCATGACTGAGATACACAGTGGCACATTTGGCACCCACTTGAGCGGACATATGATGGCTAAGAAGATTCTAAGGGCAGGCTATTACTGGTCTACCATGGAAGCTGATTGCCATCAACATTCCCGTACTTGCCACAAATGTCAAGTCTACGCTGACAAGATTCATATTCCTCCTATTCCTCTCAACATTCTGACAGCTCCTTGGCCATTCGCAATGTGGGGCATTGACATGATCGGAGAAATCAAGCCCACGGCATCCAACGAACATCGCTTCATCTTGGTCGCTATTGACAATTTCACCAAGTGGGTCGAAGCAGCTTCATTTGCCTCTGTTACAAAAAATGTGGTTGCCCGCTTCATCAAGCAGAACCTTATATGCCGGTATGGTGTCCCCGACAGGATCATCACAGACAACAGTACAAATCTGAACAATACCATGATCACCGCTCTATGCGAACATTTCAAGATTTATCATCACAATTCATCTCCCTATCGGCCGAAGATGAACGGTGTTGTTGAAGCTGCGAACAAAAACATCAAGAAGATCATTCAAAAAATGACAGTTACCTACAAGGACTGGCATGAGATGTTACCGTTTGCTCTGCATGGATATCGTACCACGGCACGTACTTCAACAGGGGCAACCCCATTTTCTTTGGTATATGGCATGGAAGCTGTCCTACCCATGGAAGTTCAGATTCCTTCTTTAAGAATTATGAAGGACGCTGGTTTGAATGAAGACGATTGGATTCAGACCCGGCTTGATCAACTCAATTTGATCGATGAGAAGCGACTCACTGCTGTTTGCTATGGTCAGATGTACCAAAAACGGATGATCAAGGCTTTCAACAAGAAAGTCAGACGTCAAGTATATCAAGTCAGAGATCTTGTAATCAAGCGGATTATCATGCCGCAAAGTGATCCCAGGGGCAAATGGACTCCTACTTACTTAGGACCATTTGTAATCAAAAGCATCTTTTCTGGTGGTGCAATGATTCTGACCACCATGGATGGCGACGATTTTCCACACCCTGCGAACGCAAACATAGTCAAAAGATACTACGCATAAAATAACTCGACAGGTCGAAAACCCGAAAGGGCGACTTGGGAAAAAATGGGCATCCCGGTGAACCGAAAACCCGAAAGGGCGGTTCAGGCAAAAATTAGGGATAAAACAAAAAAAAATCTGTACACCCGGCAAGTTGAAAACCCGAAAGGGCGACTTGGGAAAAAAAGGGTTTCCCGGTGGATCGAAAACCCGAAAGGGCGGTTCAGGCAAAAGTTAGGGAATTAAAGCGTATGACTATGTCTCGTCGGATCACTTTAAAGAACAATCTCTTCATCAACAAGCTCCGAGCTTCTGATCAATCCAATCATCGGCGGACGAAACATTGAATGGACAAGATATTCAGAGTTGTGAAGGCAATAACAGAGTGGAATCCCATGGAATTGTTACACATAGCCATCTTTCTTTTGTATAAAATTTTCAATTTTTTACGACAACATCCTCTTACTAGGATGCTTGTCTCCTTTGTACAAAGATACTCATAAAAAGTTAATACAAACACTTTTCCAAATACAGAAATTTGCTTTGTCTTCTTTTTGCTTTTTACACTTATGTTTTATTTGAGAAACGTCCAATGTTTTTTTAAATAGGCATATGCATTTGAACATAATCATTTTCTTACAAATCAAGAAAGATGATTGCTGATAGGTTGAAGGTACAGATAGACATCTTGATGCCCTTTCAGAAGAAATCCCCAGCGGAATTAAACTCCAAATTCCTCAACAAAGTTAAAATCAGAACTTAATTCCCCAAACAGAGTTAAACTTCAGGATCCTCAGCAGAACAAAAGCTTTCTCAAAACTGACTTCCCCAGCTAAGAGAGCCTTCCAGAACTTAATTCCCCTCAGAGCTAAGTTTCAGTATCCCCAGTGGAGCCCTAAAATCTGAAAATCCTATCCCCAACAAAGTCAAAGTTGTTAAACCCCAGCAGAGCTAAAACTTCCAACTGTCAATCCCCAGCGGAACCAGATTAGTGAACATTCTCCCACAGAGATACTTCCCATCATATTGAAGATTCTCAGTCTTACTCCTCCAGCATGAGTCTCCCAGGTTCTGGACTCCCCGTAGAGATCATCAGAATTCTCATTTCCCACAGGTCACCAAGGATTTTCAATCCCCAGCAGTGGTCCTAAGATCCCTCAACAACTGAAGATCTTGCTCCCCAAGCAATCAGCAGTCAGCAAGGGTTTCTCACCCTCAGTAATCAAAGGATTTTCAATCCCCAGCTTCGGTTATGGGTTTATTTCCCCAACATTTGTCAAGGATTTATTCTCCAAAGCAAAATTACATTTCAAGCTGAAAGGTCGTTCAAAATTTCCTTCATCACCTGCTGGAAGTTACGATCATCATCAAAAATTCCTTCATCACCTGCTGGAATTCAAGGTCATTCAAAATTTCCTTCATCACATGCTGGAAGTTACAACCACCGATAGAATAACGGACAACTGAAGCTCCTAAAATCTGTTTCTCTCAAGAATGAAGACTCTCATCCCTAAAACCTCAGAAGATTGGTATACTCCCAATTTCTGACCCTTAACAGAATGAAGACTCTCATCCTTGAAACCTCAGAAGATTGGTATACTCCCAATTTCTGACCCTTAACAGAATGAAGACTCTCATCCTTAAAACCTCAGAAGATTGGTATACTCCCAATTTCTGACCCTTAACAGAATGAAGACTCTCATCCTTAAAACCTCAGAAGATTGGTATACTCCAAATTTCTGACCCTTAACAGAATGAAGACTCTCATCCTTAAAACCTCAGAAGATTGGTATACTCCCAATTTCTGACCCTTAACAGAATGAAGACTCTCATCCTTGAAACCTCAGAAGATTGGTATACTCCCAATTTCTGACCCTTAACAGAATGAAGACTCTCATCCTTGAAACCTCAGAAGATTGGTATACTCCCAATTTCTGACCCTTAACAGAATGAAGACTCTCATCCTTAAAACCTCAAAAGATTGGTATACTCCCAATTTCTGACCCTTAACAGAATGAAGACTCTCATCCTTAAAACCTCAGAAGATTGGTATACTCCCAATTTCGGACCCTTAACAGAATGAAGACTCTCATCCTTGAAACCTTGGAAGATTGGTATACTCCCAATTTCTGACCCTTAACAGAATGAAGACTCTCATCCTTAAAACCTCAGAAGATTGGTATACTCCCAATTTCTGACCCTTAACAGAACAAAGACTCTCATCCTTGAAACCTCGGAAGATTGGTATACTCCAAATTTCTGACCCTTAACAGAATGAAGACTCTCATCCTTGAAACCCCAGTAGATTGGCATACACCCAACCTCCTGATATCCCCAACAGAATGAAGATTCTCATTCTCAAAGTGGCATACAACCTGAATTCTCGATATCCCCAACAGAATGAAGATTCTCATTCTCAAAGTGGCAGATAACCTGAGTTCCTGATACTTCCCAACAGAATGAAGATTCTCATTCTCAAAGTGGTATACAACCCAAGCTCCTGATTCCCCAACGGCGGTCCCAGGACTTCTCATTTTTTTTCAACGATCAAAGGATTTTCAATCCCCTGCAGCAGTCAAGGATTCACTTTCCCCGGCAGCAGTCAAGATTCTATTATCTCTGGCTATCCAGGATTCATCTATCCCCAGCAAGACAGCTCATCAGCTTACATGCACATTCATTACATTCATATCATAAACATTGATATAACATACATTGCATCATACATTTCATGCAACATAACTTTGTATTTCAGCTAATATTTTACCCTTTTCAGGATAAGATTGATAAGCTCAGACTTCTGAAAACAGTTCACGGATTCTCCAAACACGGATGTCAATCTATTGCTTATTCAGACCCCCAGCTCAGAAATATTCCAAAACATGGACACCTTTTTTATACTCATTACTTTCACCTACAACATACATTCAAGATGGCATCTTTAAGCCCATCCCCCGACAAGATTCTGTCACATATCCAGATGGCATCTTTAAGCCCATTCCCTCTACCATCACATCACCGAGTGCAAATTTACGGGCACTCTAGTGTCTAATCTCCTTTTACCTTCGAGACGCGAAAGGCAAACTTGCCAATCTAACTCTTCAGGTTCAATAAGATTGAACAGGGGCAACTGTTGTACCCCAAAATTTTCCCTCCCATTTCATTAACATTTTTCTCATCACAAGACTCTTGGAGCTCAAGATCAAGTTAGGGTTTGCTCTGCTTAAGACCCTTCCTTGCATTGTTGACCCAAATTAGGGTTTGAGTTTGCACAAAGATGTTTTGACCTAAAATGCCCAAAGTGACTTTCATGCTTCATGTTGGACTTACAAGTTTATCCATACCAAGTTTCAAGCCTTGATTCCAAACTTTGCCCAGTCAATTGGACAGTTGACCTAAAAATCAACTGTATTGGGGAAAAAGTCAACTGTGGCCAATTGACAGTCAAACCTCATGAATTTTGACACACATCAACATTATGAACTCACATGAACCATTTGATCAAGTTTGGATCACAATTCCACAAGAAATTTGATCAGATCACCAAAAGGGCAAAATGGTCATTTTTAGGGTTTTAACTGCACAAAGGCAATTTTTGATTGTTTGACCTAAACAATAGCAAATCAAGCTCACATAGGGACTCAAGGACTCAATGGCATTGTCTTAACCCATTCAACAAGTTCAAAAGATCTCAAATGCATAGGATTGACAGATGAATTTTTCAGTCAACTGATCAAAATTTGACTGTATACTGAAAAGTCAAACTTTGACTTTTTGGTCAAAATCAAGTGCCAAGATTCATTTTTCATCAAGACATGTCAAATTATGAAACTTGTTCATCAAGAAACAAAAAATTGCAAATTAGGGTTTAAAATGAAGAAATTTCATAACTTAGAAATTTTCTAAGTTATGAAATTTCCTTATTTTTTCCTAACTTTGTCCCATTTTTTCACCAAGATGCAAATGGATTCAAACAAAACTTGAAACATGAAAGTTGTAGTACATTGCAAAATCTACAATTTTTATTCACAAAGTTTTCTCAAAGGAAGCTTGTATCTCAAGTTATGATTTTTGGAACAAGGGTGCAAAACATTTTTAACTTGTAGAAAATTTGACCTATTCTAGGCAGGATTTTTGTCCAACTTCTTGGCCATTTTTCACATGGTTCCACTTGGAGATTAAATTTGCATTACAAATATGGATTGTAGTACACATTCCAAGCTTTCCAAATTGTCCAAGAACTTCTCAAACACCCTTGTGGTTAGAGAGAATCGAATTTGCAAAGTTGGCCAAAACTCACTTTTGTTCATGGCCAAAGCATGTTCATAACATTGGAATTTTTCAAATCAGAATGGATTATGCTATCTTTCAGGCCTATAAACCTCTTTACACTCAACAATTAAATGCTTAACCATTGTGTTAAGGTATTATTTTATCCCTTTGGGCATTGCACATAAAACTAATCTCTAACTAGAAAAAGCAAAGTTCCCATTTTTGGCTTAATGTCACTTTATGTCAAAAGTGAATCCTTGAGGCATGGGGCCAGATCTTTGAGGCCATATAGAGTCCAAAAATTTGTGTTACCAAGAGCAAGATATGCAGCATACATAGAGGGTGGTACAGGCCTGCATTATCAACTTACACTTTCTTGCTTACATTTGAAGAAATCTTGCAAACTGAAGCCAACTTCCATTTCCTGTCAACACAACTAAACACAAACTTTGTTCTCATCTTCCATACTTCCCAACTAACCTAAGGCACGACTGAACTACCCCTCATACCTCCTCATACAAAAAACACCATCTTGTTGCCAAAACAGGGTACCTGCTGCAGATTGAGGTCCACAACTCAATCCACTCGTGCACTTTGACTAAAAACCTTGCAAACACATTCCATACCATCCATTGAAACTATTCCAAGCCCTAAACAACAGCTGTAACACCCTTAATCTCATCTTCCATTTTCATTTTTCAGTTTTGCAGGTGAACTTCCATAGCACGATTCAGAGTGATTCAAAGCAAGCTAGGTGTTGGAGAAGCTTCTTTGGACTTCAGGCAAGCTATACAAAATCTCAAACTCCATTGAAGGTGGCCACATTGTTGTACACGATTCAAGCTGAAACAGGTAATCTATGAACTTCTATCTCTCAATCTAGGAAGATTTAAGCTTAGGTTTGTGAATGAAACATGTCCTACTCATAGCCCTGAAGCCATACATATGATCACTTTTCATTTATATTAAGCATGTTGTGAGAATTTTAACCATGAACATTGAAAAAAAACTAGGTCAGAAATTGGGGATGATGAAATTCTCCCTGGTTTCTTAGAGTTAGGTCAAGTGTTTTATATGTTTGAAATCGTGACTTCATGCTCTACAATGTTTGTGTTATGAATTTTGTCTAAAAGTCAAAGAATCAGGAGTTAGTGTTGAACAAGGAAGGACGCGCGTTTTCTGTTTCAAATGGCTGGAGGTTGAAGAAGGTGGTCACTTGGGCTGGGCCTGAGTCAGCTTGCTGTTCACACCCCTTTTTCCCATTTACACCCCCATGGCCCATTGTGTGAAATATTTGTCATTTTTGAATTTTTCTTTTTGATTCTGACTTAATATTTTTTGCTCAAATATAAAAAATATAAAAAATATTTTTCCATGCATTTTTGCATTTATTTGGCATTTACTTGTTTTATTTAGCATATACATGTAAATAAATATATTTCCTTTTTATTCAAAACCCTAGAAAATAATACAAAAATATTTATCTTTTTTCAGTTATTATTTTTTATTTTACATTTTTGAAAACATTTTCTAAAATATACATTTTTTGTAAATAATTAATATTTTATTTTTGTATATATTTAGTATATTTAATATATAATATATAAATACTTGTATATTTTATTAAATATTTAGGATAAAATATAGAAATAATACATTTTTATTTTTATTTAATATTTGACATCAAAAATACTTTTTACAATATACTTCTTATTTTTTGTGTATAATTAACAAATATTGTATATAATTAATAAATAAATACTATTTATTTAAAAACTAGGTTTTGCCCTAAATGACAAAAATATTCAAAATTTGACCTTTTTATTTTTTTTTATATTTCACATTGAAAAATACTTTCACATACATAAAAAATAATTTTGTGCATAATACATTTTTGCATATTTATTGTATTTACTTAAATATTGTACAATTAAATATTTGTATATTCGATATGGATGTAATAGCTTAGAATTTAATTTCTTGTCAAATATCCTCAATTTCAAACTTGTACCTCTATCCCTATAATCATTGTTGTAATAGCTTAGCATTTAAATTTCCGCATTTAAAAGCTTTCAAATTATGCCATGATAGACCTAGGGTTTGTATGCAAAATCAATCAACAAATAGCTTGACCTAATCCAAGATAAACATGCATGAAAAACAAACACAATGCACACTTGCACCCCTAGGGTTACTCCACTTGTTGCCTTCAAAAATGGGCCATGTTTGCATGTCAAGTACTTTGGCAAAACAAAAACAAACAAAATGATCATAGTCCCTCGATGTCGCTATCTTGTTACCTAAGCAAAATGATCATAGTCCCTCAAGAAAATTGCCAAAAATACTTGACACTATTGCATTCATAGTCTAAACGATGACCCGCGCCCGTCCCGTTAACATCCTAACACAAGGTTGTTCACCAAATACAATGGTGAAACAACACTGTTGAAAGGGTTAAAACATGAGAAAGATCTTTGAGTAAAAATAGGGTAGACAACTTTTAGTTACTTGATCAAACTTGCAAAACACACTTGCCATTTTTCAAAACACACTCCACAACACAACTTTCAAAACAACTTTCAAAAACATTGAAACATCTTTTCAAAAAGACAAACACCTTTGTAAAACATTCGAGTAAAGAATTGTTACAATGGTTGCCTAGACATGGCATCTTTTTCAAAACATTTTCAAAACCACACACACAAAGCACCATTTCAAACAATTGAAAAGCAAAAGGCAAGTGATCTAAGCAAGTAACTAAGAGCCCATGGATAACCATGGATAGAAAGGGTGCCAATACCTTCCCTTTCTATAATCTACTCCCCGAACCCACGAAAACATCTCAAAGGTTTTTCCTGTGCTTTTTAACCTTTCCTTAGGATAAATAAAAAGTCGATGGCGACTCTTGCTCAACCGAAACATTTGCAAACACAAACGCAAAACCTCAAGTCAGTTCTCCCACCGTATCACAGTCCGCATTGACAGGGTGAGGAAGGTCGTCACCGTCTATGGTGGTCAGAAACATGGCTCCACCCGAGAAAATGTTTTTGATCACAAATGGCCCTTCGTATGTGGGAGTCCATTTTCCCCTAGGATAACCTTGCGGAAGTATGATGCTCTTGATCACTAGATCCCCGACTTGATATTCTTGGCGTCTGACTTTTTTGTTGAAAGCCTTGATCATTCGTTTTTGATACGTTTGACCATGGCAGACAGCAGTAAGTCTCTTCTTATCGATCAGATTCAGTTGATCAAGTCGAGTATGGATCTAGTCGTGTTTGTTCAGACCTGTATCCTTCATAATCCTCAGAGAAGGGATCTGGACCTCAATAGGTAGGACAGCCTCCATGCCATATACCAATTTGTAGGGTGTTGCCCATGTTGACGTACGTGCTGAGGTGAAACACCCATGAAGAGAAAATGGTAACTTCTCATGCCAGTCTTTATATGTCATTGTCATCTTCTGTGTGATCTTCTTGATATTCTTGTTAGCACCTTCGATAACGCCATTCATCTTCGGCCGGTAGGGAGAAGAGTTATGATGCTAGATCTTGAATTGTTTACAGAGTTCGGTGATCATCGTGTTATTGAGATTCGTACCATTGTCAGTGATGATTCTCTATGGCACACCATACCAACAGATCAGGTTATGCCTGATAAACTGTGCCACAACATTCTTGGTCATAGTAGCAAAGGAGGCAACTTCAACCCACTTCGTGAAGTAATCAATGGCCACCAGGATGAAGCGATGCCCATTGGAGGTGGTAGGTCTAATCTCTCCGATCATGTCAATGCCCCACATTGCAAAGGTCCAAGGAGTCGTCAAGACATTCAAGGGAACCGGTGGCACATGCACCTTATCAGCATAGATCTGGCATTTATGACAAGTTCGGGAATGTTGATAGCAGTCTGCTTCCATAGTGGACCAATAGTATCCTTCCCGTAGGATCTTCTTAGCCATGGTATGTCCACTGGAATGGGTTCCGAAAGCACCTTCGTGTAAATCTGTCATAATCCTCTCTGCTTCGCTCTTGTCTACACACCGCAGTAAGGTAGAGTCATGGTTGTGCTTATAGAGGATTCCATTACTGAGGAAGAATTTCCCGGTGAACCTTCTTAGAAACTTTTTTTCGTTCACAGATGCCCCCTCGGGATACTCTTGAGCCTCAAGATACCTTTTTACTTCGTGAAACCAAGGTTTATCTGCTACCTCTTCAGTATCAATCTCATAGCAGTACGCTAGTTCATCCAACCTCTCAATAGTGACTCGGGGAGCTTCGTTGTCCCACCTGACCTTGAACATAGAAGACATGGTAGCCAGTGCGTCCTCTAACAGATTCTCCTCTCGTGGTAAATTTTCAAAAGTTACCTCCTTAAAGTGTGGGAGCAATGCCAGCACGTGCTCTTTGTACGGGATGAGATTCGGGTGCTTCGTATCCCATTCTCCTTTGATCTGACTTATCACCCAGGCTGAATCCCCGAAAACAGTTAAGAACTTGATCCTTAGGTCGATAGCAGCTTTGAGACCCATGATGCATGCTTCATACTCCGCCATGTTATTAGTACAGTTGAAGCATAGTCGGGCGGTGAAAGGAGTATGACAGCCCTCCAGGGATATAATTACAATGCCAATGCCATTACCGAGTGTGTTCAAAGCTCTGCCAAAAACCATAGTCCATTAGAATCCTTCTTCAGGTCCGTCGTTCGGTCCAGGTTGTTCATAGTCAGTCACTAGCATAATATTCTCGTCCGGGAACTCAAAATTCATGGATTGGTAGTCATCCACGCCCTGATAAGCCAAATGATTAGCCAATACACTTCCTGTAATTGATTTCTGGGTTGTATATTGGATATCATATTCGGTTAGGATCATTTTCCATCTTGCTATTCTTTCGGAGAGAGCGGGCTTCTCGAAGATGTACTTGATTGGATCCATATTTGATATCAACAAATTAGTGTGGGTCAACATATATTGTCTTAGTCGGCGAGCAGCCCATGCCAAAGCGCAGCAAGTTTTCTCGAGCAGTGAGTATCTTGTTTCACAATCGGTAAACTTTTTGCTAAGGTAGTATATCGTGTGCTCTTTTCGACCAGACTCGTCATGCTGCCCTGTTGTACCCCAAAATTTTCCCTCTCATATTTCTCAACACATGACAAATGAGGTCCCAAAATTGCTCAAGGAAGCCCAAGAGTTGACCAGACAAACTCTCTCCTAAGGCATTATACCTCAAATTAGGGTTTCATTTTTCATCAAGATGATTGAGTCCAAAGGATCCCAAATTCTCACCATTGTCCTAATATGTTCTCAAGATCATCCATGTCAAGTTTCAAGCCTTGCAGAAGAAATTTGCTCAGTCAATTGCCCAAGTGCCTGAAAATCAACTGTACTAAGTCAAAAGTCAACTGTGGCCCACATACAGTCAAACTTCAAGATTTTTGGTCAACATCCTCATTTTGAAGTATTATCCATCATTTGATAAAGGGTTGATCATTATTCCCCAAGGATTTCTCATAATTCATCAAAACCCAAAAGTTGCTAAATTAGGGTTTTATAGGAAAAGTCAACTCAACTTTGACCAAGCATAACTTTCTCATACTTTATCAGAAATGACCCATTCAAAACTCATTTTGAAGAGGATGCAATTCCCTACAATTAATCTTCAGCTCCCAAGTTCAGAATATGCACTCACAAAAAGATATGAATTTTGACATTATAGGTCCTTTTGAAAAGTCAACAAAAACACCTTTTGGGTGAAAGCTTCATACATGAACATGGAAGACTCAATTGATATGATAACAAAAGTTTTGCTTAGAGGACATCCTAATATTTCTAAAAAGTCCAAGAACACCTCTCTAGGATTAAAATTGAGAGAGTTATGCATTGGTCAAGTTGGCCATTTTTGCAAAATTGCCAAAAGTCAAATGTGCTCAAATTTGCATTTTTTGCTAAATGGGCCCAACTTTTTATGCTTGCACCTCAATTATAATGTGGTACACGACCCAAAATGTTCACTCACTCATTATGTGCTTCAGTTTTCAATTTATTTTGATTTTTTATTAATTAAAAAGTGCATTAAATCAAATAAATGATGAAAATTAACAAAGATATGATTTGATTTGTTTTTTTGACAGTTTGGCAATCAAGATATGCTGAGTAAACAAGATCAATTCGAATCAATGGCAATTGGTACAAGAAAGGCATGATTTGGCTCAAAATAGGAACATATCATACAACTTGAAAATCAAATCAAATCTTGGATAAATGCAAAGATTCATTCCAAGTTTGTTAACCTAATTCATTCTAGGTTATTTAATGAAGCTTTCCAGATCAAAAAATAAAGGTTAGAAGTCGTGAGAAGTGCAGAACAAAACTGAAAAATTCAAAGAAAAGTGGGAGAAAAATCTTCTTCCACAGGCCAATTCAAGGTGTGCTAGCTATCCCAATCGCTTGCTAGACATCCCAGGAAGCTATTCCAATCACTCCTAGGTCTTGAAACGCCCAGAATCGCACCCTACAGGCACCACGGTTTGCCTAAAAACTTGATTTTGATTTCACTTATTTACTCATCATAAGCATGTTTTAATTATATATTCTTGTTCATCATTGTGTTTGCAAGCTATTGGTACTACTTAATTGCATTTGCAGTGCAGGAATCACAATATGCCATTGCTAGGGTTTCTTTGCTCGTTTTAGGGGTTTTCAGTATATGCAAAATTAGACCTCGAATCGGGTACCATGATGCTCGTGAGGATGAGACGAGTTGATTGGTACCCTTACCTTTCATTTATATTGCTTGTATAGGATTTTGGAATGTGACAGGGTTGTAGTTACAGCAAGACGTCCATAGGTAAAAGTGCCTGAGTCTAAAATGATGGATGAGGAAGAAGAAGATAATGTGTCCCAGCATCATTGGCTCATTCAAACTGACGCGCGTTTTTATTTTTGTTTTTACCACTAACTCATGTTTTCTTATATTATGCTTTGTTGTTATTATATGAACAAATAGAACGCGTAGCATAGCTGGCAAGGGATTAGTGAAAGCGAGCATAAGGACCTGGGTTCGATCCCCAGGTCCCAGCGTTCATTTATTTTATTTTTCAGATAAGTGATCCAGCGCATCTTTCATCATGAGGCTCACCATGCTCTATCAACATCCAACCATCAAATGCATCAGCAAGCCAGATCCAATGTGCCAGCATTGAAGGTCCACCATAGTCCTCAAGTCAACCCCCACACCAAGTCAAGCGTGGTCAAACAGTCCTTGGAGTATTTGGGCCAAGAAAATCATATTTTCACCCCCCAGCGTGCTATTCACCACAGGCCCATCTCTTCACTTTTTATTTCTTCTTTTTTTTAATTCTTTTACTATTTTCTTTTAATTAACACCATTAATCATTTTTTTTTATAAAATCAAGAAATCACAAAAATTAGAATTAGGTTTTTTTATCTAATTTAATTTAATTTAGTTTAATTTAATTTAGGAAAATTTAACTTGTTTTTATGATTAAAACCAAATTAGAAAAATTAGGTTCAAGTTCTTGATTTAATTATTTTCTTTTTAAACAAAAACACAAAAATAGGTTATTTAGAATTAATTTATTTATTTTCAAAAATTAACATTAATTAGAACTTAGGACTTTCTTTGAATTATTCATTATTTTCTCAAATAACAAAACACGACAAAAAAATGATTTTTCTTTAATCAATTGCAAATAGGTTTAGTCAAAGGTCAAAACCCTAATCGTCTCGCAATTAATTCGCTGCGCGCTTGTTAATTATTTTGCCAATATTTTTTATAACTATTCATGGTTTGTAATAGTCAACTTATGGTTTTTATTTACTATTTAAATCCCTGATTGTTTGGCTATGTAATTAATCCCCCTCCCCGAAGCCTTGTAATAGCTAGGTTTATCCTCTCGCATCTTTAATTCCTGCAAATATTTAACTGTCTAGATGTATGCTAATAGGATTGTATGGCAAGAATGCATGACAAAATTAATACAGTTAGAAAACCCTAATGTGCAAAGATAAATAACTGAAACAAATCACTCGCACATATCACTCTTAGGGTATACTCTCACTTCGGTTGCCTTTGGTAAACGATCATTAAGCATAGGGTGTCTTAGTGGTTGCCCTCCAGTCTAAAAATATCAAAATGTCCCATTCGAATGTTGCCTCAGAAATGTTGCCTCGAAAATGATGCCTCGAAAATGTTGCCTCGAAAATGTCGCCTCGAAAGATCTTAAGACTCTAGGGTTATTACTAAGGTATCCTAATATTGTTTTGGTGATCGTACGTCCCTTTCGAATTGACCCTTACAAATTCCAACGACGGTGCTACCTATTTCTCAAGAGTAGGATAACGCTGTCTAAAGGAAACAAGAATAGAAACGATCTTTTTTCGAGTAGGTAGATGCTAGAAGGTACTTGCTCAAATAAAAACTTTTCACACTTACACCTTTCAAAACAATTTTTAAAACAACTTCGTCACACTCTTGAGGACTGATACAAGGGTTATCACGAAGTTAAACTTTTCAGAAACAAAGCACACAAACACAAGCAATTTAAAAATGAGCAAGTACCTAAGAGCCCATGGAAAACCATGGATAGAAAGGGTGCTAACACCTTCTCTTTCTATAATCTACCCCCCGTACTCAGGATATCTTGAAAAAGGATTTTTTCTGTACTTTTTTCCTTTCCAATTAGATAAAATAAAAGTCGGTGGCGACTTTTGCTTACCGCGATATTTTGCGAACACAAAACGCAAAACGCAAACCAGTATTAAACAGTCGGTTCTGCCACCGTATCACATGCCCCAACACACACCCCATTGAATTGTCTAGCACCATTAAGTACAATATCAAAGGTCTTCCTTGAATCGGAGGCATCAGAATTGGTGGTTCTTGAAGGTATTCTTTGATTCTTTCGAAAGCAGTCTGGCATCCATCATTCCACTTTACCACTTGATCTTTCTTCAGAAGTTTGAAGATCGGCTCACAAGTAGCAATCAGATGTGAAATAAACATGGAGATATAATTTAGGCGTCCCAAGAAAGCTCTAACTTCCTTCTCAATACGGGGAGCCGGCATCTCTTGTATGGCCTTTAACTTTGCAGGGTCTACCTGAATACCTTTGTCACTGATGATGAACCCCATAAGCTTACCAGACCTTACCCCGAAGGTGCACTTGTTCGGGTTCAACCTCAGCTTGAATGTCTTTAGCCTGTCAAATAGCTTTTGTAGATGATCAAGGTGTTACTCCTCAGTTTGAGATCTGGCTATCATGTCATCAACATAAACTTCTATCTCATGGTGAATCATATCATGGAACAAAGCTACCATAGCTCGCTGATAAGTTTCCCCAGCATTCTTTAATCTGAAAGGCATCGCCTTGTAACAGAAGGTGCCCCACTGTATGGCAAAGGTAGTCTTCTCCATGTCTTTAGGAGCCATCTTGATATGGTTGTAGCAAGAAAAACCATCCATGAAGGAGAAGATTTTGTGTTGTGCGGTGTTATCAACCAGAACATCGATGTGGGGAAGCGGGAAGTCATCCTTTGGGCTTGCCCTGTTCAGGTCTCTATAGTCCACACACATCTGTACCTTACTGTCCTTCTTTGGTACCGGAACGACGTTAGAAACCCACTACGGATAGGAGGTAACAGCTAGAAACCCAACGTTGAACTGTTTCATAACCTCTACTTTAATCTTCTCTGACATTTCAGGGAACATACGGTGGACCTTTTGCTTAACCGGAGAACAATCTTCTTTAGTCAACAGACGATGTACCACAATATCAGTGTCTAAACCAGGCATGTCTTCATATGACCAGGCGAAGATCTCAGCATAGTCGTGCAACATCTGTATCAACCGATGTTTGACATTATTCTCCAGATTTGTGCCGATCTTGACTTCTTTTCGGTCTACCTCAGTGCCCAAGTTTATCATCTTAACTAGCTCTTCACGAGGTTGTATAGCTCTCTCTTCCTGCTGTAACGGTCTAGCAAGTTCTCCAAGCACCTCACAATCTTCCTCACTTTCATCATTGGCTTGGTTGATCGGATTTTCAAAGTTATAACTGACAATAGCATAATTGTTATCAATGGGATCCAGAGTGGATATGGATCTGCAGTTTGATATGTGAGTGTGTGTAAGAGCATAACTGTATTGATAAAGTGAAAAAGCAAAAAAGAAAATAGAGAGCGCAAAATTTGTATGCAAGAAATGTCCAATGTTTTATTGATGACATATGATAATGACATATAACAACCCTCACAAATAAACCATTGTGCCTCGGGTAAGACACAAGGCCATAGAGTTTATATTGTTTATTACAAATTCAAAAAAACAAGTAAG
Organism: Vicia faba; assembly: GCA_948472305.1. NCBI lineage: Eukaryota > Viridiplantae > Streptophyta > Magnoliopsida > Fabales > Fabaceae > Vicia > Vicia faba. The sequence continues at coordinate 1,045,947,973 of OX451737.1, forward strand.
ACAATTACTGTTGAACAAAATAAATTGGCACAAAATCTCTGGTCGTCGAGTTACTAGGTCCACCGTTGGTAGTAGGGTAGATCCAACTGTCAATATCAGAATCCTCATCATTGTCATCAATAGCGTTAACCCCATGATTTCTGATGCGTAGGGGAGGTCCTCCAGCCTGAGCACGTCGAACAACCCTTTGATCTCCTGAAGTAAAGCCCAAACCAAATTTGTCAGTTTTATGAGGAAAATCAAGGAGTTGTCCCCAAATGGTACACCCTCCTTCTTCCACTACTGCTCTGGCGTCCTTGAGAGAAGCCCTCTTCAAAGGAGGTTTAGTGTTGGTGATATTCTCGGTTGATGCCACGATCTGGGGAACCTCTTCAAAGTTTTTACAAGTAGTCTCTATGAATTCCCCGTCCATCTCCACATACCTGAAAGAGTTCAGGTGGCTTACCATATACTCCTCTTCACCATGCACAATGACAATCTTCCCCTTCACTGGATACTTCAGCATTTGGTGCAGTATAGAAGTAACGGCCCCAGCTTCATGGATCCAAGGGCGACCCAACAAACAAGAGTATGATGGCCTGATATCCATCACGTAGAAGGTAGATTCAAAGGTCTGGGAACCCACTTTAACAAGGATGTCCACCTCCCCGTGCACCATTCTTTTTAACCTGTCAAAAGCCCTACCCATAATGTTACTGGGCTTTAAGGTTAAGCCTTCACAATCTAACTGATCAAGAGCCTTCTTAGGAAGAACGTCAAGTGACGATCCAGTGTCCACTAGCACGTGAGCCATAGTAGTGCCCCTGTATTCGATCGAGACATACAGGGCATCATTATGCTTTCTCCCCTTTGGTGTCAAATCGGCATCTGAAAAACCCAACCCATTGTCAGCAGTCAAACTGGACACATAATCCTTGAATTGGTCAGTGGAGGTTTCTTGCGGCACATGTTAAGTCTTGAGAAATGAAATCAAAGCCTTTGCATGGGCCTCGTAACATAACAGTAGAGACAACATTGATATCTTCGAAGGGGTCTGCCCCAGTTTCTCGACCACATTGTAGTCGCTCTTCTTGATTATTTTTAAAATTTCCTCCATTTCTTGCTTAGAGGATTCCACAACAACTTTTCTAGGCGCCTCCGTCCGGGCAGGCTCACATATAGCTTCTTTGCCCCGAGTCCCAGATGACTCATCAGCAGGGGTAACAACTGGAGTAAGAATGGGAGTAGTAGCTGAAGTACTATAAGGAACAACAGATGGAATAACAACAGGCTTAGTGACAGTCTTCGGGGAGATCTCGGGAGAGAAAACCCTTCCACTTCGAGTAACTTTGATGGTCCCGACAATGTTACTGACATTGGGATCAGCCTCTTCAGTCTTCAAATCCTGTTTAACGCTATGATAGTAAACGTTGACACCATAATTCCAAGGGACAGCTTTGTCCGAGGAGTACGGTACAGGACCAGGAAAAGTGATTATCAATGGGTCCATTCTTGGAGCAGGTGTAATCCTAACAGGTCTTTTAGAGGAGACCTTGGAAGGATTGGCAGAAATGGTTATGATAGCGACATCTTCATGCGGAACAGTCAGAATCGGAGTCTTTTCAAACAAAATCTCTCTGTTTTCAATCAGGAGTTGGACACCTTCTTTTAGCAAATAACAACCAGAGGTCAGAGATGAACACATGTGGCAACCTTCACCACAGCTCGGAAATAAACCGGCTAGCAACAAATTCTTCTTGACAGTCATGAGGGGAGTGGAAACTTCGTTAACAGAGGTAATAAACAGATCGATATCAATGGCATTAACACCACGGTTGTGCTTAGGCATCGGAGCAGTTATGACATTAGGTTCTCTAGAGCATCAAACTCAATCTCTTTTGCTTCGATCAAATCTTGTATCTTATTTATCAGAGCCCAGTAGTCATTTGTATCGTGGCTTGGACTCTCAGAATGGTAAGCACACCGAGTGTTTGGATTTTACCGAGGAGATATGGTGTTAGGATTCTTGGGAGCCTCATTTAAGGTTTCCAAGTTATATCTTAATAGATGGGGTAAAACCTCAGTCAACGTCATATTAATTTGGATGAACTTCCTTTGCGGTATTTCTACCCTTTGCGCATTGTTTCGTTGTTGAGTAGTCGCAGGCTTAGGTATCATCACAGCCCCTACCGTTGGACGGTGCTCAGCTCCGCTCTGACCTCTTGGGTTATAAATGGCATTGACCTCCTTCTTACCCGTGAACGGCTTCTTCACTGTACTTGACGAGGTATCTTTCTATATCTTACTGCTCTGGATCCCATCTTCTACCCTTTCTCTAGTCAATATCAGCTCGGTGAAACCAGCTGAGGAGCTACCAATCAAGTGATTGAAGAACAGAACAGACACCGTACCAAGAAACATATCCACCAACTCCCTATTAGACAAAGGGGGTTGGACTCTCCCTGCCAGATCTCTCCATTTCTGCGTATAGTCCTTGAAACCTTCACCTGCACCCATGGACATACTCTGGAGTTGAGTACGGGTAGAGGAAAGGTCAGCATTATATTTATGCTGCTTATAAAAAGCAGCAGCCAGATCTTCCCAATTGCAGACATTGGTTCCCTTCGGTTGATAGAACCATTCAAGTTGAGTCCCAGACAGACTGTCTTGAAAGAAATGGACCCACAAGTTCCTATCAGCAGTGTGAGGCTGAATCTTCCTCACATAGGAACGAAGGTGAAGCTTGGGACAAGACACCCCATCATACTTCACAAATACTGGAGCCTTGAACTTCTGTGGGATGACTACCCCAGATACCAAACCCAGCTTTTCAAAATCCAGCCCTGGTATTCTTTGGATCTCCATTACGCTCAGACAATCCTCTAACTATTTGTATCTATCCTCAGCAGGAGGATACTGTTCATCATTGTAATCTATGTCATTATCAGAAACCTCAAGGCTAGGGTCCTCCTCCCTTGTCTCTCCTCCTTGATTCTCCCCTTCTTTGGATGAGGAGGTCAGATCAACCGGTTGCTTCAACGGTCCCTTGAATTTTCTTCCCAGATTCCGGACACCAATGGTCTTATTCTTCTTCTTCTTCTCTTTCAGAATAAGGGCCTTCAGATCTTCCTGCCCCTTAGCCAAGGCTACGAACATTTGCTGAAATTGGGAATTTTGTTTCTGGAGATCCTTGATGCTTTGTTCAGAAGACATTATTGCTGAAATAAACAATGAAGAAGATGAGAAACTTGTTATGGTACCTGTTTATGCAATGTCATGGATGATATGCGTATGCAATGATTTCAAGAACTTTGGGAAATTTAAATTTGCGACCCAAAATGAAATAAAAAATGTATTAGTAGAATTCAAAATACAACTGTCTTTTAGGCATTAGAACTAAAAGAAAATCAAGTTTCCCATGGATGCTTCCTCTTCGTGCCGAGATAGACATTAAGGCTGCTTTGTGAGCTCTAAGACTTTCTTCTCCTGGGCATAGAATTGGTCCCTATACGTATCATGCTCCTTCTTCAACTGAATCCAGGACCTCTGTAATTCTTCAAGATCGATGGGCATATCAGGATGAAGAACCGTGTAGGGGATATCCCCTTCAATAATGGGCTCCATAATCACTGGTAAGACAGCTATGTACAGCATCATCAGTTTCTGAGCACGAGCTCGTACCCATTGGAGATAAGGTTCCATAGGAATGGAATTCTTAGGCTCCAAAGTCTTGGCGTCAGATCTGTTTACCATGCCCCAGGCTCATATGAACCCCTGGCGATACCCTTGAACATCATCCTCATAGTTAAACACAATTCCCTGGATAAGCATCTCATGAGGACCATCCCTTCGAGCGTAACCAAACTGTCGCAAAGCCAAACAAGGATTGTAAGTTATGCCTCCCCTAATGCCAAGTAGTGGGACATTAGGGAACTCCCCGCAGCGGTCAATAATAGTAATGCCTCCCATAGATCGGGAATACCATAGAATATCCGTGTGAGAAAGTGACATTATCCTTTGCGACCAGCCCAAACCGTCTTCATTCTTCAGCACTGACTTAAGGAGGTGAGAAATAAACCACCTCGACAGTAATGGCATGCAGCACATAAGAACCACTCTTCTCTTCATAGTACGAGTGTGGAGAGCATGCAATATATCTCTAAGAAAAGTAGGCACAAGGTTGTGAGAGAGTAAGATCTTGATAGCATTCACGTCTATGAGCAAGTCTGGATTAGGGAACAGTACTAACCCATAGATTAGAAGGGCCAAAACCTCCTCAAAAGCCTGAAAGTCCAGGTGATCCCAAAACATCTGAGCTTTCTCTATTAGGAACTTAGCTAGAAAACCCTTGACTCTGCTTCTTGTTTCCCAATTAAATACCACATCGGCCCATTTCAGATGCAAAGCTGAGGCAATGACTTCTGGCTTAGGAACCTCTTCTAAACCTGTGAAAGGCATCTGGTCAAGAATAGGTAGATATAATAACTGATAGAACTCTTCCACGGTAGGTGTTGTACCCCATAATTTTCCCTCTCATTTATTAATAATTTACTCACAAAATCTCCTTTGGCTCGGGACTGCACTAGGGTTGATCAGCTCAAGACATCTCCTTGAGCACCGATGACCAAAATTAGGGTTTGAGATTGCACAAGGATATTTGAACTTCCAATGCCCCATTTTACTTTCATAGATCATTATGGACCCCCAAGATTACTCATGCCAAGTTTCAAGCTTTGGATCACACTTTTGCTCAGTCAATTGAGCAGTTGACCTAAAAATCAACTATATTGGGAAAAAGTCAATTGTGGCCAAATTACAGTCAAACTTCATAATTTTTAATCCACATCAACAATTTAAACTCATGTGTATCATTTTATTAAGTTTGGACCATAATTCCTCAAGAAATTTGATCAAATCTTCAAAAGGGCAAAATGGTCAAAATTAGGGTTTTGACTAGGAAAGGGCAATTTCTGATTTTTGACCTAGAAAATGATCAATTGGTTTAAGGAATGATCTCAAGAGTACAATTTCATCATTTTTACCTAATTACATGGCTCAAATGATTGCTCAAGTCCAATGGATTGACAGATGAATTTTCAGTCAACTGATCAAAAGTCAACTGTATACTGAAAAATCAAACTTTGACTTTTTGGTCAAAATCAAATTCCAAAGATCACAATTCATCAAAGCATGTAAAAATATGAAACTTATTCATCAAGAAATCAAAAATTAAAGATTTCATTTTGAAAACTTAAAATTTCTAAACTTAGAAATTTTTCTAAGTGTTGGAAATTTCTTATTTTTTCACAACTTTGAGCAAAATTTTCACCATGATGCAAGGTGATTCAAAAGAAACTTCCAACATGAAAGTTGTAGATCCCCATGAAATCTACAACATTTCTTTACACAACTCCTTCCAAAAGTGCTTGGATATCAAGTTATAATTTTAAGAACACATGGTCATGAAACAAAACACTTAGTGAAATTTTGCCCTAATTTGGTCAGGATTTTGACCCAACTTCATGGAACTTTTTCATATAGTTCCAAGTGGAATTTTCAAAAGTGACTCAAAGATGGATTGTAGATCATATTTCAAGCTTTCCAAAATGTCCAAGAACTCCTTGAGATAATTTTTTAGCAGGGAGAATCGAAGAGATGAAGTTAGGGTTTTATCACTTGAATTACAAGTCATTTTGTGCTGAACAAGATTAAAAATTCAAACTTATGCTGCATAACCTCTACTTTACAGGCCTCAAACTTGTTAGGCACTCTATAATTAATTGCTTACACAACTGTTAGAGGTCTCATTTCAAGCATTCAATGCAAGGCCATGCTTTATATCCATTTTGGGAAGAAAGTGCACAATGTCATTTTGATAAAGTAGCTTTTTGTACAAAACTTGTTCTTGAGCCTTGCAATTGCTCTCTTCTGATCATACAAGTCCCATAACTCAAGAGAAACTTGTTAGATACTTACAATCACTCTGCCTATGCTTGTACCTCCTCTTGAAACTTGTTTTCCTACTTTTCTTCAAAATCAAGTAACCTAGCAATTAGCTTGTAACTTGTACTTCTGACTTTCAAAAGCACTCAGACCTCTTTGCTTATACATACACAAGCCATTTGCCACAAATCCCACGCATTCTTAAGCCCTGAAAACACCAATAACACATAATGACAAAAAACACTTCAAAACTTGTCATTTCTAAGTGTTGAATCCAATCTCCAAATTTGCTCGTGTGTTTCTTGGCCTTTTGCTTTCGGGAGCTTCTAAACAACATACACAAACAATCCCAACACCTGCAACACCACTGTAACACCTCTATCATCATCCACCATTTTCAAAAACAACACCTTGCACCTTGACTTCTCCAGAACTCCTCAGGCACTTTCAGCTCAAGCTAAGCATCCCATTAGCTTCCTGGGAACTTGAGGAAGTTAATCCAATCATTAGAACTCACTGAAATCTACTCAAACTCTAAACTCGATACCCTCTTACAATGTAAGTTTTCTGACTTTAGAACTTTGCATATAGGCATCATTAATGGTTTATTGGTGAATGAAAAATGTAGATATCATTGCCCTAAAGCTAACCATGTTCATAGTTTTCATTAATTTTGTTTCAGCTTAGAGAATTTTAAGATTGAAGTTTCTGAAATTTTTAGAGTTCAGATTAGGGCCATTAAAATTCAAGCTTATCTTTGATCTATAAGTTTATTGCTTTGCATTTCTAAAATTGTGAGGAAATTTGCTACAAGTTTCCTGTTTACAGTTTTCATTTTTGTTGAGATTTGAACAAGATATAGATGCTCTGGCTGGGCGCGAGGTTGAAGATGAAGTTTAGGCCATGGACTTGTTTAATATCATATATTTGTTGTTTTGATTATATAAACAGATGTATAGCCACCCCAATGTTAGAAGCGCGCGCCTGTGACTTGAGGGACCTGGGTTCGAGCCCCAATAGTACCCTTTTGGATTTTTCATTTTTTTTTTTGCATTCTGACTTTTTTGGACAGGCGCCTGGGCCTCCCTTGGGCCTTTTTGTTTTTTTCTTAATGTTAACCCCCATTGCATGCTATCCACACCCCTGACCCATTTTTTTTTCTTTTTTCTTTTTTTATTTGTTTTCTTAAATATTTTTCTAATACTAAAAAATCATAAAAAATATTTAAAAAATTAGATTTATATTTTGACATAGTTTATTTATTTTTTCTCACACAAAAATTATTTAATTTAATCATACTTTATTTATTTCACTAATTATTTTGTAAATTTAATTAAAAACTAGGGTTTTAATTATTTTCTTTTACACAATTTGAATATATTATTTAAAAATGTAAAAAAGACCAAAAATATTTTATAATACTATAAATTATTTTCAGGACAAAAATGCCAAAGACATTCTTCTTATAAACTTAATTTCTTTTTTAATCAATTAATAGATTAGGGTTTTATTTAATTTTTTCCTAGTAAATTTAGGTTTATTTCTTTTACTAATTTAATTAATTATTTTTCTTTCTTTAATTAGTTTAAAACAAAAAAACCCTTTTCTCTAAAAAATCCAAACAAAATATCCATTTTCTTTACATTTACATTCTTGTACATTTATTCATTTTGTACATTATTCATTTCATTTCTTCTACAAATTAAATATCGTTGTAATAGATAATTAGGCTTTATTTTCTTGCAATCCCCATTTATAATTTGTACACCCCTTCCCTCAAGTATTGTAATAGTGTAGTAATTTTAAATTCCGCAATTTATTGCTTTATATACAAATGCTAGTAATTAAGGTTTGTATGGAAAGACTAAAATCAAACAATTAGAAAACCCTAATCAAAGACAAAAACCAAGAATGAAAATAATCCACTTGCACACAAGCACCCCCTAGGGTAAATCCACTTGGTTTCCTTACAAAATGGCCATATTACGCATTTGAGGTATCTTAGCAAAAACAAGCAAAATATAATATCATAGTCCCTCGATGACGCTATCTATGTTGCCTTTCAAATGATCTTAGTCCCTAAAAGAGAATTATAAGATACCTTGCAACATTGCTAACCATGGTTATATGATGACCCACACCCGTCCCGTTTACATCCAAAGATAGGGTTACTTATCAAATCAATGATAAGATAACAATGTCAAAGGAAAAAGGAAATGAACATGAAAGACTTTTGAGTAGGTAGAATGCTCCTAATTAATTGCTCACTTTCAAAACAAAACATACTTTCTATTTTCAAAAACAAACACCTACACTTTCAAAACACCTTACAAACTTGAAAACATTTTCAAAAGATTAAACACATTGTATACATTCTTACGAACGAGAATCATTACAAAGTTTTCCTAAACAATGGTCTCTTTACAAAATACTTTCAAAAACCACACAAAGCACAATTTCAAACAAAAGCAAGTGATCTAGCAAGTAACTAAGAGCCCGTGGAAAACCATGAATGCGAAGGGTGCTAATACCTTCCCTTTTCATAATCTACCCCCGAACTCAAGAAATAATCTCAAAGGTCTTTCCTGTGCTTTTTCACCTTTCCTTTTGGATAAAAGAAAAGTTGGTGGCGACTCTTGCTAACCGTAACATTTGCAATCAAATGCAAAACCTTCAAGTCAGTTCTCCCACTGTATCACAGAACTTGCGACTCTGTTGGGAAGAAATTCTAAAAGTGGGGTTACTTTAGAGCTATATCACATTTACTTGCTTTCATTGTTTGAATTGTATGCTTTACATTATGGTTCTTTGTTTAGGTGTGAATCCTCTACCCGTATTTGGGATACCTTATAGGTAAGTAGCAATACATTGTAAAAACTGTGTGGGGTATACCGACACGGTCTAAGAAATAGCTACATTAGTGCGATATATTTGTGGGTACCGATAGCCCTTGAGTTAATCAAGGAGAATACGGGGCCGATGAGTGATGTCACGAAGCACTAATGAACTTTTAGAACCTTTACTTGACCAACTTGGCCATTAGAACGTAGTGAGATGACCGGCTTTGGTTCAGTCCGAAGTTGGTAGATACTCTATACTATACTCATTGAGGTTTTGGTTTTTTGGGATATTTCGGTCGTCATTAAAGAGGCTTGTGCTGAAACAATGACCAAGGAAACAAACCAGTGATATTGAGCTCCTTAGAACCCGGTTACTATTGCTAGGATATGTTTAAGCCAACTAAACTTCAAGAGGGTACTTACCTATAAGACTCCATGCAAGCCTAAACCTAAGGACTTGTTTGCTTTGTTTGTGTATATTTACTTGTACATAACATCATAAACATCATAACATCATACTCATTCACTAACCATTTCAAGGATTTTGAGGATTTATCTTTGTTTCTGTTTTATAGGACATGGATTTTATTCGCGGGAAAACTATTCAAGTCAATCTTGTAAGGATCCCTCCTCAACTTAAAGAGCTAGCATCAAGGATTCTGGAAAATTCTCCATTTACCAAAAAACATGGTCGCCTACTAAAATTGGTAACCTCCAACACTGATGAAGACATGATGAAGGTGCTCTTTCAGTTCTTTGATCCTTTACACCATTGCTTTGCATTTCCCGATTATCAACTTGTGCCAACTTTCGAAGAATTCTCCCAACTCTTGAGGATTCCCATTCTAAATCAACTACCTTTAAACGGTACGGAAAGAGATCCAAAGCCAGAAGAGATTACTCAAGCTCTACACTTGCAACCATCTGATATCACAACTAATTGGGAAACAAGGAGTGGTGTCAAGGGTTTCCTAGCAAAGTTCTTGTTTGAGAAAGCCCAAAATTGTTGGAACTCTTTAGATTTGCAAGCTTTTGAGGAAATTGTGGCTCTCCTCATCTATGGGATGGTTTTGTTCCCAAATCCTGACCAACTCATAGATGTGAGTGTCGTCAAAATCTTCATGTCTCGTAACCCGGTACCTACTTTACTAGGGGACATCCTACATTCTTTTCACACTCGCACTATGAGGAAAAGAGGTATCCTTATGTGTTGTACTCCTCTGTTGGCAAGATGGTTTATTTCGCATCTTCCCCGATCTGTATTGAAGAACGGGAAAGGTTCAAGGTGGTCACAAAGGTTGATGACGCTCAAACATTCAGACATTCATTGATGTTCCCAATCTGTAGAGAATGTTATCATCGTCGACCGTTGTGGAAAGTTCCATAATGTCCCCTTACTTGGAATTAGGGGAGGTATCACCTATAACCCCTGCTTAGCCTTAAGACAGTTTGGTTACGCCCGAAGGGATGGTCCACATGAAATGTTGATTCAAGGTTTGGTATTTGACTACGAGAACAACGATAAAGGTCATTGCCAGAGATTTATCCGAGCTTGGAGGATGTTGAACAAGGTATATAGTAAGACATTAGGGAATAATAATTCCATCCCTCTTGAGCCTTACCTCAAATGGGTACGAGCTCGTGCTCAAAGACTTATGATTCCTTATCCTTCCATTCTCCCGGTAATCATTGAGCCTGTTGTGGAAGGAGATGTTCCGTATACTATCCTATATCCTGACATGCCCACCTTTCTTGAAGACTTACAAAGAGATTGGATACAACTCAAGGGGGAGCGAGACACTTTTCGAAGCCCAATTCTACGCCAACGAGAAGAAGGTTTTGGAACTCACTAAGCAACTTCATGAGGTGCAGACTTTGAATGCCTACATCGCACCAAAGAGGATGCGTACAACCTTTTTATCTTAGAGTTTTTGTATTGTTTTACCCAAAGAGGCATTGATGTACTCAAGCTTTAATTTATTAATATAACGTGTGTTTCCTTTTTGTCTAAAACAAATTTGAATCTTTAAAATCCTTGAAATCATTGCATATGCATTTACCATTCATCATAACATAAGCAGGTTTCTTGCAACAAGTATCCTCATCTTTCTACTATTTATTTCAGTAAGATGGATCTCGAGCAAACGGTGAAGGACCTCCAATCACAACATGCTCAGTTTCAACAGATGTTCTTAACTCTAGCCAAGGGACAAGAAGAGCTGAAGACTTTGCTGGTTGAAGAGAAAAAGAAGAAAAAGAAAATAATCGGAGTTCTAAATATGGGAAGAAGATTCCAAGGACAAGCAAGAATGACCCTAGACTTTGCAACGTCATCTGGTGAGAAAGAAAATCAAGATGGGAAAGGCAAGGAAGCAGTTGTCCAGCCAGATTCAGAAGAGGAAGAGGAAGAAGAAGATTATTCTGAAGAACAATATCCTCCACCCGACGACAAGTATAAGCATCTAGAAGAACGATTAAGTTCAATGGAAATCCAAAAGATTCCTGGACTGGACTTTGAGGAGTTGGGTTAGTATATGGGATTGTCATTCCTCCAAAATTCAAGGCACCAGTGTTCACCAAGTACGACGGAGTTTCATGTCCCAAAATGTATCTCCGTTCCTATGTGAGGAAAATACAGCCTCATAGTGCTGACAATGATTTATGGGTACACTGCTTTCAAGACAGCCTGTCTGAAACTCAACTTGATTGTTTTTATCAGTTAGAAAGATCCAATGTTCATAATTGGGAAGATCTTGCCACTGCCTTTTACAAACAATACCAATACAACACTGATCTTGCTCCCACCCGTACTCAACTCCATAGTATGGCCATGGTTTCAAGTGAGGGCTTCAAAGACTACGCGCAAAAATGGAGGGACTTAGCAGGAAGAGTCCAGCCTCTCCTATCTGAAAGAGAATTAGTAGACATGTTTTTGGGAACCTTGTCTGGTCCTTTATTTAATCACTTAATTGGGAGCTCCTCGGCGGGTTTTACCGAATTGATATTGACCGGAGAAAGAGTGGAAGCCGGGATAAATAATGGGAAGATTAAAAAAGATGCATCCTCTGTTGCTGTAAGGAAACCCTTCATTGGAAAAAAAGAAGTTATTGTTGTATATCCTCAGAGAAATCAAGATAGGACTGAACACCGTCCAATGGTGGGGGTTGTCATGATTCCTAAACCCACACCTGCTCAGCAAAGAAGCAACCAGCCAAGAACGAAAAGACCAGTCAGACAGTTCACCCGAATTATTATGACATTATCTCAAGTATTTCCATATTTGTTAAGATCAAATCTAGTGACTTTGAAAGAAGCTCCAAAGAATCCTAACACAACTTCTCTTCATTATCATCCTAATGCCCGTTGTGCATACCATTCTGAGAGTCCCGGCCATGACACTAACAATTGTTGGGCTCTGAAAAACAAGGTACAAGATCTTCTTGAAGCCAAAGAGATTGAATTTGACGCGCCAGAAATGCCTAATGTTATCACTGCCCCTATGCCTAAGCACGGCCGTGATGTCAACACCGTAGAGGAAGATATGTTTGTTACCTTGGTTGATAAGGCCTCAAACTTGTTACCTTTGTTGATGAGGCCTCAAACTTGTTAGGCACTATATAATTAATTGCTTGCACAAATATTAGAGGTCTCATTTCAAGCATTCAATGCAAGGCCATGCTTTATATCCATTTTGGGAAGAAAGTGCACAATGCCATTTTGATAAAGTAGCTTTTTGTATAAAAAAATTTCTTGAGCCTTGCAATTACTCTCTTATGATCATACAAGTCACATAACTCAAGAGAAACTTGTTAGACACTTACAATCACTCTACCTATGCTTGTACCTCCTCTTGAAACTTGTTTTCCCACTTTTCTTCAAAATCAAGTAACCTCTTTGCTTCTGACTTTCAAAAGCACTCAAACCTCTTTGCTTATACATACACAAGCCATTTGCCACAAATCCTATGCATGCTTAAGCCCTGAAAACACCAAGAACACATAATCACCAAAAACACTTCAAAACATGTCATTTCTGAGTTTTGAATCCAATCTCCAAATTTGCTCGTGCGTTTCTTGGCCTTTTGCTTTCAGGAGCTTCTAAACAACATACACAAACAATCCCAACACCTGCAACACCACTGCAACACCACTCTAACACCTCTATCATCATCCACCATTTTCAAAAACAACACCTTGCACCTTGACTTCTCCAGAACTCCTCAGGAACTTTCAGCTCAAGCTAAGCATCCCATTAGCTTCCTGGGAACTTGAGGAAGCTAATCCAATCATTGGAACTCACTGAAAGCTACTCAAACTCCAAACCCGATACCCTCTTGCAAGGTAAGTTTTCTGACTTTGGAACTTTTCATACAGGCATCATTAATGGTTTATTTGTGAATGAAAAATGTAGATATCATTTCCCTAAAGCTAACCATGTTCATAGTTTTCATTAATTTTGTTTGAGCTTAGAGAATTTTAAGATTGAAGTTTCTGAAATTTTTAGGGTTCAGATTAGGGCCATTAAAATTCAAGCTTATCTTTGATCTATAAGTTTATTGCTTTGAATTTTTGAAATCGTGAGGAAATTTGCTACAAGTTTCCTGTTTACAGTTTTCATTTTTGTTGAGATTTGAACAAGATACAGATGCTCTGGCTGGGCGCGAGGTTGAAGATGAAGTTTAGGCCATGGACTTGTTTACAATCATATATTTGTTGTTTTGATTATATAAACAGATGTATAGCCACCTCGGTGGTAGAAGCGCGCGCCTGTGACTTGAGGGACCTGGGTTCGAGCCCAAGTGGTACCCTTTTGGATTTTTCATATTTATTTTGCATTCTGACTTTTTTGGACAAGCGCCTGGGCCTCCCTTGGGCCTTTTTGTTTTTTTCTTACTGTTAACCCCCCTTGCAGGCTATCCACACCCCTGGCCCATTTTATTTTCTTTTTTCTTATTTTTATTTATTTGTTTTCTTAAATATTTTTCTATTACTAAAAAATCATAAAAAATATAAAAATATTTGATTTATATTTTGACATAGTTTATTTATTTTTTCTCACATAAAAATTATTTTATTTAATCATACTTTATTTATTTCACTAATTATTTTGTAAATTTAATTAAAAACTAGGGTTTTAATTATTTTCTTTTACACAATTTGAATATATTATTTAAAAATGTAAAAAGACTAAAAATTTTTTATAATACTATAAATTATTTTCAAGACAAAAATGCCAAAAATATTCTTCTTATAAACTTAATTTTGTTTTTAATCAATTAATAGATTAGGGTTTTATTTAATTTTTTCCTAGTAAATTTAGATTTATTTCTTTTACTAATTTAATTTATTATTTTTATATCTTTAATTATTTTAAAACCAAAAAACCCTTTTCTCTAAAAAATCCAAACAAAATATCCATTTTCTTTACATTTACATTCTTGTACATTTATTCATTTTGTACATTATTCATTTAAATTCTTGTACAAATTCAATATGATTGTAATAGATAATTAGGCTTTACTTTCTTGCAATCCCAATTTATAAATTGTACACCCCCTCCCACAAATATTGTAATAGCATAGTAATTTTAAATTCCGCAATTTATCGCTTTATATACAAATGCTAGTAATTAGGGTTTGTATGGAAAGACTATAATCAATCAATTATAAAACCCTAATCAAAGACAAAAACCAAGCATTAAAACAATACACTTGCACACAAGCACCCCATAGGGTAAATCCACTTGGTTGCCTTACAAAATGGCCATATTACGCATTTGAGGTATCTTAGCAAAAACAAGCAAAATATAAGATCATAGTCCCTCGATGACGCTATCTATGTTGCCTTTCAAATGATCTTAGTCCCTAAAAGAGAATGCTAAGATACCTTGCAACATTGCTAACCATGGTTATACGATGACCCACGCCCGTCCCGCTTACATCCAAAGATAGGGTTACTTATCAAATCAATGATAAGATAACAATGTCAAAGGAAAAAGGAAATGAACATGAAAGACTTTTGAGTAGGTAGAATGCTCCTAATTACTTGGTCACTTTCAAAACAAAACATCCTTGCTATTTTCAAAAACAAACACCTACACTTTCAAAACACCTTACAAACTTGAATACATTTTCAAAAGATCAAACACTTTGTATACATTCTTACGAATGAGAATCATTACCAAGTTTTCCTAAACAATGGTCTCTTTACAAAATACTTTCAAAAACCACACAAATCACAATTTCAAACAAAAGCAAGTGATCTAGCAAGTAACTAAGAGCCCATGGAAAACCATGGATGAAAAGGGTGCTAATACCTTCCCTTTTCATAATCTACCCCCCGAACTCAAGAAATATTCTCAAAGGTCTTTCTTGTGCTTTTTCACCTTTCCTCATTTGCAATCAAACAGAAAACCTTCAAGTCAGTTCTCCCACCGTATCACAGTAGGCACCAACTATTAGTCTAGAAAGGTGAAGTAGTGGTGCTTAGGGTCAAAGAACTGAAAGAGTACCCCCGTCATCTTTTCCTCAAAGCTCGAAGTAACCAGGTTGAGAAGTCGACCATGTCTCCTAGTGAACAAAGAAGTTTCAGGAACCCTTGATACTAGCTCCTTGAGTTGGAGAGGTATTCTCACAAAGCTGATTCAGATAGTGTTTCTACGAGCGGAAGCCATGATCTGTAAAACAGAACAAAGATAAATTCTCTTGGTCCTTGAAATGGTTAGTGTAATGAGAATGGATGCTATGTTATGATGCATGATGTTATATTAAAACGGAGTAAATTACACACAAGCAAAGCATATAATAGACCTTAGGTTCAAAGGCTTGCATGAGGTTAAAGGTAAGTACCCTCTTTAAGTTTAGTTGGTTTCAAACTTGTTTTAGAAAAGTAACTGGGTTCTAAGGATTCTCAATATCACTGATCATCCTTTATCGGGCATTGTTTTAGCTTAGGCAATCTTTTCTTGCGGCCGAAATATCCCGAAAGTATGGTCTCAATGAGTGTAGCATCGAGTATCAACCAATCCTTAGCTTTATACCGAGGCTGACTATCTCACTACTTTCTAATGGCCAAGTTTTTTCAACTAAGGTTCTAAGGTCCGTCAGTGCTTCACGACACCACACGGCGGCCCCGTATTCTCCTCGTTTCAACACGAAAGATACCGGTACCAACCAAAGTGTCACACCAACACAGCCATAACTTAAACCATATCGGTCTATGTCATACAGTCTCCACGATCTATTGTTGTTTTCCTAAAAAGTTCCCCCCAGATCCGGGTGTAGGATCTTCAACAATACCCAAACAAAACCCATAAGGATAAAGCAGACAAAACAAACAAGAAAGCAATTTTTAAAAATGACCTAGATCCTAAGGTATACCCCACTTTATATTAATCCCCAGCAGAGTCGCCAGTTCTGTGATACGGTGGCAGAACCGGCCGTTTATACTGGTTTGCATTTTTTGTTCGCAAATGTGCGGTAAGTAAGAGTCACCAGCGACTTTTATTTCATCCAATAAAGGAAAAGGAAAAAGAACAGAAAAAATCTTTTTTGAGAGTTTTCTGAGTACGGGGGGTAGATTATAGAAAGGGAAGGTGTTATCACCCTTTCTATCCATGGTTTTCCATGGGCTCTTAGGCACTTGATCATTTTGAAATTGCTTGTGTGTGTTTTGAAAAAAAAAATGTATAACTTCGTGGTAACCCTTGTATCTGTCCTCAAGAGTGTGACAAAGTTGTTTTTGAAAATTGTTTTGAAAGTGTTTGTGTGAAAGAATTTTTGTTGTTTTGAGCAAGTACTTAAGAGTTTCTACCTACTCGAAAAAGACTGTTTGTTTTCTCGTTTCCTTTAGACAACACTGTCCTACTATTAAGGAGGAGGTAGCCCCATCGTTGGAGTTTAAGGGACATTCAAAGGGACAATTACGGTCGTTGAAGCAATGGTTAGGAAACCTTAGTAGTTACCCTAGAGTCCTAAAGATCTTTCCGAGGCAACATTTGAATGGGTCATTTTTTATCTTTTGGGACTAAAGGACAACCACTAGACTCCCTATACTTCATGATCGTTTACCGAAGGCAACCGAAGTGGGATAAACCCTAAGAGTGAACATGTTCATGTGTTTGGTTTCAGTTGATTATCTTTGCACAATTAGGGTTTTCTACCATTTTAATCGTTTAATCTTGTCATTCAATCCTATTATCAATCATCTGGCAGTTAATAGTAGCGAAAAATAAAGTGCGAGAATTTTAAACCTAGCTATTACAAGGCTTTGGGGAGGGGTTTACATAGCCAAAATAGGGGGGAAATAATAAGTAAACAGTAATAAAACCTACTTAAAAAACTATTACAACCCTTGGCAGTTACAATAATTGGAAAAATGAATAAATAAAACGCGCGCGAGGAAGAACACGGGAATTAAATATCCTAATGAATCTAATTAATTAAAGGAAATATTTTTGTATTTTTATTTAAGAAAATAAAGTATTTTTGCATTAAACCTAATTTGTCTAATTAATTTTAATTATGAAAAATAAACCAACTTACCCTAAATTAAATTAATCTATTTAATTAACAAAATTAAATTTAGTGGAAAAAAAACTAATTCTAATATTTTGTGGTTTTCTTGATTTTATGATTTAATAAAAAAATTGATTTTTTGAAACAAATAAAATAAATAATTAAAATGAATATTAGTTGTAGGGAATTGGATTATCTTCAAAATTAGCCTTGGATGAGAAATTTCTGATAAAGTATGAGAAAGTTATGCCTGGTCAAAGTTTGGTTGACTTTTCCTATATAAACCCTAATTTAGCAACTTTTGAGTTTTGATGAATTTGGGGCATTCCTTGAGGAATCATGCTCAAACCTTGATCAAATGATGAATATTACTTCAAAATATTTATGTTGACAAAAAATCTTGAATTTTGACTGTATGTGGGTCATAGTTGACTTTTAACCTAGTATAGTTGATTTTTAGGCATTTGAGCAGTTGACTCAGCAAACTTCTTGTGCAAGGCATGAAACTTGGCATGGATGATATTGAGAACATATTAGGTCAATGGAAACCACTTAGGACCCTTGGAACTCAAACATATTGATTATAATGGAAACCCTAGTTTGAAGCTTATTGTCTTAGGAGGAGGATTTGTCTGGTCAATCCTTAGTCCACTTGAGCGATTGAGGACCTCTAGGAATATGTTTTGAGTAAAAATGGGAGGGAAAATTTTGGGATACAACAAACACAAATATATGAATTAAATTATCAATACCATGATGTCAATACATCACGCCTGACATCTCCTTAGAGCCTTCAGCCTTTAGTCCAAAATAGAGCAGGGACTCCCTCTCAACACCTGTTAACATAACATATAAATTCTCCCCCTCAACAGTAGTATCAGCCTGTATGTGGTTTAGTGGTTAGTCCTCTAAAACACATATCTCCCCCTTTTTAGCCATAATATGGCAAATGCAAGTAACTAACCAAAAAAAGTGCACATAAATCCTGGGTATTTAATCCTTAAGAAAAATCTTCAATTATCAGCAAACAATATTTCATAGTCTTCTTCATATGCTCTGAAGCATAATCACACTTCCTTCGAGTGGGCTATAAGTATACTCCTTTCACCCAGCAATGGTGAAACAAAATAAGATATCAAGACATCACAAGTGGTATCTCCAAGCAGACCATACACTAGGCCCCATCAAACATTGTAGAGAAAAATAAATTATTGCATACAAATCATACTATCTCTTGGAGTATAATAGTACATACTAGCTTCTCCTAGCTAGAATCACACAGACCCAGTTAAAGGCATACACAACTACACCTTATAGCAACATGTCACGACATGTTGTCTGACATCACAATCTTCACAAGCTTGAACCACACGCAAGCTCCATAATATATACACTACTGTAGCAATAATCCATATACAAGTCCTTTACTCCCCATGTCAAGGATAGTCAATGTTCCTCCTGAACATGAACTTAAGCATGAGATGAAAGTCACGTAAATATTTTCACATTCTCATAGTGGATGGCAAGCACATCACATATTTGGATGAACACCCCTGTTGAACACATTTATATACTATAAAATCAAACCTGACTTTTAGAGATTCAGATATATTAGCTCTTTGGGAATAACTCAAAGCACCCTGAGCTATACGCACAACAAGGACATAATTGATAATGTCCTCACAATTCCACAAACACACTTGATTTGGAATTTATCACGTATTCCAAAATAAATTTCCTTAATTTGCTTTCTATACAGGATCCAGATTGCCACACTTTGTCACTTGTAGTAGGAGAAACCACCTCCTCAACAGGTATATTTATCAAATCACTCTATTTGATACCAATTTTCTTCTTTATCAGCACCAAAACAAAGCATATTCAATATTTGATGTAACATGATTAGAAACATCCTAACCCTAGTCAGCAGGGTCTTCATCTGGGATAATGTCACAACAATGTTTGGAACATGTTTCCCTTCAAACAGATAGTAATGCAAAGCCAAGGAGATTCCTTTTTCTTAACAATAGTCAATAAAATACCACGATGTAGATGGTATGAAGAAAAATTTATTGACAACAATAACAATATCAGTGATTACCATACGTCCTTATAGATATACATTCAAGGACTCTTCCAATGATAGCCACCAACAAGCATGATGTTATAACATCATGTAGGCCATCAACTTCTTATCACAAAACATGATCACTTTGGCCATCATCCAACAATAGACCTCCCTCTTGAGCTATATAACTTCTGCAGAGAAAAATAAGTTCTCTCAGAAAACAACCAGCACAATTTCTCAGGACATTCCCAAGTCACAAGGGCAAATCTGACACACTGTAAAACATAGATCAGAGGCATAACCACAATGCTCCAAAACCCAACACTTCCCACTGAATTCCAAGTCTACTACCTTCATCCAGGTTCAGAAACCAAAATGAACATAATGTCAAGACCTTTTTGCTTGACATAACAAAATCACCAGAGGAAGACTAGCACAAGTTGTATGAGACCATGCAACCTTTGTCCAGACTTCAATTCTGCAGCAATGCATCAGACAAACACCCATCTCCCATCAAGGTATTTGCATCCAGTCACATGCACTAAATCATCAAAGGAAAAATTTACTCATATTCCTTCCTTAACAACCTCCTTTAGAGATACACATTACAGATAGAACTTCCTTCTCACAAATGGTTGAGCAACAAAAACACATGCAGATATGAAAGATATCCACACCACAGACAACAGCAGATTTGGCCAGTGGCTCAACTCAACACTCCACCATGAAGAAAACATGCCACTTTTGAATATTATGGTGAGCAACAACCTCTCACACCTCTCTGAAACAAAGAGTTTAGATTGCAGACTTGCGTACACATCAGATAAATAATCAGCTCCCATCAAAGTATTTACCACCAATCAAATGCATATCCTTCATCAGAGGCACAATCAGAAGATAAAATAGCCTCCTCATAAGATGTCAGAATATTTGGTTAGACATCCTCCTTCTGTAAACATATGGCACTGCGAATTCTTCTTCATGACAAACAGTCATGACAACCATTCACACCACAAATCAATAGATCATTCCATATTAGGCCAGTGTTTTGACTTTGCACTTCCACCATGAGCTTCACAAAATAAACTTCCTTGGCTGAAGGAACAAGGAAGTGAAATGATGTTCCAACATCAATTCAGACCTCAATTTCAATATGATGGATTTCATAATCTGCTATGGCTCTAGAGATAACATCCATAGTAATCCAAACACATCTCTTGGAGAGAACACAAGAGAGCTGTACTGGTGCACATCAGCAGATGATCAATCTCCAGGAGAAGACCATAGAAACATGCAGTAACCTACATGTCACATAACTCCAAAAATCTCCTTCTCATATGAACCATGTCTAGACCTTCTATCTGACAATAAGGAGTTGAACATCATCCTTCTACACCTAAAGAGGAGATTCCCTCTAATAAGTATCTGGAACAGATCACAACAAGAACCAAGTATTGACTGATTATAATACCATATAGACTATTTAGAAAAGTCTGCTTCTCCTAATTGTAGTTGTTTAGTTATTGGCTTGCATTTTTGGTAAAACCCAAGTGTATGTGTGAATGTCATGACTGATGTCATAACATTCTAGTTTAGTTTGTACTGATTCATTAGGTACCTTTGCAGAAAAATATTGTCATACAGGTACTGATGTTTATAAGTGTCTATCTGAGCATTTTGCAAAATGATCACATTTTCCTAAATCAGTAGACAGGTTTTCAGATGTCATAACAGATGTTAAGACATCCTGTTCTGAACTAACAGGTATGCAGTTTGGTTAATTCTGAGTTTTTTCAGGAAAATGACTCAGTCTTTCCAAAACAGAATCCTGCGTTTTCTTTGGGTTAACCTAGCTCAACCCCAACCTGGTTGATAAAGTCCTGTGAACTAGTCTTAAGGTCAAACGGAATTAACCCTAGCTTTTTGTGGAAACCCTAACTGAAGTTGCAGCTGCTATATATTCAACAGGGCTGCTGTTTTGAATGTAATCCCTTTTTGACAGAAGATCATTTAGAAGCTGTATAGTTTTAACTATTGTAATCCAAGCAATTATCATTGTGATAAGTGACTTGGAATAGGTTTTTAATTGTAAGGGTTGTGTAGCACTCAAAGCTTTGAAGCAAGAGTGTTTGTATGTCTCTTGACTAAAGCTGTGAAGCAGAGTCAATTTAGGTGTGTGTATCACTCAAAGCTGTGAAGCAAGAGTGGTTGTGTTGCTTGATTAAAAAGTTGTGAAGCTTAATCAAGTGTATGTTTTTGAAGAGTGTCTTCATCAATTCATTAGTCAAATTATTTTATGTATCACTGCTGTGATTGAGGGGGAGTGAGTAGGAACTCAGGTTTAAGTTGTACTTAGATTGAAATTGCATTGGGTAGGTCTTAAGTGAAGGAGATAAACTGGTTGGTTTATTCCTGAATTAACATCTCTTATAGTGGATTTCCTCCCTGGCTTGGTAGCCCCCAGAGTAGGTGTTGTTGCACACTGAACTGGGTAAACAATTGACTGTGTTCTTTACTGTTTTTGTATTTACTGTCTTATTGTAAGTCAGATACGGTGTCATAACATTGAACGTGACATTGAGTATCTGCAGCCAGAATTTCAATTGGCATCAGAGCAGGAACCCTGCCTGTATTACTGGGTGAGATCTAGGGATATCACTTTCTGGCACTATGGACAAAGAAGGAGTTTTTGGAAATAGACCACCCATTCTGGATGGAACTAATTATGACTACTGGAAACCTCGTATGATTGCCTTCTTAAAATCTCTGGACAAAAAGGCTTGGAGAGCTGCTGACAAAGGATGGATCCATCCCACCATAACTGAGAAAGACAGGACAATCAGTTTGAAGCCTGAGGAAGATTGGAGTAAAGAAGAAGATGAGTTAGCCCTGGGAAATTCCAAAGCTTTAAATGCCTTGTTCAATGGAATTGATAGAAACATTTTCAGACTAGTACATCAATATGAACTGGCCAAGGAAGTTTGGGACACTCTCAAAACTACTCATGAGGGCACTTCCAAAGTAAAAATGTCAAGGCTTCAGATGTTGACTACCAAGTTTGAGAATCTAAAAATGATGGAAGATGAAACCATTCATGAGTTTCACATGAACATCTTGGAGATTGCCAACACCTCAGGAGCATTGGGAGAAAAGATATCAGAAGAAAAACTGGTGAGAAAGATTCTCAGATCCTTGCCTAAAAGATTTGCAATGAAGGTAACTGCCATAGAGGAAGCCCAGGACATCAGCAAGTTGAAAGTGGATGAACTTATTGGGTCTCTTCAGACTTTTGAGATGGGGATCACTGATAATGGTGACAAGAAGAACAAGAGCATAGCACTTGTATCCAACACTGATGTTGAAAACAAGGAGGATGAAGAAGAAAATATTTCAGAAGCTATAGCCATGCTTGGAAGACAGTTCAACAAACTCATCAAAAGAATAGATCCAAAGTCAAGGCCTAATGTTCATAACATTCCCTATGACATTGACAGTTCCAGCAGAAGACCAAGGTCAGAAGAGAAGGGAAACCAAGGGAGAGGAATTCAATGCCATGGCTGTGAAGGATATGGGCATATTCGAGCTGAATGTCCAACCTTTCTTAAGAAACAAAAGAAAGGAATGACTGCTACTTGGTCTGACTGTGATTCAGAAAGTAATTCTGAAGAAGAATCTGCCAAACTAGTTACTGCTCTAACTGGTGTTTGTACATCTGAAAGTGACACCAGTGATGAAGAAGTGACATTTGAAGAACTGGCTGATACCTACAAGAAATTGTGTATCAGAAGTGCTGAAGTCTGTGTGCAGAATGAGAAACAATCAAAACTCATTATAAAGCTGGAGGCTGAAAAAGGGCAGATCTTGAAACTATAAGTCATCTAGAAGGGGAAGTTCAATTGCTGAACTCACAACTGAACCAAATGACCAAATCTGTAAAGATGCTGACCAATGGAACAGATAAATTGGAAGAGATTCTTCAAGTTGAACAAAATGTGGGAAACAAATCTGGACTAGGATTTGTGGAAGCTAAGAAATCTGGTGCAGACAAGAAGATCAGGCTTGTTAAACAATTGTCAAAGCAGATGTCTCAACACAACTCTCAACATCAGAAACAGAAATATATGAAGAAAAAATACCAAAGATGGAGATGTCATCATTGTGGGAGGTATGGACACATAAAGCCCTTCTGCTTCAAATTGCATGGATACCCTAATCAAAACTCAGGTGTTAAACCTAAGTCAAAAAGGGTACCACATACTCCTCACTGGAAGAAAAAGGCTACTGCCCTGATAGCCCACACTTCCCTGAGAGTGTCTGCAAAGGAAGGCTGGTACTTTGACAGTGGGTGTTCTAAACACATGACTGGAATAAAGAACATTCTCAATCATGTTAAACCTCACAACACTAGTTATGTGACCTTTGGAGATGGTGCTAAAGGTGAAATCAAAGGAGTTGGTAATTTGGACTGCCCTGAAGTTCCAAGTCTGAGTGAAGTACTGCTGGTAAAAGGGCTGACTGCTAATCTCATTAGTATCAGTCAATTGTGTGATCTAGGATTCAAGGTCAACTTCTCAAAATCTGAATGTCTAGTAATTAATGAAAAACTAGAAGTTGTAATGAAAGGAATCAGATCCAAAGATAACTGTTACTTGTGGCAGCCTGAGAACACTAATAACTCCACTATGTGTCCAATTACCAAAGAAGAAAAAGAGATGAAACTGTGGCACCATAAGCTTGGTCATCTTCATCTAAGAAGAATGAAAAGAGCTATCTCTATGGAAGCAGTCAGAAGGACTCCAAAACTACAGATTGATAAAAGTAGGGTTTGTGGTGAACTTAAGATTGAAAGGCTTGGTAAAAAGAAACATGTCTGTGATGTGGTGAATAAACTTGAAGAAGGATGTGTTGTCAGAACCAGAAGTAATCATGACAAGGATGTTGGAAACAACAAGTCTAATAAATTCTGTTTCCCTGAAGAAATGAGTCATGAAGTCTCTTCTCCTATAACTCTCCATCAAAATGGAGTGGACAAAAAGAAAAATAAGATCATTCAAGAATCAACCAGAACTATGATTCATGTCAAAAGAATGCCTTCCCAACTCTGTGCTGAAATGGTTGCAGCTAGGAGTAACTGTTCTCAAAATATCTGGACAAAACAGATGCTCACTGAGTATAATGTCTCACAAGATGTTGTGACATTATATTGTGACAATCTGAATACAATCAATATTTCCATGAACCCTATTCAGCATAGCAGGACCAAGCACATTGACTTTGTAGAGAAGAAGTCAATTAAACTGGAACATGGTATCATTAAGCTTCAGCTGGCTGATTCTTCTACCAAGGCTCTTGTTGGAAATAAACTTGAAAACTTGAGGGACAGGTTGGGTATTTTCCAACATGAGAAATTATAGCAATTAATTTTGCTTAAAACAAGGGTTGAAGGAGTTAATTTTGTTAAGTCTATTTTTAGTGGGTTAATCATATGTTTTCCAAATTCTTTCAAAATACTTAAGAAGTTGAAAAGACTCTCTTTTGCCTCCTACCTCTCTCGACTTTGCAACCTGTTCCCTTCTCTCAATCAAAATTTTCTCTCAAATTGCTACTGGTGCTCTAAGTCAATCAAAATGTCTCAGACATCATCTTCAACCAAGGCGACTTCATCATCCTCATCATCTTCATCATCTGACCAAGACTCTAGAGCAATCACCACATGCATAGAATCTGAAGTTCTTAAGGTCACTCCTCTCAGAGAGATGGCAACTGACCCCGCCAAAGTCAAAAAGCTGAGAACTAGACATGCAGGAAGAGCTCAAGCTTCTGCCTCTGGTAATCCATCTCATCCTTCTTCTTCAGTTCCCCCTGAAATTGCAAATAAGGAAGGATCAGCCTATGTTCGTCAAGCAATAGCTAAAATTGTCTCAAGAATTCTGAACGAGAACCACTCAGTTCCTGGCATTTCTGTTCCTTTAAATCAAGAAAGTTCAAATGCTGAAACAAATCCAGATGTCTCTAAGGATGTTGAGACATCAGACAAAGAGAAGAATGCTGACATTGCTCACAAGAAAAGGAAGAAGCCAGAATCCTCTGAGTCTGATGACAGTGCTTAAAGGTTGGTGGAGTTGCTGATTGGTGGAGGTGATGCTGGTCCCTGGTAGAGTTTGGAAGTGTGTTCAGTCTTTTTTTGTTCTGCTCTCATTACTTTTTCTGGATGACTGTATAACTTTTAAGAACATGTATCTTTGGCCCATTTGTGGCTAAAGAGGGGGAGATATATTTTGGTACTTACTTAATTAGACATTCTATTTTTCTGCAGTCATTTCTTTCTGCTGCTATCTATCTCTGATTGCTTAGGGTCTTTAGCCAAAAATCTGCCAAAGGGGGAGTTTGTAGTTGTTTAGTTATTGGCTTGCATTTTTGGTAAAACCCAAGTGTATGTGTGAATGTCATGACTGATGTCATAACATTCTAGTTTAGTTTGTACTGATTCATTAGGTACCTTTGCAGAAAAATATTGTCATACAGGTACTGATGTTTATAAGTGTGTATCTGAGCATTTTGCAAAATGATCACATTTTCCTAAATCAGTAGACAGGTTTTCAGATGTCATAACAGATGTTAAGACATCCTGTTCTGAACTAACAGGTATGCAGTTTGGTTAATTCTGAGTTTTTTCAGGAAAATGACTCAGTCTTTCCAAAACAGAATCCTGCGTTTTCTTTGGGTTAACCTAGCTCAACCCCAACCTGGTTGATAAAGTCCTGTGACCTAGTCTTAAGGTTAAACGGAATTAACCCTAGCTTTTTGTGGAAACCCTAACTGAAGTTGCAGCTGCTATATATTCAACAGGGCTGTTGTTTTGAATGTAATCCCTTTTTGACAGAAGATCATTTAGAAGCTGTATAGTTTTAACTATTGTAATCCAAGCAATTATCATTGTGATAAGTGACTTGGAATAGGTTTTTAATTGTAAGGGTTGTGTAGCACTCAAAGCTTTGAAGCAAGAGTGTTTGTATGTCTCTTGACTAAAGCTGTGAAGCAGAGTCAAGTTAGGTGTGTGTATCACTCAAAGCTGTGAAGCAAGAGTGGTTGTGTTGCTTGATTAAAAAGCTGTGAAGCTTAATCAAGTGTATGTTTTTGAAGAGTGTCTTCATCAATTCATTAGTCAAATTGTTTTATGTATCACTGCTGTGATTGAGGGGGAGTGAGTAGGAACTCAGGTTTAAGTTGTACTTAGATTGAAATTGCATTGGGTAGGTCTTAAGTGAAGGAGATAAACTGGTTGGTTTATTCCTGAATTAACATCTCTTATAGTGGATTTCCTCCATGGCTTGGTAGCCCCCAGAGTAGGTGTTGTTGCACACTGAACTGGGTAAACAATTGACTGTGTTCTTTACTGTTTTTGTATTTACTGTCTTATAGTAAGTCAGATACGGTGTCATAACATTGAACGTGACATTGAGTATCTGCAGCCAGAATTTCACTAATTCTTCAACATAAAATGATGCCCTTCAATCCTTGCAACCATGGACCTTTGGTCACTAGAAGGACTACAAACTCCTCCTTGCTCCAGACAAATTCAGAAATGCTCATCCTATGTGGTTTAGATGATATTCCAAAAACCAAACACCAATCAACCATGAGCTTATGTTGAAACATCTCCATACATTATCCCTCATTGGATGACTTTTCTTCTCTGAACAGAACAAGAGTTCCATGCTCTCATAGACTTGATAGTTATATAAAGTTTGAGTAAACAACCTTCATTCAGTTTATAAGAATAAACACCAGCTAGCCATCTTGAACAATTGTTGCTTCAAGTCCCTTTCTCTGACCCATATACACAAATCTGGTTCCTTTGGTCAGTGGAACCTACCAGATGTCAGAGATAATGTCCTCAGCATTTAGATTATACACGAAGAATCTTGTTGAGATGTTTTTAACAAGTCTCCAAAGAAAACCGTAAGCTCAACCTCTGTACTCCTACATTCTTAGATCAGAAATAAACTAATTCGAGAAGTAATCAATATGTTGATTATTTCTTAACCAAACATGCTTTTCCAAGACATGCTTCTAGGATAGAAACCTCTTAGAAACATAACACAAATGCCTCCTCTTCTAGGTCAGGAGTAGGTTCCAAACATATGTGATCACCACACATTTTTTTAGCACCCAGAGCATCTGCTATGCCAACCCTTAGTGCAACTGGATTCTGCACACCTTGCTGATAGGATGTTCCAACATCTTGTAGAACATATTTCCAAGGAACTCACTAAACACTAGGAGTTTTCCACCATATAGAAATGCAGCGGAAATAAATAAATCAAAAAACTCTTGAACAACCTTCATGCATGCCTAATCACCCTTGTATATAACCACCACAAACCAGGTAATAATAACCAACAGGTTTGAAAATAAAGCAAACCAACAAAACAGAAGCACATGAGCCTGCGTCCAACTACCATGCCTTAAACCTTCAGAAAAGACCACATCTCAGTATGTTACAAATAGTCCATCCTCCACTTCAAGGGACCATTTAAACAATAATATGAATCAACCACGTTCAAACAACTTTTCATAACAAACCTCCTTCCTCGCCCATGAACCAGAAAGTATCATCCCAGGATCTCATCCAGAAACAAAACATGATGCCTGCTCTAATTTAAATTGAAATTCTAGTAGGTCAGAACTTATATGTCCTATAGGATGTTGAGACAATTGTTTTGACAAAAACAACATGGCAAGGCATACAATGTTAAAAACAATACTGAAAAGCATAAACAACACACAAAATTATTAACCTAGTTCAGTGCAAACCAACACCTACTCTAGGGGCTACAAAGCCAAGAAGGAAATCCACTAGATAAAACTAATTTAAAGCTAAACTAATATCAAGTTTACAAATTATCACTTAATCAATACCCTGTGCAACTTCTACCTAGGTCCTCCCTAGATATGAGAAATCTTATCTCACCTCCAATCACTGCAATGATGTCTAATAGTCCCAGTCCCAGTCCCAGTTATTGTATCAACGAACTCCCACCTAAATTAAGATCACACCTCAAATATAAAACAAATGAATTAATCAAGACACCTCTTGATTAAGAACAACATACTTGATCTTGCTTCACAACTTTGATCAAGAACAATACTTAGAGCTGTTAAACAACTACCTCCAAGAACAATACTACCTTTTACTTAAAAGCTTCGAGGAGAACAATAACAGAGATTACAAATCTGTAACACAGTCCAACTCACAACCCGAGGGGATCACACAAACCAACTCTCCTAGAGAGCGGCACAATGGCAAAGCCCTAATGATTCTACATCCTGGACTCGTACAAAACTAGGTTACAAACACTTATATTTATAAACCTTTTCCCAACTGGATTTGGGCTTCAAAAACGCAGAAGAGAGGTTGCACAAAGTCTGCAAAAACTTCTCAAAAAAATAGATCTTCAATCATAACTTTTCTAAAATGTCTCCATATTTAGAAAGTTTGAATATCTTGAAAAACCAACATAATATCTCTGATTTTTCAATCTTGGACGCCACATAGGATTACTTAATATTCCTAGAATATTCAGTAATTAAATCATAACAACTAAATCCAGACTGTCATCTGTAGCAGACCTGATGTCTTATACTTCTGGTTAGGACATTCCTTTCGATATGTTCAAACAATAAGTTGAAACATATTCCAAACTGCAAAATTGTAACCATCCAGATGTCCTGCTCTTCTCATTACGACATCATATTCGACATGTTGAAACTGCAAGTTGAAATATTTTCCAAACTGCAAATATGTAACAGACCAGATGTCCTATACTTCTGGTTAGGACATCATATTTAACATGTTGAATCTACAAGTTGAAATATTTTGTTCAACATATTGCTGCTAAGTTAGTTTTACCAAAATAAATGTCAATCATAATTTCAGAAATATAACAATATACATAAGGTTGTGAATAATATAAAATCCATATCTTGGGCTTGGTACATTTACAAGGTGAAATTTAAACAATAAATTTCTCTTTTCCAATTGGTTATCCAATTCGTTGTTGTGCATAAACAATGTGTGAAAGACTTGACAGGTGATGATAGAAAATTATTTGAAGGAGCCACTTGCACGAGTAAGGAAGGAAAATCATATTGAGCATTTAAAATTACAATGTATTTGGATATTATCATACCCAAATTTGCCCGCCTCGATGCTACAGTCAAAATTATTTTCAAATTTTGGTTTTAAAATTTTTTTGGTTCCTTTACACTAACATTCTTTGGTTTTTATAAATAATAATTTTTAAATTATTTTGCTTATTTAAAAATATACATAATAATTTATTTGTATTTTTAACATAACAAATACTTGCTCGTCTTAATATACTTTAAATTGAGTTTTGATTTCAAATAAGCAACATAGCACAATTGGTAAAGAATAAAATTTGCAAACATAAGGTAATGGGTTTGAATCTCACTTTGTATGCTTTGAATATTTTTATGTCTATATGTTACTAATTTTATTTTCATTTATATTAAAAAAATCACAAAAAGGTCATTTTTCATTTAAATATTATTTTTGTACTTTTAATTAATGCATTTAAAAAAAATATTTGATTTTATGCACTTACCAAAATTGAGTGCAAAAAATTATAATAAATACCAAAAATATTTTATTTAATGTTTAATTGTTTTTTATTGGTCAATCAGTGTCAATTTGTGTCATACTCATCTTATGATTTGTTAGTTTGGTGACCAACGAAAATTTGATTTTTCAATCAAATTTATTTCCTAATTTGTTGGTCTAATTATCACTATAAATATGTCACTCTTTCACATTATTTTTCATCAACAACTCACTAGAGTTCTCCTAAAAATTGTTGCTTTTCACATAGAAGAACAACAACAAAGAAACCATGAAGTCTCCATCAACAATCATTTGGAGATCAACAATATTAGCAACAATTATTTTAGAATTCTGAACATAACACCTAAAATTTTTCTCACAATTGGGGGGCGATTTTTTTAACATTGTCACACACAATCTCTGCACACAGATTTACACTGCCGCTACCGTCACCTTCAGGTAAGTCTTTCTACTTATGCTTATATTTTATTTATTTTTATCATATATGTTTACCATGTGCTATATATATTTTACTCCTATGAACCATGAGTATTGATAATAAGTGGTGTAGAAAAATCAGAGGTAGTAGGCACTAGTCACGATTCTTGTTTTTTGTTTTTTTGTTTTGTTCTCTATAATTTTCAATAATAAGGATAATGCAACAAGGGTGAATTGTATAGAATTTACAATCAAATATTTTATAGGCTAAGTTTTATATACTTTTGAAACTAATTTCGTTCATAGTATTTAGTTTCTATATAGGTTATTTTATAATATTAAATAATTTATTTTTAATTCAATTTTCCTTTTTTCTTTTAGGATGAAAATAATTTTTCTTTATCCTATTAATAGGGTGAAAATTTAATTTTTTTATTATTATTAAACCAAAATATTCATTATTTATAAACAAAAATACAAACAACTTTTTCTCAATTAATTAATTTAATATTTTACAAAGATATTACTAAATCCAGCTGCTTATTTGGGCCAAGTTCAATTTATGAACTTGGGCACTTACTACTTACACACCCCTGTGTTTTACTACTAAACTAAGTTTACACCCATGCCTATATTTTGGGCCCAATTCAATATCTAAACTTGGGCCCTCACTTACCAGACCCTCATATTTGACTACCATGTTGCAAAATGCACCCCTCAGTCAATTTGGGCTCCAAATATCTTTGAGTCCAGATTTTTTTTCTAATACACAACGTAGTCTTAATTTTACTCTCCTGTGTGTAAATGGGCCATGTTCAATTTCTAAACTTGGACCCTTAATATCCTCATCCCGCTCTGTATCCTACCATACTCCTTATCAATGAAACACTTAAAATAGCTAACCAACGATTAGACTATTTTTCTACTAACATAATAAAACCTAAGACATTTTTGAAAAAAGGATTAAATAAAATTACTTTCAAAATTAACTGCGAAATGTATCTGCGATCACTCAACTTACAACCTACACAAGGTTCAAGGATAATTCTAAATCAATTCTACACAATCCTATAAAAAACATCAACCAACACTACAAACTACGAAATGAGACTCTGATTCTTCATAAGAAGATATGTAGGCACACGGCTTAAAAACCAAGGCGAGTTCCTCTAATTAAAAAACTAAAAACCCTATCCTACCCTTTTAACCTAAACCCTAGGACTTCCTTGAGAACAAGGTAGATGAGGGGTGCCTAACACCTTTCCTTTGTCTAAAGTGAATCAAGAACTTAGAATCTCTGTACAATTAGGGTTATTCCACTACTCACCCGTCGTTAGGTCAAAAAGTAATGGTGGTGACTCGTTATTTTTTTCCCGGTTACGAGAGTTGGCGACTCTGTTGGGGAAACACAACCCTAGGGTTTTAGAGTCTTTCCCTATTTTTAGGTCTAGGGTTTTCCTAAGATTTCTTTTTTATTTTTGGTATGTTATCGTTTCTATATTTGTCATTTTTGGTTTATTTATTTATTTATTTATATTATTTGTTTACATTATCTTTATTATAATTTTATTTTATTGTTGGTTGGATTTAAAATTCAAAATTATTCAAAACCTTAGAAAGAAGGTTCATCTATTGGCCAAGGGGATATCCTCTCTATGGGTTTTTGTGACGACTTCGCCTAGAGTCAGTGGAATTCCAAAAAAGGAATATGTCTCAAGAAGTATCCTCTTGGAGGAGAGGAATTTGGAATAAAACCTATGACTTTTTGTATAACCCTAAACCAAAATCTCATGGTAAGCCCTTGTACGACCTTAGAGACGAAATTTTCGGTCTACAATGAGGCTCCGCTTAAGGGAGACCTTTGTGTCTTTACCTCTAGTGTAATCCATGATACCATTTAGGAAGCCACCTTATGGGGAAGGGTAGAAAAACTTAGAACCTTGATATGAGCTCTCCTATAGGTTATTCTATCAACATCCTATCCTCTTAACCCGTAAGGGTATCCTCATCTTTATATCTATCCCAAAGTCGGTATAGGGTATTCACATACCCTAAACCTGTATAAGGTATTCACTACCCTAAACCCACAAGGGTTTCACTTTGTCAATTACAACCCTTAGGTCCATAGGGATTCCCTTAAGTTTGTTATAATCTCTAGCCTGTAGGGGTTATCTTTTGTAAGTTATAATCCCTAGCCTGTAGGGTTATCTTTTGTCTGTCTTAATCCCTAGCTTGCATGTGTTCCTTTGGTGTATAATAATCCCTAGCTTGTAGGGTTTCACATTGTATATATATCCCTAAAACTCGTGTAGGGTGTCCTTAGGTTTATCTTCATTCTAAACTTGCATTACATTACGTCTCCATGAAAATATTTTCGCATACCCTCAAAATCCAAAAAAATATTTTTTGCATACCCATGCATTTTCATACATTAAAACATTTGCATTTCATGCATTTCCACCATCGCCCTTGGTCGCAATCAATCCAGCTAGTAAGATTTCCCGATACTCAAAAAACAAATTCCAAGCATGCTTCAAGAAAGTTGTGAAGGTCCTAGGTTGGTGAAGGAGAAGTCAAATATTAGAGATTCAATGAAGCTTGGTCCTACAAATCTTATTGTGGAGATAAGGCATCCCTTCGTCATACAAGTCAAAGGCCTACGCAACTCCTCAAATTCCACCACCATAGGTGATCCCTCCCCATAAATAGCAACTTCCATATTGGCAGAGTTGGTATGCCCAAGAGAAATCCAGGGTCACCCCCATGCTTTGACAAGTCTAAGAACTAAGAAGCATATCCTAAAGTCAAGTGGATCAAACGAAGAAGCTCTTCCATAGGATCATTAGACTTATCAATTTCAAATTGTAATTTCTATGTTTCTAAGTTGTATTTGGTGTAAATTTGTATCTTTTGACTAGTGATTCAAATAAATAATCATGCATGTTTTTGAAATCGATCCATTCATATTGATTCTTCTATCAATTTCCATAAATAATGAACGATTTTCCATTTTCATTCTTCTTTTCCATATCCATTTCACAACTTTAACAAACTTTGAGGGAGAATGATGTAAACTAAATAACTGAATTTGTATGAAATATGCTTTCAATGTAAGACCGATTTGACGATGTAAGGCATTGTTTCAATTCTTAAACAGTAGAGAAATAATGAGTTAATCTGTAATTAACCCCCTCGAGCCAGGAGTTGGAGTTTTGTTTTCTAAGAAACCTTAATTTTAACCAGGGGAAGGGTAGATCTCAATTAATTCAATGGTGCATTCAAATCTCAGGAAAATCGGTCCATCTAAGCAAGAGGTTCAAGCACATCATTTCCCTCGCATTCATCATCCAAGATTGAGGAATCAATGAAGATAAAATCCATGATGTCTTCTTCCTCGGTGTATTATCCAAGATCAGGGAATCAACAAAGATAAAGTCTACAACGTCTTCCTCCTCAGTACATCATTCAAGATCGAGGAAACAATGAATACAAACTTACAAAGCTAACATGGTAGTCACAAATAAAAAAAAGGCAAAAAGAAATTCAAAAGGAGAAAGCCCGCTAAGTCAAAGAAAATAAAAAAATTGACTTAGGAAAAAGTTAGGGTATCCCGATGGACCAAAATTCAAAACAATTGGTCCATGCAAAAATAAAGGATTGAAAACAAATAAATTGGAGAAAAATCTTGTGACTTCCACCTCAAGAATCATCAAGGCTTATCATCAATACTTGGATCTTATCAATTCATAGGTGCTTGGATCTTTACCAATGCTTATCACCATCACCACGACTACGAAAATTCTTTTGCAGACTGAATGCATTCGTTGGATTAACTGAACTTAGGATTGGAGAACATCAAGGAGAATGAGGTGGGATAAATAAATTTTGAGCCTTATATCCTTTGTTTCTTAAACCACGAACCAATGCCATGTTACAGCCTTCAAAAGTCCTAATTGAAGCAAGGTTAACTATGAAAGCATACTCGACAAAAATTGTGTTAAACTGACTCCTATGTTTGTTAAAACTATTGATGAACACTTCTATTCTTCGAATCTCCTTCTCTAATCATCCATTTATATTCCATAACAAACTTTAATTTCAAAACTTGCATGTACATCAATCATAATTACTTTACAAAATGTACAATTTTATCTACGAATAGACACTTAGCATCAAAGGAGATCTCAAAATTGGTTGAATCAAAAGCAATCCTTTCCAGGAAGCTCCTAGCTAGTGGAAAATCATCCAAAAAAGAACCCTACAATCATAAGCAAGACTATTGACGTAGGGGCATATCACATGAAGATCTTATTGACTAGGGGTGATAATTCTGAGATTCAATCAACTTGGATCACATTTCAAAACACTAATAAGGGGTATATCTTTCGAATGAGCATTCCTTAATCAAGTTATAACACAACATGGTATGACTCGGTTTCATCTTTTAAACAAACTTCTCAAGGCCCTCCAAGACTCAAATGTTGGGGGTAGTGCATATCAATTTCATCTTACAGAATATAGGGTTTAAGTACCCCTTCAAGCGACTTTAGATACTAACTTCGTAAGATTCAAATACTTGGGATAATTCATATCAAACTTATATCATGGAGATACAAGAGTACCTCCTCCAAATTCTGGACATTGAGGGGTATACCTTTCAAGGAACTCAAATATAGGGGCAAACCATTGCGAGTCTCGATCAAGAGAAGTTGATTAGAGATTTTTCTTTAAGAGTTTGTTAATTAGGGGCATAGTTCAAGATAGTAGGCTAATTGATCAAACTACTTCTGAAATTATGTTAAGAAGAATCTCTCAAGACACTACCAACAAATTGGGGAAAGACAGACCATGAAGGGGAAAACTCTCCTCCTACATCAGCAATCTTCGAGTTTGAAACGAGTATCAGGAAATCATGCAAGCATAACACTCTACCACCATATGACAAGCAGCCTTGTTAC
The DNA here is from genome assembly GCA_948472305.1 of Vicia faba. Lineage (NCBI taxonomy): Eukaryota > Viridiplantae > Streptophyta > Magnoliopsida > Fabales > Fabaceae > Vicia > Vicia faba. Next base: position 1,045,983,341 of record OX451737.1, read on the forward strand.
ATAGGCAACCTCTCTACGTGTTAACCATATGCGATCCCTCACAAGGGCATCCGTCAAAAGCATACGAGTATGCATAAATCATTCATTAGGGCTCTTTAATCCAGAATCAAGCTATACTTATCATCTCATCCATCTGACAAATTCCGACAGCATGGATCGAGCATATCTCAAAAATCCCAATTACTCATTGGCATTTCAAAATCCAACATCCATTGATACATATCCAAGTCACTCATTACATGCATCAATCAATCATTACATTTCATGCATCAATCAAAATGTAAACGCATAGCATAAAACCATGTTTCATGTGAAGACAGTCATCATTGTCAATCGGGTTATCTAGTTTACACAGAAGCTCGGCAGTAGATCCTCCTGGTTAATCTCGGCAGATGATTTTCCAGAAGACTTCGGAAGAAGGTAGTTTCTTAACAGAACATTGACAACAGATTCCCCTGGTTAATCTCGGCAGATGATTTTCCAGAAGACCTCGGTAGAAGGTAGTTTCTTAACAGAATCTCGGCAGTAGATTCCCCTAGTTAATCTCGGTAGATGATTTCCCAGAAGACCTTGGTAGAAGGTAGTTCTTAACAGAATATCGGCAGTAGATTCCCTTGGTTGATCTCGGCAGATGATTTTCCAAAAGATCTCGGCAATAGATAGTCCTTAATTCAATCTCGGCAGTATATTCCTTGGAAATATTGACAGTAGATTTCTCATTAAGAGCCTCATGTCATGCGTAACTTACCCATAACCATATCAAAGTATCAATATCATTCATAACATTTGATACATATGACATACGGAAACATAAAAAACATTTGATAAAACATCAGAGTATTTTGGTTAGAAAAAAAGTCGAAAGAGGTCCACGACTACACCTACGCCTACGATACAATATTCAAATCTTACTGACACTATTAACCTTATTATGTCAAATCAACTTGGAGATACCACGAAAAAACAGCATGCAACGTTGGGGAGTCGGTGACAAAAGAAAAAAGAGCCAATGGTTTAAAAGGAGAAAAAGATCAAAAGTATTTACAATACATTTGGTGCATGGACATATAAAACATTTGGTGCATATACATTTACATATGGGTTTCATATCGATTTAGGGCATCGTGCATATACATCGTGCATGGCATTTTCAAATCCACTTTGGGTAAGAATACTAAAACTTTTCGTAGGGCCTATTATTGAATTAGCTTATCTACGCAAAACAAACAAACATCTTGGTTGAGAACAGACACAACGGGTAAACTTCCATCTTACCTTTGGTTTAGTTATCTAAGATTCAATTACCAAAACACTTTTCAAATTTCAAACTCACATCATTTATCCCTCAGGTTGTGATAAATATGCAAAATATGCAATATAACTTATTGCGTTAGTCTCGAAGCAGTGATAAGTTATCTAACTCGTATTATCTATCCCCTAGGTTGTGGTAGATATGCGAAAATCTATAGTTCATTGTGTCAGTCTCTAAGTGATAATGAATTATCAGGTTTATGTTATTTATCCTTTAGGTCGTAATAAATACACGAGCCTATACTCGTGTTATCTACCCCCTAGGTTGTGGTAGGTATGAGAAAATTTATAGTTTATTGTATCAGTCTCTAAGCGATAATGAATGATCAGGTTTGTGTTATTTATCCTATAGGTCATGATAAATACACAAGCCTATACTCGTGTTATCTATCCCCTAGGTTGTGGTAGGTATGCGAAAATCTATAGTTCATTGTGTGAGTCTATAAGCGATAATGAATGATCAGGTTTGTGTTATTTATCATCTGGGTCGTGATAAATACACAAGCCTATACTTGTGTTATCTACCCCCTAGGTTGTGGTAGGTATACGAAAATCTATAGTTCATTGTGTCAGTCTCTAAGCGATAATGAATTATCAAGTTTGTGTTATTTATCCTCTAGGCCGTGATAAATACACAAGCCTATACTCGTGTTATCTACCTCCTAGGTTATGGTAGGTATGCGAAAATCTATAGTTCATTGTGTCAGTCTCTAAGTGATAATGAATTATCAGGTTTGTATTATTTATCCTCAGGTCATGATAAATACACAAGCCTATACTTGTGTTATCTACCCCCTAGGTTGTGGTAGGTATGCAAAAATATGCGATATAGTTCATTGTGTTAGTTTTGAAGCGTCAGTGAAGTATCAGTTGTGTTATTTTCTCCCGAGGTTGCAGTGAATATGCAATAATTGCAATGTAATCCGTTGTGTTAGTCTCGAAACGTCAATGCATTATCAACTTTGTGTATTTATCCCCTAGATCGTGATAAGTGCGCAAGCCTGCGATATATCTTACTATGTTAGTCTCTAAGCGTTAGTAGAATCTTTTTAACCCGTGTTATTTACTCCCTAGGTTGGTAGTAAATATACAAAGTTTGCGATATAACTCATTCTCTTAGTCTCGAAGCAATAATAGGTTATTTGTCTCTCTGTGATAGAATTTATTATGTAAGTCTTCATGCAACAATGGATTATCAATTCTGTTTTATTTATCCCCTAAGCTGTGATGAATAGAAAAAATATGTGTTATAAGCTTGCTATGTTAGTCCCGAAGTATTAGTAAGTCAAATTTCAAACTGGTATTGTTTACTCCATAACTGCGATATAGCTCGTTGCATCAGTCTCAATGCAGCAATAAGTTATCAATCTTTCAAAATATGTTATTTACGTCCTAGGTTATGGTAAATATGCAAGATCTACTCTCTGTTCTAGGTGTTGGCGAGTTATCCGCATCGTCACATCTAGATCAATTTTACTCTTTATTCAAACTCTGGTGGGAAGATACATCATCACCTTTGCCTATTTCTTTGTATTCTTGGGGACGCTGTACAATGTATCCTTATAATTCTTTGGTCAAATTTTGGGGTATTCCATTATTTAATAATCCTCTGATCGGAACATGCGAGAACTGCGCTCACTCACACGCTTCAATTGCAGAGTAATTAAATAAGGGCAGTTGTCATACCCCAAATTTGTCTGTCTCGGTGCTACATTCAATAGTTTTTTTAAAATTAGGTTTTAAAATTTTTTTGGTTCGTTTACACTAACATTCTTTGATTTTTATAAATATTCATTTTTAAAATTTTTTGCTTATTTAAAAATATACATAATAATTTATTTGTATTTTTTAAAATAATAAATACTTGCTCGTCTTCATATACTTTCAATTGGATTTTTATTTCAAATAAGCAACATAGCACAATTGGTAAGGAATAAAGCTTGCAAATATAAGGTCATGGGTTTGAATCTCACTTTGTGCGCTTTGAATATTTTTTTGTCTATATGTTACTAACTTTATTTTCATTTATATTAAAAAAAGCCACTTTTCATTTAAATATTATTTTTGCACTTTTAATTAATGCATTAAAAAAAATTATTTGATTTTGTGCACTTTTTACCAAAATTGAGTGCAAATAAATATAATAAATACCAAAAATATTTTCTTTTATGTTTAATTGTTTTTTATTGATCAATCGGTGTCAATTTGTGTCATACTCATCTTATGATTGGTTAGCTTAGTGACCAAGGAAAATTTGATTTGTCAATCAAATTTATTTCTTAATTTGTTGATATAATTATCACTATAAATAGGTTACTCTTTTACATTATTTTTCATCAACAACTCACTAGAGTTCTCCTAAAACTTGTTGCTCTTCGCATAGAAGAACAACAACAAAGAAACCATGAAGTCTCCATCAACAATCATTTGGAGATCCACAATATTATCAACAATTATTTTAGAGTTCTGAACAGAACACCTAAAAATTTTCTCACAATTGGGGTGCGAGTTTTCTAACATTATCATACACAACCTCTGCACACAGATTTCCACCGTTGTTGCCGTTACCTTTAGGTAAGTCTTTCTACTTATGCTTATGTTTTATTTATTTTATCATATATGTTTACCATGTGCTATATATTTGACTCCTATGAACTATGAGTATTGACAATAAGTGGTGTATAAAAATCGGAGGTAGTAGACACTAGTCACGATTCTTGTTTTTTTGTTTTTTTGTTTTGTTCTCTATAATTTTCAATATTAAGGATAATGCAACAAGGGTGAATTGTATAAAATTTATAATCAAATAAGTTGTAGGCTAAGTTTTATATACTGTTGAAACTAATTTCGTTCATAGTATTCAGTTTCCATGTAGGTTATTTTATGATATTAAATAATTTATTTTTAATTTGATTTCCCTTTTTATCTTTTAGGATGCAAATAATTTTTCTTTATCCTATTAATAGGGTGAAAATTTAATTAGTTTTTTATTATTATTATTATTAAATCAAAATATTCATCACTTGTAAACAAAAATACAAACAATTTTTCACAATTAATTAATTTAATATTTTACAAAGATATTACTAAACTCCACTGCTTAATCGGGCCATGTTTAGTTTCAGAACTTGGGCCCTTACTACTTACACACCATTGTGTTTTACTACTAAACTAAGTTTACACCCCCCCCCACATGTATTTCTGGCCCAGTTCAATATCTGAACTTGAGCCCTCACTTACCAGACCCTCATATTTGACTACCCTGTTGCAAAACACACCCCTCAGCCAATTTGGGCTCAAAATATCTTTGGGTCCTGATTTTCTTCTAATACACAATCCAGTCTTAATTTTACACCCTTGTGCGTAAATGAGCCAAGTTTATTTTCTGAACTTGGACCCTTAATATCCTCACCCTGCTCTGTGTCCTACCATACTCTTTATCAATGAAACACTTAAAATATATAACCAACGATCAAACCATTTTCTACTAACATAATAAAACCCAAGACATTTTCGAAAAAGGATTAAATAGAATTACTTTCAAAATTAACTGCGAACTGCGTCTACGATCACTCAACTTACAATCCAGACAAGGTTCAAGGATAATTCAGAATCAATTCTATGCAATCCTATAAAAAAACACCAACCAATACTGCCAACTACAAAATGGGACTCTGATTTTTCATAAGAAGATACGTAGATATGCGACTTAAAAACCAAAGCGAGTTCCCCCAATTAAAAAATTAAAACCCTATCTTACCTATTTAACCTAAACCCTAGGACTTCCTTGAGAACAAGGTAGATGAGGGGTGCTTAACACCTTCCATTTGTCTAAAGTGAATCAAGAACTTAGAATCTCTTTATATTTAGGGTTATTCCATTATTCACCCGTCGTTAGGATAAAAAGTAGTGGTGGCGACTCATTATTGTTTGCCGGTTACAACATATATTGTTATTAATTATATATATTGTTATTAATTATTGGTTGGCTATTCTATTGCATAATTTTCTTTGTAGATTAAATAGTGGCCACTTGACTCCTTTTGTTTCATTTCATTATCTTTGGATGGAAATGATGGAGTTGGTGCTGCCTTTGCAGAAAGAAAACATGAAGTAGTAAATGGAAGAATACAAATTTGGCAGTAAATTGCATTATTATTAGTAATGCGGTATAATGCATTGATGGGGTTCTTTTGATGCAATTTTGTCTAGATACTAAAGTATCATCAGTTAAGTAATTACTCTAACTTTTGAGCTCACGATAAGGTGGAGCAACTTCAACCGTTCATAGAAGGTGGGTAGTTGACTGCCACTTTGATGTTGGGTTTGGACTCTCTCTTTTGTATACGAGTTGGAGTATCCTTTGTACTCTTCTTAGTATATTTTTCTTATGAAGAAAGTCCAAAACGTCATACTGCTTTGCCAAGGGTTTAACCCCTAGTATGTAGCATAGAAAAGGAACCTGCTTTTACTATAGGTTTTGCGACAGGTTAAACCCTCAACAATTTGTGATGGGTTAAACCCTTGACACAAGTGATAATGTGTTTTGCGAGGTGATCTCACCCCTTGCAAAATTGTGCGTCGTGAGGTGGATTTTGGCATTGTGGGGGGATAACCCCCTAGAAAAAAAATGCCAATTAAAAAATTTAAAAGATGGGATTAGAAGCTTGAAAGGCGCCAATTGAAAATTTACCGCATCCAAGAAATATATCTCAATTTTTTATTGACTGGGGTGAAATGTTTGTCTGAAAATATATTATTTATTATAGTGTGAGTTGAAGAAAATTGAAATATTCATTTGAATTTTATTTTTAATTTTATTTTTAATGGGGTAGTTTTATTATTAATACATTACAAATTCTATTTGAATTTTTTTTTATAAAATATGATAATTAAGAAAAATAATTATATTATTATAAATGGAAGATAATTATATTAAACCATATATCTAATTAGATAAAATAAAAAAGGTAAAAATGAAAGAAAAAACGATAAACCATAAATTATAAATTAAAATACTATTTAAAATAACGTATAGAAAATAAACTATAAACTTATTAAATAAACTATAAATTTATAATGAAAAGATTGTTACTGTCTTTTATTATCATATAAATTTATAATCTATAAATTATCAATTCAAAAAATATCTTATCAAACAAAATCTAAATTGAAAAGACCGTTACCAAACATGGCTTTTTATTATTATATAAATTTATAATTTATGAATTATAAATTTAAAAAATATTTTATCAAATTAAACCTAAATATTTAATTAAAGGAGAATTATATAACTTTAATGTGTAAAAATTATGGTAACGTTATGTCAGTCTCTCTCTTATGTCTCTTCTCTCTCATCTTATTTATAATTTTGGGAGCAACTTCATTGTCCAACTAAAAATATTGAGTCAATTTATTCAATTGATTTGTTTTAAAAATATTGGTCTAAAAATATACACATGTTGTCATATGTAAAAAAAATTGATTCAAACAACACTACTTTTAATCTGTCAAAAAAAAAACTACTTTTGATAATTATAAATCTATCACTATCATTAAGAGTGTGCTAGTTCCAATACAAAAAATAAAATAAAACTTAATTCACCTCACATTGAAAACAAATTAGTTATCGGCAAATGTTACCGTTAACAATAAAAATCATGTAGGAATCATTTTTCTTTTGTTTGACTAATTATTTCTTTTACTTATTATAATTTTTTTAACAAAATACTAATTAATTTTATTTCAAAATATTAGTAATAAATTAGTCACAATATTAATAAGTTAAATATAATTAATCTATATAATTTTTTTTTCATTTTCTTAAATATGTTCTTTGATAATTATAATTTATCACTTTTAGAACATAATTTTTTTGTTTAAAAATTTTAAAAATATAAAATATTTTATAAAATTTTAATTACACATCAAATCAATATTTTAAAACTCTAACTAAAGATTAATCTGATAAACTTGAGTCTAAGTTCTCTGATTCCTATTTGTGAAAATTTTAGTCGGTGCTCTTTCAGTTGAGAATGATCATTTTTAGTGGAAGAGTTGTGTTCTGGACTGAGCCTGCACTTGGCCCAAACATCATACAAAGTCCAATCGAACTATGCCGCAGAAGAAAAATCAGCAGGAGAGAGTTTGTCTTGACCATGTCAGGCAATGATTTCACTCATCTCGCCAACCAAGATATGTCCTCCTGGGACAACCTCATGACTGGTGAGGAGGACCAACGACACTCAGGAGGTCCTCGCGAGCACCCTCCACTCCTCTCGTCGACCAAGATATGTTCTCTGGGGACAACCTCATGACTGGCGAGGAGGACCAACGATACTCAGTAGGTCCTCGCGAGCACCCTCCTCGTAAGGCAGACACCCAATGCCCTCGAATGTCATGGAGTTCTCTTGACTCCGAAAAGACTCAATCCACGTCCTCCTGATAATTTGGAGGAGCCAATTCAGGTTGGGGATGTAACACACGTAATTTAATTAATCATTTAATTAAATTATTTTTGGAATATTTGAGAAGTTGTGTTGTGATTAATTGGATTTAATTATTTTATTAAGTGGTGAAATAATACTAGAAGTATAATATTATTTGTTGTGGGCTTGTTTTTTTTAAGGGATAGAAGTAGTAATAAGGGGGGTGTATTAGTTTTGAGCCCATTAAGGAATAAAGAGAGTAATAGATTATTTTATTATTGTTAGAAAGAATAGAAAAGAAGAAGCAGTAGAAGAATAAGGGTTGGAAAGAAGAACGTGAAGCTGTTGGAAAAGAGGAAAACGGCAGAACGGGAATTTAACCGGAAGTTATAGAGCGATCTTCAATCCAAGGTAAGGGTGGGGTTCTGACTCTATAATTGGGTTCATGATAATTGGTATGTGGGGTTAGATGTGAAAGTGTTGTTTTGTTCATGATTGAATTATATGTTGTCATCTGATGAGAATTGATGATTGAATGATGGATGATGATGTCCCGACGTTGTTTATTTGATGTAGAATTATAGGATAACTGTAAGTGATGATTATCCATGATTATATTAAGTTTTTAGGGCTTAAAGTATGGAACCCGTAGTGAAAACACAGAGAAAATCGCAGAAATTATGCTGGATAGAGCAGTATGCGTCGACCCCAAATGACATGTGTCGATACAAGCAGGTCCTTAGACTCAGGATGAGTCAACACGAAGGAGTCTTGCATCAATACATGCTGAGTGGTAAACCCAGGATGAGTTGATACAAGAGAGGATGCGTCGACTCATGTTGCAAGTTCAGTGCAGTACGCGTCGATCCAAGACAATATGCGTCAATCCATGTTGTCTGGTTTTTGGCAGAATCAGTTTGAAGATGTTGTAACTTGAGCTTTCGGACTCCGTTTGAAGTGTCATTCGAAGCGTTGAGTAGCTAAAGCGATGATCTTTATTCTTAAGGACCAAAATGAAGAATAGGAAGGATAACCATAGGATTTGAATTAGTTCCCGTGTTTCTCGTTATGTTGATCCTTGTGAAGAATGATGAGGATGAAATGTTTATAGACTGCTGTTTGGTTGGTAACAGTAGGGTGAATGATAATAATGATGTAATATTTCAGAATAGTAGTATGTAAGGATTTGGTGACTTAGAAGCAAGCCTTAGTTTATTAACTAGTTATAGGAGAATTATGTTGTATGCATATGACCAACGTTGTGAAAATGATGAGTGTTGTTGTATTACTGTACGACTGAATTGTTGATGAGATGATGTTAATGAGATTTTGTTGATGAATTATGATGTATATACGATGTGTGATGATTTATGATGAATGATGTTGATGAATAGATGATGACATGCTTTAAGATGTAGGCCTTTGGCCAACGATGGTGTTGTATTGAGATGTTGTCAGTTATGGTGTTGTTATTACATTCATAATTGTGTCGCATACATTACATTTTGAGATGGAGCTTATGCTCGTTGAGATGGCCTGTATTGGCGAATATTGAGATCGAGGCTTATGCCTTGTTGATGCCTCTATTAATTGGCAATTTTTGAGTTGGGATTTCTGCTCCAATGGTACCACATGCATTTGCATAGTATTGAGTCGCATTATATGATTGCGTAAAGAAGTTACATATTGATGTTGTGAATGTGTATTATTGATGTGATTATCGTTGAATATAAGATGAGAAGTGGTGATGTTATGTGATCTAATTTAATATATTAATTATTATGCGCTTTATTATATTGTTAGATATCTCACCCCTTCTGTTTGAATGTTGCCCTGATGTTGGTAATATGCAGGTAATCGAGAGTGAAGGTTGTATATCTTCAATAGTTCGAGTCGGTATCATTGCTCTGATATGTCACACTCGGGGGGATGAACGTTTGTCGCTTTTGATTGTTGATTATTCAGTTGTTGAACTTTAAGTTGATTATTATTAAATTGTGTTGTTTCGGAGTTGTTGTAATGATGATAAAGATGTTATTAATAATTCCGTTGCGTAGATGTTGAATTGTTAAATTATTTAATTAAAGTTGTTATGTTGATGGTTCATCTGATGTTTTAAAGTGTTATATATCCACGATGAATGCAATGAGTTTTTAATGATGAATTTGTGACATCCCGATTCGTTTGCATGAATGATTTTATAACTCTGATTTATTTATATAATTGTCGGGTAGAATTGGGGCGTTACAAATTGGTATCAAAGCAAAAGGTTGGTCCGACCTTGTTGTTGAGTCGTAGTTGTCTAACAATAGAGTATTGTTATTTTGAGTTTTAACTGTTGTTTATGTTGTAATGATAAGTTGAGATGGTTGGAAGGAATGATGCTGCACTTGCTGCTGCTTTAGAAGCAATGGCTCATGCGATGGAAAATCAGCCGAATGCTGACGGGAATGCTGGATCTTGTAGCTTGGTGACTTTCCAGAGGGGGAATCCGCCTACGTTCAAGGGAAAGTATGATCCTGACGGAGCATTAGATTGGTTGAAAGATATTAAGAGAATCTTCCGTGTGATGGACTGCACTCCGGCGCAGAAAGTTCAATATGGTACTCATATGCTAGCAGTCGAAGCTGATGACTGGTGGCTAGAGACTTGTCAGAGATTGGAAGTTGCAGGTGAGAATGTCACTTGGGCTGTGTCCCGTAGGGAATTTATGAGGAAGTGCTTTCCTGAAGATGTTTGTGGTAAGAAGGAAATTGAATTCCTTGAGCTGAAGCAAGGGAATATGTCTGTTGTTGAGTATGCAGCCAAGTTTGTCAAGTTGGCGAAGTTTTATCCGCATTACGGTGAAGCGAATGCTGAGTTTTCGAAGTGTATCAAATTTGAGAATGGGTTGTGCCCCGAGATGAAGAAGGCGATTGGATGCCAGAAGATTCGTGTCTTTGCGGATTTGGTTGATATTTGTAGGATTTATAAAGAAGATAATAATGCTCATTATAAGATTATCAATGAGAAGAGGGGTAAGCACCAACAGAATCGTGGTAAGCCTTATGATACCCCAGCTGGTAAAGGTAAACAGAAAGTTACTCAGGGTCAGAGGACTAGTGGGGGAGATGCTCCTACTGGTGTGGTTTGTTTTAAGTGTGGAAAACCTAGGCACAAGAGTAATGTGTGCACTATTGAATTGAAGAGGTGTTTCCGTTGTGGTAAGAATGGACATGTTGTATCTGAGTGTGAACATAAGGATGTGATTTGTTTCAATTGTAGAGAAGAAGGGCACATTGGTAGTCAGTGTCAAAAACCAAAGAGGGCGCAGACAAGTGGAAAAGTGTTCGCTTTGGTTAAGGATCAGACAGCTGTTGAGGACAAACTTATTAGAGGTACATGTTTCATTAATAGTACTCCTTTAATTACTATTATTGATACCGGTGCTATGCATTGTTTTATTGCCGCTGATTGTGTTGAAAGATTGGGTCTTATGTTGTCTTATTTGAATGGAGAAATGGTCGTCGATACTCCAGCCAAAGAGTCGGTGACTACTTCTTTTGTGTGTGTTAAGTGTCCCTTTTCGATCTTCGACAGAGACTTTGATGTTGATTTGGTTTGTTTACCATTAAGAGGTTTGGATGTGATTTTGGGTATGAACTGGTTAGAGCATAATTGTGTTCATATTAACTGTTATGACAAGTCTGTGAGGTTTTCTACTCCTGAAGAAGAGGGAGATGGTCTGTTGTCTGCTAGACAGTTGAGGAAGTTGATGCAAGAGGAAGCACATATGTTCTCGTTGATGGCGTCGCTATCTGTAGAGACTCAAGCTATAATTGAAGAATTGCAGGTGGTGTGTGAATTTCCTGAAGTTTTCCCTGATGAAATTCCTAATGTACCGCCGGATAGGGAAGTTGAATTTGCGATTGATCTTGTACTTGGTACCAGACCTGTGTCTATGGCACCATACAGGATGTCTGCATCTGAATTATCAGAGTTAAAGAAGCAATTGGAAGAGTTACTTGAGTAGAAGTTTGTAAGACCAAGTGTATCGCCATGGGGAGCTCCAGTGTTGATAGTAAAGAAGAAAGATGGAAGTATGAGGCTTTGTGTTGATTATAGACAGTTGAATAAAGTTACGATTAAGAACAAGTATCCACTTACAAGAATAGATGACTTGATGGATCAATTGGTGGATGCTCGTGTGTTTAGTAAGATTGATTTGAGGTCGGGTTACCATCAGATTAAGGTGAAGGATGAAGATATCCAGAAGACGGCTTTCAGAATGCGTTATGGACATTATGAGTATTCGGTGATTCCTTTCGGTGTTACTAATGCTCCAGGAGTATTCAAGGAATACATGAATCGTATCTTTCATACTTATTGGGATCGGTTCGTAGTGGTGTTTATTGATGATATTTTGATTTACTCTAAGTCAGAAGAAGAGCATGCAAAACACTTAAGGGTAGTGTTGCAAGTTTTAAAAGAGAAGAAGTTGTATGCAAAGTTGTCCAAGTGTGAATTTTGGCTAAAGGAGGTTAGTTTTCTTGGTCACGTGATTTCACGTAATGGTATTGTTGTAGATCCATCGAAGGTTGATGCTGTGTTGCAATGGGAAACTCCGAGGTCAGCTACTGAGATTAGAAGCTTCTTGGGATTAGCTAGTTATTATAGGAGGTTTATCGAAGGTTTTTCTAAGTTGGCACTTCCGTTGACTAAGTTGACTTGTAAAGGTAGAGCTTTTGTATGGGATGTTCAGTGCGAAGAAAGTTTTACAGAATTAAAGAAGAGGTTGACGTCGGCTCCGATTTTGACGTTGCCTAATCCAGGAGAGCCTATTGTGGTGTATTGTGATGCTTCTAAGATGGGTTTAGGAGGTGTGCTTATGCAGAATGGTGAGGTAGTTGCTTATGCGTCAAGGCAGTTGAGGACTCATGAGAACAACTATCCTACGCATGATTTAGAGCTGACTGCAGTTGTTTTTGTATTGAAGATTTGGAGGCATTATCTTTATGGTTCTAGATTTGAAGTGTTTAGTAACCATAAGAGCTTAAAGTATTTATTCGATCAGAAAAAGCTGAATATGAGGCAACGAAGATGGTTGGAATTGTTAAAGGACTATGATTTTGGCTTGTATTATCATCCATGAAAGGCGAATGTGGTAGCTGATGCATTGAGTCGAAAGACTTTACATATGTCAGAAATGATGGTTAAAGAGTTGGAATTAATTGAGCAGTTCAGAGATATGAGCTTAGTTTGTGAGGTTACTCCGTGAAGTGTTAGGTTGGGTATGTTAAATATTAATAATGAATTTCTAGACAATATCAGAGAAGCTCAGAAGTTGGATGTGAAACTGGTAGATTTGATGGTTAGAATCGATCAGTTTGAGAATAGTGATTTTAAGCTAGATGCGTAGGGTGTGTTAAGGTTTCGTAATCGGATTTGTATTCCTGATGATGCTGAGATGAAGAAAGTGATACTTGAAGAGAGTCATAGAAGTAAGTTGAGTATTCATCCAGGAGCTACAAAGATGTATCAAGATTTGAAAGGTTTATTTTGGTGGCCTGGGATGAAGAGTGATGTGGCTCGATTTGTGTATGCATGTTTGACTTGTCAGAAGTCGAAAGTTGAACATCAGAAGCCAGCAGGGTTGATACAATCATTAGGAGTTCCAGAATGGAAATGGGATAGAATTTCAATGGACTTTGTGACGGGGTTACCTAATAATCTAAAAGGACATGATTCGATTTAGGTGATTGTTGATAGGCTTACAAAGTCGGCTCATTTTATTCCTATTAACATCAGTTTTCCAGTGACGAAGTTGGCTGAGATTTACACTAGTGTTATTGTGAAGTTGCATGGTGTTCCTTTGTGCATTGTGTCAGATAGAGATCCAAGATTTACTTCTTATTTTTGGAAGAGTTTGCAAGAAGCGTTGGGTTCTAAGTTGAGGTTAAGTTCAGCGTATCATCCTCAGACATATGGTCAGACTGAACGGACTATTCAATCGTTGGAAGATTTGCTGAGGGCATGTGTCCTTGAGCAAGGAGGTTAGTGGGATACTTATCTTCCGTTGATCGAGTTTACTTATAACAACAGTTACCATTCTAGTATTGGGATGGCACCTTTTGAGGCGTTGTATAGTCAAAGATGTAGAACTCCGTTATGTTGGCATGAATCTGGTGAGAGTGTGGTACTTGGACCTGAACTTGTTTGTGAGACTACTGAGAAGGTGAAGTTGATTCGAGAAAAGATGAAAGCTTCCCAAAGTAGACAGAAGAGTTATCATGAAAAGCGAAGGAAATATTTAGAATTTCAAGCGGGTGACCATGTGTTTTTGAGAGTTACACCTGTGACTGGTGTTGGGCATTGAAGTCTAAGAAGCTCACTTCTCATTTTATTGGACCATATCAGATTTCACAGAGAGTGGGGAATGTTGCTTATAGAGTGGCTTTACCGCCTAATCTTTCGAATTTGCATGATGTGTTTCATATGTCTCAACTTCAGAAGTATATTTCAGATCCATCTCATGTGATTCATATGGACGATGTGCAAGTACGGGATAATCTTACGATGGACACGATGCCTGTACGGATCGCGGATCGTGAAATAAAGACTCTGAGGGGCAAAGAGATTGCTTTGGTTAAAGTGGTTTGGCTAGGAGCTGTCGGACAAAGCATGACTTGGGAGTTAGAGAGCAAGATGCGGGACTCCTATCCTGAGTTGTTTGATTGAGGTAAATTTTCGAGGACGAAAATATTCTAAGTGGGGGAGAGTTGTAACGCCCGTAATTTAATTAATCATTTAATTAAATTATTTTTGGAATATTTTAGAAGTTGTGTTGTGATTAATTGGATTTAATTATTTTATTAAGTGGTGAAATAATACTAGAAGTATAATATTATTTTTTGTGGGCTTGTTTTTTTTAAGGGATAGAAGTAGTAATAAGGGGGGTGTATTAGTTTTGAGCCAATTAAGGAATAAAGAGAGTAATAGATTATTTTATTATTGTTAGAAAGAATAGAAAAGAAGAAGCAGTAGAAGAATAAGGGTTGGAAAGAAGAACGTGAAGCTGTTGGAAAAGAGGAAAACGGCAGAACGGGAGTTCAACCGGAAGTTATAGAGCAACCTTCAATCCAAGGCAAGGGTGGGGTTCTGACTCTATAATTGGGTTCATGATAATTGGTATGTGGGGTTAGATGTGAAAGTGTTGTTTTGTTCATGATTGAATTATATGTTGTTATATGATGAGAATTGATGATTGAAAGACAGATGATGATGTCTCGACGTTTTTTATTTGATGTAGAATTATAGGATAATTGTAAGTGATGATTATCCATTATTAGATTAAGTTTTTAGGGCTTAAATTATGGAACCCGTAGTGAAAATGCAGATAAAAATCGCAGAAATTATGCAGGATAGAGAAGTATGCATCGACCTCAAATGGTATGTGTCGATACAAGCAGGTCCTTAGACTCAGGATGAGTCGACACGAAGGAGTCTTGCATCGATACATGCAGAGTGGTAAACCTAGGATGATTCGATACAAGAGAGGATGCATCGACTCATGTTGCAAGTTCAGTGCAGTACGCGTCGATCCATGTTGTCTGGTTTTTGGCAGAATCAGTTTGAAGATGTTGTAACTTGAGCTTTCGGACTCCGTTTGAAGTGTCGTTCAAAGCATTGAGTAGCTAACGCAATGAGCTTTATTCTTAAGGATTAAAATGAAGAATAGGAAGGATAACCATAGGATTTTAATTAGTTCCCGTGTTGCTCGTTATGTTAATCCTTGTGAAGAATAATGAGGATGGAATGTTTATAGACTGCTGTTTGGTTGGTAACAGTAGGGTGAATGATAATAATGATGTAATATTTCGGAATAGTAGTATGTATGGATTTGGTGATTTAGAAGCAAGCCTTAGTTGATTAACTAGTTATAGGCGAATTATGTTGTAGGCCTATGGCCAACATTGTGAAAATGATGAGTGTTGTTGTATTATTGTACGGCTGAATTGTTGATGAGATGATGTTAATGAGATTTTGTTGATGAATTATGATGTATATACGATGTGTGATGATTTATGATGAATGATGTTGATGAAGAGATGTTGATATGCTTTAAGATGTAGGCCTTTGGCCAACGATGGTGTTGTATTGAGATGTTGTCAATTATGGTGTTGTTATTACATTCATGATTTTGTCGCACACATTACATTTTGAGATGGAGCTTATGCTCGTTGAGATGGCCTGTATTGGCGAATATTGAGATGAAGGCTTATGCCTTGTTGATGCCTCTATTAATTGGAAATTTTTGAGATGGGAGTTCTGCTCCAATGGTACCACATGCATTTGCATAGTATTGAGTCGCATTATATGATTGCATAAAGAAGTTGCATATTGATGTTGTGAATGTGTATTATTGATGCGATTATCTTTGAATATAAGATGAAAAGTGGTGATGTTATGTGATCTAATTTAATATATTAATTATCATGTGCTTTATTATATTGTTAGATATCTCACCCCTTTTGTTTGAATGTTGCCCTGATGTTGGTAACGTGCAGGTAATCGAGAGTGAAGGCTGTATACCTTCAATAGTTCGAGTCGGTGTCATTGCTCTGATATGTAACACTCGGGGGGATGAACGTTTGTCGCTTTTGATTATTGATTATTCAGTTGTTGAACTTTAAGTTGATTATTATTAAATTGTGTTGTTTCGGAGTTATTGTAATGATGATAAAGATGTTATTAAGAATTCTGCTGCGTAGATGTTGAATTGTTGAATTATTTAATTAAAGTTGTTATGTTGATGGTTCATCCGATGTTTTAAAGTGTTATATATCCATGATGAATGCAATGAGTTTTTAATGATGAATTTGTGACATCCCGATTCATTTGCATGCATGATTTTATAACTCTAATTTATTTATATAATTGTCGGGTAGAATTGGGGTGTTACAGAGGACCACATACTGGCCTCTACTACACACGTAGGACCTGACAATCTCCATTTTGGGCCTGCTTGATCAGTCCAACAATGGGTACATTGGCCCAACATTGGGGGCTATAAATCCCCTCTCACTTGAGAAGGTCAGGTATTCATTCATTCACCCATACTCTAACACTTACTTGCACTTACTGTGAACCTTACATTGACATCAGAGTATCTTGCAGGTACCCCCCTCCCCCACTTCACATTCAACCACTGCTCGACTTAAAGCTCGTGGACCTTGATAACTCCTTCTGATCCGGTACGATCAACAACGTCAATTGTGGGAATCCAGCTTTCCCATCTTCCACCCAAGACCAAAGCAACTCTTTTTCAACCTTTTGATTGTCATGGCCGACCAAGTTTTCAACAACGACCAAAACATTCACTTCGCTGACGCTGGGCATAACAACGCTGATAACAATAACGACGCGGTCGCCCCCGAGCAAGACCACGGGGATGGATAAATTGCTTCTTCATCCACCCGTTCGCAACCACACGACAATGACTACCATCGTCCGCCAAATTATGAGCCCAATACATATCAGGAGATCCCCATTCCTGAAGGTGTTGACGCCACGATCAGAGCCCTGTTCGTAGAAATCAACCAGACTAATTACATAATATTCTCACAGGACGAGCGTGTGATGATGTTGAAGCAGATCCGTCGGACCCCAAGAAAGCACAGGAGACCTGACTCCCGAACTCCTCCCTCTGATAGAACGAGAACCACTCTGAATCTTTCTTGCGAAGACACAGATAAGACGATTCTCGAAGCTCTACTCCTCACTACACTGCGTTGGAGAAGAACCAACCCAAAACTGTTAGAAAGCACGAGTTTATAATTTAGGGGCAACTTCATTGCCCAACTAAAAATATTGAATCACTTTATCCAACTAATTTGTTTTAAATATATTGGTCTAAAAATATACATATGTCATATGTAAAAAAAAATTGATTCTAACAACACTACTTTTGATTTGTAAAAAAAAAAAAACATTACTTTTGATAATTATAAATCTACCACTATCATTAAGAGTGTGCTAGTTCCAATACAAAAAAAAAAAAACTTAATTAAACAAAAATTAGTTATCGGAAAATGTTACGGTTAACAATAAAAATCATATACGAATCATTTTCTTTTGTTTGACTAATTATTTATTTTACCTATTATAACTTTTTTTACAAAATACTAATTAACTTTATTTCAAAATATTAGTAATGAATTAGTCAAAAATACTAATAAGTTAAATATAATTAATCTATATAATTTTTTTTCATTTTCTTAAATATGTTCTTTGATAATTATAGTTTATCACTTTTAGAACATTTATTTTTTTGTTTAAAAATTTTAAAAATATAAAATATTTTCTAAAATTTTAATTATACATCGAATCAATGTTTTAAAACTCTAACTAAAAATTAATATGGTAAACTTGAGTCTAAGTTCTACGATTCCTATTTATGGAAATTTTAGTCTGTGCTCTTTTAGTTGAGAAGGACAATTTATAATGGAAGAGTTGTGTTCTGTATTGGGCCTGCACTTGGCTCAAACATCACACAAAGTCAAATTCAACTATGCTGCATAAGAAAACCAGCAGGAGAGAGTCTTCCCTTCACCATGTCGGACAATGATTCCACTCCTCTCGTCGACCAAGATAGGTCCTCCGGGGATAACCTGTAACACCCCAAATCTACCCCACAGTTATATCAAAATCAGAGTGCCAAAATTTCTGCAAACATGAGGCATTACATTCTCATTCCAAAAATCAACAACATAAAAACCTATCATAATAGATACATAGCACATATTAATCAAAAGAACTTATAACAATTAATTAGTCTTCCAAAATGTTTCAACTTGTTTCCATAAATACGCAGCGGATTCACAACTTTAAAACTTCAAAAGAAAAATAGCATCTTTTAAACAACTTAATTCAAAGAAAACAACTTCTTAAAATAACAACTTGGATTAAACTGAAAACATCATAAAATCAAATAAGTGTTCATCCCCCTCGAGTGCTACGTATCAGAGCAACGACACCAACAAGCTACTAAGTCTCTACTCCTCGTTAGCTGCACGTTACCAGTATAAAGGCAACGGCGAAATAAATAAAGGGGTGAGATATCGAATAATATAAATAAGATTATGATAATTAATATATTAGACAAGAACATTATGAATTTCACCGCTTCTCAACAACCCACAACAATCAATAAACATTCACAATTATCATTAGCGATTCAAAATGCAATTCGAATACAACACAATTGTGCATATGCATGTGGTACCAATAGGGCTTCAATCCTCTTCATTAATTGCCAATTAATAGAGGCATAAGGCATAAGCCTACTTCACAAATCTGCCAATACAGGCCTTTACAAATGCAAATGTATGAGACTCATGTAACATACAACATCACATACATATCATTCACCACAAACTTCATTACGAGGCATTCGCCTATATCCACGCATCACTGGCAATAAGCCTAACACTTCATATATTCAATCACATAATCACTTTACCAATAAGAAAACACCAAACAACCAATTTTGTACTTTAATCATATAGCACACACGTTTATTATAATTCCATAAACCGGATGAATCGGCTTAATTCATTTCTACCTGCAAAATAACATTTTTCAATAAAATAACTCAATTATAATTATCTACTATTTTATATTAGTTACCCTGTAAAATTCTACTTAATTCCGGACAACTAATTGCACCGCTTAATTCGGCTGATTCGCAAAAATACGTCAACATACTAACATATCGAATTAATCGACTCGTGTCTGTGATACGGTGGGAGAACTGACTTGAAGGTTTTGTGTTTTATCGCAAATGTTGCGGTTAGCAAGAGTCTCCACCGAAAAGGGAAGGTATTAGCACCCTTTTTATCCATGGTAGATTATGAAAAAGCACAGGAAAGACCTTTGAGATTATTTCTTGAGTTCAGGGGGTAGATTATGAAAAGGGAAGGTATTAGCACCATTTTCATCCATGGTTTTCCATGGGCTCTTAGTTACTTGCTAGATCACTTGCTTTTTGTTTGAAATTATGCTTAGTGTGGTTTTTGAAAGTATTTTGTAAAGAGACCATTGTTTAGGAAAACTTGGTAATGATTCTCATTCGTAAGAATGTATACAAAGTGTTTGATCTTTTGAAAATGTCTTCAAGTTTGTAAGGTGTTTTGAAAGTGTAGGTGTTTGTTTTTGAAAATAGCAAGGATGTTTTGTTTTGAAAGTGACCAAGTAATTAGGAGCATTCTACCTACTCAAAAGTCTTTCATGTTCATTTCCTTTTTCCTTTGACATTGTTATCTTATCATTGATTTGATAAGTAACCCTATCTTTGGATGTAAGCGGGACGGGCGTGGGTCATCGTATAACCATGGTTAGCAATGTTGTAAGGTATCTTAGCATTCTCTTTTAGGGACTTAAGATCATTTGAAAGGCAACTTAGATAGCGTCGTCGAGGGACTATGATCTTGTATTTGCTTTGTTTTTGCTAAGATACCTCACATGCGTAATATGGCCATTTTGTAAAGGCAACCAAGTGTATTTATCCTAGGGGTGTTTGTGTGCAAGTGTATTGTTTTCATGCTTGATTTTGTCTTGAATTAGGATTTTCTAAGTATTGATTTTAATTTTTTCATACAAACCCTAATTACTAGCATTTATATATAAAAGCGATAAATTGTGGAATTTAAAGTTACTATGCTATTACAACATTTATGGGAGGGGTGTAAAAATTGAATGGAGATTGCAAGAACGTAAACCTAGTTAGTCTATTACAACCATATTGAATTGGCATCAATGTATAAGGAATTAAATGAATACAATGTACAAAATGAATAAGTGTACAAAAATGTAAAATGTGAAGTAAATGGATATTTGTTTGGATTTTTAGAGAAAAGTGAATTTGTTTTAACCTAATTAATTAAAGGAGAAAAATTAATTAAATCTAATTTTTTTAAGAAAAGATTTTTAATAAAACCCTAAATCTAATAATTGATTAAAAGAAAAAAGTTTTGTAAGAAAAGTATTTTTGGTATTTTTGTCTTGGAAATAAATTATAGTATTATAAAATGTTTTTGGTCTTTTTTATATTAAAATAAATATATTTTAATAAGTGTAAAAGAAGAATAAATACTAACATAGTTTTAATTAAATTTACAAGATAATTTGTAAAAAAATAAGTAAAGTATAGTTAAATAAAATATTTTTTTGTGAGAAAAATAAAATAAACTAAGTCAAAATATAAATCTATCATTTTTTGTATTTTTATAATTTTTTTAGTATTTAGAAAATATATTAAGAAAATAAATAAAATAAAAATAAGAAAATAAAATAAACTGGGTCAGGGGTGCAAACAGCCTGCAAGAGGGTTAGTAAGCAAAAACAAAAACACCAAGAGCCCATCAAGGCCCAGCGCCTGCCAAAAAAACAAAATCAGAAAGCAAAAATGTGAAAAAATTAAAAGGGTACCACTAGGGCTCGAACCCAGGTCCCAAAGGTTACAGGCGCGCGCTTCTACCACTGGGGTGGCTATACATCTGTTAACATAAGCAAATCAATAAATATATGATACAAAACGCGCTCTAACTACTTCATCTTCAACCTCCATCCAGACCAACTGTAACTTGCTCATTTCACATCAAAAATGAAAACTGTAAACATGAAACTTGTAGCAAATTTCCTCACGGTTTCAAAAATGTAAAGCATTAAAACTATAGATCAAAGATAAGCATGAATTTTATTGGCTCTAATCTGAACCCTAAAAATCTCAGAAACTTCAATCCTAAAATTCTCTAAGCTCAAGCAAAATTAATGGAAACTATGAACATGGTTAGCTTTAGGGCAATGATATCTACATGTTTTGTTCACAAATAAATCATTTATGATGCTTGTATGAAGAGTTCAAAGTTAAGAAAACTTACCTCAAAACTGGAAATTGTGTTTTGAATTTGAGCTTGTTTCAAGTGATGGTGATGATCAGGTTAGCTTCCTTGAGGTCCCAGGAAGCTAATGCAATGATTAGCTTGAGCAATGGATGTCTAAAATGGTCTAGAGAAGTCAATGTGCAGAGCTCTATTTTTGAAAATAGAGGATGGTGTTAATGGTGTTAAAGTTCTGTAATAGGGTGTGGGATCAGTTCTATATGATGTTTAGAAACTTTAGAAACCAAAAGGCTAAGAAACACACGAGTAGATTATGAGTTTCAAGTTTTTGGTCAGTTTGTGTGAAAATTGAGGTATGAAATGTGATTCTGAGTTCTAGGTGTTTTCAGGGCATGATCTTTCGTGTGTTTTTGTTCCAAGGTTTGTGTATGTATAAACAAAAGTGTTTGAGAGCTTTGGACAATCAGAAGTACAAGTTCTTAGATTTTGGCTAGGTTACTTGATTTTTAAGAAAAGAGGGAAACAAGTTTCAGGAGGAGGTACAAGCATGGGATGGGTGATTGTAAGTGTCTAAACCATTTCTCATGAGTTATAGGACTTGTTTGATCAGAAGAGAATAAGTGCAAGGCTCAAGAGCAAGTTTTGTACAAAAAGTCACTTTATCAAAATGACAATGTAACCTTTCTTCCAAAACTGGATATAAATCATGTCCATGCATTGAATGCTTAAAGTGATACCTCTAACAGCTGTGTAAACCATTAATTATGAAGTTCCTAACAAGTTTGAGGCCTGCAAAGTAGTGTTTATAGAGCATAGTTTGAATTTTGAATTTGGTTCATCACAAAATGCCTTATAAATTAAGTGACAAAACCCTAACTTCATCTCTTCGTTTCTCCATACTCAAGAATGATCTCAAGGAGTTATTAGACATTTTGGAAAGCTTGCAATATGCTCTACAACCCATCTTTTAATTGCTTTTGAAGACTCCCCTTGGAACTATATGAAAAAGTGCCATGAAGTTGGGTCAAAATCCTGACCAAATTAGGGTAAAATTTCACTAAGTGTCTTTGTTTCATGACCACATGTTCATAAAATTATAACTTGAGATCCAAGCACTTTTGGAAGGAGTTGTGTAAAGAAAAGTTGTAGATTTCGTGGAGATCTACAACTTTCATGTTGGAAGTTTCTCTTGAATCATCTTGCATCATGATGAAAAATTTGTTCAAAGTTATGAAAAAACATGAAATTTCCAACACTTAGAAAAATTTCTAAGTTTAGAAATTTTGACTTTTCAAAATGAAATCTTGACTTTTTGATTTCTTGATGAATAAGTTTCATATTTTGACATGTTTTGATGAATTGTGATCTTTCGCATTTGAATTTGACCAAAAAGTCAAAGTTTGACTTTTCAGTATATAGTTGACTTTTGATCAGTTGACTGAAAAATTCATCTATCAATCCATTAGATTTGCAATGTTTTGAGCCATGTAATTAGGTAAAAATGATGCAATTGGACTCTTAAGATCATGCCTTAAACCAATTGATCATTTTCTAGGTCAAAAATCAGAAATTGCCCTTTCTCAATCAAAACCCTAATTTTGACCATTTTGCCCTTTTGGAGATTTGATCAAATTTATTGAGGAATTGTGGTCCAAACTTGATCAAATGATAAATATGAGTCTAAAATGTTTATGTGGATAAAAAATTATGAAGTTTGACGGTAAATTGGCCATGGTTGACTTTTTCCCCAATATAGTTGATTTTTAGGTCAACTGCTCAATTGACTGAGCAAAAGTGTGATCCAAGGCTGGAAACTTGACATGAGTGATCTTGGGGGTCCATAATGATCCATGAAAGTAATATGGGACATTGAAATTTCAAAAATCTTTGTGCAATCTCAAACCCTAATTTTGGTCATCAGTGCTTAAGGAGGTGTCTTGAGCTGATCAAACCCTAATGCAGTCTTGAGTCAAAGGAGATCTTGTGAGTAAATTCTTGAAAAATGAGAGGAAACATTTTGGGGTACAACAGCTTCCCCTGTTCAATCTTCTTAAACCTGAAGAGTTAGATTGGCGAGTTATGCCATTCGTGACTCGAAGGTGGAAGAGGATTGGACACTAGAGTCCCCAGAAATTTGCACTCAGTGATGTGATGGTTGATGGTATAGGGAATGGGCTTAAAGATTCCATTTGGAGAGATGATAGAAAGTTGTTGGAGATGGGCTTGTAGATGCTATCCAGAAATGATTGTTGAACCGTATTTGTAAGCTGTAATTAAACGAGTGTCAGAATGGCGTCCGTGTCTGAAGCGTATCTAAGATGAGTCTGAATGAGTATCATAATGGAATCCGTGTCTGGAGCGTATCTGAACCGTATCTGAAAGTTGAATCTGAATGAGTATCAGAATGGCATCCGTGTCTGGAGCGTATCTGAACCGTATCTCAAAGTTAAATTTGAATGAGTATCAGAATGGCATACGTGCCTGGAGCATATCTGAATTGTATCTGAGAAGCTGAATTTGAATGAGAATAAGAATGGCATCCGTGTCTGGAGCGTATCTGAAGGTTGACTCTAAATGAGTATCAGAATGACATCCGTGTCTAGAGCGTGTCTGAACTGTATCTGAAAGTGAGACTTTGAATGAGTATCAGAATGACATTCGTGTCTGGAGCGTATCTAAACTGTATCTGAAAGTGAGACTTTGAAAGAGTATCAGAATGGCATCCGTGTCTGGAGTGTATCTGAACTGTATCTGAAAGTGAGACTTTGAATGAGTTCCAGGATGGCATCCGCGTTTGGAGCATATCTAAACTGTATCTGAAAAGCCTTTGAACATTGTTAATGGTAGTTGTTGATTAACCTTATCCTGAAAAGGGTAAAATGTTAACTTAATATGCAATGTCATGTTGTATGAAATGCATGGTATAATGCATTCGCGTTATCAATGTTTATGATATATGGATGTGATGTATGCATATGTGAGCTAGTCTGTTGCACTGCTATTGGATTGAGGAAAATAAATCCCGGACTGCTGCTGAGGATATGGAGTGTAAGTCTTCATGTTGTGAAGTTGAAATGTTGATGAATTTCCACTTAGAGAAATAAATTTTGTTGTAAGGGAAATGTCGTGTACTGCTTGAAAAATCCTGCTTGGGGAATCTTGAGAAATTGGATGACTTCTACTGGGGATTGATAACTGGAAGCTTTGTTCCGCTAGGGATTAAACTGCACACTGTGGGGGATTTATAGAAATAGCTTAGAGAGATTTCCCCACCTCAAGGCCATCAATGGTTGCCTTTTATTTTGTTTATTTGTAAACAGTAATTATAATCAGATGCATATGTTCAAGAATAAATCATTGGACATTTTTGTAAACAAAACACAAGAGTAAAGAAAAACAGATGGTTTTGCACTTTGAAAGGGATATCTTTGTATTGATTTTGATTAAGTAATTGTGTACAATGAGACAAACATTCTAGTAAGAGAATTTTGTCATGAAAATGAAAATTTTGATACAAAGAAAAGAGAAAAAAAATAGCTATGTGCAATAATCCCATGGGGTTCCCATTCTGCTATAGCCTTCGTATCTCTGAGCATCTTGTCTATTTGTTGCTTCGTCCGAAGATAATTGAATTGATCAGAACCTCTGAGTTTGTCAGCTGAAGCCAAAGGTTATCCGTAAAGTGATCCAATGGGACATAGTCGTACGCTTTAATTCCCTAACTTTTCCCTGGACCGCCCTTTCGGGTTTTCAGTCCACCGGGAAACCCTTTTTTGCCCAAGTCGCCCTTTCGGGTTTTCAACTTGCCGGGTGTACAAATTTTTTTGTGTTTTATCCCTAATTTTTTCCCGAACCTTTTTGGTTTGCTGGGATACACTTGTTTTGCCTAGGTGTGTCAACCTAGCGGGTCTCTTATGCGTAGTATCTTTTGACTATGTCTGTGTTCACAGGGTGCGGCAGGTCGTCACCATCCATGGTGGTCAAGATCATTGCTCCACCAGAGAATATGCTTTTGATTACAAATGGTCCTTCGTATGTAGGAGTCCATTTGCCCCTGGGATCACCTTGCGGTAGTATGATACGTTTGATCACCAGATCTCCAACTTGATACACTTGGCGTCTGACCTTTTTGTTGAAAGCCTTGATCATCCGTTTTTGATACATTTGACCATGACAGACAACAGTAAGCCTTTTCTCATCAATCAAGTTTAGTTGATCAAGTTGAGTCTGGATCCAATCTTCTTCATTCAGCTCTGCATTCTTCATAATTCTTAGAGAGGGGATTTGGACTTCAATAGGCAAGACAACCTCCATGCTGTATACCATAGAATAGGGTGTTGCCCCGGTTGATGTGCGAGCTGTGGTATGATACCCGTGGAGAGAGAATGGTAGAATCTCATGCCAGTCTTTGTATGTGACTGTCATTTTATGTATGATTTTTTAATGTTCTTATTCGCGGCTTCAACAACACCATTCATCTTTGGCCGGTAAGGGGAAGAATTGTGATGCTGGATCTTGAATTGCTTGCACAGGGTGGTGATCATAGTATTATTTAGATTCATACCATTGTCTGTAATGATCCTCTATGGGATACCGTAACGACAGATGAGATTCTGCTTGATGAACTGGGCGACAACATTCTTGGTAACGGAAGCGAAAGAAGCTGCCTCCACCCACTTTGTAAAATAGTAAATGGTAACTAAGATGAAGCAGTGTCCATTGGAGGCTGTTGGCTTGATTTCCCCAATCATATCAATCCCCCACATAGCAAAGGTCCAAGGAGCCGTCAAGACATTTAGAGGAACCAGAGGTACGTGCACCTTGTCAGCATAAATCTGACACTTGTGGCAGGTTCGAGAGTGTTGATAGCAATATGCTTCCATGGTAGACCAGTAATAGCCTACCCGTAGGATTTTCTTTGACATCGTATGCCCACTGGAATGGGTGCCAAAAGTGCCTTCATGTAGATCAGCCATGATCTTTTCCGCCTCAACCTTGTCTACACACTGAAGTAACACAGAGTCATGGTTGCGTTTGTAGAGAATGCCATTACTAAGGAAGAATTTAGCAGATAATCTCCTTAAGAACTTCTTATCATTGACTGAAGCTCCTTCTGGGTATTCTTGAGCCTCGAGATACCTCTTGACTTCGTGAAACCAAGGCTGGTCCACTACTTCTTCAGTATTAATCTCGTGACAGTGAGCTGGTTCGTCGATTCGTTTAATGGTGATCTGGGGAGCCTCGTTATCCCATTTAAGTTTAAACATGGATGACATTGTCGCTAGTGCGTCTGCTAGCTGATTTTCTTCTCGCGGGAAATGCTCGAAGGTAATATTCTCAAAATGTGGGAGCAATGTCAACACATGTTCTTTGTAGGGGATAAGGTTAGGGTGTTTGGTGTCCCATTCCCATTTGATCTGGCTGATGGCCAAAGTTGAGTCTCCGAATACATTTAAGGATTTGATCCCCAAATCTATAGCAGCTTTCCGACCAAAAATGCATGCTTCGTATTCTGCCATGTTATTTATACAATTGAAGTAGAGTCTTTCCGTAAAGGGAGTATGACACCCTTCAGGAGATATGAGTACAACACCAATACCATTGCCAAGTGCATTGGATGCCCCATCAAAAACCAGGGTCCATCGGGATCCTTGTTCAGGTCCGTCACATGGCCTGAATTCTTCATAGTTGTTTACCATCATGATGTCTTCATCTGGGAATTTGAACTTCATGGACTGGTAGTCTTCTGAAGCCTGGTGAGCAAGGTGATCAGCTAGTACACTCCCCTTTATTGCTTTCTGGGTAGTATACTGTATGTCATATTCTGTCAGGATCATCTGCCATTTTGCTATTCTCCCAGAGAGGGCATGTTTCTCGAAGATGTATTTTATTGGGTCCATTTTAGATTTCAACAAGGTAGTATGGGTCAGCATATAATGTCTTAGCAGGCGAGCAGCCCATGCCAGAGCGCAGCAAATTTTCTCGAGCAGTGAATATCTTGTTTCATAGTCAGTAAACTTTTTGCTCAGGTAATAAATAGCATGCTCTTTTCGGCCAGACTCGTCAAGTTGCCCCAACACACACCCCATTGAGTTTTCTAAAACAGTTAGATACATGACCAATGGTCTTCCCTCGACCGGTGGCATCAAAACATGAGGCTCTTGCAGGTACTCTTTGATCTTGTCAAAAGAAGTTTGGCATTCATCATTCCACTTGACTACTTGATCTTTCTTTAGTAATTTGAAGATTGGTTCACAAGTAGCTGTCAGGTGAGAAATGAATCTGGAAATATAGTTTAAACGTCCCAAGAATCCTCTGACTTCCTTCTCAGTATGAGGAGCAGGCATTTCTTGTATAGCTTTCACTTTGGCAGGGTCCACCTCAATACCTTTATTTCTGACGACAAAGCCTCAGAGTTTACCAGACCTTACCCCAAATGTGCACTTATTTGGGTTCAACCTCAGCTTGTACTTCTTTAGTCTCTCAAATAGTTTTTGTAAATGATCAAGATGCTCTTCTTCTGTTTGAGATCTAGCTATCGTGTCATCCACATAGACTTCTATTTCGTGATGTATCATGTCGTGAAATAGAGCTACCATGGCACGCTGATAGGTTGCCCCAGCATTCTTCAGTCCGAATGGCATAACCTTGTAGCAAAATGTGCTCCACTGTGTGACAAAGGTTGTTTTCTCCATGTCCTCAGGTGCCATTTTGATTTGGTTGTAGCCTGAGAAACCGTCCATGAAGGAAAACATTTTACGTTGTGTCGTATTGTCAACTAGAACATCAATATGGGGTAGTGGGAAATCATCCTTAGGGCTTGCCCTGTTCAAATCTTTGTAGTCCATACACATTTGTACTTTGCCATCCTTTTTGGGCACGGGAACAACATTGGCAACCCATTGCGGATAAGAGTTGACAGCCAAGAATCCAATGTTGAATTGCTTCATGACTTCTGCTTTGATCTTCTCTAACATGTCTGGTCGCATTCGATGAACCTTTTGCTTTACTGGTGGGCAATCCTCTTTTGTAGGTAGACGATGTACTACAATATCTGCATCAAGTACTGGCATGTCTTCATACGACCAGGCAAAGACCTCAACATACTCGTGCAACAACTAAATCAGATGCTCTGTGACACTGGGTTCCAGATTGGCACCCACCTTGACTTCTCTTTTGTCTTCTTCGGTACCTAGGTTGATTGTGTCCACGGGTTCCTCGTGGGGCTGAATGGTCCTCTCTTCTTGTTGTAGTAATCTGGCGAGTTCCCCTGGTACTTCGCAATCTTCCTCACCTTCGTCTTCGTCTTTGTAGATTAGATTTTCAGAGTCACAGAAAGCCATAGGAGAACCGTTACACATGGGATCCCGAATGGATGTAGACCTGCATTATGAGTGTGAGTGTGTGTAAGAGTATAGCTATCTTTGAAAGGAATAAAAATGTCAAAAGAAAAACAACGAGCACAAAGTTTGTATGCAAAAACGTCCATGATTCATTGATGTCATATGGAAATGAGATAATAACCCTTACAAATGGACCATTGTGCCTCGGGTAAGGCACAAGGTTTTAAGAGTCTGAATTGTTTTAATATTACAAATCCAAAAAAATTTAAAGACAAATTATTGTGGGATAAAAGTGATCGGGACAAAATCTCTAGCCTCCCAGTTGCTGAGCCCTCCACCGAAAATTGGGAAAATCTAGTCTTCCAGGTTATAGTTGTCTTCATCCTCCTCCACGGTGCTGACTTGGTGGTTGCTCATCCTCAGGGGTGGTCCTCCGGCACGAGCGCGGCGTACAACCTTCTGGGCACCTGAAGTGAAACCCAGACTAAACTTTTCATATTTGTATGGGATATCTGGGAGTTGTCCCCAAATAGTGCACCCACATTCTTCTATCACTGCCTTGGCATCCTTCAGAGATGACATCTTGAGTGGAGGCCTTGTGATCTTGGGAACTTAGGACACAACCTTGGTCACTGCCACATCTTGCAGGACTTCTTCAAAGTGCTGGAATGGAGTTTCAATAAATTCACTATCTAATTCCACATATCTGAAAGAATTTAGATGGCTGACCATATATTCTTCTTCTCCATGAACGGTGATGATCTTTCCTTGAATTGGATATTTCAGCATTTGGTGCAACATAGAAGTAACAACGCCAGCATTGTGGATCCATGGTCGGCCTAACAAGCAGGAATATAAGGGGCAGATATCCATTACATAAAAAGTTGAATCAAATATTTGGGTTCCAACCTTTATGGGGATATCCACTTCCCCATGCACCATCCGTTTTAAGCCATCAAAAGCCCTCACTACTATGTTGCTTAGTTTCAATGTCAATCCCTCACAGTCCAGCCTATCAAGAGCTTTTTTAGGCAAAACATTCAGAGATAAACCGGTGTCAACCAAGACATGAGCCAGAGTTGTGCCCCTGCATTCCACTGAGACATGCAATGCCTCATTATGCTTCCTTCCTCTTGGCGTTAAATCAGCATCTAAAAAAACTAAGCCATTATCTGCAGTCAAGCTGGCTACGCAGTCTTGGAACTGATCGGCAGATGTTTCTTGGGGTACATGAGCGATTTTGAGGAATTTTACCAAGGCTTTTGCATGAGCCTCAGAACATAGTAATAAAGCCAGCATGGAAATTTTTGATGGAGTTTGCCCCAATTTCTCGACTACATTGTGGTCTCTTCTTTTTATGATCTTTAGAGTTTCCTCCATCTCTTTCTGGGAGGTATCAGGGATAGCCAATGATTGTGCCTTCGCATGGCCAGGCTCAATCAAAATACCTTTACCTCGAGTTTCGGTTGACTCGGCAGCAGGAATGTCAGTAGGAGTGATAACAGGGATTGTAACATCTTTGTCAACAGGAGTATTAGCAGAGATAATTGTAGGACTGGGAATAGCCTTTGGAGGAGCAACAACAACAAGAATGATTATAGGTTCAGAAACAACTTTTGGAGGAGAAATTTCTGGAGAGAAAACTCTTCCACTTCGAGTGATCTTACTAGTCCCTACAATATTACTGATATCTGAATCTACTTTCTCAGAACTTGAAACTTCAGCAGCTGGCCAATCTTGCTTGATACCATGGTAGTAGACATCCCCTCCATAATTCCATGGTACGGTTTTGTCTGACGAATACGGGATTGGTCTAGGCATTATAATTATCAAAGGAGCTACTTTAGGAACTGATGTAATTCTAATGGGTCTTTTGGTGGAGACCCTGGAAGAATTGTCGGAAATGGTTACGATGGAAACATCATTATAAGAAAAAGTTGGAATAGAAGTCTTCTCGAACAAAATTTCCTTGTAATCTATTAGGCACTGAATGCCTGCTTTCAACAAAGGACAGCCGGTTGGTGAGGACAAACAGAAATGACAGCTTTCATCACAGCCCGGGAAAACACCGACATTCAACAAGTTCTCTTTGATAGTCAGGAGTGGAGTCATAAGTTCATCAACTGAAGTAATAAACATATCTTCTTCAATGGCGTTGGTATTATGGTCCTGTTTGGGCATAGGGGCAGTAATGACATTAGGCTTTTCTGGCGCATCGAATTCAATATCTTTGGCTTTAAGGAGGTCTTGTACTTTGTTCTTTAGAGCCCAACAGTTATTAGTGTCATGGTCGGGACTCTCAGAATGGTATGCACAGCGGGCATTGGGATGATAGTGAGGAGAGGTTGTGTTAGGGTTCTTTGGAGCTTCTTTCAAAGTCACTAGGTTGGATCTTAATAGATGCGGCAATACTTAAGATAGTGTCATATTAATTCGGGTGAATTGTCTGACTGGTCTTTCCGTTCTTGGTTGGTTGTTTCTTTACTGATCAGGCGCAGGTTTAGGAATCGTGACAGCCCCCATCATTGGACGATGTTCAGCCCTATCTTGATTTCTTTGAGGATACACAATAACCACTTCTTTCTTTCCGACGAATGGCTTCCTTACAGCAGCAGAGGATGCATCTTTTTGAACCTTTCCACTCTTTATCCCGAGTTCTACCCGTTCTCCAGTCAATATCAATTAAGTAAAACCTGCTGATGAACTCCCAATTAAATTATTGAAGAAAGGCCAAGACAAGGTGCCCAAAAACATATCAACTAATTCTCTTTCAGATAGTGGAGGCTGAACTCTTCCTGCTAAGTCCCTCCATTTTTGCGCATAGTCCTTGAAGCCTTCACTTGAAACCATGGCCATACTCTGGAGTTAAGTACGGGTAGGCGCAAGATCAGAGTTGTATTGGTATTGTTTGTAAAAGGCAACAACAAGATCTTCCCATTTGTGAACATTTACTCTTTCTAACTGATAAAACCAATCAAGTTGAGTTCCAGACAGACTATCTTGGAAGAAGTGTACCCATAAATCCTTATCAGCGGTATGAGGCTGGATCTTCCTCACATAGGATCGGAGATGCATTTTGGGGCATGAGACTCCGTCATATTTGGCGAACACAAGTGCTTTGAATTTTGGAGGAATGATAATCCCCAATACTAAGCCCAATTTCTCAAAGTCCAATCCATGCACTTTTTGGATTTCCATTGCACTCAACCGTTCTTCTAGATGCTTATACTTGACGTCGGCTGGAGGATATTGTTCTTCAGAATAGTCTTCCTCTTCCTCTTCTGATTCTGACTGGACAACTGTTTCTTTGCCTTTCCCATCTTGATTGTCTTTCTCACCGGATGTTGTTGCAAAGTCTAAGGCCCTTCTTATTTTCCCTTGGAATCTTCTTCCCATGTTTAGAACTCCGGTTATCTTCTTTATCTTCTTTTTATTCTCCTTAACCAGCAAGGTCTTCAACTCTTTTTGTCCTTTGGCTAGAGTTAAGAACATCTGTTGAAACTGGGCATTTTGAGCTTGGAGGTCCTTCACCGTTTGCTCGAGATCCATCTTACTGAAATAAACAGTAGAGAGATGAGGAGACTTATTGCAAGAAACCTTCTTATGTTATGATGAATGGTAAATGCATATGCAATGATTTCAAGGATTTTAAAGATTCAAATTTGTTTTAGACAAAAAGGAAAAACACGTTATATTAATAAAATAAAGCTTGAGTACATCAATGCCTCCTTGGGCAAAACAAATACAAAAAAACTCTAAGATAGAAAGGTTGTACGCATCCTCTTTGGCATGATGTAGGCATTCATGTTCCTCTTCTCATGAAGTAGTATAGTGAGTTCCAAAACCTTCTTCTCGCTTACGTAGAATTGGGCTTCGAGAGTATCTCGCTCCCCCTTGAGTTGTATCCAATCTCTTTGTAAGTCTTCAAGAGAGGTGGGCATGTCAGGATGTAGGATAGTGTATGGAACATGTCCTTCCATGACAGGCTCAATGATTACCGGGAGAATGGAGGGGTAATGCATCATAAGACTTTGAGCACGAGTGCGTACCCATTTTAGGTAAGGCTCAAGAGGGATGGAATTTTTATGCCCCAAAGTCTTGCTATCTACCTTGTTCAACATCCTCCAAGCTCAGATAAATCTCTGGCGAAGACCTTGATCTTCGTTCTCATAGTCAAATACCAAACCTTGAATGAGCATCTCGTGCGGGCCATCCCTTCGGGCCTAACCAAACTGTCTTAAGGCTAAGCAGGGGTTGTAGGTGATACCTCCCCTAATTCCAAGTAAAGGGACATTAGGAAATTCTCCACACCGGTCGACAATAGTAACATTCTCTATGGATCGGGAACACCAATGGATGTCTTAATGTTTGAGCATCATCAATCTTTGCGACCACCTTGAACCTTGCTCTTTCTTTAATACGGATTGGGGAAGATGCGAAAAAAACCATCTTGCCAAGAGAGGAGTGCAACACATAAGGACACCTCTTTTCCTCATTGTGCGAGTGTGAAAAGAGTGTAGGATGTCTCCTAGCAAAGTAGGCACCGGGTTGCGGGATATGAAGATTTTGATAGTGTTCACGTCTATGAGTTGGTTAGGATTTGGAAACAAAACCATCCCATAGATGAGGAGAAATATGATTTCCTCAAAGGCTTGCAAATCCAAGGAGTTCCAACAGTTTTGGGCTTTCTCGAACAAGAACTTTGCTAGGAAGCCTCTGACACCACTCCTTGTATCCCAATTGGCTATGACATCATATGAGTGCAAGTGTAGAGCTTGAGCAATCTATTCTAGCTTTGGGTCTCTTTCTGTACCGTTGAAAGGTAGTTGATTGAGAATGGGAATTCTCAAGAGTCGGGAGAATTCTTCCAAAGTAGGCACAAGTTGATAATCAGGAAATGTGAAGCAATGGTGTAAAGGATCAAAGAACTGAAAGAGCACCTTCATCATGTCCTCATTAGTGTTAGAGGTGACCAAGTTGAGTAGGCCACCATGTCTCTCGGTGAATGGAGAGTTTTTTGGAATCCTTGAAGCTAGTTCCTTAAGTTGTGGAGGGATCCTTATAAGGTTGAATTGAATAGTTTTCCTGCAAAGAGATTCCATATCCTACAAAACAGAACAAAGATAAATCCTAAGATCCTTGAAATGGTTAGTGAATGAGTATGATGTTATGATGTCCATGATGTTATGTACAAGTATGTATATACAAACAAAACAAAAAAGTCCTTAGGTTTAGGCTTGCATGGAGTCTCATAGGTAAGTACCCTCTTGAAGTTTAGTTGGCTCAAACCTATCCTAGTAATAGTAACCGGGTTCTAAGGAGATCAATATCACTGGTTTGTTTCCTTGGTCATTGTTTCAGCACAAGCCTCTTTAATGGAGACCGAAATATCCCAAGAAACCAAACCTCAATGAGTGTAGTATCGAGTATCTACCAACTTCGGACTGCACCAAAGTCGGTCATCTCACTACGTCCTAAAGGCCAAGTTGGTCAAGTAAATGTTCTAAAGTTCATTAGTGCTTTATGACATCACTCAGCGGCCCCGTATTCTCCTTGATTAACTCAAGGACTACCGGTACCCACAAATATGTCGCAATAACGTATCTATTGCTTAGAACATGTCGGTATACCCCACACAGTTTCCACAACGTATTGTTACTTACCTATAAGGTATCCCAAATTCGGGTAGAGGATTCAACCCCAAACAAAGAACCATAATGTAAAGCAAACAAGTCAAATAATGAAAGCAAGTAAATGTGATCTAGCCCTAAGGTAACCCCACTTTTAGAATTTTCCCCAGAAGAGTCTCCAGTTCTGTGATACGGTGGAAGAACTGACTTGAAGGTTTTGCGTTTTATCGTAAATGTTGCGGTTAGCAAGAGCCGCCACCGACTTTTATTTTATCCAAAAGGAAAGGTGAAAAAGCACAGGAAAGACCTTTGAGATTATTTCTTGAGTTCAGGGGGTAGATTATGAAAAGGGGAGGAATTAGTACCCTTTTCATCCATGGTTTTCCATGGGCTCTTAGTTACTTGCTAGATTACTTGCTTTTTGTTTGAAATTATGCTTGGTGTGGTTTTTGAAAGTATTTTGTAAAGAGGCCATTGTTAAGGCAATCTTTGTAATGATTCTTGTTTGTGAGAATGTATACAAAGATGTTTGATCTTTTGAAAATATTTTCAAGTTTGTAAGATATTTTAAAGTGTAGGTGTTTGTTTTTAAAATAGCAAGGATGTTTGCTTGAAATTGAGCAAGTAATTAGGAGCATTCTACCAACTCAAAAGTCTTTCTTGTTCATTTTCCTTTTCCTTTGACATTGTTATCTTATCATTGATTTGGTAAGTAACCCTATCTTTGGATGTATACAGGACGGGCGTGGGTCATTGTATAACCATGATTAGCAATATTGAAAAGTATCTTAGCATTTTCTTTGAGGGACTTAAGATCATTTAAAAGGCAACTTAGATAGCGTCATCGAGGGACTATGATATTGTATTTGCTAAGATACCTCACATACGTAATATGGCCATTTTGTAAAGGCAGCCAAGTGGATTTACCCTAGGGGTGTTTGTGTGCAAGTGTATTATTTTCATGCTTGATTTTGTCTTGAATTAGGGTTTTCTAAGTATTGGTTTTAATCTTTCCATACAAACCCTAATTACTAGCATTTGTATATAAAAACGATAAATTGCGGAACTTAAAGTTACCACGCTATTACAACATTTGTGGGAGGGGGTGTACAAATTGAATGGGGATTGCAAGAACGTAATCCTAGTTAGTCTATTACAACCATATTGAATTGGCATCAATGTACAAGGAATTAAATGAATACAATGTACAAAATGAATAAGTGTACAAAAATGCAAAATGTGAAGTAAATGGATATTTGTTTGGATTTTTAGAGAAAAGTGATTTTGTTTTAAACTAATTAATTAAAGGAGAAAAATTAATTAAACCTAAGTTTATTAAGAAAAGATTTTAAATAAAACCCTAAATCTAATAATTGATTAAAAGAAAAAAGTTTTGTAAGAAAAGTATTTTTGGTATTTTTGTCTTGGAAATAAATTATAGTATTATAAAATGTTTTTGGTCTTTTTTATATTAAAATAAATATATTTTAATAAGTGTAAAAGAAGAATAAATACTAACATAGTTTTAATTAAATTTACAAGATAATTTGTAAAAAAATAAGTAAAGTATAGTTAAATAAAATATTTTTTTGTGAGAAAAATAAAATAAATTAAGCCAAAATATAAATCTATCATTTTTTGTATTTTTATGATTTTTTTTAGTATTTAGAAAATATATTAAGAAAATAAATAAAATAAAAATAAGAAAATAAAATAAACTGGAGCCGTGGGTGCAAACAGCCTGCAAGGGGGTTAGTAAGCAAAACAAAAACACCAAGAGCCCATCAAGGCCCAACGCCTTCCAAAAAAACAAAATCAGAAAGCAAAAATGTGAAAAAATTAAAAGGATACCACTGGGGCTCGAACCCAGGTCCCAAAGGTTACAGGCGCGCGCTTCTACCACTGGGGTGGCTATACATCCGTTAACATAAGCAAATCGATAAATATATGATACAAAACGCGCCCTGACTACTTCATCTTCAACCTCCAGCCAGACCAACTGTAACTTGCTCATTTTACATCAAAAATGAAAACTGTAAACATGAAACTTGTAGCAAATTTCCTCACGGTTTCAAAAATGTAAAGCATTAAAACTATAGATCAAAGATAAGTATGAATTTTATTGGCCCTAATCTGAACCCTAAAAATCTCAGAAACTTCAATCCTAAAATTCTCTAAGCTCAAGAAAAATTAATGGAAACTATGAACATGGTTATCTTTAGGGCAATGATATTTACATGTTTTGTTCACAAATAAATCATTAATGATGCTTGTATAAAGAGTTCAAAGTTCAGAAAACTTACCTCAAAACTGGAAATCGTGTTTTGAGTTTGAGCTTGTTTTAAGTGATGGTGATGATCAGGTTAGCTTCCTTGAGGTCCCAGGAAGCTAATGCAATGATTAGCTTGAGCAATGGATGGTTGAAATGGTCTAGAGAAGTCAATGTGCAGAGCTCTGTTTTTAAAAATGGAGGATAGTGTTAATGGTAGTACAGTTCTGTAGCAGGGTGTGGGATCTGTTCTAAATGATGTTTAGAAACTTTAGAAACCAAAAGGCCAAGAAACACACAAGTAGATTATGAGTTTCATGTTTTTGGTCAATTTGTGTGAAACTGGAGGTATGGAATTTGATTATGAGTTCTAGGTGTTTTCAGGGCATGAGCCTTCGTGTGTTTGTGGTCCAAGGTTTATGTATGTATAAACAAAATTGTTTGAGAGCTTTAGACAATCAGAAGTACAAGTTCTTAGCTTTTGGCTAGGTTACTTGATTTTGAGGAAAAGAGGGAAACAAGTTTCAAGAGGAGGTACAAGCATGGGATGGGTGATTATAAGTTTCTAAACCATTTCTTATGAGTTATAGGACTTGTTTGATCAGAAGAGAACAAGTTCAAGGCTCAAGAACAAGTTTTGTACAAAAAGTCACTTTATCAAAATGACAATGTAGCCTTTCTTCCAAAAATGGATATAAAGCATGTCCATGCATTGAATGCTTGAAGTGAGACCTCTAACAGCTGTGTAAACCATTAATTATGGAGTGCCTAACAAGTTTTAGGCGTGCAAAGTAGTGTTTATGCAGTATAGTTTGAATTTTGAATTTGGTTCATCACAAAATGCCTTGTAAATTAAGTGACAAAACCCTAACTTCATCTCTTCGATTCTCCCTACTCAAGAATGATCTCAAGGAGTTCATGGACATTTTGGAAATATTTCAATTTTCTCTACAACCCATCTTTGAATTGATTTTTAAGACTCCCCTTGGAACTATATGAAAACGTGCCATGAAGTTTGATCAAAATCCTGACCAAATTAGGGCAAAATTTCACTAAGTGTTTTTATTTCATGACCACATGTTCATAAAATTATAACTTGAGATCCAAGAACTTTTGGAAGGAGTTGTGTAAAGAAAAATTGTATATTTCATGGAGATATACAACTTTCATGTTGGAAGTTTCTCTTGAATCATCTTACATCATGGTGAAATATTTGTCCAAAGTTATGAAAAAACATGAAATTTCCAACACTTGGAAACATTTCTAAGTTTAGAAATTTTGACTTTTCAAAATGAAATCTTGACTTTTTGATTTCTTGATGAATAAGTTTCATATTTTGACATGTTTTGATGAATTGTGATCTTTGGCATTTGAATTTGACCAAAAAGTCAAAGTTTTACTTTTCAGTATATAGTTGACTTTTGATCAGTTGACTGAAAAAATCATCTATCAATCCATTGGATTTGCAATGTTTTGAGCCATGTCATCAGGTAAAAATGATGCAATTTGACTCTTGAGATCATACCTTAAACCAATTGATCATTTTCTAGGTCAAAAATCAGAAATTGCCCTTTCCCAGTCAAAACCCTAATTTTGACAATTTTGCCCTTTTGGAGATTTGATCAAATTTATTGAGGAATTGTGGTCCAAACTTGATCAAATGATACATATGAGTCTAAAATGTTGATGTGGATCAAAAATTATGAATTTTGGCTGTAAATTGGCCATGGTTGACTTTTTCCCCAATACAGCTGATTTTTAGGTCAACTACTCAATTGACTGAGCAAAAGTGTGATCCAAGGCTTGAAACTTGACATGAGTGATCTTGGGGGTCCATAATGATCCATGAAATTCATATGGGGCATTGGAAGTTTAAAAGTCCTTGTGAAATCTCAAACCCTAATTTTGGTCATCAGTGCTTAAGAAGGTGTCTTGAGCTGATCAAATCCT
Source organism: Vicia faba (assembly GCA_948472305.1). Taxonomy (NCBI): domain Eukaryota; kingdom Viridiplantae; phylum Streptophyta; class Magnoliopsida; order Fabales; family Fabaceae; genus Vicia; species Vicia faba. The sequence goes on from OX451737.1 coordinate 1,046,022,152, forward strand.
AATGCAGTCTTGAGTCAAAGGAGATCTTGTAAGCAAATTCTTGATAAATGAGAGGGAAAATTTTGGGGTACAACAGAGTCCAATTATTTTCTAACTTAATTAAATTAATTCCACTGCTAAATTATTCTAACATCATATAATATTAATTAAGTAACATCATGTAATATTAATTTAAGTAACATCAAGTACTGCACCCTTCACTCTGCCTATCGTCACAACCACAAACAATTATATATATGGTGCCGATCAGCACCCCCCTTCTCATCATCCCTGCCAATTAACAGGGTCCTTATCATAACATGTGTCGTTCGGCACAATACCCTTGTCGGTTGTCACCCTTCATTGCCTTCTCCAATTTCCTTCATTCCCTTGCCCAGTTTCGTTACCGTTTCAGCGTAAACCCAATATTCAATCCAATTAGCACAATGAATTCAGTATGCAACATGATACTCAATAAAATTCCTATTACTTTTTCCTATCAATTATTATTATAAGCATGAACACAATTCAATTAATTATCCAATTTTAAGAAAACACAACAATGGATCTAATACTCTAAACCCCAATCCTACATACTAACCATCATATTCCCGGTTATAAAATCCGAACCCCACCCTTACCTTTTGTTTTTCTGGTCGATCGAATTCTCCGGTTAAAACTGCAACTAGTTTGACGACAACTTCTCCAAATTTTCTTGCCTCCCACTTGGTGCCTCCAAAACCTTGTTTCTTCTACTGCTACGTGATAATTGTTTTTCTTTTGGTTTTTTGGATGCTAGCTTCTATATATCATAACCTAATATAATAATAATAATAATAGGTCTACTAGTAACTTTAATGGGTCTGTTAATGCTATTCTTAATCTTGCTATTTGACACACCCAACTTGACCCAACTAATAAAATAATATTCTATTAAAATCAACATTATTTCCAATATTAATTTCTCTTGACTAAATTGACTAATTATTTGATTATCAATTCTAACAATATATATTTAATCCAATAATGTTCCTTATAATTATTCCGATAATTATTCCAACAATTAAATCCTCAGTAATTCATTTAAATAATTTAATGAATTTCCGGGTGTTACAACTCTCCCCCACTTAGAATATTTTCGTCCTCGAAAATTCATCCGACACCACTTTCCTTAACTTCGCCTCCACCTCTAGCCTTCTGATATAATCACAACTTACTATAATTAAAATCTAACGCAGGCGTGCAATTCTATTTCAACTCATCCAACAACAATAATAATAACTAACGAAGTTCTATCAACGAAACACGTACCTCTGGTACCTCTGTCTTCGTTGCCTGATGGAGTTTCCACCAACGCCAACAAAAACAATGGTAAAAAAAAATTAACAATACTCAATTGTTAAAGAGTCAACAACTTTGGGAGGACGGACCGACCTGCTCTGATACCACTAATGAAACACCTCAAATCTACCCCATAATTATATTAAAATCAGAGTGCCAAAATTTCCACAAACATGAGGCATTACATTCTCATTCCAAAAACCAACAACATAAAAACCTATCATAATAGATACATAGCACATATTAATCCAAAGAACTTATAACAATTAATTAGTCTTCTAAAATGTTTCAATTTGATTCCATAAATACGCAATGAATTCACAACTTTAAAACTTCAAAAGAAACATAGCATCTTTTAAACAACTTAATTCAAATAATACAACTTCTTAAAATAACAAATTGGATTAAACTGAAAACATCATAAAATCAAATAAGCGTTCATCCCCCCCCCCCCCCCCCCCCCCCGAGTGCTACGTATCAGAGCAACGACACCAACAAGCTACTAAGTCTTTACTCCTCGTTACCTGCATGTTACCAGTATAAAGGCAACGACAAAACAAATAACGGGGTGAGATATCGAATAATATAAATAAGATTATGATAATTAATATATTAGACAAGAACATTGTGAATTTCACCGCTTCTCAACAACCCATAATAATCAATAAACATTCACAATTATCATTAACGATTCAAAATGCAATTCGAATGCGACACAACTGTGCATATGCATGTGGTAGCAACAGGGCTTCATCCCTCTTCAATAATTGCCAATTGTTGTACCCAAAAATTTTACCTCTCATTTTACTCAACAAATGTCAAGTAAGGTCCCCAATTTGCTCAAGGTTACCCAAGAGTTGACCAGACAAACTCTCTCCTAAGGCAGTGTACCCCAATTTAGGGTTTCTATTTTCATCAATATGGGTGGAACACAAAGGTCTCATATGCTTTACAAGGTCTCAATATGTTCTCAAGACCATACATGTCAAGTTTCATGCCTTGCACAAGAAGTTTGATCAGTCAACTGCTCAAATGCTTGAGAATCGACTTTATTAGGTCAAAAGTCAATTGTGGCCCATATACAGTCAAACCTCAAGATTTTTAGTCAAAATCATCATTTTGAAGTGTTATCCATCATTTTATCAAGGGTTGATCATGATTCTTCAAGGAATGCTCCAAATTCATCAAAACCCAAAAGTTGCTAAATTAGGGTTTTCTAGGAAAAGTCAACCCAACTTTGACCAAGCATAACTTCTTCATACTTTATCAGAAATTTTCCATCCAAAGCTCATTTTAGAGAGGATGCAATTCCCTACCATTCATATTCATACCATAAGTTCAAAATATGAACTCACAAAAAGATATGAATTTTGACATTATAGGTCCTTTTAAAAAGTCAACAAAAACACCTTTTGGGTCAAAGCTTCATACATGAACATGGAAGACTCAATTAAGATGAGACCAAAAGGGTTGCTTAGGGGACATCCTAATATTTCTAAAAAGTACAAGAACACCTCTCTAGGGTTAAAATTAGAGGAGATATGCCTTGTCAAAGTTGACATTTTTTGCAAAATTGCCAAAAGTCAAATGGGCTCAAAATTGCATTTTTTGCCAAATGGGCCTAACTTTTTATGCCTGCACCTCACTTATAATATGATCCATGACCCAAATATCCAACCTCATGTTATTTGCTTCACTTTTCAATTTATTTTGATTTTTTGTTAATTAAAATTTCAATTAAATCAAATAATTGATGAATAATGAAAAAGATATGTTGTGATCTGATTTTTGGACAGGATTTCAATCAAATAATGCAAGGATATCATGATCAATTCGAATCAAGGCTGATTGGTACAAGAAAGGCATAATTTGGCTCAATATATCAAGTTTACATATGCCATGAAAATCAAATCAAATCTTCAAAACTTTCAAAGATGTGATATGTTTTTACAACCCTAATTCACTCTATGATATATATTGGAGATATCCAAGGCAAGAACAGGGGTGAGAGTCGTGAAAAGAGGCAGAACAAAACTGCAAAATTTCAAAGAAAAGTGTGAGACCTATCTTCTGCCACAGGCTAGTTCAAACCATTCCAAGGCTTCTAATCCATTCCTAGATATCTCAGGAAGCTAATATCATCGTTTGCTAGCCTTAAAGCATCCAGAAATCGCCCCTAGAGATATCACGGTTTGCATTTTTTCAAAGTTTGAATCCATCGATTTACGCATCATAAATCAATTTAATCACATATCCATGTTTATTGTCATGCTTGCAACATTTTTGAATGCTTTGATTTGAGTTTCTGCACATGAATCGCGTAACGCCATTGTTAGGGTTTACGAGTTTGTTTTAGGGGGTTTTAATACAGGAACAATTGGCTCTCATATTGGGTACCATGATGATCAGGGCTTCAAACCCAGTTGATCTATGGTCACCAATTGAATTTATATTGCGTATACAGGATTTTTGTGATGGACAGGGTTATAGCTACGAACGAACGTCCATAGGTAAAAGTTTCCCATCTAAAACAACGGTTCAAGGGAGAAGACGATGGCGTGTCAAGCCACCATGGGAGCGTTTGAAAATTCGAGCGTTTTCTGAGCATGGCAATTGATTTTGCTTTTGACTTATTGCTTTCATTATATATACAACTAACAAGTCCAACGCAGATGGTTAGGAAGCATGCTTTTGATGCACACGTCCTAGGTTCGATCCCAGGCGTGTGCATTTTGATATTTTCTTAATAATTTCAGGCCAATCCCATGCAATTCATTATCCCACGCCTATCATGCACCATCAACACCCATCCACTGGATGCCCAGCTGGCCATATCTCACACTTCTCCTTTGAAGACCCATGGTGCACCACAAAGTCAACACTACACCAGATCCAGCGCTGACTGGGCTTGAGAGCTTAATGGGCCAAAGATTTTCAGATTAACACCCCCAACATTGCTATTCAACACAGGCCCATTTCTAAATCTTTTTTTTATTTTATTATTTTTCTTTATTCTTTGCAATTTATTTATTTATTTTTTAAATCAATTTTTTTATAAAAATCCCAAAATCAAGAATTCAAAAATTTAGAATTAGTTTTTATTATCAAATTTTATTTTTAAATAATTAGCTTAATTTAATTTAGGGAAATTTTAACTTGTTTTTGTATTTAAAATCAATTATAAAACTAGGTTTAAATTCTTGATTTAATTATTTTCTTTTCTTCAAACAAAAACACAAAAAAATAAGTGATTTAATAATTTTTCTTAACTTAAGTTAATTAGTAATTAGGTTCCTTTTTTATTATTCCTTATTTTCTTAAATAACAAAAAACGACAAAAAATAATTGTTTCTTTAATCGATTGCAATTAGATTTAGTCAAGGGTCAAAACCCTAATTTCTCTCGCATTTAATTTGCCGCGCGCTTGTTATTATTTTTGCCATTATTTTGTAACTGTTTCAAGGTTGTAATAGTTTTAATTAGGGTTTTAAATTTCGTGCTTTTATTTCCCGTCAAGGCAATTATGTAACTGTCAAATCCATGTAATAGCTAGTTTTATTTCCACTTTTACTTTCAGCAAATTATTAACTGTCTAGATGTATGATTAATAGGATTGTATGGCAAGAATGCATGAAAAATTAAAACAGTTAGAAAACCCTAATGTGAAAAGATTAAAATAATTGAAACAAATCACTCACACATGTTTACTCCTAGGGTTTACCTCACTTCGGTTGCCTTCGATAAACAATCATTAAGCATAGGAGATTTTAGTGGTCGCCCTCCAGTCTAAAGAGATCAAATTGTCCCCATTCGAATGTTGCCTCGGAAATGTTGCCTCGAAAATGTTGCCTCAGAAATGTTGCCTCGAAAAGATCTCAAGACTCTATGGTTACTACTAAAGTTTTCTAGATATTGCTTTAGTGATTGTATTCATCCCTTTCGAACGTCCCTTACAAACTCCAACGACGGTGCTACCTATTCCTTAATAATAGGATAGCGCTGTCTAAAGGAAAACGAACAGTCTTTTTCGAGTAGGTAGATTAGTTCTTAAGTACTTGCTCAAAACAAAAAAACTTTTTCACACCAAACACTTTTCAAATAAAGTTTTCAAAAACAACTTCATGACACTCTTGAGGACAGAAACAAGGGTTAAAATGAAGTAAAACAAAACTTTTCAAAACAAGCACACACAAGCAATTTAAAAAATGAGCAAGTATCTAAGAGCCCATGGAAAACTATAGATAGAAAGGGTTATAACACCTTCCCTTTCTATAATCTACCCCCCGTACTCAGAAACATCTCGAAAAAGGTTTTTTTCTGTTCTTTTTCCTTTTCCTGATTGGATAAAATAAAAGTCGGTGGCGACTCTTGCTTACCGTGACATTTTGCGAACATAAAACGCAAAACGCAAAACGCAAACCAGTATTAAACAGTCGGTTCTGCCACCGTATCACAGAACTGGAGACTCTGCTTGGGAATAAAATATAAAGTGGGGTAAACCTTAGGATCTAGGTCATATATAATTGCTTTCTCTTGATTGTCTTGCTTGCTTTATATTTATGGGAATTGTTTGGGTTATTTGATCCTACACCCGGATCGGGGAAACACCTTTTAGGTAAGTAGAAATAAACTGTGAGGGAACTATGCTGGGGTATACCGGCACGGTTGAAGCAGTATCTACGTTGATGTGGCAATTTAGTTGGTATCGGTAACCCTTGAGTCAATCAGGGAGAGTACGGGGCCGCCGCGTCGTGTCGTGAAGCATCAACTGACCTTAGAACCTCTAATTGCCCAACTTAGCCATTAGAAAGCTGTGAGATAGCCGGCCTCGGTGTAGAGCTGAGAACTGGTTGATACTCGATGCTACACTTATTGAGATCATACTTTCGGGATATTTCAACTGCAAGAAAAGTTTGTGTGAGATGAGACAATGCCAATAAAGGATGGTCAGTGATATTGAGATCCTCTAGAACCCGGTTAATATTTCTAAGATAGGTTTGAAACCAACTAACTTCAAGAGGGTACTACCTTTGACCTCATGCAAGCCTTAAACCTAAGGACTTTGTGTGATTTGATTGTGCTTGCTATACCTATGCTTTATCATGACATCATGCATCATGTGATACGGTGGGAGAGAACTGACTGTTTTTGGAATGCTGGTTCGTGTTTTGCGTTTGTTTTCGCAAAAATGTCGCGATAAGCAAGAGTCGCCACCGTCTTTTATTTTATCCAACAAGGAAAGGAAAAAAGCACAGAAAAATTCCTTTTTCGAGATGTTTCTCGGGTCCGGGGGGTAAATTATAGAAAGGGAAGGTGTTAGCACCCTTTCTATCTGTGGTTATCCACGGGCTCTTAGGTACTTGCTCATAATGTTTTCAAAATTTTCTTTTCTTCGTGTTTGTGGGTTTGAAAGAAGTTTTTTTTTTGAAAGGTGTAAGTGAGAAAAAGTTTTGTTTTTGTTTTGGAAAAGAGCAAGTACTTAAGAACCATCTACCTACTCGAAAAAGGAATCAATCTGTGCTAATGTCCTTTAGACAATGCTATCCCACTATTGATGAATAGGTAGCATCGTCGTTGGAGTTTAAGGGTCAATTCGATTAAGGGACGTGTGGTCACTAAAGCAATGTTAGGATGCCTTAGCGGTAACCCTAATGTCTTAGATCATTTTTCCGAGGCAACCGTTTCGAGGCAACTAAGATCTTTGGACAAGAGGGCGACCTCTAAAACTTCATATACTCAATGACCACGTTCGAAGGCAACCAAGTAAGGTGTACCCTAAGAGTGTGCATGTGCGAGTGTATTGTTTTGGTTAATTTTATCTTTGTACATGTCAATGGTTATCTATGTTGATTTTAGGTTCAAACATTTGATCTTGTCATGCATTCCCTATTGTCAAACATCTAACAGTTTATAAGTTGCGGAAATTAAATTGCGGAAATTAAAACTAACTATTACAAGGCGTCGGGTATTTACATCGCCAAAAGCAACCCTTGAAATTAAAATGCGGAAAGTAAATAAAGTGATAAAATAATTTAAGTCCTATTAAACTATTACATTTCGGGAAGTAGATACAATATTGAATAAAAATGGATCGCGTGCAAGAAATTAAATCGGGCGAATTCTAGGGTTTTGACCCTTTGATTATTAAAGAAAAGATTTTTTTTTGGTTTATTTTGAATTTATGGAAGAAATTAAATTAGGTTAACTATTAAATTAAATAAGCTAATTAATTAATTAAAAAAATATATTTTTGGATTTTTGATATTTAAAGAAATAAAATAAATTTGATCAAAGTTAGTAAAACCTAATTATCTAAATTAATTTTAATTATTGCAAAAGATATTAAAGTTATTTCCTAATTAAGCTAAATTAATTAAATTAATTTATTTAACAAAAATAAAATACTGGAAATTAATTTTAATAATGAAAATATTTTTTTGGTTTTTGATTTTATGAGGAAAAAGTTTTAATTGGTTAATGATTAAATAATAAACAAAAACAATTAAATAAAATAAGAAGGAAAAAAAGTGAAATAGAAAACAAAACTCAGGGGGGTTTGGGCCCAGATTGTAGGTCTGATTAGCAAATTCAAGGCCCATTTGTGCAAGCCTGCCTTGACTTCTCCTGATTCCACGTGTGCATGTTGACTAGGGACCATGATGCACATCCTATTTGGACCACCAGATCTGGCCTGGGGCCATCTGGCAAGCATTGGAATGAGGGAGTATCATGCACTATACGCTTGGAAAGGCATTGGATAACCTGAAAGAAAATAATAACAAATAATATGGGGACCTGGGATTCGAACCCAGGTCCTGCAAGCCAATGCATACACGCTTTTGCCACTGGACCATCACGCTCCTTTTGTTAGTGGAATGGATAACAATTAATATATTGGAAAAACAAATAATATGCCAGAATTAAAAAAAATATAGCGCGAAATTTGAATCAACAAATTGGAAAGGGCCACGTCTCCGTCTTCTCCATTAAAACCTGGATATTTACCTGCGGATTTGTATTCGCAGCTAAATCCGTAGCTGCATCCTAAAATCTATCCTAGGCCATAGAAATTAATTCCAAGACCATAGTCATGCTCGTCTAGGTCTCCTGAGCACACCTATATCCATCAATTGCTCTGATTTTGCCTGAAACTAAAACGCCCAAAAAATAAGAACCAAGAACCCTATATTCGGTATGGCACTACAGGTCATATAAACACAATCAAATAATGCAGAAAGCTTCTAAATGGAACGATAAGCATGAATATGTAAAGATTTTGCCAAAAAAGTGCAAGAATATGAGGATACGATTTCAACTGAAAAGTGATTTTTTGAGACACTTACAAAGCTTCTGGGCGCGTATGGAGACTGGCTTTGGATTGGTTTCACTTCAAGGATGGTCCAGCAATTGATTAGTGTGGAGATTTGGTTCTGAATTGGCCTTTATGCACGATTTCAGTTTCAAGCTTTTTGCCAATTTTCTCAAGTTTGGTTTTTGTGTTCTTGTAGCTTCCAACCTCTGAATTCGTATCCTTTGGCTTGTATATGTAGCATTGGATTAGGTCAACAATTTGGACTTGAATCTTTGTAAATCAATGATTGGAGATATGATTTGATTCACCATTGATAACTTGCTTATTTTGTCCAAAAAACAATCTCTTTGCACATGGAATGGCTGATTCGAATTTGATCCCATTGATGATGATTATTAGGTCCTGAAATAGCCAAAAATAGATCAAATAATTAATACTTGGATTTTATTTGATTTAAATTGATTAAAAATGAAATAATTCATTAAAAAATCAAAGTAAATAATAAAATTGACAAAAGGTCACAAGGCTGAAGCTAGGACACGTGTGGAGTGTGACAAAATCAAATCAAGTGGAAAAGAATGGGCCCATTTGACAAAATTTGAAGTTTTGGGGATAGTTGACTTTTGGCAATTTTGCAAAAATGCCCAACTTCAACAATGCATAACTTCTTAAATTTTGAACTTTTGGAAGTGTTCTTAGACTTTTTAGAAATATTGAGATTTAATCTAACCAACCCTTTTGGTCTCATCTCATTTTGATATTCCATGCTCAAGTTATAAACTTTGGCAAAAAAGGTGTTTTTGTTGACTTTCAACAATGACCTATAATGTCCAAATTTGTAACTTTTTGTGAGTGCATTTCTTTATCTTTAGGTATGAAGATGGATTGTAGGAAATTGCATCCTCTTAAAAATGAGCTTTGGATGGGTCATTTATAATAAAGTATGAGAAAGTTATGCTTGGTCAAAGTTGAGTTGACTTTTCCTACAAAACCCTAATTTAGCAACTTTTGAGTCTTGATGAATTTTGAGCAATCCTTGATGAATCATGATCAACCCTTGATAAAATGATGAAATATCATTCAAAATGAGAAATTTGACAAAAAATCTTGATGTTTGACTATTTGTAGGTCACAGTTGACTTTTGCCCTAACACAGTCGATTTTTGGACCCTTTGAGCAATTGACTGACCAAACTTCCTCTGCAAGGCTTGAAATTTGACATGGATGATATTGAGAACATCTTAGGACATTGGGGATCACTTTAGGTCATTTTGGTGCAAGGACCTTGATGCAACACAAAACCCTAATTTGAGGTTGACTGCCTTAGGAGATGACTTGACTGTCCAACTCTTGAGCAATCTTGAGCCACTATTGGAGATTATTCTTGCAATGTATTGGGAAATATGAGAGGGAAAATTTTGGGGTACAATAAATCATAACATAGCATCCATTATTATTGCACTAACCATTTCAAAGACCAAGGGAATTTATCTTTGCCCTGTTTTGCAGATCATGGCTTCTGTACGTAGAAACACCATCTGAATCAACTTTGTGAAGATACCTTCCCAACTCAAAGAGCTAGTATAAAGCGTTTCTGGAACTTCTGCGTTCACCAAGAGACATGGCCGACTTCTCGACCTGGTTACTTCAAACTTTGATGAAAAGATGATGAGTGTACTTTTTCAGTTCTTTGATCCCAAGCACCATTGCTTCACCTTTCCAAAGTATCAGTTGGTATCTACCTTGGAAGAATTCTCTCAACTGTTGGATATACCCATTCTTAAGCAGTTACCCTTCATAGGTTTAGAAGAAGCTCCTAAGCCAGAAGTCATTGCCTCAACTTTGCACCTGAAACGGGCCGACGTGGTATCCAATTGGGAAACAAGAAGCGGAGTCAAGGGTTTTCTAGCTGAGTTTCTGATAAACAAAGCACGTCTGTTTTGGGATGATGCAGACATTCAGGCTTTCGAGGAGGTCTTGGATCTTCTAATCTATGGGTTAGTCTTATTCCCTAATCCGGGCTTATTCATAGATGTGAATGCTATCAAGATCTTTCTCTCTCGCAACCCGGTGCCTACTTTGCTCGGAGATATTTTGCACGCTCTCCATACTCGTACCATGAAGAGAAGAGGAATTCTTATGGGTTGTATGCCATTGCTGTCGAGGTGGTTTATTTCTCACCTCCCTAAGTCGGTACTGAATAATGAAGAAGGTTTGGGTTGGTCGCAAAGGATAATGTCACTCGCTCATACGGATATTCTTTGGTGTTTTCAAGCTATGGAAAATACTGCTATTATTGATCGCTGCGGAGAATACCCTAATGTCCCGCTACTTGGCATCAGAGGGGGTATAACCTATAACCCTTGTTTATCCTTGTGACAATTTGGTTATGCTCGAAGGGATGGTCCCCATGAGTTACTTATCTAGGTTATCGTATTCAACTATGAGGATGATGTCAATGAGTATCGCCGGAGATTCATACGAGCCTGGGGCATGGTAAACAGATTTGGCGCCAAGGCTTTGGGACCAAAGACTTCCATTCCTATGGAACCTTACCTACAATGGGTAGGAGCTCGTGCCCAGCAGCTTATGATGCCCTATGTGGCTGTTTATATGCCCACTGATCTTGGAGAATCATAGAGGTCTTGGATTCAATTGATGAAGGAGCGGGATACTTACAAGGATTAATTCCATGCTCAGGAGAGGAAGGTCTTAGAGCTCACAAAGCAGTTGCATGAAGAAAGAGGACTCGACGACTATCCCTGCACAAAAAGGAAGCATCCATAGGAATTTTAATGTCTTTTATAGTTTCAGATTTATTTTTAAATTGTAACACCTAAAAGGCATTTGAACTTCAAATTCAGCTAATAAAGTTTTTGTTTATTGTGGTTTGCAAATTAAATTTCTCGAAGTCTTTGAAATCATTGCATTCGCATCCCATCCATGACACATCATTACAGGTACCATTACAGGTTTCTCATCTTCTTCGCTGTTTATTTCAGCAGAAATGTCTTCTGAACAAAGCATCAAGGATCTTCAGGCACAGAACACCCAGTTCCAACAAATGTTCATCATCCTGGAAAAAGGGCAAGAGGATCTGAAAGTCCTTATTCTGAAAGAGAAGAAGAAGAAGAAGAAGGTTGTCGGTATTCTGAATATGGTTCGAAGGTTTGGAGAGCGATTGAAGCGACAAACTGATCTGACCTCTTCATCCAAGGAAGGGGAGAACCAAGAAGGAGATAGGGACCCTAGTCCTGCAGTCTCTAACAATGATACTAATTATAACGATGAGCAATATCCTCTTGCTGAGGATAGATACAAACAGTTGGAAGATCGTCTAAGTGCCATGGAAGTTTAGAGGATACCTGGATTGGATTTTGAAGAGTTGGGTTTGGTGTCGGTGGTGGTCATCCCGCAGAAGTTCAAAGCTCCAGTTTTTGCCAAGTATGATGGGGTGTCCTGCCCAAAACTCCATCTCCATTCTTATGTCAGGAAGATCCAGCCCCACACAGCTGATAGAAATATGTGGGTTCACTTCTTTCAAGATAGTCTGTCAGGGACTCAACTTGAATGGTTCGACCAGTTAGAGGGAGCAAATATCCGAAACTGGGAAGATATGGCTGTTGCTTTCTACAAGCAGTATCAGTACAATGCCGACTTTGCTCCCACTCGTACTCAACTCCAGAGTATGTCCATGGGTGCAGGTGAAGGTTTTAAAGATTATGCACAAAAATGGAGAGACTTGGCTGGGAGAGTTCAACCTCCGTTGTCTGATAGGGAGTTGGTTGATATGTTCCTGGGGACGCTATCTGGTCCATTTTTCAATCATTTGATCGGCAGTTCATCAGTTGGATTCACTGAGTTGATCCTAACTAGGGAAAGAGTAAAAGCAGGGATTCGAAGCGGAAAAATACAGAAGGATGCCTCTTCAAGTTCAGTAAAGAATCCTTTTGTTGGTAAGAAGGAATCCAGTGCCATCTACAGCCCAAGGGGTTAGAACAGGGCTGAACATCGTCAGACAGTAAGTGTCGTGATGATACCTAGACCAGTAGTTGCTCCATAATGCAACAATCAACAAAGGGAGGAAAGACCACAACGACATTTTACCCGAATCAACATGACATTGGCTGAAGTTCTACCTCATCTGTTGAGATCTAACTTGGCAACCTTGAGAGAGGCTCCCAAGAATCCAAATACTACATCTCCCCGATATAATCTGAATGGCCGGTGTGCCTATCATTCTGAGAGTCCTGACCACGATACAAATGACTGCTGGGCTCTGAGAAACAAAATACAAGACTTGAATGAAGCTAAGGAGATAGATTTTGATGCTCCGGAGAAGCCGAATGTCATAACTGCTCCCATGCCTAAGCACAGACGTGGAGTTAATGCTATTGATACTGATTTGTTTGTTACCTTTGTCGATGAAGTTTATACTCCTCTCATGATTGTCAAGAAGAATTTGTTGTTGGCCGGTTTATTTCCGGGTTGTGGTGAAGGTTGCCACATGTGTTCGCTTCTACCTTCTGGTTGTTGTTTGATGAAGTTAGGTGTTCAACGCCTAATAGATAACAAAGAGATTCTATTTGAGAAGACTATGATTCATGTTGTTCCAATTGAAGATGTTGCCATTATAACCATTTCCGCCAATCCTTCCAAGGTTTCCTCGAGAAGACCTGTTAGGATTACATCCTCTCCAAGAATTGCTCCACTAATAATTATTATTCCTGGTCTTGTCCCGTATGTCTCGGATAAAGCTGTCCCATGGCATTAGGGTGCCGATGTGTACTATCATGGCATCAAACAAGACTTGAAAGACGAGGAGGCTAATCCTGATATTGGTAACATTGTCGGAACCATCAAAGTTACCCGAAGTGGAAGGGTTTTCTCTCCCGAGATTTCCCCTAAGACTGTCAACAAGCCTATTATTATTCCATCTTCCGTTCCTGCTAGTACATCTGCTATTGTTCCTTTTCTTATTCCAGTCGGAGAATCATCTGATACCTGCGGCAAAGAGGTTGTAGGTGAGCCTGCCCGGACGGAGGCGCCCAAGAAAATTGTTGTGGAAGCCTCTAAGCAAAAAATGGAGGAGATACTGAAAATCATCAAGAAGAGCGACTACAACGTGGTCGAGCAGCTGGGGAAGACCCCATCAAAGATGTCCATGTTGTCTTTGCTATTGTGCTTCGAGGCCCATGCGAAGGCTTTGATTGCATTCCTCAAAACTGCGCATGTGCCGCAAGAGACTTCAGCCGATCAGTTCAAAGATTATGTGGCTAGCCTGACTGCTGATAATGGCCTGGGTTTTTCAGATGCAGATTTGACACCAAAAGGAAGAAAGCATAATGATGCTCTGCATGTCTCAATTGAATGCAGGGGCACCACTATGGCTCATGTGCTGGTAGATACTAGGTCTTCGCTGAATGTTCTGCCAAAGAATGCGTTGGACCGGTTGGATTGAGAGGGTTTAACTCTAAAGCCTAGTAACATTGTGGTAAGGGCTTTTGACGGATCAAAGAGAATGGTGCACGGGGAAGTGGACATCCCTGTCAAAGTAGGTTCTCAGACTTTTGGGTTCACTTTCTATGTGATAGATATGAGGCCGTCATATTCTTGTTTGCTGGGTCGTCCTTGGATCCACGAGGCTGGGGCAGTCACCTCCACACTCCACCAAATGCTGAAGTATCCGGTGAAAGGAAAGATTGTCACAGTGCGAGGTGAAGAACAATATATGGTGAGTCACCTCAACTCCTTCCGCTATGTAGAGATGGACGGGGAATTCATAGAAACTCCTTGTCAGAATTTTGAAGAGGTCCCTCAGATCTTGGCATCGACTGAAACTGCTAGCAACAAACCTCCTTTGAAGATGGCTTCTCTCAAGGACGCCAGGGCTGTGGTTGAAGAAGGTGGGTGTGCCAATTGGGGTTAGCTCCCTGATTTCACTTATAAAACTGACAAATTTGGTTTGGGATTTACTACAGGGGCTCAAAGGGTTGTTAGACGCGCTCGGGCTGGAGGACCTCCCCTACGCATCAGCAATCGTGGGATTAACGCCATTGAAGACAGTGAAGAGGAATCATACATTGACAACTGGATCTACCCGACTACCAACGGTGGACCGAGTAACTGGACGGCTAGGGACTTCATACCTATTTCTTTTATTCTGCAGTAATTGACTTATTTGTTTTAATATTTGTAATAAATAATGTGAAACTTTATGGCCTGGTGCCTTGCCCGGGGCACCTTGGCTTTGCTTGTGAGGGCTATTATTTTGTCATTTCATAATCATTAATAAAGCATTGGATGTTTCTGGCATACAAATTTTGAACTCTCTGTTTTTCTTTTCTGTTTTTCACTTTATTAAAACAGCTATTCTCTTACACACGCTCACGTATCACAATGCAGATCCATATCCACTCTGGATCCCATTGATAACAACTCTGATATTGCCAATTATGACTTCAAAAATCTGATCAACCCATCCGAGAACGAAGGTGAGTATGATTGTGAGGTGCCTGGAGAGCTTGCTAGACTACTATAGCCGGAAGAAAGGGCCATACAGCCTCATGAAGAGCCAGTTGAGACTGTGAACTTGGGTACTGAGGAAGACAGAAAAAATGTTAAAATAGGTGCAAATCTGGAGCTTAGCATCAAACAGAGGCTGATATAGATGTTACACGACTATGTTGAGATCTTCGCCTGGTCCTATGAAGACATGCCTGGTTTAGACACTGATATTGTGGTACATCGCCTACCGACTAAAGAGGACTGTCCTCCGGTTAAACAGAAGGTTCATCGTATGCGTCCCGAAATGTCAGAGAAGATCAAGGCAGAGGTCATGAAATAGTTCGATGCAGGATTATTAGCTATCACTTCATATTCACAGTGGGTTGCTAACATTGTTCCGGTACCTAAAAAGGATGGTAAGGTATGGATGTGTGTTTATTACAGAGATCTGAACAGGGAAAGCCCCAAGGATGACTTCCCACTTCCTCACATTGATGTTCTGGTTAACAACACCGTGCAGCACAAGATCTTCTCCTTCATGGATGGTTTTTCTGGCTACAACTAGATCAAGATGGCTCCTGAAGACATGGAGAAGACAACCTTCGTCACACAGTGGGCACTTTTTGCTACAAAGTGATGCCTTTTGGGTTGAAGAATGCTGGGGAAACCTATCTGCGCCCCATGGTCGGTTTGTTTCACGATATGATTCACCATGAGATCGAAGTGTATGTTGATGACATGATTGCCAAGTCTCAGACTAAGGAAGATCACCTTTTTCATTTCCAAAAGTTGTTCGACAGATTGAAGACATACAAGCTGAGGTTGAATCCGAACAACTGTACCTTCGGGGTAAGATCTGGTAAGCTTCTGGGTTTTGTCGTCAGTGATAAGGGTATTCAGGTAGACCCTGCGAAGGTAAAAGCCATACAAGAGATGTCGGTTCCCCGCACAGAGAAGGAAGTTAGAGGTTTCTTGGGACGTCTGAATTACATCGCCCAGTTCATTTCACATCTGACTGCTACTTGTGAGCCAATCTTGAAGCTGCTAAAGAAAGATCAAGTGGTAAAGTGGAATGATGAATTCCAGACCGCTTTCGAAAGAATCAAGGAATACATTCAAGAACCACCCATTTTGATGCCTCTAGTTGAAGGAAGACCTTTGATATTATACTTGACAGTGCTAGACAATTCAATGGGGTGTGTGATGGGGCAGCATGACGAGTCTGGTCAAAAAGAGCATGCCATTTATTACCTTAGCAAAAATTTTACCGACTGTGAGACCCGATACTCATTGCTCGAGAAAACTTGTTGCGCTTTGGCATGGGCTGCTCGGCGACTGAGACAGTATATGCTGACTCACACTACCTTGTTGATATCAAAGATGGATCCGATCAAGTATATTTTTGAGAAGCCCGCTATCTCTGGAAGTATAGCAAGGTGGAAAATGATCTTAACCGAATACGACATACAATATACAACCCAAAAAGCAATTAAGGTAAGTGTATTGGCTGATCATTTGGCTCATTAGGCCGTGGATGATTACCAGTCCATGAATTTTGAGTTCCTGGATGAGAATATCATGATAATAACCGACTGCAAAGGACATGAGGAAGGATCCTGACGGTCTATGTATTTTGATGGAGCCTCGAATGCCCTAGGTAACGGCATTGGCGTTGTAATTATATCTCCTGAGGGTTGTCATACTCCGTTCATCGCCTGATTATGTTTCAACTGCACCAACAACATGGCGGAGTATGAAGCATGTATCATGGGTCTTCGAGCTTCTATTGACCTGAGTTAAGTTCTTAAGTGTATTCGGGGATTCCGCTCTGGTGATAAGTCAGATCAAAGGCAAATGGAATACGACGCACCTGAATCTCATTCCTTACAGAGATTATGTACTGACTGTGCTCCCACACTTTGAGGAGGTAACCTTTGAAGATTTCCCACGGGAAGAGAACCAGTTGGCCGACGCGCTTGCTACCATGTCTTCTATGTTCAAAGTTAGGTGGGACAATGAAGCTCCCCAAATTACCATTGAGAGGTTGGATGAACTCGCATACTACTGTGAGATCGACACTGAAGATGTGGAAAACAAACCCTGGTTTCACGAAGTCAAAAGGTATCTCGAGGTTCAGGAGTATCCTGAAGGGGGCATCTATCAACGATAAGAAGTTTCTTAGAAGGTTCGCTACAAAGTTATTCCTCAGTAATGGAATCCTCTATAAATGCAACCATGACTCCATATTACTACGGTGCGTAGACAAGAGCGAAGCAAAGAGGATCATGATAGATCTACATGAAGGCACCTTCGGAACCCATTCTAGTGGACATACCATGGCTAAGAATATCCTACGGGCAGGATATTACTGGTCCACTATGGAAGCCGATTGTTATCAGCACTCTCGAACTTGTCATAAATGCCAAATCTATGCTGATAAGGTGCATGTGCCTCCAGTTCCTTTGAACGTCCTGACAGCTCCTTGGCCCTTTGCGATGTGGGGCATCGACATGATCGGCGAGATCAGACCTACTGCATCTAACGGGCATCGTTTCATCTTAGTAGCCATCGATTACTTCACGAAGTGGGTTGAGGCAGCTTCCGTCGCTACAGTAACCAAGAATGTCGTGGCGCGGTTTATCCGACACAATCTGATCTGTCGATATGGTGTACCAGAGAGGATTATTACTGACCATGGTACGAATCTCAATAACATAATGATCACCAAGCTCTAAGCAGTTCAAGATACAGCATCATAATTCTTCTCCCTACCGGCCGAAGATGAATGGCATTGTTGAAACAACTAACAAGAACATCAAGAAGATTGTACAGAAGATGACGATGACATATAAAGACTGGCACGAGATGTTACCATTCACTCTTCATGGGTACCGTACCTCATCACGGACATCGACAGGGGAAACACCTTACTCTCTGGTATATGGCATGGAGGAAGTCCTACCCATAGAAGTCCAGATACCCTCTCTCAGGATTATGAAGGATGCGGGTTTGAACGAAGACGACTGGATCCAAACCTGACTTGATCAGTTAAATCTAATCGATGAAAAGAGACTTACTGCTATATGCCACGGTCAGATGTACCAAAAGCGAATGATCAAGGCTTTTAACAAGAAAGTGAGGCGTCAAGAATATCAAGTTGGGGATCTGGTGATCAAACGCATCATACTGCTGCAAGGTGATCCCAGGGGAAAATGGACTCCCACGTACGAAGGGCCATTTGTGGTTAAGAACATTTTCTCAAGAGGGGTTATGATTCTAACCAACACGAATGGTTACGACCTTCCTCATCCCGTCAATGCAGACATAGTGAA
This sequence comes from Vicia faba, assembly GCA_948472305.1. Classification (NCBI taxonomy): domain Eukaryota; kingdom Viridiplantae; phylum Streptophyta; class Magnoliopsida; order Fabales; family Fabaceae; genus Vicia; species Vicia faba. The sequence goes on from OX451737.1 coordinate 1,046,040,623, forward strand.
AAGATATTACGCATAATCAAAGACCCGCTAGGTCGACTGGCTTAGGCAAAAATAAGGGCTTCCCGGCAAACCAAAAGGGTTCGGGCAAAAGTAAGGGATGAAAATGGAAAAATCTGTACACCCGGTAAGTCGAAAACCCGAAAGGGCGACTTGGACAAAAAATGGTATCCCGGTGGACTGAAAACCCGAAAGGGCGGTCCAGGAAAAAGTTATGGATTGAAGCATATCACTATGTCTCATTGGATCATCTTGCGACCAGACCTCGGTATCGACTATCAAGCTCGGACGACACCAATCAATCTGATCAACCTTCGGCCAAGTATCAAAGTGATGAGACGTCTGAAGATATAAAGGCAATAGCAGAGTTGGAACCCAATGGTGCCATTTCACATAGCTATTTTTCTTTCTTTTACACAAATTGTATAATTTCTATCTTTCGGAGGCGTTCGCTTACTAGGACGCCAGCCTCTTTGTACAAAAACACCTACTACAGGCCAACTTCAAAAATCAATACAAGTCATTTTCACAAGAAACTTCAATTTGTTTTTTTCTTTCTCTGTTTTATTTTGCAAGAAAGTCCAATGATTTATTTTTTGATATATGCATTTGAAAATGATTGCTGCTCATAAATATTTACATAAGAAACAAAAGACGATTACTCGTAATTCCATAAACAATGAAAATAATAAGTACCAAACCCGACGGTTCCTTTGCCCAACAGGTATCGAGATAGAGTCAGCTTTAGAACATGATTATTTATACATACACTCCCCATAGAGTAAAAGTACCCTAAAGGCATTGATGTCAGTTTCCCCGAAGCAGGACGTAACTATCCCCAGCAAAGGTTCATAACTGCGGGCTAGTCAGTAAAATTCATCCTCCAAGCGGAGATTACTTCTACAGATACAGAAGCTCAATCTCTAACAGAATTCATCACTTCCAGCAACTTAATTTCATCCCCGGCTAAGTTTGTTCCTCCAGATTGGCAAGTCTACCAACAGAGTATCTCTTCCCCCATAGTTTGGTCCCCACAGAGTTTATTCTCAAGCACCTTCTTCCCGACAGAATATTTACAACTCTCCAACAATAATCAGGGATTTATCTTCCCAAAAACGAGCGTACCCCGATAGCATTTCATAAACATACATTATGACATACGCATACATGACATATACAACTTAATCTCATTTATTTTGAGAACATCATCTCACCCTGCATTTCATGCATCGCATATGACTAACCCTGATATCTTTTCAGGAAAAGACGATTAGCTTCAATGAATCCAACAGTTATACAGATCATATTTACAGACGACTAACGAAAGCTCAGTTCTAGAAATCAAACGGGTCAACTAATCTACATTATCGCCTCGAAGTAACCCTACTATCCAGGTTCCTTCTCACAGCCCTACTATCCAGGATTTCATATCAAAGTAACCCTACTATCCAGGTTCCTTCTCATAGCCCTACTATCCAGGCTTTCATATCGAAGTAACCCTACTATCCAGGTTCCTTCTCACAGCCCTACTATCCAGGCTTTCATATCGAAGTAACTCTACTATCCAGGTTCCTTCTCACAACCCTACTATTCAGGCTTTCATATCAAAGTAACCCTACTATCCAGGTTCCTTCTCATAGCCCTACTATCCAGGCTTTCATATCAAAGTAACCCTACTATCCAGGTTCCTTTTCATAGCCCTACTATCCGGGCTTTCATATCGAAGTAACCCTACTATCCAGGTTCCTTCTCATAGCCCTACTATCCAGGCTTTCATATCGAAGTAACCCTACTATCCAGGTTCCTTCTCACAACCCTACTATCCAGGCTTTCATATCGAAGTAACCCTATTATCCAGGTTCCTTCTCACAGCCCTACTATCTAGGCTTTCATATCAAAGTAACCCTACTATCTAGGTTCCTTCTTACAGCCCTACTATCCAGGCTTTCATATCGAAGTAACCCTACTATCCAGGTTCCTTCTCACAGCCCTACTATCCAGGCTTTCATATCGAAGTAACCCTACTATCCAGGTTCCTTCTCACAACCCTACTATCCAGACTTTCATATCGAAGTAACCCTACTATCCAGGTTCCTTCTCATAACCTTACTATCCAGGTTCCTCCTCTCTTATCCCCAAACAGCAGTCCACAGCACTGTAAGACCGGGACCCGATCAAACATGATTGGTTTCGCATTTCCCCAGCAAATCACGGTGCAGCATATACCCCGACCAGATACGCAGTACACTTCTACTTCCTTAAGCCGGAGTTATTCCCCAATAGAGTAACGGACAACTGAAGCTCCTAAAACTCTATTTCTCCCAAGACTGGAAATCCACATTCTCTAGATGGCATCTTTAAGCCCATCTCCGACGTTTCTCTATCGCATCCGGGATGGCATCTTTAAGCCCATTACCGACAATATTCCATCATCGACCTCCGAATGGCATTTGTATGCCCATTCCCGATATCCCAAATCAAGTGCCACTTCATGCGAGTGCAAATTTTTGGGCACTCTAGTGTTCAATCATCTTCCACCTTCAGATCACGAAAGGCATAGCAACCAATCTACATCCTCAGGTTTAAGAAGATTGAACAGGGGCAGCTGTTGTACCCCAAAATTTACCCTCTCATTTTACTCAACAAATGTCAAGTAAGGTCCCCAATTTGCTCAAGGTTGCCCAAGAGTTGACCAGACAAACTCTCTCCTAAGGCAGTGTACCCCAATTTAGGGTTTCTATTTTCATCAAGATGGGTGGAACATAAAGGTCTCATATGCTTTCCAAGGTCTCAATATGTTCTCAAGACCCTACATGTCAAGTTTAATGCCTTGCACAAGAAGTTTGATCAGTCAACTGCTCAAATGCTTGAGAATCGATTGTATTAGGTCAAAAGTCAACGGTGGCCCATATACAGTCAAACCTTAAGATTTTTATTCAACATCATCATTTTGAAGTTTTATCCATCATTTGATCAAGGGTTGATCATGATTCTTCAAGGAATGCTCCAAATTCATCAAAACCCAAAAGTTGCTAAATTAGGGTTTTGCCGGAAAAGTCAACCCAACTTTGACCAAGCATAACTTCTTCATACTTTATCATAAATTTTCCATCCAAAGCTAATTTTGGAAAGGATGCAATTCCATGCAATTTATCTTCAGCCCACAAGTTTAAAGTATGCACTCACAAAAAGATATGAATTTTAACATTATAGTTCCTTTTGAAAAGTCAACAAAAACACCTTTTGGGTCAAAGCTTCATACATGAACATGGAAGACTCAATTGAGATGAGACCAAAAGGGTTGCTTAGGGGACATCCTAAGCTTTCTAAAAAGTCGAGGAACACATCTCTAGGGTTAAAATTGGAGGATATATGCCTTGTCAAAGTTGATCTTTTTTGCAAAATTGCCAAAAGTCAAATGGGCTCAAAATTGCATTTTTTGCCAAATGGGCCTAACATTTTATGCTTGCACATCACTTATAATATGATCCATGACCCAAATATCAAACCTCATGTTATTTTCTTCACTTTTCAATTTATTTTGATTTTTTGTTAATTAAAATTTCAATTAAATCAAATAATTGATGAATAATGAAAAAGATATGTTGTGATCTGATTTTTGGACAGGATTTCAATCAAATAATTCAACGATACCATGATCAATTCGAATAAAGGCTGATTGGTACAAGAAAGGCATAATTTGGCTCAATATAGCAAGTTTACATATGCCATGAAAATCAAATTAAATCTTCAAAACTTTCAAAGATGTGATCTGTTTTTACAACCCTAATTCACTCTATATTGAGAGGGAAATTTTGGGGTACAACAAAGTCCAATTATTTTCTAACTTAATTAAATTAATCCTACTGCTAAATTATTACACCATCATGTAATATTAATTAAGTAACATCATGTAATATTAATTTAAGTAACAGCAGGTATTGCACCCTTCACTCTGCCTATCGTCACAACCACAAACAATTATATATATGGTGCCGATCGGCACCCACCTTCCCATCATCCCTGCCGATCGGCAGGGTCCTTCTCATAACATGTGTCGTTCGGCACAATATCCTTGCCAGCTGTCACCCTTCATTGCCTTCTCCAATTTCCTTCATTCCCTTGCCCAGTTTCATTACCGTTTCAGCGTAAACCCAATATTCAATCCAATTAGCACAACGAATTCAGTATACAACATGATACTCAATAAAATTCCTGTTACTTTTTCCTATCAATTATTATTATTATAAGCATGAACACGATTCAATTGATTATCCAATTTTAACAAAACGCAGCAATGAATCTAATACTCTAAACCCCAATCCTACATACTAACCATCATATTCCCGGTTATAAAATTCGAACCCCGCCCTTACCTTTTGGTTTTCCAGTCGGTCGAATTCTCTGGTTGAAACTGCAACTGGTTTGACGGAAACTTCTCTAAATTTTCTTTCCTCCCACTTGGTGCCTCCAAAACCTTGTTTCTTCTACTGCTACGTGATAATTGTTTTTCTTTTGGTTTTTTTCCTGCTAGCTTCTATATATCATAACCTAATATAATAATAATAATAATAGGTCTACTAGTAACTTTAATGAGCCTGTTAATGCTATTCCTAATCTTGCTATTTCACACACCCAACTTGACCCAACTAATAAAATAATATTCTATTAAAATAAACATTATTTCCAATATTAATTTCTCTTGACTAAATTGACTAATTATTTAATAATCAATTCTAACAATATATACTTAATCCAATAATGCTCCTTATAATTATTCCAATAATTCCTTCTTCGACTAAATTCAAACAATTAAATCCTCAGTAATTCATTTAAATAATTTAATGAATTTCCGGGTGTTACAACTCTCCCCCGCTTAGAATATTTTCGTCCTCGAAAACTCATCCGACACCACTTTCCTTAACTTCGCCTCCACCTCTACCCTTCCGATATAATCACAACTTACTATAATTAAAATCTAACGCATCCGTGCAATTCTATTTCAACTCATCCAACAGCAATAATAATAACCAACGAAGTTCTATCGATGAAACACGTACCTCTGGTACCTCTGTCATCGTTGCCCGTTGGAGTTTCCACCAACGCCAACACAAACAATGGTAAAAAATAATTAACAATACTCAATTGTTAAAGACTCAACAACTTTTGCTGGACGGACCGACCTGCTCTAATACCACTAATGTAACAACCCAAATCTACCCCACAGTTATATTAAAATCAGAGTGCCAAAATTTCCGCAAACATGAGGCATTACATTATCATTCTAAAAACCAACAACATAAAAATCTATCATAATAGATACATAGCACATATTAATCCAAAGAACTTATAACAATTAATTAGTCTTCCAAAATGTTTCAACTTGATTTCATATATACGCAGCGGGTTCACAACTTTAAAACTTCAAAAGAAACATAGCATCTTTTAAATAACTTAATTCAAAGAAAACAAATTCTTAAAATAACAACTTGGATTAAACTAAAAGCATCATAAAATCAAATAAGCGCTCACCCCCCCCCCCCCCCCCCCCCCCACACACACACACACACAAGTGCTACGTATCAAAGTGACGACACCAACAAGCTACTAAGTCTTTACTCCTCGTTACCTGCACGTTACCAGTATGAAGGTAACGGCAAAACAAATAAAGCGGTGAGATATCAAATAAGATTATGATAATTAATATATTAGACAAGAACATTATGAATTTGATTGCTTCTCAACAACCCACATCAATCAATAAACATTCACAATTATCATTAGCGATTCAAAATGCAATTCGAATGCGACACAATTGTGTATATGCATGTGGTACCAACAGGGCTTCTGCCCTCTTCACTAATTGCCAATTAATAGAGGCACACGACATAAGCCTACTTCACAAATCCTCAAATACAGGCCTTCACAAATGCAAATGTATGAGACCCATGTAACATACAACACCGCATACATATCATTCACCAGAAACTTCATCACGAGGCATTCACCTATATCCCTGCATCACTGGAAATAAGCCTAACACTTCACATATTAAATCACATAATCACTTTACTAATAAGAAAACATCAAACAACCAATTTTGTACTTTAATCATATAGCACACACGTTTATTATAATTCCATAAACCGGACGAATCGGCTTAATTCATTTCTACCCGTAAAACAAAGTTTTTCAATAAAATAACTTAATTATAATTATCTACTATTTTATATTAGTTACCCTGTAAAATTCTACGTAATTCAGGACAACTAATTACACCGCTTAATTCGGCTAATTCGCAAAAATATATCAACATACTAACATACCGAATTAATCGACTCGCGTCCAGTTATTTGCTAACTTAATTAAATTAATCCCACTGCTAAATTATTCCACCATCATGTAATATTAATTAAGTAACATCATGTAATATTAATTTAATTAACATCAGGTACTGCACCTTTCACTCTGCCTATCATCACAACCATAAACAATTATATATATGGTGCCGATCGGCACCCACCTTCTCATCATCCCCGCCGATCGGCATGGTCCTTCTCATAACATATGTCGTTCAGCATAATACCCTTACCGGTTGTCACCCTTCATTGCCTTCTCCAATTTCCTTCATTCCCTTGCCCAGTTTTGTAACCGTTTCAGCATAAACCCAATATTCAATACAATTAGCACAACGAATTCAGTATACAACATGATACTCAATAAAATTCCAGTTACTTTTACCTATCAATTATTATTATAAGCATGAACATAATTCAATTGATCATCCAATTTTAACAAAACGCAGCAATGAATCTAATACTCTAAACCCCAATCCTACATACTAACCATCATATTCTCGGTTATAAAATCCGAACCCCACCCTTACCTTTTGGTTTTCCGGTCGGTCGAATTCTCCGGTTAAAATTGTAACTGGATTTGACGACAACTTCTCTAAATTTTCTTGCCTCCTACTTAGTGCCTCCAAAACCTTGTTTCTTTTACTACTACGTGATAATTGTTTTTCCTTTGGTTTTTTGGCTGCTAGCTTCTATATATCATAACCTAACATAATAATAATAGGTCAACTAGTAACTTTAATGGGCCTGTTAATTCTATTCCTAATCTTGATATTTCACACACCCAACTTGACCCAACTAATAAAATAATATTCTATTAAAATCAACATTATTTCCAATATTAATTTCTCTTGACTAAATTGACTAATTATTCGATTATCAATTCTAACAATATATATTTAATCTAATAACGCTTCTTATAATTATTCTGATAATTCCTTCTTCGACTAAATTCCAACAATTAAATCCTCAGTAATTCATTTAAATAATTTAATGAATTTTCGGGTGTTACACAACCTCATGACTGGCGAGGAGGACCAACGACACTCAAGAGGTCCTCGCAAGCACCCTTCACTCCTCTCGTCGACCATGATATCTTCTTTAGGGACAACCTCATGACTGACGAGGAGGACCAACGACACTCAAGAGGTCCTCGCGAGCACCCTCCTCGTAGGGTAGACACCCAACGCCCCCAACTGTCACGGAGTTCTCTTGACCCCGAAATGACTGTATCCACGTCCTCATTATAATTCAGAGGAGTCCATTCAGGTTAGGAACCACATGCTGGCCTCCACTATACACGTAGGACATGACAATCTGCATTTTAGGCCTACTTGATCAGCCCAATAATGGGGACATTAGCCCAATGTTGGGGGCTATAAATACCCGCTCACTTAAGAGGGTCAGGTATTCATTCATTCACCCATAGTCCCACACTTACTTGCACTTACTCTGAACCTTACTTTGGCATCAGAGTGTCTTGCAAATTCCCCCCCCCCCCCCCCCACTTCACATTTAACTACTACTCGACTTAAAGCTCGTGGACCTTGATAATCCCTTCAGATCAGGTACGATCAGTGGCGCCGACTATGGGAATCCAGCTTCCCTGTTGTTGTACCCCAAAATTTTCCTTCCCATATTTCTCAATACATGTCAAGTGAGGTCCTCAAATTGCTCAAGGAAGTCCAAGAGTTGACTAGACAAACTCCCTCCTAAGGCAGTCTACCTCAAATTAGGGTTTCATTTTTCATCAAGATGCTTGAATCCAAAGGATCCCAAATGCTCACTATTGTCCTAATATGTTCTCAAGATCATCCATGTCAAGTTTCAGGCCTTACAGAAGAAGTTTGCTCAGTCAATTTCTCAAATGCCTGAAAATCGACTATGATAGGTCAAAAGTCAAATGTGGCCCATATACAGACAAAATTCAAGATTTTTGGTCAACATCCTAATTTTGAAGTTTTATCCATCATTTGATCAAGGGTTGATCATTATTCCTCAAGGATTGCTCACAATTCATCAAAACCCAAAAGTTGCTAAGTTAGGGTTTTGCAGGAAATGTCAACTCAACTTTGACCAAGCATAATTGTCTCATACTTTATCAGAAATGACCCATCCAAATCTCATTTTTAAGGGGATGCAATTCTCTGAAATTCATCTTCAGCCCCAATTTCAAAATATGCACTCACAAGAAGATGTGAATTTTGACATTATAGGTCATTTTGGAAAGTCAACAAAAACACCTTTTGGGTCAAAGCTTCATACATGAACATGGAAGACTCGATTGAGATGAGACCAAAAGGGTTGCTTAGAGGACATCCTAAGCTTTCTAAAAAGTCAAAGAACACCATTCTAGGGTCAAAATTGAGAGAGTTATGCATTGGCCAAGTTGACCTTTTTTGTAAAATTGCCAAAAGTTAAATGTGCTCAAATTTGCATTTTTTGCTAAATGGGCCCAATTTTTTATGCTTGCACCTCAATTACAATGTGGTCCACGACCCATAAAACCATCCATGCATTGTTGTCTTATTTATTTGATTTATTTTGGTTTCAATCATTAGAAAAATCAAATTAAATTAGATAAATAATATGGATTTGATTTGATTTGATTTTTGCATTGAATGATGGATCAAATATGCTGAAAGTAGACAAGAAAATTGTGCCATGCTATGAAAGGGAAGGAAATATTTGAAAATAAAGGGATTTGAAGCAAAATTGAAAATTCCATATCTCTTTGGATTTGCTCCAAGAATGTTAACCTATTGTTAGCCTCACATATAAATAAAGGTCTCAAACCCTAAAGATAGAGGGAGAATACACGCAGCCAGCCAAAAAGAAGAAAGAAGATTCCAAAAATTTGAAAGAAGTGTGCAATCTTCAAACACCTTGGTTAGCCTCTTTCCCTCGATTCCAATCGCCCCGTCATCTTGTTGAGATTCCCAGGAGTGAAACCAGACCATTTGCAAAGCCTGTAGCATCCTCAAATCAGCATATCCGTGTCTCACCATTGGTAAAACTTCTTTGACTTCAAACTTGTGCAATATTTGATATAAATTCATATTGATCATACACATGTGTTTCTACTGATGTTTATGTGTGTTTGAACATATCACATGCGAAGCTAATGCCTAGGATCACGTTATGCCATTGTTGACCGTGGTTAGGGTTCCAAGTTCGAATCCAGTGATGCGTAGGGAATAAGTTGATTTAAAGGCCAAAATCGTGATCAGGGGAACTTTTTAAGGCAATTGGCATCTTTTGTTTTTCAGTTTGACTAATATTTTTAGGTGGCCCACCGGAGATGACGATGGAAACCACCGGCTTCGGTGGTTGGACTGACTGGTCTCTGGTCAACCAGCTTACGTGGTTGTTTCTCATAATTCCATTGGCTGGATCGAACGATGACTTTCTCTCACCCCATTTGATTGGCCCATGCTTGCTGACGCATGCAATTATTTGCTGATCTGGATCTAGCACCTTGTTTTCATTCATGTTTTATTAATTTCATTAATATTATGACTAACGTTCCAGCGTAGTTAGCAAGAGGGAGAATCTATAAGGTACACGTCCTGGGTTCGACCCCAGGCATGGTACTTTTACATTTTTGATATTCTCTATAAGTTCCAGTGTGTCACGCCCTCTGGAGTCCATCATGAGACATCAAGATCCAATCATCAGATCCATCAGCTAGCCCGGATCTAACGCCTTTCCATTGAAGGTCCATCATGCACCCTAAGTCAACGCGTGCACTAGATCCTGCAAAGTCAATGGGCCATCAACCTTGGGCCCAGGAAATTCATATTCCAACCCCCCCAACATTGCTATTAGGCTCATCTCTAACCCTTTTTCTATTTACTTCTTTTCTTTAATTCTTTTAATTTTCTTTTAATCTTTTTAATTAATAAATTAATAATTTTTTTTAATTATATAAAGTCATAAAATCAATAATTCACAAAATTAGGATTAGTTTTTTATTTATTATTATCAAAATTATTTTAATTTAGTTTAATTTAGAAATTTGTAATTTGTTTTCATAAAATAAAATCAAATAGAAAATTAGGTTAAAACTTTTGATTTAATTTTTATTTTCTCTTTTTTTTTCAAATAGATAAAAATACAAAAAAATAGGTTTTAGAATAAATTAATTTATTTTTCTTAGTTTAAAATCAATTAAGAACTAGGATTTTCTTTTCAATGATTTCTTTATTTTCTTAAAATAACAAAACAAAATAAAAACATTTTTTTAATCAATCTCAATTAGGTTTAGGCAAGGGTCAAAACCCTAGTTGTCTCGTACTCGATTCATCGCGCACGTGTTATTTAGTTTTGCCAATATTTTTGTAACTGTTCATGGTGTGTAATAGTTTAATCTAGAACCTTTTACTTATCGCTTTTCCCCGGGTTTTTGGCTATGTAATTAATCCCCCTCCCCGAAGCCTTGTAATAGCGTAGATTCACTTTCTCGCATTTTTAATTCTCGTAAATATTTGACTGTTTAGATGTATGCTAATAGGACTGTATGACAAGAATGCATGACAAATTTAATACAGTTAGAAAACCCTAATGTGCAAATACGAATAACTGAAAACAGATCACTCGCACATATCACTCTTAGGGTATACTCACACTTCGGTTGCCTTCGGTAAACGATCATTAAGTATAGGGTGTCTTAGTGGTTGCCCTCCTGTCTAAAAAAGATCAAACGTCCCGTTCGAATGTTGCCTCGACATGTTGCCTTGGAAATGTTGCCTCGGAAATGTTGCCTCGAATATGATCTTAAGACTCTAGGGTTATTAATAAGGTATCCTAACATTGCTTTAGTGATCGTACGTCCCTTTCGAATTGACCCTTACAACTCTAACGACGGTGCTACCTATTTCTCAATAGTAGGATAGCGCTGTCTAAAGGAAACAAGAATAGAAATAATCTTTTTTCGAGTAGGTAGATGCTAGTAGGTACTTGCTCAAATCAAAACTTTTCACACTTACACTTTTAAAACAAATTTTCAAAACAACTTCGTCACACCTTTGAGGACTGATACAAGGGTTATCACGAAGTCAAACTTTTCAAAACAAAGCACATACACAAGCAATTTTTAAAAGATGAGCAAGTACCTAAGAGCCCATGGAAAACCATGGATATAAAGGGTGCTAACACCTTCCCTTTCTATAATCTACCCCCCGTACTCAGAATATCTCGAAAAATGATTTTTTATGTACTTTTTTCCTTTCCGGTTAGATGAAATAAAAGTCGGTGGCAACTCTTGCTTATCGCGACATTTTGCAAACACAAAATGCAAACCAGCGTCAAACAGTCGGTTCTGCCACCGTATCACACCCGTCTTCCACCCAAGACCAAAACAACTCTTTATAAACCTTTCGATTGTCATGGTCGACCAAGCTTTCAACAACGACCAGAACGTTCACTTCGCTGATGTTGGGCACAACAATGCGTGCAACAATAACGATACGCCTGCCCCCGAGCAAGACCACATGGACGAACAAACTGCATCTTCATCCACCCGCTTGTAACCATGCGGCAACGACTACCATCTTCCGTAGAATTATGAGCCCAATGCATATTAGGAGATCCTAGTTCCTGAAGGTGCTAACACCATGACCAGAGCCATGTTCACGGCAATCAACCAGACTAGTTACATGATCTTCTCACAGGGAGCAGACCCATCAGGCCCCCAGAAATCACAAGAGACCTGACTCCCAAACTCCTCCACCCCCGGTGGAACAAGGACCACTCCGGATCTCCCCCGTAGAGACATAGATGAGACGATTCTCGAAGCCCTACTCCCCGCCGCACCGGGCGAGGTCCTGCGTTAGAGAGGGACCAACCTAAAGTTATTAGGAATCGTGATCCCCCCCCCCCCCGCCCCCCGTGCAAGGAGCGATGATACCCTGAACCAAAAATAAATAGGGGGAATAAAGAAAAGTAGTCTCGGCCAATGGACCCTCCCCGTGGCCAATCCCGATACAAAGACCGCCACTTCAACTGGTTCCCTTCTCGCTATCCAGAAAGAAGCGACAAAGATTACCTCTGTGATCCACTATCCCAAGCCATCATGGAGGCTCCCATTCCTAAATGAATGGAGAAGCCTGGCCTTCTGAAGGAGTACGACGGTATTGTGATCTTGTCGACCATATCGATGGGTTTGAAGCGATGCTCCACTACCCCAATGTAGGAGGCCCAATTAAGTGCAGGTTATTCCCCATGACGCTAAGGAAAACAACCATGGATTGGTATAAAAACCTCTCCCCTAAGTCAATCACCTCATAAAGGAGCCTCGAAAACCAATTCATCAGCAGCTTCACTATATCTCGTCGACATCCGAAGACTGAGGCCTCCCTCGAGGCAATCATCAAAAGAAGCGATGAGACCCTCAGAGAGTACATTGATCGGTTCAACTGCGGGGGCATTCAGGTCCTATGCTTCGACCACATGAAGAGATACCTGCTCGAGAGGGGACTCCTTCTGGGCACTGAATTTAGAAAGGTCGTCGACATCGAACCTCTAAGGTATTTTGATGCACTCCTTGAAAAAGCTCGGGCATACATGGACTATGAGGAAAAAGAGGCTGCCAACAAGGCTCACGATTAAAGGAACTGTGAACCAACTAAATCCCGCAACACCATGACACGGTCCCTTCTTGACGGATTAGGGAGAAAATAAGGGAGGAGAAACCCCACGAGCCCCACAAGCACAGAGAACCAGCCGAGTGGTTCAGCGAGTACACCCCACTGACTGCTTCCCGCGAGCGTATCCTTATGGAGTGCTCCAACGCAGAGTTCAAGGACAGCAGGGTCAAGCATCCTTGACTCGGCCCTGTAAAGTCAGGGGCCGATAGAATAAAATATTGTCAATACCACCGGAGCTACAGTCACCTGATTGAAGATTGCGTCCACCTGAAGGATGCCATCGAGACTCTCGTCAAGGCAGGGAGACTCAGGAAGTACAAGTGGAACAACGCCCCTCGCTGGGATGCCCGCGAGGTTAAAGAAATCGCGGAGGATACCCGACCATCCTATGAATCTGGTCCCCTCCATGTAGGCTTCTGCGTCTCACGGCTCGAGGACTTCCACATCCCCGAAGGCTTTGAAAATAAGGAACCTTTGTTCACCCACAGCATATGGGAGAAGTTCCTCTCTGCCATGGTTATATCGGGCGGGGGATTCAATAACATCTCGATGAATTCAGCAAAGAGGAAAATCAACAAGCTGGTAGATGCAAACTCGATCCAGGCTATAACCCTTGAAAGATTCAAGGGAAAATCTGAGCTGATCACATTCTTTCTCGAGGAGCTTCCCGGCGGAGCCCCAAACTCCAGTATTCCTCTGCTAGTAAGGGCGTAGATGGCCAACTTTGATGTACATCGCATCCTGGTTGATGAGGGAAGTTATGTCGACGTCATGTACACCCACCTGTTCTGCACTCTACAGCTCGATGATACCCACCTGTCACCATACGTGGGGTCCGACTTGCAAGATTTAATGGTTCAACCTCCAAGACATGAGGCTATGTCGAGCTCTTTCTCACATTCAGAGAAGAAACTGCATCGCGACAGGTCAAAATGTGGTTTCTAGTGATCGATTGCCCGTCTCTCTACAACTGCATCCTGGGGAGACTAACATTGGCCGAGCTGGCCGCCATATCCTCCATGGTGTATTTAAAGATTAAGTTTTACACCAAGAGGGCCCGGGTCGCCACCATCCATGGAGACATTTCAGTTTCCAGGAGATGTTTCAATGCGGATTCCAATGGGAAAAACATGGGTGACACTGGGGTACGACCTACTAAAAGGGAAACCGCCTCGACAACAACGGCTATCTCGGCGGTCAAACCTGGTCGAGTCGAAGACCAACAGGCTCCACCAAAGGTCGAATCTATTCCACTTGACACACGCTTTGACAAAGATAAAGTCGAGGCCCTCAATGGTGAACAAGATCCTCTCCGACCCGTCCCAGACGGAGACTTTGAGTTCATCCCCCTCAGCAAAGACCTGAACAAAGGCGTGAAGATTGGTGCCGGATTTCCCGACCTGACAAAGAAACAACTCAAAGCCTGCTTAAGGGAGAATGTTGCCCTATTCACGCAGAGCATTGCAGAGATACCTGGACTTGACCCTGAGGTCGCATGTCACCAACTTGCTATGGATCCAGCCGCTAGGGCATTAGTACAATGTAGGCATAGGCAATCTCCTGAAAAAGAAGAGGCTGCTGAAAAAGCTATAAAAGACCTCATAGAGGAAAATTTTATTTCTGAGGCCCGCTATTCAACCTGGCTCTCAAACGTTGTACTTGTTAATAAAAATAATGGAAATGGCGTATGTGTGTTGACTGTACTGATCTCAATCGGGCATGTCCCAAAGATGCTTTTCCTTTACCTAACATCATGTTGGTTGACAACCCAACTGACTACAGAATTTTGCCATTTATGGACGCCTACTCGGGCTATAATAAAATTCTCATGGTGATGAGCGACAAACATTTCACTTCCTTCATGACCAGGTCAGACAATTACTACTATAACGTAATGCCATTCGGCCTAAAAAATGCAGGAGAAACATACCGGCGGATGATGAACAAAGTCTTTCGCGGGGAGATCGGGGACATGCTCGAGGTATACATGGACGACATGATCGTTAAATCTCGATCGGAAATCAACCATGCTGCCCACCTCAAAATAGTTTTCACCTAAGCAAGGCAATGCAAAATGAGATTCAACTCGGAGAAATGCACATTCGAGGTCAAGGTGGGCAAATTCCTCGGTTTCTATCTGACCGAATGGGGAATTGAGACCAACCCTGATAAATTTCGAGCATTCTCTGAGCTCCCCATGCCAAGCTCAAAAAAGTCCGTATAAGTTATGAATGGTATGCTCACCTTACTTTCTCGTTTTGTGGCGAAGTCCGCGCAACACACACTCTAGTTTTTCAAACTCTTACATAAAGAGGCGGCTTTCGAGTGGACCGAGGAGTTCGAGAAAGCCCTCCTCCACCTCAAGCAAAGCCTTTCACAACTGCATGTGTTATCACAGATAGAAAGCGGGGAAACTTTGTTCCTTTATCTGGTTGTCTCCACCGAGGGTGTAAGCGTGACCCTCGTCCGTGAGACACTAGACAGGAAGAAACTAGTGTATTTTACTAGCAAAGCATTACAAGGCCCCGAGGTCAGATATCAACAAATTGAAAAATTAGCCTTAGCCCTCATCAACATGGCGAGGAGACTCAGATATTACTTCCTGGCCCACACAGTTGTGATACGAACAGACCAACCCGTGAGATAGTTCATAGGTCGACCAGACATGGCCAGTCGAATGTCGAATTGGTCCCTAGAGATTTTGGAGTTTAATGTTCAATACGAGAGTAGGAAATCCCTTAAAGACCAAGTGTTGGCCGACTTTGTTGTAGAGATGACCACCCATGAACCCCATGCAGGTGAGAAACACAAGTGGACCATCTTTGTGGATGGAGCATCCAGCTCGACGGTAAGCAGAGCAGGAATCCTCCTAAAAAACGAAGAGGGCGTCGTGATCGAATATTCGCTCTCCCTATTGTTTCCCACATCGAATAACTAGGCTGAATATGATGCCCTGCTCACGGGATTAAGGCTGGCCGAAGACATAGGTGCCCGAGAAGTACAAGTATTCACGGACTCCCAACTCGTCGTATCTCAAGTTCGAGGAGAATATCATGCCAAGAATGATAGCCTCATCGAATACCTGAACCAAGTCAAATAAAGGATGAAGAAGTTCAACAGGCGCGGAAATCAAACACATACCCCACGAACAGAACATGCGGGCCGACATACTTTCAAAACTAGCAAGCACAAAGAAAAAAGGTGGGAAGAAATTCGTTATCCAAGAATCCATTTCTCGTCCGAGTATTAAAAAGCCCATTGTGACGCCCGAGGTGAATGCCTTCAGGGATAATTCGTGTTGGATGACCTCTGTATTAAATTATCTCACAAAGGGAGAATTACCCGCTGACCAAAAAGTGGCCAATGTGACCAAACGACGAGCCTTCTCTTACATAGTAGTCAAGCATAAACTCTATTTGCGGGGATTCTCTATCTCACTCCTAAAATGTGTCGAGGAGTCCAAAATCCATGAGATATTACGAGAAATCCATGAGGGAATTAACAACCAACACTTGGGTGGAAGATCTTTGGCACGAAAGGCGCTGCGAGTAGGTCATTACTGGCCCACCATGCAGCAAGACGCGAAGGAACACATAAAAAAATGCGACAAATGTCAAAGACACGCGGACATGCACCTCGCACCCTCACACTAACTCAAAACATTTCCATCCCCGTGGTCGTTTTCCTGGTGTGGGATGGACATCCTTAGACCATTTGTACAAGGATGATATCAAAATAAATTCCTGATCATGGTCGTCGACTATTTCACGAAGTGGATAGAGGCTAAAGCCCTGGCCAGAATCACATCACAGAACATCCTTCATTTCTACAAAGGAAGCATGCTTTCCCGATTCAGCATACCATAAGCGCTCGTCACCAACAACGGGAAGCAGTTCAATGACCAAAGCTTCCAAGAGATCGTTGCCAAGCTTGGCACCAAATAGCACTTCACGTCTGTCGAACATCCTCAAACCAACAGGCAAGCCGAAGCCGCGAATAGAGTCATCTTATGAGGACTCAAGCGTAGGTTGGACGAAGCCAAAAGGGGTGGGTCGAGACCCCTGAGTCAAGACCCCAACAACTATATTAACCTCATCCCTACGGACTCCTACTCCTCTTCCTCGACACATCCCAACATGTGTCGACCAAAACTAAGGTCGAGCATAAACCTCCACTCATTGAAATTCCATATTTCACGAAATAAATAAATCAAGCACAACGACAAGCAAATATCTAACAATATAATAAGAAGGAAGAATAAAGGAATTTACAAAGAGCCAACCACGAAGGCTGACGTTGTCCAAATATTACAAAAATATGGGAACGCAGGCCTCTGATCCAAATGATTACAAAAATACGGGCACGGAGGCCCCCGATCCAAATGATTACAAATTACGGGTACACATGCCCAAAAAAAAAACAACCAAGTCATCAAGAAAATATTAGTCACTCCTCGGAGTACCTTCTTCGGTCTATGGCTCGGAAGGTTCAGAAGGAGGGACTACCTTACCATCAACCACCTGAGACAAAACTCCAGCGCCTTCAGTATTGAGACCCAGATTCAGCACAGCCAGCTGAAAGATCGTGGTCTCAAAACCGTCAGACAATGTGTCCATGCAATCTGACTCAAGGACCTAGATTCGGGAAGCCAGTTTTGCATGAATCTTCAAGTTGGCGATTCCCTCGGGCTCCTCTTCCACGGGCTGCATGGCAGCCTTCAAATCAGCGACCTCCTTCTCCAAGATTTTCCTCTCAAGCAACAATGAGTCCCTCTCCTCGGAGGCTTTGACCATGTTCTCCTTTTCTCTCGCTAACTCATCAACCTGCACCCGGAATTTTTCCTTGACTCGCTCGAGAGTGGCCTTCAACTTCTGCACTTTTTCCTGAAGAGCCGCTTTCTCCAAATCCAGTTTGCTTACCATGGCAGAAGAACTGACACCCTCACCTGCGAGGATGACAACCATCTCCGCGACCTTCATTAGACCGACCATGCCCGAGGCCATATGTTTCCTCCTACCTTCATCATCGAGCCGCTTGATGACAATGGATTCACCATCAGACACGACCAAGGGAAATCCTTTAAAGAAATCCTTCTTGACAAAGCAAGGAGGATGGGTAAAGGCTCGAGCACCTGGCCCGTTGTTGATCAAATCCACATGCTCACCTTCAGGGTGACTCCTCTTTTTTCCCGACACGGTTGTGCGCTGATCGACATCACGAGTCCCCGATGAACCACTGAACCCGTCCTTGACCTTCTAGTGATGGGGGCCAAGGCGCGTAGGCTGGTTAGGCTTTACTAACCTCTTGCTGTTATTTTTGTCCTGGGTCAACTTCAGGAAACGTTCACGAGACTCAACCATATTACCTGCAAAAAAACATGTTCGAGTCAGTACCACTAGAGGGACATACCCGAAACAAGTTAAAAACAGAATGCAAGAGAGTCGCACAGACAGAGACCCAGAAGAACCACAACGTTCCCGTAGGTACGAAATTCAACAAGCTCTTTGGTGTTGATCGGGCGAGCCTCGAACATAGGTTTTCCATCTTCCCCAAGAACGTCGTCTCCCTCCTTCATCACCCACCTGGAGGGAAAGAAACCTTCGACGAATTTTTTAAGAATATCGAAGGCCCCTTCACCCTTGGCGCCCATGCTGCCAACAGAAGTATGATAGTGGCCAGGCCCGTGGTCATAGTGAGCCCGACACCATGGATAGGGAACTTAGAGAGCCTCCTGATCTCTTCGTTCCCATCTTCGTCATAAAAAACTTCCATGTCCTCATCAACGAGAGAAATTGGGTCAAACACCGCGTCTACTACCTCTTGGGACGAGGGATGAACGACATACCACTTATCTTTAAAGTCACGAACATAATCCATATACATTCGGAACAGCCTCTTGGATTGCTTGAAATAAACCCAACCATGTTTCCCCCCTAGACTGTCGTTGAATATGGAAAACTTTGAAGAAAAAAGGAATCATCGTCCCAATCCTCACGTATCGACAAGTAATCTCGAAAGCCTGTATAAAAGCAATCAGGTCGGGGTGCAGTTGGGAGGGCACCAATGACAAATGATTGAAGATGCCCATTTGAAAGTCACTGAATGGAAGACGAAGCCCCAGATCCCTGAAGACAATCTTGTACATGGGGAAGCGATCTTCCGAGAAAGATGAGCATATTCTGGCCATAGGTGTCAAGCAAAAGATCATGAAATTTTGCCTAAAACCCTCTTGGTCACCGCCATATTAGACGAAGGTTTACGCCTCCCTCCTTGTATGGTTAAAGACCGAGGCTATTCCTTGAGGCTCTAGCCTGACCCAGGACAATGACAGATCAATGACGGTGTCGATCAAATGGACACCCTCGTCGGCTCCACTCATTTCTTCTATCTCGACCTGCTCGAGTGTCTCGACTGGTTCGGCCATTTCACATGTAAATTAGAGGAAACCAGTGAATTCGAAAGCTAAATCAAATCCAACCTTCCACCACAGCACAAGTGAAGAGGGGTTGCTACGACCAAACCAGGTCGAATAATCCTCGTGCAGTAAAAACCAACAAACTCGTGAACGCCACGAGGAGAATATAGATCAGTCAAGGATTAAATGAATCTCCCGAGAAATCCCACTGACATTGCAAAGAGAGGATGCATTCTCCTAACAATCTCATGAGTTATGAGAGGATTGGATGAGTTTTACGAGCCAATTCATGAGTACCATGAAGAGAAATATAAATATATCAAGGAAAAATCCCACAGATAGCAAAATTCATTAGGAAATCCATGAAGTTTGTGGGGAAGCCCCTCTGGAAACTTCCATAAAATGCAAAAACCTGGCTATAAATGAGAATAATCACTAGGAAACACTTACTTGATTAATGTTAGTAGAGATTCTGCGGTGGAAGCTACGATGGAGCTTATGATTGGAGAAGGAAATTGAGGGTGGTAGAAAACTGAGGACAATAGGGAGAAAGGAGAGAGCGAGAGCTTGGAAACATTACAAATGAGTCGTTAGGCACTATTTAAAAAGCTGGCGCGGAAGATGAAGTTTTGCGTCGAACAGCATGTCAGCTATTTGTCTCTCCACAGCCCACGCGTTTAGGGTCATAATGACTCCTACTCCCTAGGCCATCATTCAATCCCAAAAGCTACACCACGTGGCTTATGAAGTAAATCTCCTACGAACTTATGTCTCCCTGCGAGTCGAGGAGCAGATAAATTTTCTCCATAAACACGCTCCAATCTCCACTCGAGTAACCACGAATAAAAATGACCCCGTCCCTCAACGTGATAGGGGACCCCGACGAAACTATGCTCACCATATAAGGAAGTTGGTCTTAAGTCATAACTCATTTCCTCAAGAGCAATGACTTGGGGGCTCCTGTTCTGGACTAGGCCTCCACTTAGCCCAAACATCATACAAAGCCCAATCCAACTATGATGTAAAAGAAAACCAGAAGGAGAGAGTATTCCCTTGACCATGTCGAGCAGTGATTCCACTCCTCTCGTCGACCAGGATATATCCTCCGGGGACAACCTCATGACTAGCGAGGAGGACCACTGAAACTCAGGAGGTCCTTGCGAGCACCCTCCACTCCTCTCATCGATCTGGATATGTCCTCCAGGGATAACCTCATGACTACCGAGGAGGACCAACGATACTCAGGAGGTCCTCACGAGCACCCTCTTCGTAGGGCAGACACCCAACGCCCCCAAATATCATGAAGTTCTCTTGACCCTGAAAATATTGCATCCACGTTCTCCTGATGATTCAGAGAAGTCCATTCAGGTTAGGGACCACGTGATGGCCTCCACTACACACGTAGGACCTAACAATCTCCATTTTGGGCCTGCTTGATCAGCCTAACAATGGGGACCTTGGCCTAGTGTTGGGGGCTATAAATACCCTCTCACTTGAGAGGGTCAGGTATTCATTCATTCACCCATACTCTCACACTTAATTTCACTTACTCTGAACCTTACTTTGGCATCAAAGTGTCTTGAAGGTACCCCCCACTTCACATTCAACCACTTCTCGACTTAAAGCTCGTGGACCTTGACAATCCCTTCTGATCAGGTACAATCAAGTTGTAAATTATGATTTGGGAAGGTGACAGTGGACTCCAGGGAGTCTGATCGATGAGATTTTTGAATTTGTTTGTTTATTAGTCCATTTTACACGAAGTGGATGGTATGATATTGAAAATTCTATGTAGTGTTCTACCACTGAAGAAAATAGCCAGTTGAGAAAGACCCTTTATAGTGTAATACTGTAATTGTGATATCGGAAGGTAGTGGTGGACCTCTGGGAGTTCGATTGATGAAAATTATCAATATTTTAGTTTTGTAGTCCATTTTACACGAAATGGATGGTCCGATATTGAAAATTCTAACCCATGTTCTTCTAGTGAAGGAAATAGTCAGTTAAAATAACCATTTCTAGTGGAAGACTTGTGAATTGTGTTATGAAACGGTGATGGTGAATTTCTGGGAGTCTGATTGATGAAAATTTTGATTTTTTTATTTCTTAATCCATTTTACACAAAGTGAATGGTCTTATATTGAAAACTTCAGCCCATATTCTTCTAGTGAACATAAGAGTCAGTTGAGAATGACCCTTTCTAGTGGAAGACTTGTGAATTGTGATATGGGTAGGTGATGGCGGCCCTCGGGAGTCAGATTGACAAAAAATTTGAATTTGTTTTTTTCTTACTCCATTTTATACGATGTAGACGGTCCAATATTGAAATTTCTAGTCAGTGTTATTACAATGAAGGAAATAGTCAGTTGAGAATGACCCTTTATAGTGAAAGACTTGTAAATTCTGATATGGGAATATGATGGTGGACCTATGGAAGTACAATTGATGACATTTTTGAATTTGTTTGTTTTGTAGACCATTTTACACTGAAATTCGGGTATTCAGATCACAGATGTCCTAAGAGAAGTCGAGACACTGACCTATGAATTTTCACACAATGACAAGGTACACGATAAACACAGTGCAGAAAAGTAAAGAACACACAAAATTGTTAACCCAATTTGGTGTACAATAACACCTACTCCCGGGGCTACCAAGTCAGGTACCAAGTAAACTCGATAGTATCAATTTGTAAAGCCACATTAAACTTTCACCTAGTTTACAGTCTAATCACTTAATCACTACTCATGCTTAACTTCTACCTAAGACTCACCTATGTATGAAACCCTTCTCAAATCCCTTCCAATAACATAATAGTGACTAAACAATTCTAAACACTTAGAACAAAAACAAAAGTCACACTTCAAAGACACACAATCATTCACTACTTAAAAGCTTTGGAATGACTGACAGAACTTACAACTCAAAAAAACCCAGTCCTACTCTTTCATCAATATGATAATCGAGAGGCTCATAATAAACACATAACCCCTAATAAAAATACACAGTAAGTTCCACACTTATACTAGGATTAAAGTCTTCTTTTTATAATCTTCAATTAACTGGATTTGGGCTTCACAAATGTAGATGGACATAAAAGAGGCTCTACAGAATTATCTCCTCAAATATAGGACATCAATCATTAGTTTCCTAAATTATCTATATAATTAGAAACTAAGAATACTCCTTGAATCCAGCTTAAATCTTTTCAATCTTCAAACTGTGCGCCACATAGGATAGCATAATATTTCCAAAATATTGTGCACCTGTACCAAACTAAAAATATCCAACAGTCCACCTGTACAAAATCACGATGTTGAAAGAACCTGCATATGACATCATATTCGACATGTTACTCCAGTTTATAGAACATCTTCATTCAACATGTTTATGCTAAGTTCGTTTTACCAAACATAATGCCAATCACAAAAATAAAGAAATAACAATATCCCCTTTTGGCTTATTTTGGCTAAAAGAACTTAGTACTTCTTCCACACATAAATAACAGAACTACTCAGGTTTGAAAATAGATCAAACACATAAATAATAAGAGGTGCCTTAGTAGAATACAGTACAAAAAATATCAGAGCAACAGCTAGTGAAAGCTACTCAACACAACACACAAGAGAATAAAAAATTCTCAACATGTTCAGACATCATGTCTGACATTTCTTCAAGCCAGTCCAGAACCGAGCATAAAATCGGCTAAACCTGTTAAATACAACTTCAGAGACTAGCACTTTCATTACAACACAATACACCCAGGATGAAGAAAGAAAGTCCTGAAGTCATTTGGTGTACACGAGGAAGAAGATAAACTATATCTTTAAGAACAACCAAACTGCTCCCCCTCAAACACAGAACCAATTCTTGACACAGAGTCTCAGGAGAATTTTCCTGTAGCCTCAAGAAACCAAAAATAATTCTAACTTAAATAACCTGAGTTAGAAGAACTTGTGATAGAAACAACACATATTAGAAGATCATGTGACAGAAGCAAAAAGGCACACCAGACCAGACAAGATGTTAGAACATCTTAAACGATATCTTGTATATACCTGTTGTACCCCAAAATTTTCCTTCTCATTTTATCAAGATTTTCCTCACAAGACTTCTTGAACTCCAGACATGATTAGGGTTTGCTCAGCTTAAGACCTCATCTTGCACTGATGACCTGAAATTAGGGTTTGAGTTTGCACAAGGATTTTTGGACCATCAATGCTTCATGTGACCTTCATACACCATCTTGGACCGCTAAGATTGCTCATACCAAGTTTCAAGCCTTGAATCACATTTTTGCCTAGTCAATTGGACAATTGACCTAAAAATCAACTGTATTGGGGGAAAAATCAACCATGGCCAATTTACAGTCAAACTTCATAATTTTTTATCCACATAAACATTCTAGGCTCCTATGAACCATTTTATCAAGTTTGGACCACAACTCCTCAAGAAATTTGATCAGATCATCAAAAGGGCAAAATGGTCAAAATTAGGGTTTTGACTGTGGAAGGGCAATTTCTGATTTTTGACCTAGCCAATGACCAATTGGGTTCAATCATGATTTCAAGGACTCAATGGCATCATCTTGACCTAATCACATAGTTCAAAAGATCTCAAATGCATAGGATTGACAGATGAATTTTCCAGTCAACTGATCAAAAATCAACTGTACATTGAGAAGTCAAACTTTGACTTTTTGGTCAAAATCAAGTGCCAAGGGTCATAATTAATCAAGATAGGTCAAAATGTGAAACTTGTTGATCAAGAAACCTAATTTTTCAAATTAGGGTTTTAATTTTAAATTTTTCATAACTTAGAATTTTTTTAAGTTATGGAAATTTCTTATTTTTTCCCAACTTTCCACAACTTTTTCACCATGATGCAATTGGATTCAAACAAAACATCCAACATGAAATTTGTAGTGCTCCATGAAATATAAAACTTTTATCCACAAAGTTTTCCCAAAATATGCTTGGATATCAAGTTATGATTTTGTGAATAGGGGTCCATAAGCTTTTTAACTTAGTGAAATTTTGCCCTAGTTTAGGCAGATTTTTAACCTAACTTCATGGCAACTTTTCACATAGTTACAATAGGAATCTCAAGTTGAATTTCAAATATGGATTGTAGAGAATGTTACAAGATTTCCAAAATGTCCAAGAACTCTCCAAGATCATTTATGGTTATGGAGAATCGAAGAAATGAAAATGGCAATTTATCACTTTTGTTCAAGGCATTTTTCACAATGGTTCAAATTGCAAATCAGTTTCAAACATGCTTGTACTTGGTTTTACAGGTCCTAATCCCTTCTACACTCCATAATTAAATGCAAACACATTGGATAATGGTCTTGTTCTGATCTTTGAAGCATTGCATAATGAATTAATCCAAAAATGGCATAAAGTTCACATTGCTACTTTGATAAAGCTTGCTTTTTCCAACTTTGCAAATCTTGAGCCATGGACCTAATCTTTTGCTACAAACAATATCCACAAATATCAGGCAACTTATACCAACTATGTGCAGCTAGCAAGCATGCCTGTACAGGCTTTGGCATTGTCACTTCCAACTTTTCTTAAAAAGCAAGAAACTTGCAAAAGTCAATAGAACTCATCCATCTGATAAAGGCAAACCTTGGCTTCATTTCAAAAGACTTCAGAACATTGTAACAAGCCTAAGACACGAATTCATAACACCTCAAACACCCTCAAACATAAAAAATCCCTTTTTTTCTGCCCAAAAAGGGCATTCTCTGCAGAACTCAAGCCAAATCCATATTGGCTCGTGCGTTTTGCTTTGAAACACTTCAAACACATTCCATACATCACATCCAATCTATCCAGGCCCCTGTCTTGCAACTCTGTGCCCTGTTTCAAGCTTCACCATTTTCATTTTTGGAGTTTGCAGGTTGACTTCTACAAGGAGTTTCAGGCAACTTCAAGGCAAGCTGAGCACTGGGATAGCTTGAGGGGACTTCAAGGAAGCTCACAAGAACTTCAGGCATCGCTCAAAGTTCCCACATTGCCATATCCAAACTCAACTGAACAAGGTATTTGTCAAGTTTCTATCTCTCTATTTAGGCATCCTTAAGCTTAGGTTTGTGAAGCAAAGATGTAGTCCTTAACATGCTTAAGCTGTACATATGCATAGTTTTTATTTATATTAACTGAGTAGTGAAAATTTGAAGCTTGAAGTTCATGAAAATTTTAGGTCAGAAATTAGGGGTGATAAAATTCTCCTTGATCTTTGAGAGCTAGGTCATGATTTTTATATCATTGGAATCGTGAGTTAACATGCTACAAGTTTCATGTTGCAAGATTTTGTTTTTATGCACGTATGCAAGAGTTATAGGTTGAAGCACAGGGCGTGCGCGAAGGAGCAAGGACAGGGATGAAGTGGTGTTCTGGGTCTGGCGCCTTGGGCCTGTTTCTTTTCACTCCCCCCATTTTGCTTTTGCACCCCCCTGATTCATATTTTGTTATTTTTCATATTTTCTTGTTATTTTTATATTTTTGACTTTATTTTTTTTTTTAACATTAAAAAATCCCAAAAATATTTTCTTAATTTTTTGCATTTTATTTTATTATTTTTATTATTTTTTATGGCATAAAAATAGTTTATTAGGTTTAAATAGAATTTATTTTCTTAAATAAACTTGTAAATAACATTAAAATACTTAAATATTTATTTTATTATATTATGCACATTAAATATGTATTTTTCATGCATATTTAATTTTTAATATAGTATATAATTTTATTTTATTTTTCTTGAGTAAAAATGAATAAATAAATATTAGAAAACGTGTATTTTCTTTTAAATCAAAAACTAGGGTTTCCCCTTTCAAAAATAATAACTTTTTTTCTTCTTATTTTTAGGACTTAGGTAATTTTATTTTTACATACATAAAACAAATAAATTTTTTTTTTGCATAATTACATTTTTATTGCATATTTAAATAATTGTTTATTTATTTATTATACAATAAATTCAATTGGGTTGTAATAGTGAATTAGGGTTTTATTTTGAGCAATATCCCCCATTCAAAACTTGTATCCCCTTCCCATAATATTATTGTAATAGTTTACATTTACTTTACGCAATTTATCGCATTATATGCATGTTTAGTAAAAACTAGGGTTTGTATGCTAAGACAAAATCAAACAAATAGCATGACATGATTCAAGACAAAAATGCATGAAAAATGACAACACCTTGTACACAAGCACCTCTAGGGTTTCACCCACTTGGTTGCCTTAAAAAATGGCCATGGTATGCATGCTAGGTATCTTAGCAAAACAATACAAACAAAAAGATCATAGTCCATCGATGACGCTATCACAAGTTGCCTAAAAACAAATGATCTTGGGCCCTCAAAACTTGCTAAGATACTTGGCACCATTGTTATCATGGTCATATGATGACCCACGCCCGTCCCGTTTAACATCCAAAGATAGGGTTATCTACCAAAACAATGGTAGGTTAACAATGTCAAAGGAATAAAAAACGTATAGAAAGACTTTTGAGTAGGTAGATAGCTTCTAGTTACTTGATCATTTCAAAACAATCCTTGCTATTTTCAAACAAACACACACATTTCAAAACAATTTCCAAACAAATTTCAAAACATTGAAACATTTTTCAAAAGATAAACATCTTTGTATACATTCTTACAAACAAGAATCATTACAAAGATTTCCTAAACAAAGGCCTCTTTTCAAAATACTTTCAAAAACCACACAAAGCACCATTTCAAACAATTGAAAAAGCAAAGCAAGTGATCTAAAACAAGTAACTAAGTGTCCATGGAAAACCATGGATGAAAAGGGTGCTAGCACCTTCCCTTTTCATAATCTACCCCCCGAACCCAAAAAAATCTCAAAGGTCTTTCCTGTGCTTTTTTACCTTTCCTTTTGGATAAAATAAAAGTTGGTGGCGACTCTTGCTAAACCGCAACATTTGCAAACACAAACGCAAAACCTCAAGTCAGTTCTCCCACCACATCACAGAACTGGCGGCTCTGCTGGGGAGAATTCAAAAAGTGGGGTTACCTTAGGGTTTTAGATCACCTTTACATGCTTATCTTGCTTGACTTGTTTGCTTTACACTTTGGTTCTATTGTTTGGGTTTGAATCTTCTGCCCGAATTTGGGAAACATTCATAGGTAAATAGCAATACATTGTGGAAACTGTGCGGGGTATACCGACATGGTCTAAGCAATAGCTATGTCAGTGCGACATATTTGTGGGTACCAGTAGCCTTTGAGTCAATCAAAGAGAATACGGGGCCGCTGAGTGATGTCATGAAGCACTAATGGACTTTTAGAACCTTTACTTGACCAACTTGGCCTTTTAGGATGTAGTGAGATGACCGGCTTTGGTGCAGTCTGAAGTTGGTAGATACTAGATACTACACTCATTGAGGGTTGGTTCCTTGGAATATTTCGATCGCCAATAAAGAAGCTGAATTGAAACAATGAACAAGGAAAAAATCCAGTGATATTGAGCTCCTTAGAACCCGATTACTATTTCTAGGACAGGTTGAGCCAACTAAACTTCAAGAGGGTACTTACCTATGAAACCCCATGCAAGCCTAAACTAGGAACTTGTGTGATTTGTTTGTACATATATACTTGTGCATAACATCATGGACATCATAAACCATCATGTACATCTACTAACCATTTCAAGGATTTTGGATTTTCATCTTTGCTCCTGTTTTGTAGGTTATGGATTCACTTCGCAGGAAAACTGTCCAAATCAACCTTGTAAGAATTCCTCCACAACTCAAGGAGCTAGCTTCAAGGATTCCTGAAAATTCTCCATTCACCGAGAGACATGGTCGTCTACTCAACTTAGTCACTACCAACACTGAGGAGGATATGCTGAAAGTTCTCTTCCAGTTCTTTGACCCTTTGCATCATTGCTTCACATTTCCTGAATACCAACTCGTGCCCAATTTGGAGGAATTTTCTCAACTCTTGAGGATTCTTATTCTCAATCAACTATCCTTCAGTGGTACGGAAAGAGATCCAAAGACAAAATAGATTGCTTAAGCCTTACACTTACACTCCTCTGATGTCACAACACATTGGGAAACTAGAAGTGGTGTCAAAGGTTTCTTGTTAAAGTTTCTGTTTGAGAAGGCCCAAAGCTGTTGGAATTCTCTAAACTTGCAAGCTTTTGAGGAGATTATGGCTCTTCTCATCTATGGGGTGGTCTTGTTCCCTAACCCTGACCAACTTATAGATGTGAGTGCTGTCAAAATCTTCATGACTCGCAACCCGGTGCCTACATTGCTTGGGGATATCCTCCACTCTTTTCACACTCGTACAATGAGGAAAAGAGGTGTTCTCATGTGTTGCACTCCTCTACTGGCAAGATGGTTTATTTCTTATCTTCCCAAATTAGTTTTGAAGAATGAGCAAGGTTTGAGGTGGTCACAACGATTGATGACTCTTACCCATTCAGACATTCATTGGTGTTCTCGATCAAAAGAGAATGTCATCGTACATGACCGTTATGGAGAATTCCATAATGTCCCTCTACTTGGTATTAGGGGAGGCATCACCTACAACCCTTGCTTGGCTCTGAGACAGTTTGGCTATGCCCGAAGGGATGACCCACATGATATGCTGATTCAAGGGTTGGTTTTCGACTTCGACAACAACGATCAAAGACTCCAACAAAGGTTCATCCGAGCTTGGAGGATGCCCAACAAGGTGGACAATAGGACCTTGGGACACAAGAATTCCATCCCTCTTGAGCCTTACCTCAAGTGGGTACGAACCCGTGCCCAAAGTCTTATGATGCCTTACCCCTACATTCTCCCAGTGATTATAGAGCTTGTTATGGAAGGAGAGGTTCCATACACCCTTCTACATCCTGACATGCCAACATCACTTGAAGACTTACAAAGGAGTTGGATATAGCTCAAGGGAGAGCGTGATACTTTTGAAGCCCAATTCTACGCAAGCGAGAAGAAGGTTTTGGAACTCACTCGTCAACTTCATGAAGAGCAGACTCTCAACACCTACATTGCACCAAAAAGGATGTGCAACGTCTTTTTACCTTAGAATTTTGTATTATTTTGCCCATGGGGCATTGATGTACTAAAAAATTCTATCTTATTAATATGACGTGTGTTCCTTTTTTTGTTTAAAACAAGTTTGAATTTATGAATCCTTGAAAGCATTTTATGAATACATATCATTCATCATATGCATAAGCAGGTCTTCACACCAAGTTTCCTCATCTCTCTGCTGTTTATTTCAGCAAGATGGATATTGAACAAACGGTCAAAGATTTGCAAGCTCAGAATTCACAATTTCAACAGCTACTCTTGACCTTGGCCAAGGGGAAGGAGGAGCTCAAGACTCTACTAGAGAAGGAAAAAGATAAAAAGAATAAGAAGAGAGCTAGTGTGGCTATCTTGGGCAGAAGGTTTGAAGGACAAGCCAGACGGACTTTGGAATTCCCATCAACATCTGAAGAGGGGGAAGGAAAGGGTAAAGGAACTGCAGTGCCATCTGATTCTGAAGCAGAGGAAGAGGAAGATGAGGACTATTCTGAACAGTAGTATCCTCCGGCCGATGACAAATACAAAAACCTGGAAGAACGTCTAGCTGCTATGGAAGTGCAAAGAGTACCTGGGCTGGATTTTGAGGAGCTGGGGATGGTTTCTGGAATTGTAATCCCTCCTAAATTTAAAGTGCCACTATTCGCTAAGTACGATGGGGTGTCTTGCCCAAAGATGCACCTACGATCTTATGTCAGGAAAATTCAACCATATTCTTCTGACAAAGACCTGTGGGTCCATTTTTTCCAGGACAATTTATCGGGGATGCAGCTGGATTGGTTTTACCAGTTGGAGAGGTCTAATATGCATAATTGGGAAGACTTAGCGGCCGCATTCTATAAACATTATCAATACAATGCCGACTTGGCTCCAACCCGTACTCAGCTACAGAGTATGGCCATGGCTACCAACAAGGGTTTCAAAGACTATGCCCAGAAATGGAGGGATTTGGCCGGAAGGGTGCAACCACCTTTATCTGAAAGAGAGCTTATGGACATGTTCTTGGGGACTCTGTCAGGTCCTTTCTTTAATCACCTGATTGGAAGCTCCTCTGCAGGTTTCACTGAGTTGATTCTAACTGGCGAAAGGGTGGAAGCCGGTATTAGAAGCGGGAAAATTCTGAAAGATGCATCTACTTCTGCTACTGCAAAAAAGCCCTTCACTGCAAAGAAGGAAGTGTCAGATGTCTATGCCCAGAGGAATCAGGGAAGAGTTGAAAGACGACCAACTGTGGGGGCCGTTATGATTCAGAAGTCTGCGTCAGACAAGCCGAGAAACAATCAGCCGAGGAATGATCAGCCGAGGAATAACCAGCAAAGGGTGGAAAGGCCTGTAAGGCAATTCACCAAGATAAACATGACTCCTGCTCAAGTCTTACCACATCTCTTGAAGTTGAACCTGGCCATGCTAAAGGAGGCCCCTAAAAATCCTAACACTTCATCTCCATACTACCATCTCAACGCCAGATGCGCGTACCACTCAGAAAGTTCAGGGCACGACACCAACAATTGTTGGGCCCTGAAGAACAAGATTCAGGATTTGATTGACGCAAAGGAAGTAGAATTTGAAGCTCCCGAAAAGTCGAATGTTATCTCCACCCCAATGCTGAGGCATGGGCACAATGCCAATGCTGTGGAAGAAGATCTGTTTGTTTCTGATGTGGATGAACTGTCAACTCCTCTCCTAACCATCAAGTTGAATTTGTTAAGGGCTGGGGTGTTCCCAGGTTGTGACCAAGATTTCCATGCTTGCCTGTCCTCCCCATTTGTCTGTCCTCTTTTGAAGAAAAGAATCCAACAATTGATTGATAACAAGGAAATTTGTTTGAGATAGGTCCTGTCTCACCTATTCCAGTTCCAGAAGTTTCAATAATAACCATATACGCTAACTCTTCCAGGGTTCCTAAAAAACCCGTTAGGATTACATCCGCTCCTGTGACTACTCCGTTGAAGATAACAATGCCCGGGCCAACCCCTTACAAAACCGATAAAATGGTACCATGGAACTATGGTGGAGAAATCTACTACCATGGTGTCAAACAGATTGAACAGAACATTGAAGAAGAAAGCTCTGAGGAAGATAACCCCGACATCAGTAACATTGCCGGAACAAGAAAAATTACTCGTAGTGGGAGAATCTTTTCTCCAGAGATTGCTCCTCCAACAGCAGTCTTTGGACCCACGACCATCCCGAAGATTACCCCAGTAATTGTACCTGCAAGTGTACCCTCCAACAATGACAGTACAATTCCCATCCCTGTTTTCGATGCTGAGAAAAAAGGAAAGAATGTCCAAGAGGAGCCTGTCTTGACGAAGGCTCAGTCACTAGTCATCCCTGAAACCACTCAAAAAGAAATGGAGGAAATTTTGAAAATAATCAAGAAAAGCGATTACAATGTTGTTGAACAACTGCGGAAGACCCCCTCCAAAATATCTATGTTAGCCCTCTTGCTGTGCTCTGAGGCACATGCTAAAGCTTTGGTCAAGTTTTTAAAGACGGCCCATGTGCCACAAGAAACCTCTGCTGATCAGTTCCAGGAATGTGTAGCTAGTTTAACGTCATACAATGGCCTGGGATTCTCCGATGCAGACTTGACCTCCAAAGGGAGAAAACATAATGACGCACTACATGTCTCGGTGGAGTGTAGGGGAACCACCCTAGCTCATGTTTTGGTTGATACTGGGTCGTCTCTAAACGTCTTGCCAAAGAAAGCCTTGGATAGACTGGATTGTGAAGGCTTAACCCTGAAACCCAGCAATATAATTGTCAGAGCCTTTGATGGTTCTAAGAGGATGGTCCATGGAGAGTTGGACATCCCGATCAAGGTGGGTACCCAGACGTTCAATTCAACATTCTACGTGATGGACATACGTCCTTCCTACTCTTTCATGTTGGGAAGACCTTGGATCCACCATGCTGGAGCTGTCACTTCTACTCTACATCAAATGCTCAAGTACCCTGTCCAGGGGGAAATTATAATTGTTCATGGTGAAGAGGAATACATGATCAGTCATCTTAATTCTTTCCATTATGTAGAATTGGATGGCGAATTCATCGAGACCCCTTTCCAACACTTTGAAGAAGTTTCTCAGGAAATGGCAGCGACTAAAGCGGTGTCCTCAACTCCTGTGATCACAAGACCACCACCTAGGATGTCGTCTCTCAAGGATGCTAAGGCAGTTGTGGAAGAAGGCGGATCCACAATCTAGGAGTAGCTTCTCGACTTTCCTTTCAAATCAAATAAATTCGGCTTGGGATTTACCTCGGCTGGTCAGAAGGCCGTGTGCCGCTCCCGTTCCGGAGGGCCACCTGTAAAGATCAGCCAATGAGGTGTTAATGCACTAGAGGACAGTGAAGAAGGGGGTAACTTTGAAGACTGGATTTTCCCTACTGTTGACGGAGGACTGTGCAATTGGGAAGCAAAAGACTTTGTTCCGATTACTTTCATACCACAGTAATTTATCTTTTTCCATTTCTGTTGGACTGTAATAATTCACAAACAATTCGTACTTTTTCAACCTTGTGTCTTACCCGAGGCACATAGGTCCATTTGTAAGGGTTCTTATTTTCATTTCATATGTTATTTTAATGAATCATGGACGCTTTTCATATTTAAACCTCTTATGCTCATTGTCTTTCTTTTTACATTTTGTTGTTTTAAGATGGCTATGTCCTTACACACACCCACACTCACAAATGCAGGTACCTTTCCACTCTGGAACCCATGGGTAACCATACTGCTATAACCTTCAGTGACTCCGAAGATCTGATCAACCAAGCCGAATATGAAGGTGAGGAAGATTGTGAGGTGCCAGGGGAATTGGCCAGATTACTACAGCAAGAGGAAAAAGCAATTCAGCCTCATGAAGAGCAGTTGGATACAATCAACTTGGGAACTAAGGATGACAAAAAGGAAATCAAGATAGGTGCCAATCTAGAGCCGAGTGTTAAAGAGCACCTAATTCAGCTACTACATGATTATGTTGAAATCTTCGCCTGGTCATACGAAGACATGCTGGGACTCGACACAGACATTATGGTACACCGTCTTCCCACAAGAGAAGACTGTCCATCAGTTAAACAGAAGGTCCGCCACATGAGACCTGACATGTACGAGAAGATCAAAGCATAAGTTATGAAGCAGTTCAATGCTGGATTTCTGGTTGTTACTTCCTATCTACAATGGGTCGCTAACATTGTGCCCGTACCTAAGAAGGGCGGCAAAGTCAGAATGTGTGTGGATTACAGAGACTTAAACAGGGCCATCCCTAAAGATGACTTTCCACTACGGCACATTGACATCCTGGTTGACAACACAACTCAGCACAAAGTATTTTCTTTCATGGACAGATTCTCAGGCTATAACCAGATCAAAATGGCCCCTAAGGACATGGAGAAAACTACTTTTGTTACACATTGGGGTACGTTCTGCTACAAAGTGATGTCATTCGGACTGAAGAATGTCGGGGCAACCTATCAACGCGCCATGGTAGCTTTGTTTCATGATATGATACATCATGAGATAGAGGTCTACGTAGATGACATGATAGCCCGATCACAAACTGAAGAAGAACATCTTGATCACTTACAAAAGTTGTTTGTCAGGTTGAAGGAGTACAAGCTCAGACTGAACCCTAACAAGTGTACATTCGGAGTCCGGTCTGGTAAACTCTTGGGTTTTATTGTCAGCAACAAAGGCATCGAGGTTGATCCTGCCAAAGTCAATGCTATACAAGAAATGCCTGCTCCTCGCACTGAGTAGGAGGTCAGAGGATTCTTGGGACGCCTAAACTACATTGCAAGGTTCATTTCTCACCTAACATCTACCTGTGAACCAATCTTCAAGCTGTTGAAGAAAGATCAGGTAGTTAAATGGAATGATGACTGTCAAATTGCTTTCGATAAGATCAAGGAGTATTTGCTAGAACCTCCTATCTTGATGCCACCCGTCGAAGGAAGACCTCTAATCATGTATCTGACCGTCTTAGAGAATTCAATGGGGTGCGTACTGGGCCAACATGACGAGTCTGGCCGAAAAGAGCATGCCATTTATTACCTTAGCAAAAAATTTACCGACTGTGAGACCCGATACTCACTTCTCGAGAAAACTTGATGCGCTTTGGTATAGGCTGCTCGCCGGCTAAGGCAGTACATGTTGATGCATACCACTTTGCTGATATCTAAGATGGATCCGATCAAATACATCTTTGAGAAGCCTGCTCTATCTGGAAGAATCGCTAGATGGCAGATGATCCTAACGGAATACGATATAAAGTACACGACCCAAAAAGCTATAAAGGGGAGTGTGCTAGCTGACCATCTGGCTCATCAAGCTGTCGAAGATTGCCAATCCATGAGGTTCTACTTCCCTGACAAAGAAATCATGACATTGGACAACATTGAAGAGAACAGACCGTATGGCGGACCTGAACAAGGATCCCGATGGACCCTGTACTTTGATGGGGCCTCCAATGCACTTGGAAATGGTATCGGCGCGGTACTCATCTCCCCAGAAGGTTTCCATACACCTTTCACCGCCAGACTTTGCTTCAACTGTACTAACAACATGGCAGAGTATGAAGCTTTCATCTTTGGACTCAAGGCTGCCTTAGACTTGGGAATCAAATCCTTAGATGTGTTTGGGGACTCAGCTTTGGTCATCAGTCAGATCAAAGGAGAGTGGGATACTAAGCATCCAAACCTCATCCCTTACAAAGAACATGTCTTGACATTATTACCACATTTCGAGCAGATCACCTTCGAGCACTTCCCATGAGAAGAAAATCAGCTGGCATATGCTCTAGCTACAATGTCATCCATGTTTAAACTTGATTGGGACAATGAGGCTCCCCAAATCTCCATTGAACGGATGGTCAAACCTGCACATTGTCACGAGATTAATACCGAAGTAGTGGACCGGCCGTGGTTTCACGAAGTCAAAAGGTATCTCGAGGCTCAAGAATACCCTGAAGGAGCTTCAGTCAACGACAAAAAGTTCTTAAGGAGATTCTCGGCTAAGTTCTTCCTAAGCAATAGCATCTTATACAAGCGCAATCATGATTTTGTTCTGCTCCGTTGTATGGACAAAGCTGAAGCTGAAAAGATCATGGCTGATTTGCATGAAGGTACCTTCGGCACTCACTCTAGCGGGCATATGGTGGCTAAGAAGATTCTACAGGAAGGCTATTACTGGTCACCATGGAAGCTGACTGCTATTAACACTCCCGCACTTGTCACAAATGTCAAATTTATGCCGACAAGGTACACATGCCTCCAGTTCCTCTAAATGTCCTAACAGCTCCTTGGCCATTCGCAATGTGGGGAATCGACATGATTGGAGAGATCAAGCCTACAACATCCAATGGACACCGCTTCATCCTGGTG
Source organism: Vicia faba (assembly GCA_948472305.1). Taxonomy (NCBI): domain Eukaryota; kingdom Viridiplantae; phylum Streptophyta; class Magnoliopsida; order Fabales; family Fabaceae; genus Vicia; species Vicia faba. The sequence continues at coordinate 1,046,076,502 of OX451737.1, forward strand.
GCCATTGACTACTTCACCAAGTGGGTCGAAGCAGCTTCCTTCGCATCAGTTACTAAGAATGTGGTTGCCCGCTTCATCAAGCAGAATCTTATTTTCAGGTACGGTATCCCTGAAAGGATCATCACTGATAACGGTACAAACCTTAACAATACTATGATCACTGCTTTGTGCGAGCAGTTCAAAATTCAACATCATAATTCATCTCCCTACCGACCAAAGATGAATGGTGTTGTCGAAGCTGCAAACAAAAATATCAAGAAGATCATACAAAAGATGACAGTCACCTACAAGGACTGGCATGAAATGCTACCGTTTGCTCTTCACGGGTACCGTACCACGGCACACACATCAACTGGGGAAACACCCTATTCCTTGGTATATGGCATGGAGGCTGTTTTACCTATCGAGGTTCAAATTCCCTCCTTGAGAATCATGAAGGATGCTGGTTTGAATGAAGACGATTGGATTCAAACCCGACTTGATCAACGTAACTTGATTGATGAAAAGTGACTTACTGCTGTTTGCCACGGTCAGACGTATCAAAAACGGATGATCAAAGCATTCAACAAGAAAGTCAGACGCCATATGTATCAAGTCGGGGATCTGGTAATCAAGCGCATCATCTTGCCTCAAAGTGATCCCAGGGGCAAATGGACTCCTACCTACGAAGGACCATTTGTGATCAAGAACATCTTTTCTGGTGGGGCATTAATCTTAACCACCATGGACGGCGACGACCTGCCACACCCTACGAACGCAGACATAGTCAAAAGATACTACGCATAAACGACCCGCTAGGTTGACACACTTAGGCAAAAAAAGGGCATCCCGGTGAATCGAAAACCCGAAAGGGCGGTTCAGGCAAAAATTAGGGATAAACAAAAAAAAATTGTACACCCGGTAAGTTGAAAACCCGAAAGGGCGACTTGGGCAAAAAAGGGTTTCCCGGTGGACTGAAAACCCGAAAGGGCGGTCCAGGAAAAAGTTAGGGAATTAAAGCATATGACTATGTCTCGTCGGATCACTTTAAGGACAATCTCTTCACTGACAAACTCTGAGCTTCCGATCAATCCAATCATCTTCGGACGAAGCAGCGGATGGATAAGATATTCGGAGTTACGAAGGCTATAGCGGAATGGAAACCCCATGGGATTTTTACACATATAGCTATCTTTCTTTGTATACATATTTCTTACTTTTATGACATCATCCTCTTACTAGGATGTCTGTCTCCTTTGTACAAAACACTTGCTCAAAGTTAATACAAAGATATCTCTTTCAAAGTACAGAAAACTATTTGCCTTTCTCTTTTACAATTGTGTTTTTATTTGCAAAAACGTCCAATGATTCATTGATGAACATATGCATTTGAACATAATTATTGTTTACAAATAAACAGGATGGAAAAGAACAATTACTGCCAGACTGAAAGGATAGGAAAACATATTTGGGCTATTCCAAGAGCGATCCCCTACAGTACATCATACAGATCCCCAACGGAGCTAAAACCTTGAAATACGTATCCCCAGCGGAGCTAAATGTCAAACCCTTAATTCCCATCAGAGTTAAAAATTCAGACTCCCAATCCCTAGCGGAGCCAAAGCTTTGAGTTACAGATCCCCAGCGGAGCTGAAACCTTTATCCCCAGTCAAGTCAAGACTTCTAATCTCCAGCGGAAACCATCCAATTTCCCCAGCAAGTTACCTTGAAGCCTGGAAGTCAACCAGACAACAGTTAACTTTTGTCTTATCCCCAACCTAGGATAACTTCCCAGTAGAGTGGCAGACGACCGAAAACTCCTGAACTTACTCTTCAGCAGTAAGCCTTATTCCCCACAGATTCTTCATTACTCCCCAGCATGAATTTGTCAGAGTTTTTACTCCCCTGCAGATTGAAGATTCTCATTCTCATTTCCCCAGTGAAGTCACCAAAGTTTTATTACTCCTCAACAATATGAAGATTCTCATTTTTATTCCCTGCAGAAGTCATCAGAGTATTCCCTATTCCCCAGCCGAGTAAGGATTCCCATTGTGTAATCTCCAGTAGAAGTCATCAAGTTCTCTGGATTTCCCAAGCAAATTTCTCCAGCAGTTTGGAATTACACTCACAACAGGTTCTGTCAATACTCCAACTTCAAGACATGAAGGATCCTCACATCCTCACAGGAGTTGTCAAGGATTTTTAATCTCCAACAGTTGCCCAGGATTTCTCATCCTCAACAATCAAAGATTTTGAATCTCCAATAGGGTCAAGGATTTATTTTCCCCGGCAGCAGTCAAGGATTTCATTATCCCTGGCCGTCAAGGATTTATTTTCCTTCGTAAGACAACAAATCAGCTTACAAGCGCATACATTACATCCATATATCATAAAACACATTTATTGCATCATACAATTCATGCAACATAACTTTGTGTTTCAGATAACATTTTACCCTTTTCGGGATAAGATTAACAAGCTACCATTAATAGTATACAATTGTGATATAGTACAGATACACTCCAGACGCGGAAGTCATTCTGTTGCTCATTCAGATTCAGATTTCAGATACAGTTCAGATACGCTCCAGATACGGATGCCATCTTGATACTTATTCAGATTTCAACTATCAGATACAGATTAGATACGCAACAGGCACGAAAGCCATTCTATTTCTCATTCAGATTCAACTATCAATTTCAAGTTCAGATACACTCCAGACACGGAAGTCATTTTGTCACTTGTTCATTTTCAAATTCATATACACTCCAGACACGGAAGTCATTCTGTCACTTATTCAAATTCTAGTCCAGATATGCTCCAGACACGGTTGCCATTCTGTCTCCTATTCTGATTTTCCCCAGCTCAGAGACGCTCCAGAAACTGATGCTTTTCTTTTGTTATTTCAGATTCAACACTCAGATACAGCTTGGATACGCTCCAGATACGGATGATATTCCTTTTCTCATTCAGATTCAGTCCCCAGATACAGTACAAATACGTTCCAGACGCGGATACCATTCTGATACTTATTCTCCTGACTTACAACTTACAACTCAGCAAATATTTTCGGATGGCATCTGCAAGCCCATCTCCAACAAGATTCTATCACATCTCCAAATGGCATCTTTAAGCCTATTTCCTCAACTACATTTTGACGAGTGCAAATTTACGGGCACTCTAGTGTCCAATCATCTTTTACCTTCGAGTCACGAACGACAAAATTTGCCAATCTAACTCTTCAGGTTCAAGAAGATTGAACAGGGGCAGCTGTTGTACCCCAAAATTTTCCCTCTCATTTTATCAAGATTTTCCTCACAAGACTTCTTGAACTCCATACAGGATTAGGGTTTGCTCAGCTCAAGACCTCATCTTGCATTGATGACCTAAAATTAGGGTTTGAGTTTGCACAAGGATTTTTGGACCATCAATGCTTCATGTGACCTTCATACACCATCTTGGACCCCTAAGATTGCTCATACCAAGTTTTAAGCCTTGAATCACATTTTTGCCCAGTTAATTGGACAGTTGACCTAAAAATCAGCTGTATTGGGGAAAAAGTCAACCATGGCCAATTTACAGTCAAACTTCATAATTTTTTATCCACATAAACATTCTAGGCTCCTATGAACCATTTTATCAAGTTTGGACCACAACTCCTCAAGAAATTTGATCAGATCATCAAAAGGGCAAAATGGTCAAAATTAGGGTTTTGACTGTGGAAGGGCAATTTCTGATTTTTGACCTAGCCAATGACCAATTGGGTTCAAGCATGATTTCAAGAACTCAATGGCATCATCTTGACCTAATCACATAGTTCAAAAGATCTCAAATGCATAGGATTGACAGATGAATTTTCCAGTCAACTTATCAAAAATCAACTATACACTGAAAGGTCAAACTTTGACTTTTTGGTCAAAATCAAGTGCCAGGGGTCATAATTCATCAAGATAGGTCAAAATGTGAAACTTGTTGATCAAGAAACCTAATTTTTCAAATTAGGGTTTTAATTTGAAATTTTTCATAACTTAGAATTTTTTTAAGTTATGGAAATTTCTTATTTTTTCCCAACTTTTTCACCATGATGCAATTGGATTCAAACAAAACTTCCAACATGAAAGTTGTAGTACTCCATGAAATATAAAACTTTTATTCACAAAGTTTTCCCAAAATATGCTTGGATATCAAGTTATGATTTTGTGAATAGGGGTCCATAAACTTTTTAACTTAGTGAATTTTTGCCCTAGTTTAGGCAAATTTTTAACCTAACTTCATGGTAACTTTTCACATAGTTACAATAGGAATCTCAAGTTGCATTTCAAATATGGATTGTAGATAATGTTACAAGCTTTCCAAAATGTCCAAGAACTCTCCAAGATCATTTATGGTTATGGAGAATCGAAGAAATGAAAATGGCAATTTATCACTTTTGTTCAAGGCATTTTTCACAATGGTTCAAATTGCAAATCAGTTTCAAACATGCTTGTACTTGGTTTTACAGGTCCTAATCCCTTCTACACTCCATAATTAAATGCAAACACATTGGATAATGGTCTTGTTCTGATCTTTGAAGCATTGCACATTGAATTAATCCAAAAATGGCATAAAGTTCACATTGCTACTTTGATAAAGCTTGCTTTTTCCAACTTTGCAAATCTTGAGCCATGGACCTAATCTTTTGCTGCAAACAATATCCACAAATATCAGGCAACTTGTACCAACTATGTGCAGCTAGCAAGCAAGCTTGTACAGGCTTTGGCATTGTCACTTCCAACTTTTCTTAAAAAGAAAGAAACTTGCAAAAGTCATTAGAACTCATCCATCTGATAAAGGAAAGCTTTGGCTTCATTTCAAAAGACTTCAGAACATTGTAACAAGCCTAAGACACGAATTCATAACACCTCAAACACCCTCAAACACAAAAAATCCCTTTTTTTCTGCCCAAACAGGGCATTCTCTGCAGAACTCAAGCCAAATCCATATTGGCTCGTGCGTTTTACTTTGAAACACTTCAAACACATTCCATACATCACATCCAAGCTATCCAGGCTCCCGTCTTGCAATTGTGTGCCCTGTTTCAAGCTTCACCATTTTCATTTTTGGAGTTTGCAGGTTGACTTCTACAAGGAGTTTCAGGCAACTTCAAGGCAAGCTGAGCACTGGGATAGCTTGAGGGGACTTCAAGGAAGCTCACAAGAACTTCAGGCCTCGCTTAAAGTTCCCACATTTCCATATCCAAACTCAACTGAACAAGGTATTTATCAAGTTTCTATCTCTATATTTAGGCATCCTTAAGCTTAAGTTTGTGAAGCAAAGATGTAGTCCTTAACATGCTTGAGCTGTACATATGCATAGTTTTATTTATATTAACTGAGTAGTGAGAATTTGAAGCTTGAAGTTCATGAAAATTTTAGGTCAGAAATTAGGGGTGATAAAATTCTCCTTGATCTTTGAGTTAGGTCATGATTTTTATATCATTGGAATCGTGAGTTAACATGCTACAAGTTTCATGTTGCAAGATTTTTTTTATGCACGTATGCAAGAGTTACAGGTTGAAGCACAGGGCGTGCGCGAAGGAGCAAGGACAGTGATGAAGTGGTGTTCTGGGCCTGGCGCCTTGGGCCTGTTTCTTTTCACTCCCCCCCATTTTGCTTTTGCACCCCCCTGATTCATATTTTGTTATTTTTCATATTTTCTTGTTATTTTTATATTTTTGACTTTATTTATTTATTTTTTTAACATTAAAAAATCCCAAAAATATTTTCTTAACTTTTTTGCATTTTATTTTATTATTTTTATTATTTTTTATAGCATAAAAATAGTTTATTAGGTTTAAATAGAATTTATTTTCTTAAATAAACTTGTAAATAACATTAAAATACTTAAATATTTTATTTTATTATATTATGCACATTAAATATGTATTTTTCATGCATATTTAATTTTTAATATTGTATATTATTTTATTTTATTTTTCTTGAGTAAAAATGAATAAATAAATATTAGAAAACATATATTTTCTTTTAAATCAAAAACTAGGGTTTCCCCTTTCAAAAATAATAACTTTTTTTTCTTATTTTTAGGACTTAGGTAATTTTATTTTTACATACATAAAACAAATACAAAAAAAAAATATTTTGCATAATTACATTTTTATTGCATATTTAAATAATTGTTTATTTATTTATTGTACAATAAATTCAATTGGGTTGTAATAGTGAATTAGGGTTTTATTTTGAGCAATATCCCCCATTCAAAACTTGTATCCCACTTCCCATAATATTGTTGTAATAGTTTAGATTTACTTTACGCAATTTATCGCATTATATGCATGTTTAGTAAAAACTAGGGTTTGTATGCTAAGACAAAATCAAACAAATAGCATGACCTAATTCAAGACAAAAATGCATGAAAAATGACAACACCTTGTATACAAGCACCTCTAGGGTTTCACCCACTTGGTTGCCTTAATAAAATGGCCATGGTATACATGCTAGGTATCTTGGCAAAACAATACAAACAAAAAGATCATAGTCCCTCGATGACGCTATCACAAGTTGTCTAAAAATAAATGATCTTGGGCCCTCAAAACTTGCTAAGATACTTGGCACCATTGTTATCATAGTCATACGATGACCCACGCCCGTCCCGTTTAACATCCAAAGATATGGTTATCTACCAAAACAATGGTAGGTTAACAATGTCAAAGGAATAAAAAACGTATAGGAAAGACTTTTGAGTAGGTAGATAGCTTCTAGTTACTTGATCATTTCAAAACAATCCTTGCTATTTTCAAACAAACACACACATTTCAAAACAATTTCCAAACAACTTTCAAAACATTGAAACATTTTTCAAAAGACAAACATCTTTGTATACATTCTTACAAACAAGAATCATTACAAAGATTGCCTAAACAAAGGCCTCTTTTCAAAATACTTTCAAAAACCACACAAAGCACCATTTCAAACAATTGAAAAAGCAAAGCAAGTGATCTAAAACAAGTAACTAAGAGCCCATGGAAAACCATGTATGAAAAGGGTGCTAGCACCTCCCCTTTTCATAATCTACCCCCCGAACCCAAAAACAATCTCAAAGGTCTTTCCTGTGCTTTTTTACCTTTCCTTTTGGATAAAATAAAAGTCGGTGACGACTCTTGCTAAACCACAACATTTGCAAACACAAACGCAAAACCTCAAGTCAGTTCTCCCACCGCATCACAATACCCATAACATAAGACTCATCAGATGAAAAAACCCTTATGACAGAAGGTCATACTCCCCTTAATTGTTAGATGCAGGAAAACACCAATACTCAGCAACGTAAATAAGACTCAACAACGACACAAAACTACTCTCCTCCTTTTTAGCCAAAATTGACAAAAGCGGAGTTTGATAAAAAAAGGCATAAAAAAACTGAGGGGAAACAAAAAAAATAAAACAATCAGAGAGAAAAAACTAGTAAGAAGTTCATAAATACCAAGGAGATTACTATAGATTGCAACAATGCCTTGTTTGTAACGACGGAATCATCTAATGCAAGTGTTTTCCAAGAATATAAAGTCCTCCTTGTTAACGGGTGCACCATTCTCTCTTTCCAAGCCTTAACTGCAGAGATGTTCCAACATCAGATGTAACTTATTGAACTCTAGGGAACACTTTTTCAAGTGACACTAGATGTAGGCATTAAGTCCACTAGAGCCTATACTCAATCTTCAGTAACACAATTCCACATTTACCCTTCACCAAAACTGGCTTCACATGTCATGATCAACATACCTCATTCTTGGAACCTTTAAACTGATTTCTTCTAAAACACAACGTCAGGACACCCGATTGAGCTTTGCAATCTCTAACACCTCCAAAACCATTTAGAGTTCAGACTATCCTCAATCTTAACCATAGTCTTTGAACAAGACCAGAATATATAGTAAATCACAGCTTAACAAAGAGCCATATAGAAGAATTATCCATTGACATTGCCTCCACCAATCTTGGCCAAAAGAGTTACTTAAACAGCTTACCCAAATACTAACTTTCCATCAATAGAGGAAATAGACACCAAAATAAGTAACTTTATGAATATAGCAGTCATGACTCGAGAGTTCTCAGATAAAGCTCCATCTACCTTTTGAAACCTTAAAATACTGAGATGACGTCCCAACACCAGCTTGGACAATGGTATATTTCATAATGATCACACCACTGGACTTACTTCTGAGAATTCCATCCATAAACAACCAACAACCATGGATGAATAAAACACTTCATGATGAACCACTTATAGAAGATGTATTCTTCACACTAGTGATCTACCATTTTTCCTTGTCCTTAGACGATAATATTTCTCTTCAAGAGAAAATCCAGAAACATTGAACCAATAAGAACCTCTCAAGCTCATACATCAGAAATGATGTTGTAACATTTGGTAGGACGTCATTCACACACACATACCACCATCAGCAATATCAATAGAGACACACTATAACCAAGGGAACAAGATAATCATGACTGTCTTCAGATGATCCTCCATCCCTTCCTTTATCAAATAGCCTTCTGCACTCCTTGAGCCTGTCACTAGTTTTAGGAGTGACATCACTGACTTCATTGTCATTACCTAAAAAAAGATCTTCTTCAACTCAGCCTTTCACAGAGATATTTTGTTCCATCCTTTGACAATTTTAACCACATCAACATGGAGTAAGGCTAGAGATTCTGTTTCACTCCTCCCCATCTGTAATTTCTATAAATCCTCAGAAGCTTCAATACCATGTGATTTTTCTTTGATGAAGTTCATCCAGACAGACTTTGAATAATCCTTAGCAGTTACACCAACAATTCTATTTCTACCAACTTTGTCAAACTACACAGGTTCCATCGACTTCATATAATGAGTTTCTACCTTCTTGGAAGAAATTTGGTGATGCAACTTTGGAGGTGATATCTTGGTGTGCTTCCTTATTCGACACCCACCACAAAATTTTCCTTTCTCAATTTTCAGCTGGGAAGTCCTTTTGACTAATTTTTCTGACAGAACTTTCTTCATACCTATCAAATATAAATAGCTATATTTTTTATGACCTAACTTCACTTAAACTTCTTTTGTCATCAAGCTTGTGGAGAGACAATCTATTTCTCAAGAAGACCATAAATAGCCGTTATTTTTAGATCTGGTTCCTCTTATGATGATCTCGTTGTTACCATTTATTACCAAACAGCCAGATTCAATGAAGTTAACCTTGAGACCTTGATCACACAATTTACTAATACTAATCAGATTTGCAGTCATTCCCTTAACCAATAACACATCATCAAGATCGGGTCTTCCTGTATAGTCCAACTTTCCAGCACCCTTTATTCTAACTTTTAATCCATCTCCAAATGTGACATAATTAGTGGGACATGGTTTAATATCCATAAAAAAATTCTTAACACCAGACATGTGCCTAAAAGTCTCTATGAGAGGTATGAGCTATGATTCCAAACATACCCTTTCTTGAGCTCCACTTCTTCTTAGCTTTAACAACCACTTGTTCTCTTCTGGGTTGTGCTTCACATTTGGGATAGCCATATAGCCTGTAGCAGAAGGATTTTATATGACCAAACCTACCACATTAATAACACCTCTTTTGTTGAGGCTTATTTCCTGAGTAATTTTTTTGTTGTCCATGTTTATGTTGGAACGTTTTATTTGACATCTTCTATTCCAATTCTTTCTTTGGGCGAACAAACTTTACTTCGGTCCCTTTGTCTTTGTTCCTCACAGATTGATTGACATAACTAACTCCTTGAACATTCACAACACTCTTTTCGGACTTAATAATCTCATTAAGCATATCAAAACTTATTTTAAGCATTCTTACAGACTTAGTCATATTATCAAGTTGTGAATTTAGCACAAGAACTTCATCATTCAGATCAGAGATAATAGACAAAAGCTCTACTTTTTCTGCCTCCAAACTAGAGATGATAAACAAGTGCTCCATTTTTTCAGCTTTCAATTGGACAACAATTTTCTTTTGCTTTTCTTCCAATTGGTCCACTTCTTGACTTTTGAGGCACAATTCCTTGTAAGCCTCAACAAGCTCATCAAAGGATATCTCTTCACAAAATGAGTCCTCATCAGAGTCACAAGTCTCAATCAAGGTTTTGACAAGTTTGGCACTTTCCTCTTCATGATCACTTTCAGAATCTTCTCCTGACCATGACACAGACATACCTTTATCCTTCCTCTTGAGATAAGTGGTACATTTAGCTCTTATATGTCCAAACCCTTCACACTCATGGCACTGAACTCCTCTCCTTGATTGATCTTCTCTTCGGATTTGACCCTTCTTCCGAAATCCTGATCTTTCTTGATGTCGAAGGACTCGACGAAAGGCTTGTTTCCGACATTTGATATTGAATTACAATCCACTTTCTTCAACACTTTATTGAATTATCTCCCAAGCAACACAATAACATTGGATATCCCTTCTTATGTATCCAAGTCACACTCATCTTTTGAGTCTTCAACATTAGAGGCAAAAGCAATGTTCTTCTTTTTTTTCTTTAGATTTTTCACTGATCCGTAATTCAAAAGTTTGTAGAGATCCCATGAGGTCATCAACCTTCATATTGTTTACATCTTGGGCTTCTTCAATGGCAGTCACCTTCATGTCAAACCTCTTTGGAAGAGATCTGAGAATCTTCCTCACAAACTTGGCTTCTGACATCTTCTCCTCTTGGGCACCTAAGGCATTGGCTATCTCGATGATATTCATGTGAAAGTCATGAATACTCTCATCCTTATTCATTCTTAAGTTCTCAAATTGGGTGGTAAGAATTTGGAGTCTTGACGTCTTCACCTTAGAGGTAACTTCATGAGCAGTCTTTAAAATTTCCCAAGCTTCTTTGGCAACAACACAATTTCTTATTAGTTTGAAGATGTTATTATCCACTCTATTGAATAGGGAATTCAACGCTTTGGAGTTTCCCTTTGACGATTTTTCATCAGCATCATCCTAGTCTTCCTCAGCCTTCACAACATCAGTCACCTTCCCATCCTGACCTACAACCATTGGTGGATCCCATCCCTTGACCATAACTTTCCAAGTCTTGTCGTCCATGGACTTTATGAAAGCCACCATACGAGCTTTCCAATCATCATAGTTGTTTCCATCAAGAATGGGTGGTCTGTTCCCAAATCTTCCTTCCTTGTTCATTGTATCAGAAAGTAACTTCCCTGAATCTTACCCAGAGTCAGAGCAAGATGTCTGCTCTGATACCAATTGAAATTTTGGTATTCAGATCACATATGTCCTAAGAGATGTCGAGACACCAATCTTTGAATTTGCACATAATGACAAGGTAAACGATAAACATAGTGCATAAAAGTAAAGAACACATAATTGTTAACCCAGTTCAGTGTACAACAACACCTACTCTGAGGGCTACCAAGCCAGGGACCGAGTCAACTAGATAATATCAATTCGTAGACCCAAATTAAACTTTCACCTAATTTACAATCTACTCACTTAATCACTACTTGTGATTAACTTCTACCTAAGACTCACCTAGGTATGAGACCCTTCTCAAATCCCTTCCAATCACAGAACAGTGACTGGACAATTATAAACACTCAGAACAAAAACAGAAGTCACACTTCAAAGACACACAATCATTCACTGCTTAAAAGCTTTAGAATGACTGACAAAACTTACAACTCAAAAAAACTTAGTCCTACTCTTTCATCAATATGATAATCGAGAGGCTCACAATAAACACACAAAACCTAATAAAAATACACAGTGAGTTCCACACTTGTACTAGGGTTGAAGCCTTCTTTTTATAATCTTCAATTAGCTGAATTTGAGCTTCACAAATGCAGTTGGATATGAAAGAGGCGCTACAGAATTATTTCCTCAAAGATAGGACATCAATAATTAGTTTCTTAAATTATCTCTATAATTAGAAACTAAGAATACTCTTTGAATTCAGCTCGAATCTTTTCAATCTTCAAACGGTGCGCCGCATAAGATAGCATAATATTTCCAAAATATTCTGCACCTGTACCAAACTAAAAATATCCAGCAGTACAACTGTACAAAATCAAGATATGGAAAGAACCTGTATAGGACATCGCATTTGACATGTTTCTCCAGTTGGTAGAACATCTTCATTCAACATGTTTCTGCTAAGTTCGTTTTACCAAATATATTGTCAATCACAAAAATAGAGAATTAACATACACGATTTGGACAGTCCGAAATTGAAAATTCTAGTCGGTGTTCTTCCAGTGAAGGAAAAAATCAGTTGAAAAAGACCATTTCTAGTGGAAGACTTGTGAATTGTGATATGGTCGGCTAGATACTGAGGCTCTCGGGCCTAGGGTTTCATGGGAAACCATTACCATTCACTTACTCAATGATGGACCGTTGAAATCCTATTTCCAAGGGAGACGTGGGTCAATCATTTGACTGACTCTAACAGGACACGTTGGCTGATAATATATGCCCCTTACATGTTTGCTGCTTGGGAACCATTAAAGGTGGGATGTGTATCTTAGAATGCTCATTGTTTCACCCTCTTTGTGGGCGGTGACCCTCAGCTAGGGCTCTGCCCAAGTATAACACTACACCATCTGAAAATTTCTAATCCTCTCCCATGCAATTCCTTTCTAGTCCAACGCCTTGCTTGAGGGACTTATAAGTCTCATCAAATAAGGTCTATATAATCTAGCCTAAAAGACTTAGAGTCCCATCAATCAGGCTCAATATATCGCTTAAGGTACTTGACCATTAAGTATCGTCTAAGAGACTAAACATAAAGTCGACTGAGGGACTCAACATAAAATCCCTCCTAAGTGACTTAACCCAACCTCTGTCCTTGGAACTCGCTATAAGCTCTATCAGGAAAACCCACTTAGGATCGATCCATAATGGAATCTTAAGAGTGTAAGCACTCTACTAACTCTGTAACACAGGCCCAAGAAAGGCTATATAAATATCTCATTCTTAGGATTGAAGAGGCATAATCATTCTATACATAACATATCATATATAGAGCTTATAATCTCACGTGAGCTATTTACCTTTGCAAACTCAACGCCGATGAACTAAAATCTCTTACCACCGTGAGAAAACATTATAAACCACCACAATCACCTTCGTACAGGGTCTCCCTTCGTCGGAGCAAGCCTTGTGGCATATAGAAATACTAAGGCCTTTGAGTCCCTCTATGCATACGGAAATACTAAGGTCTATGAGTCTCTCAAATTATATTAATCATAATTAATTCTAAACAATAGTATTTAATTATTTCTAAATAAAATATATAGATTGATATATTTTAAATAAATATAATGATTTTATAAAAAAATAAACATATAATTTTGATAATAGATGACGATGATAATTTATTTGAGATTAATTATTATACAGTGATTATATAAATTATTTTTACACATGCATTCAATAAAATCATATCATGGTGCCACTTTTATAGATTTGTTCATAAAATATTGTCTCAAATATTTATATCTCATGATTTGATTAAATACATGTGTAAAATAATTTTGAATTATCGATATATGAGTATTATTCTCAATTTAATTATTTTATAAAGGATTGCAAATTTCTTATTGTATTTGAGAAAAATATGAATTTAGTTTTTTATTCTTTTAGATCAATTTACAATATTTACGTGATTAGTGTTAAATTTTGATTCTGAAATTTCAAAAGATATTGTTTAAACTTCATGGAGAATATTTATAAAAGTGTGATTAATTTTATTATTATTATTATTATTTATTTATTTATTTTATTAAAAAATACTAATGGACATCTCAAACTTTATCAAAAAAATTTCAAAAGCATAAATAACATCTCTTTTAATTAATTAATTATTATTTATTTATTTTCTTGAGTTTTAGATTGAAACTGAATTTAATTTGGTTATATCTTTAAATAAATACGATTATCAAATTGATTTATGATCTTTAATTAATTAAAAATTTGGATCAATTTTAATCTCAAATATATTTTGATAAAGAGAAGTATAATTTAAAGATAATGTGTTTCTAAAATAAAACTATTGTATAATATTAGTATTTTTTAAATATGACAACTAGATAATAATTTATCTTAATATATTTTATATGCATTCAAAAAATATTAAAAAAATAACATCATTTTATGTTTGTAATAAAAGGAAAATTATGACATTTACATGTTACTCTGAAAGCATGAAATGAAGCGATAGATACAGAAGGTGAACGTGGTAACTACTAGTCCAATTATAAATAGAGAATCTAAATTCTGAAAAAGAAGGTGTAAGAGCAAGCAGTCTATTGAATTGGAAATGCTAAACTTGCATTAAATATATTTGGAGCAAACTTACAATTATATAATAATAACATATAATACTCATAATACAATAAGGTGGACAAATGGACCTTTTAATATTTAACAATTAAGTTGGGTAAAATTACTCAACTTTTTTAAATGGATAGATAAAAATTTGCATAAATATTTTTTCTTAATTTTTTTCATTCATAAACATATCAAATTGCACTAAAGTCATGGTACCTTTTCTGCCACTAAGTCACCTAATCAACTTCCGTGATTGGTTTGATAAATAGTTTGTTTTAATAAGGTATCAATTGAAATTTTGTACATGATTAATAATGAGATATCAAACTAGTGGCCAAAACCCCTATATTCAAAATTTTGTCTTGATAAGATATTCAAAATTTTGAAAACAGAGGTTTACAACTATAACACGGAATTTAAACCTGTCTTAAGTTCCATATTAAATTATCTACCAACCATACAAAATTAAAAGTGGCAAAACATTCGCTGGATCGGTCCGTACACCTGCTAAAAAGTAATAGATTGAATTGAAATTTTGAATTCACCGTTTATTAAAGTTTGTCCCGTTAAAGACTATCATATGCTAAAGCGCGTCTGATCAAAATTCCTTATTCGCTAAAGTTCGTCGTGTCTATTCGTTTGTCTTACCTTCTGTCCTTTTCTAGTTAATTCTAGTAGGTATAATTTTTTATGGTTTAATTTTATACATTTATTTGTGAATATATGTAATAATTTTTTAAGTAAATTTTATTAAAAAAAGTGTTTTATAAAAAATAGTTTTAAAAAATAAATGAAAAATTTAATTGAAATATAAAAAAAAATCTTTTAATATATTAAAAATGAAAAAAATTAAATAAAAAATGTAAGCGGGTAAGCATGCCGCTTACCAACCCGCCACTTTGACGAAATGAACTAGATTTTTATGTCCATTTTAACATAACCGCTCTTTTTTTAACAGATTTAAAGCGGAATGAACAATCTATTTTATTACTCCTACACAAAACCATAACTCGTATTAAATTATCTTTGAAGCAAATTCGATCTAAAAAGATTTAAATACAATTAATTATAATTTTTTAATTAATTAAAAAATAAATATAATATTTTCTTTCTCCTTCATAATCACAATTATTAATGAATTCAATTAAAAAAATTTAAAATTTAAATAAATTTAAAATTTTCTTTCTTCTTATTAGACATTTCTATGAATATAAATTTATACGTGTTTCCATATAAAAATTTCTAAATATAAGAATGCTTCTACTCAGTGAAAATTTTGTGTCTATTTTACAAACTTTAGTTTATTTAATATAATATTAAGTATATATTTTGTTTCAATTTAATAAAAATGAAGTACTCTAAATTTAGAGGTTCTATGCTAATGGCCATCTTTCCTTTGAGGGTTGACCCTACTTTCATATTATGAGAAATTTTTAAAAGTTAATTTTTAATACATTATAAGAAAATTGAATTTTAGTGTTTTAATGATAAAAATAACTAAACATCCATTAAAATAAAATTTGATTGCT
The DNA here is from genome assembly GCA_948472305.1 of Vicia faba. Taxonomy (NCBI): domain Eukaryota; kingdom Viridiplantae; phylum Streptophyta; class Magnoliopsida; order Fabales; family Fabaceae; genus Vicia; species Vicia faba. Next base: position 1,046,092,360 of record OX451737.1, read on the forward strand.
GTTGCTGTTGATGAATTGAACGAAACAAATATGAGCAAAAATATTTGTTGTGATACATATTTAAAATATTTAAAATCACATTATAATTGCAGTCTAAATCTTTAAAAACACGAATCTAGTCTTATAAGTGAAATTTAACTGGAATTTTTATTTTACTTATATTTTAAAACCAATTTACATTATGCATCACAATTTATTAAACACAATAACTGTTGTTTTCGAATTTTAAATTATTTGTCACCGAAGAAATTAACAGCTTGAGTCGCGAACTAGGTCGCTCTCTTTAAGACACTGTTCAAAATTATGCAAAGCAATCGAACTACCGCGCCGCCTCCAGGATAAAACAGTCTAGTTCAATACTGTATGATTACTACTTGCATGATAGATAATCGGTGTAGAAATACACCCTCTGATGATACAAGACCATTCAAATATGGTATCAACACCACTCGTAATATCTGGTACAAAGACCCGTCATAATAATTTTTCAAACAAAAAGAAACTCAAATAATTCTCCAAAGAGAAATTAATAATAGTCATTTGACCACTCATAATAATTTCTCCAACAAAAGAGAAATTCAAATAATTCTCCAAAGATAATCCAAAAGATTAAACTTGAAAATTTCTCAACTCAAATGAGGAGAAATTGACATAATTCTCTAAAGAGAATTCAAGAAAAAACTCGGAAAATTCAACGAGTAGGAAGAAAGGGGAAGAAGATGGCGCTTCGACAATTCGAGAGACGCAAAGTTATGAGAGTGAGGAAGGAAAAACTAATAGAATAGTTTTTGGTGTGATTTGAAATGAAACATGTGCACTCCTTATATAGTGAAGTAAGATAGTTAATATTTCAAACATGAGCAATGTGAGACTAAATGGTTTTTTCAACCAAAAAGATATTCTAACAATGTGGGATTTGAGAAATTTTTAAATTCAACATATTGGAACATGGACATGTTCCAACAATCCCCCACTTGAATTTAAAAAATTGATTTTAGAAGTAACGTCAAACATTTTTAAGATTGTGCATAAACAAAGGTGTCTACAACTTGAACCTTTGCATAACAAGTAGGATTCCAAATCAACAAGAGTGACACAAATATCTTGAACTCTATCTCAGACATCAAACCCGCATACAATCTTTTTTTTAATGTGTATTCTAATAGTCCGTGCTTTAATGGTCCTGCACGTGTATCCCAGTTTAATGAAGACTCTAGGAATTCTGCCTCAAAATTCCATAGGAACCGACCTAAGTTCCACAATGACATAGGTGAGTCTATCAAGAGTACTCCTGTAGCCTAGATACTCCCTCATACAGAGTATATATCTCATTAAGAGTTTCTATTATCTCATCCTCTTATTACTTCAGGATTCATGCTTTACTTGCATGATCATCTCATATTACTCACAACTTGTTGTTACCCATTGAACCTATTTCTTGGGATCTCCAGTCATTTAGGTCGGGTTACCATCATGAGCAACTCATTTTCCTATAGGAATTAGTCCCATCTTATATGATGTATTATAGGCTTTCTCTCTAGCTAATCCTTTCCTCAAAGGATCTGCTAAATTTTCATCAGTGCGTACATGATCCACTTTTACAACTCCTTTAGAGATACAATCTCTAGCAGTGTTGTGCTTTCTTCTAATTTGACGTCTTTTACCATTATAATAATGGTTATCTATTTTTGCAATAGTCGCGGTACTATCACAGTGGATCAACACAACTGACATATGTTTTTCCCAAAAGGGAATCTCAGTTAGCAAGCATCTTAACCAACTTGCTTCTTCACTAGCAGTCACTAATGCTATATTCTCAGGATAGTATGTTTCTTTGATTTCCAAGATACAACTCCTCTAGCTATGTTGAATACATAGCCACTAGTTGCTTTGGAATCATCTGATAAGGTATTCCAATCTGCATCATTGTATCCTTCAGGTACAACAGGAAATCTCTTATAATGTAAACTGAGATTCATGGTCCTTTTCAGGTACCATATAACTCGCTCAATAGCTTGTCAATGTTCATTACTCGGTCTACTAATAAACCCGCACAACAGTCCCACGACATATGCAATGTTGGGTTTAGTACAATCAATGTAATACCTAAGACTTCCAATGATGCTCGCATATTCTGTTTGTCTAACACTTTCACTAGTGTTCTTAAACAGCTTCACGCTTGGATCATTTGGTGTGCTCACAAGTTTACTGTCAAAGTAATTATATTTCTTTAAGATCTTTTTCACATATTGTGATTGATCCAAAGAAATTCTTTGCTCGGATTTTGTGATCTTCATACCAAGAATCACACTCACTTCTCCGAGGTCTTTCATATCAAAATTGTTGCACAATAATGATTTCATATCATTAATGGCCTGAATTTTTGATCCAAATATGAGTAGATCGTCTACATATAGACATATGATAGTGCAAATACAATTCTCAAATTTGTAATAAATGTATTTGTCACTTTCATTCCCTTTGTACACATTCGATATCATTAAGTTATCAAAATTTACATGCCATTGCTTTGGAGCTTGTTTTAGCCAATACAAAGACTTATCTAACTTACTGACCTTGTTTTCTTATCCATATATCACAAACCCTTCCGGTTGCTTCATATAGATTTATTCTTCTAAGTCACCATTTAAAAAAGTTGTGTTAACATCCATTTGGTGTACTATTAAGTTATAAATAGCAACTATTGAAATAAGTACCCTAATGGATTTAATTCTAGTGACAGGAGAAAAGGTGTCAAAGAAATCTATATTTTCTCTTTGTCTAAAACCCTTGGCAACAAGGCGAACCTTATATTTATCAATAGTTCCATCAGGTTTTAGTTTCTTTTTCAAAATCCATTTACAACCGATTGGTTTGCAACCAGGAGGCGAGTCTACTAAGTGCCAGGTCTTATTAGATTCTAGAGATTCTATCTCATCATTGATAGCTTCTTGCCATAAATAAACATCCAGAGATGACAAGGCTTCTTGAAGATTCATTGGATCTTCTTCTACATTATAAGCCGCATAATCAGGCCTATAGTCTTTAGCAACTCTTACTCGTTTACTTTGTCGAAGTTCTGTTTCTACATTGTCGTTGCTTTTTGTGCTTCTTATCACAGAAATGTGACTCGATTGTGTGCCCCCACTATTTCTCAATTTGAAAGGAAATTTGTCTTCATAGAATTCAACATCATTTGATTCTATGATCACTTTTTCCTTTAGGTCATAAAACCTATATGCTTTATTGTTTACTGTATACCGAATGAAAACACATTCATATGCTCTACTAGCGAGTTTAACTCGTTTCGGATCCAGAATTCTGACAAAATCTGACAACCCCAAGTTCTCAAATAAGACAAGTTTGGTTGTCTTTTCTTTAATATTGTAAGTACGAAGTGCGCCTAAGAGCGGGGGTGAATTAGGTACTTTTAAAAATTTTAGTTTTTAGTGATGATGGTTCTTATTTTTCTGGTTATAAGTGAGTTTAGGAAAGCTTAAAAATGCAGAAAAATAAAGAGACACGGGCGATATATCCTGGTTCCCCTCACAGTCAGAGAGTACTTCAGTCCCCTTTCAACATGAAATAGATTTCCTTATTGTGGCAAACTTACGCAAGAACTACCAACCAAACCAAGAACAATCCTCTTAGACCAAGAACAATCCTCTTGGATTTTTACTAAGTTACCTATGAGAACAATCCTCTCAATGTAACTACACTTGTATCCAGCAACTTGAAAAGACAAGATTTCAACAAAAACACTTAAACTTAATTCCAACAATCCTGGAAAATAAGTAAGTAAATATCAATTTGTGAGTTTGAGTGAGTAGAGTAATATTGATCACTAAGAGTGATTTGACAATGTATAATCTTCTTCTTTCAATAATAATATTGTACAAAGACTCAAGATATATTTTCTCAAAGTTTTCTGTTTGAAGTATGGAAATGTGCAGAAAACTTATGCATGAAAATGAAGAATGCTTGAGTTTGTATTTTTAAAGTTCAGAAAAATATTTTGAAAGAAGGTATTAGATCTGGATTTGAAATTGAATATTTATATGTTCATAACACCCTTTTGAAACATCATGAAGATCTGGAAATGTATCATGAACAAATGTCAAGTTTGAGTGAAAAGATGTAATGAAAAGGCATGATCAAAAGGCATGAACAAAGCTGTTATTTTTCAAAATCGTGCAGTGTGTAATCGATTGCACCCTTGGTGTAATCAATTGCACAAGGTTTTCAACAGCTATTATTTCAAAATTTTAAGAGTGCAATCGATTGCATTAACAATGTAATCGATTGCATGCAAAGTCAGTAGCAAAAAATTAACTAAGTGCAATCGATTGCCCTAACAATGTAATCGATTGCATGCAAAGTCAGTAGCAAACGTTTTGAAAATTTTAAGTATGCAATCGATTGCATAGGAATGTAAATCGATTGCACAAAGAAACAGAAGCAAAAGATTTGAAATTTTTGAAGAGTGCAATCGATTGCACTAAGATGTAAATCGATTGCATGCAGAAGAAAAGTTAAATTTTATCTTTGAAAAACTTGAGTAATAATTCTTAAACATTTCTTTTTCATTTTTGAGCATCTATATCTTAAGATCAAAGTAGATAATATTATTATACCTTTAAAGTTAATGAGAGCTTTGAGTGAAGATATTATCCTTTGATGCTTAGATGCTTGACCAAAATATTTGCCTTCTTTATTAGCCATGGTTTGTCTTCATCAAAACAAAAGCTTATTTGAGAAGATTGATTTTACAAATATCTCATAAGGAAAGATCTTACATTTTGACTTGGGGACTCTATTCAGGACATAGCAAACAGTCAATAAAATTTCCCCCCACCAGTGAGGTGCAGCACCAGAATTCATCATAATTGCAACAACAAGTTCAGTAAGAGTTCTATTCTTTCTTTCTGTTTTACCATTCATTGCAAGATAGTATGGGGCAGTTGTTTCATGTACAATTCCATGTATAAAATTCATTAATAAACTAGAATCATACAGTTTATCTATCACTACAAATTCTTATTATATTATTTTCAAATTCTTTACAAAAATTTTAAACATATAAACTTCATTCTTCGTAATGGTGTACAAATCTACTCCAATAGACTGACTAAACCCTGTCTTATTTAAAAGAAAACCATAAACAATATTCTTTCTAATCTTAGGAACATGCATAACGTTCCTTAAGATTAAAGTCTTTTTGAATGTCAAATTTAGCTCCATGTCTACAATTCCAGCAATATTTGTGGTCTGGCCATCTCCTAACAACACTTTCTTATCTTTAGTATTCGTGTATGTTTAAACATAACACGATCATAACACACACAATGAGAGACACAAGTGTCTATCTACCAACCAACATATCCATCAACCATGTTGATTTCAATGACTATAGCAATAAATTGCCCATTAGTCAAGTTGACCTGTGCATTAGGGGCAACACCAAGTTCAAGCTTACTTCTACATTTCTTAGTCATATGACTCGATTTTCCATAGTTAAAACAAAGAGAAAACAACATAATTTCTTTTAGGTGGTGGTTGTTGCCTAGTTGGAGCTATTGGGATCATATAAGGGTTCCCATTCTTAATTCGGTTCATAATATTGTTGTTCTGATTCTTTAATCATTTGCAAAATGGTTTTAGAATTACACCGAATTTCTTTTTGTTGTTTGAAACAACCAAGACTTTTTCTTTTTGATATTGTCTCTAAGATTCCCTTTTTGTTTTTTAAACATTCAAACTATGGGGTAGTTTGTCAATAATAAAACCAATTTGAAATTGTTCATTTAAACACATACCTTTTGTGATGATCTTTTAAGCAATCTTTTGAAGTTTATAACATTGAGCCTCCATCGACCTTAAATCTTTGCATTTGATACTTGAAGTAGCGGCTAACAACATACTTCTTTTCTCCAGCTTCTACGTCATACTTCTTTTTCTGAGTCTCTCAATCTTGTTTTGCAGTATCACATCAATTGTAATTATCATACAGATCATCTGTGTGTCTATTCAAAATATGATTTTGTAGAGATTTTCATTCTCTTTCTATAAGGTGGTTTCTTTACTATGCTGTAAATCAATCGCTTTAATTTGTGCAGCATATTCAACTTCAACACTATTAAGTGTTCCTTCTAAATCTCCAGATTTACTACCGTTAGTTTGTTCGTTTGATCCAGAAAGAGCAACAAAATATCATCGATCAGAACGTTAGCAACTTTTTTCAACGTTAAGAACTTCATTTTTTGTTGCCAACGTTTGAAGTGACTTCTCTCAAACATGAACGATTTCTCAAAGACAATATTTGCAAAAGAACCAATAATTTATTCGGTAGCCATGACAGTTTAAAACATCTTAAAATTGTTGTTTTTGGATTTTAAAATATTTACCACTGAAGAAATTACCAGGTTGAGTCGCGGACTAGGTCGCTCTCTTTAAGACGTTTCGCGACACAACTCAAAATTATGCAAAGCAGTCGAACTACCGCACCGCCTCCAGAATAAAACAACCCATTTCTATATTGTACAATTACTACTTACATGATAGATAATCGGTCTAGAAATACACCCTCTTATGGTACAAGACCATTCAAATATGGTATCAACACCACTCGTAGTATCTGGTACAAAGACCCATCATAATAATTTCTCAAAAAAAAAAGAAACTCAAATAATTCTCCAAAGAGAAATTAATAATGGTCATTTGACCACTCATAATAATTTATCCAACAAAAGAGAAATTCAAATAATTCTCCAAAGAGAATCCAAAAGATTAAACTTGAAATTTCTCAACTCCAATGAGGAGAAATTAACATAATTCTCTAAAGAGAATTCAAGAAAAAACTCAGAAAATTCAACGAGTAGGAAGAAAGGGGAAGAAGATGGCGCTTCGACAATTCGAGAGACGCAGAGTTATGAGAGCGAGGAAGGAAAAACTAATAGAATAGTTTTTGGTGTGATTTGGAATGAAACATGTGCATTCCTTATATAGTGAAGTAAGATAATTAATATTTCTCACATGAGCAATGTGGGATTAAATAGTTTTTTCAACCAAAAAGATATTCTAACAATGTGGGACTTGAGAAATTTTTAAATTCAACATATTGGAACATGGACATGTTCCAACAATAACACAAGACTAGAACAATAGATTAAATAGTGAAACTGAATTTATGAACTCTTCATCCGATTCTAAGACCATCATTTTGTTTGGTGAAAGACACACTTCAAGATCTATACTCCCTCCTCCTTCTTGTCCTGGATATAATGTTAGTTTTCCATCAAATTTGTTAGCATAATCAGTTCTAACTACCAATGCTTTTCCCATTCCAAATTTATTCCCATACATATTAAACCTCAGGGAACTATCCATCATCACAATATTAGGATCAAAGAACACATCTATTTTATACACACAAGGAGAGCGTAACCACTCTTCTATTGAAGGGTAATTTAGTATTTTAGTATGTTGCCTATGAGGTTCTAGTTTGTGTGTATAAATAGATTAATAGTAGCTATTTTTTAAAACCTAATCTTTCTTTACTTTTGTAGCCGTCACTTTGCAGAGCAATAAAAATATATTCTCCCCGTCTTCATCATTTTGTGCACTATCAATTGGTATCTAGAGCTCAGATTCTGATCCACAGGAAAACACGGAAAACACGAGTGAAACAGTGAGGCATCGTGTGATTGATTTCGTTTCTTGAATTCGTGTTAAATCTTGAACGAAATCGTAACAAAATCAAATTTTTTGATTATGTGGGATTGAGAAACACCGTGTTTGGTGAGATCTGAGTGACTTGCACAAGGTTGAAGATGAACAGAAATGGTAGTCTGAGCACCAAACTTCCAGTGTTTGATGACAATAACTGGAATCACTGGATGATTCAGATGTGCATGTTGTTCGGTGCCTAAGACGTTCTTGAGCTTGTTACCGAAGGTTACGTTCTTGTTGCAGCGGATGTGACGAAGGAACAAAGAAACACGCAGAGAGGTAAAGGTAGAAAGATTAGAATGCGTTGTTCTACAATCACCAGTGTGTGAATGTGAACGTGTTTGAGAAAATCGTTGATTCGACGATGGGGAAGACTGCGTGGAATAAACTAGCTAGGTGTTATGGTGGTGACACATCTGTGAAGAAGGTGAAACTTCAGTCTCTATGAAAGCAGTATGAGAATCTCAACATGAAGTTCAAAATACTTTTCATATGTCTGCTATGATGGTTAGAGAACTAGAGTTGATCGAACAATTCAGAGACATGAGTTTGGTCTATGAAATGACACTGCAGAGTGTGATGTTGGGAATGTTGAAGATTAACAATGACTTCTTAGACAATATTAAAGAAGCTTAAAAGTTAGATATGAAGTTGGTAGATTTGATGGTCGAGAGTAACAAATCTGAAGACAGTGACTTTAAACTAGATGCCCAAGGTGTGTTGCGATTCCGAAATAGGATTTGTATCCCTGATGATGCTGATATGAGGAAGATGATTCTGGAATAGGGCCATAGAAGAAATTTGACTATTCATCCGAGAGATACCAAGATGTATCACGACTTGAAGAAGTTATTTTGGTGGTTCAGGTTGAAGCGAGATGTGGCACAGTTTGTGTATGTGTGTTTGACTTGTCAGATCGAAAGTCGAACATCAGAAACCCGCAGAGCTGTTGGAACATTTAGACGTTCCGGAATGGAAATGGAATGGTATATCTATGGACTTTATGACGGGGCTGTTGTGATACGGTGGGAGAACTGAATTGAGGTTTTGCATTTGTGTTCGCAAATGTTTCGGTTTAGCAAGAGTCGCCACCGACTTTTTATTTTATCCAAAGGAAAGGTCAAAAAGCACAGGAAAGACCTTTGAGATGTTTTCTTGGGTTTGGGGGGTAGATTATGAAAAGGGAAGGTGCCAGCATCCTTTTCATCCATGGTTTTCCATGGGCTCTTAGTTACTTGTTTAGATCACTTGCTTTTGCTTTTCAATTGTTTGAAATGGTGCTTTGTGTGTGGTTTTGAAAATGTTTTAAAAAGAGGCCTTTTGTCTAGGCAACCTTTGAAACAATTCTTGTTTGAATGTTTTACAAAGGTGTTTGTCTTTTGAAAAGATGTTTCAATGTTTGAAAGTTTATTTTGGGAAATTGTTTTGAAATTATGTATTTTGATATTAGCAAGGATGTTTGCAAGAGATCAAGTAACTATGAGTTGTCTACCCTACTCAAAGATCTTTCCTACACATTTTCAACCCTTTGAAATTATTGTTTTACCATTGTATTTGATAAACAAACTTGTGTTTGGATGTTAAATGGGACAGGCGCGGGTCATCGTATGACCATGATAACAATATTGCCAAGTATCTTAGCAAGTTTTTTGTGGGACTAGATCATTTTTGTATAGGCAACCAAGATAGCGTCATCGAGGGACTATGATCTTTTGTTTTGATTTTGTTTTACCAAGATACCTAGCATGCATACCATGGCCATTTTAAAGGCAACAAGTGGATGAAACCCTAGGGGTGCTTGTGTGCATTGTGTTGTCATTTTCATGCTTTTTGTCTTGTGTTTAGTCAAGCTATTTGTTTGATTTTGGATATTTGCATACAAACCCTAATCTTTCTATCATGGCATATTTGAAAGCAATAAAAGCGTAAAAGTAAATCTAATGCTATTACAACATGATTATGGGAAGGGGGATACAAATTTGAATTTGGGATATTTGCAAAAAATTAAAACCCTAATATTATTACAACCATATTGAATTCTTTGTACAAATGAATAAATGGACAAACATTTAAATGCAATACACGTATAAATATGCAAAGATGTTTTTTTGTATTATTTTTATGTATGTAAAAATAAATTATTTCTGTATCAAAAAAAGAGAAAATAAAAGATTATTTTTATTAAGGGTGAAAACCCTAATTTTTTTGGTTTATATATATATATATATATATATATATATATATATATATATATATATATATATATATATATATATATATATATATATATATATATATATATATATATATTAATATTTATTTATGTACAAGTAAATAAAATATGTACAAATGTTTAGAAAATAAAAATATGTGAGAAAATATTATTTAAGTGTATAAATAATAAAAATAACAATATATGATATTTTTTGTATTATTTACAAGTTTTTATTTAAGAAAATAAAGGTATATTATTTAATAAACTATTTTTATGCTAGAAAAAATGATAAAAATTATGAAATAAAATATACAAATTTATGAAAATATTTTTAGTAATTTTTTATGTTTAGAAAAATAAAATAAAGTCAGAAATGAAAAAATATGAAAATATAAAACAATGGGCCAAGGGGGTGTAAACAACAAGAGGGATGTGTCAATAGCAAGGAAATGCCAAGGCCCAGCCCAGAGTCAGCTTCGTCTTCAACCTTTGAATAAGAAAACGCGCGCTATGTACAAATTTGTATCTCCTATTTCAATGCTTAAAAACAAAAACTTGTAACATGAAAGTTATAGAGCATGATCATACGATTCTAACCATATAAAAAACTTAACCTAACTCTCAAAGACCAGAGATAATTTCTCTGGCCCTAATTTCTAACCTAGTTTTTTCAGAAAGTTCATCATTCAAATTCTCCCAACACAGTTAACTTAAAAGAAATCTATGTATATGTGCAGCTTAAGGGCAATGAGTACTACATTTTTTATTCATAAACCTAAGCCTAATGTTTCCTAAATAGAGAGATAGAAGTTTGAACTTTACCTGTTTCATTTGAACTCGAGTATGGCAATGCAGGGGTTTTCAGTGAGGCCTGAGATGCTGGCAAGCTTGCTTGAAGTTCCTTTGAGCTTTCCCAATGGCTAGCTAGCTTTGAACTTGCTTGAATAAGCTTGTAGAAGTCAACCTGCACAGTCATAATTCAAGAATGTTGAAGCTTGAAAACAAGGTTACAATTACTGGCCAATGGTTGGGATAGCTTAGGTGTGTTGTTTAGAACGTGTTTAAAGTGGTTTGGGGGAAAACGCACGAGTAGTTTTTGTTTTGGAAATCAAAATGCAGAAGCTGCCATGTTTTGCAAGTTTTTGGTATTTTGGTGTTCAAGGGTGTTTGAGGACTAGTTATCTCGTGTTTCTGACCCTAGGCAATATGCAAAAGTTGGTTCAAATGTTTACAAAGCTTGGTTTTATCAGATTGCAAAGATGTTGACCTTTTGCAAGGTTTCTTGGTTTGGAAGCAAAAGTGTGAAATGACCAAGGGCAGGCCTGTACAGGCTAGCTTCAAGCATGCACAAAGTTGTTGTACCTTTGCCTAAGTTTATGGAGTTTGTTTTCTGCAAAATACTTGGTGCAATGCTCAAGAGAAACAAATTGGCAAAAGTTGTGCTTTATGTAAATGGCAATGTTCACTTTTTGCCAAAAATGGATTAAACCCTTGTGTAAACTTCTAAAGATCAGAACAATGCCTTAATCCATTGAGTTTGCATTCAATTTTTGAGTGTGGAATGGTTTAAGGGTTTGTAAGCAAGTACAAGCAAGGCTGGATTGAAATTGCAACTTGTAGCAACATGAAAAATGCCATGGATCAAAGTGACTTTTTGCCAAATTCAAACCTTCGATTCTCCCTAACCACAAATGATTTTGGAGAGTTCTTGGACATTTTGGAAAGATTGTAACATTCTCTACAATCCATCTTTGAAATGAATTTTGGAATTCCAACTGGAACCATGTGAGAAATTGCCATGAAGATAGGTCAAAATCTTGCCTAAACTAGGGCAAAATTTCACTAAGTTAAAAGTTTCATGGACCCTTATTCCAAAAATCATAACTTGAGATCCAAGCATCCTTTGGGAAAACTTTGTGAATCAAAGTTGTAGATTTTGTGGAGTAATACAACTTTCATGTTTGAAGTTTTGTTTTAATCCAATTGTATCATGGTGAAAATGTTGGGAAAGTTGGGAAAAAATGAGAAAATTTCATAACTTAGAAAATTTCTAAGTTATGAAAATTTTCAATCTTAAACCCTAATTTCCAAAATTAGGTTTCTTGATGAACAAGTTTCATGTTTTGACACATCTTGATGAAAAATGACCCTTGGCACTTGATTTTGACCAAAAAGTCAAAGTTTGACTTTTCAGTGTACAATTGATTTTTGATCAGTTGATTGGAAAATTCATCTGTCAATCCAATGCTTTTGAGATCTTTTGAAGCTTTTTATTAGGTCAAGATGGTGCCATTGAGTCCTTGAATCCATGCTTGAACCCAATTTGCCATTGGCTAGGTCAAAAATCAGAAATTGCCCTTCTGCAGTCAAAACCCTAAAAATGACCATTTTAGCCTTTTGATGATCTGATCAAATTTCTTGAGGAGTTGTGGTCCAAACTTGATAAAATGGTTCATATGAGCCTATAATGTTGATGTGGATAAAAAATTATGAGGTTTGACTGTAAATTGGCCATAGTTGACTTTTTCCCCAATACAGTTGATTTCTAGGTCAACTATCCAATTGACTGGGCAAAAACTTGATTCAAAACTTGAAACTTGGTATGGGTAATCTTATAAGTCCAACATGAAGTACGAAAGTCATATTGAGCATTGAAAGTCCAAAAATCCATGTGCAAACTCAATCCCTAATTTCAGGTCAACAGTGCAAGGAGATGTCTTGAGCATAGTAAACCCTAACTTGGTCTTGAGTTCAAAGAGTCTTGTGAGGGGAAATCTTGATAAAATGAGAGGGAAAATTTTGGGGTACAACATCTGCCCCTGTTCAATCTTCTTGAACCTGAAGAGTTAGATTGGCGAGTTTTCCTTTCGTGACTCGAAGGTAAAAGATGATTGGACACTAGAGTGCCCGTAAATTTGCACTCGTCAAAATATGGTTGAGAGAATGGGCTTAAAGATGCCATTTGGAAGTGTGAATCTTGCTGAGATGGGCTTAAAGATGCCATCCAAGAATGTTGGTTGAAAATCAGGAGAACGAGCGCCAGAATGGTATCCGTGTCGGGAGCATCTCTGAGCCGGGGATCTGAATAAGCAATAGAATTGCATCCGTGTCTGGAGCGTCTCTAAGCTATTTTCTAAACTTTGAATATGAATAAGAAATAGAATTGCATCCGTGTCTAGAGCGTCTCTGAGCTGTTTTCATAGCTTTACATCTGAATAAGCAATAGAATTACATCCGTGTCTGGAGCGTCTCTAAGCTGTTTTCTGAGGCTGAACCTGAACAAGCGATAGATTAGCATCCATGTCTGGAGCATCTATAAACTGTTTTCATGATCCTTGAATTTGAATAAGCAATAGATTAGCATCCGTGTCTGGAGCATCTCTAGGCTGTTTTCTGAATTTTGAATATCTATTAAAGATAGCTGTTAATCTTATCCTGAAAAAGGGTAAAATGTTAGCTGAAACACAAAGTTATGTTGCATGAAATGTATGATGCAATATGTGTTTTATCAATGTTTATGATATATGATTGTATTGTATGCGCATGTAAGCTAATTAGCTGTCTTGCTGAGGAAAATAAATCCTTGATAGCTGGAGATAATAAAATCTTTGACTGTTGAAGATGAGAAATCCTTGCTGACTGCATGGGGATAGAGAATCCTTGGCAACTCGTGGAGATTATCAAAACTTTGACAACCTTCGTGGGGATGTGAGAATCCTTCACAACTTTCCTGGGGATTATACAATGAGAATCCTTACTCGGCTGGGGAATAAGGGAAACTCTGGAGATCTCTATCGGGAATCACACAAAGGAAAACCTTGATCTGCTGGAGAATAAGGAAGGCTCAGATGGCTTCTATGGAGAAATGAGAATCTTCAATCTTCTAGGGGGATAAAAAAATCTGACAAATTCATGCTGAGAGTAAAGAAGGCTCTGGCAATTTCACTGGGGAAATAAGAATGAGAATCTTCATTCTGTTGGGGAGTGAAAACTCTGCGGGGAGTAGCTATATTGCTGGAGAGTAAGCTATCCTGTTGGAGAGTAGGTTCTGGACCCTGGGGGAAAAAGCTTATTGCTGGGGATTAGCTATCCCGCTGGGGAGAACAGGAGCTTGGGTTGTATGCCAATCTACTGGGGAATTATCCTAGGTTGGGGACAAGACAAAAGTTAATTGTTATCTGGTTGATTCTCAGATTTTAAGACAACTTGCTGGAGAATCTGGAGACGCTGAATGGTTTCCGTTGTGGATTGATAGTTTGACTCCGTTGGGGAAGACAGTTTTAAGATAAATCTCTGGGGAATTATCTGGTTTTAAAGCGACTCTACGAGGAATTTGAAGGAAACTGCATGGTTTCTACTAGGGTTTAAAGGTTGAATATTTGACTCCGTTGGGGAAGAAAGTTTCATCTTCACTGAGGATCTGTAATTCAAAGTTTTGGCTCCGCTGGGATTGGGAGTTTGAAGATTTAACCTTGACGGGGATTTTGAATTTTAACTCCGCTGGGGATATGTATCTCAAGGCTTTAGCTCCGCTGGGGATCTAGATGATGTACTGCAGGGGATTTCTCTTGGAATAGCCTAAAGACGTTTTCCTATACTTTCAACCTGTCAGTAATTATTCTTTCGCATTTTGTTTATTTGTAAGCAGTGATTATATTCAAATGCATATGCTCATTTAATAAATCATTGGACGTTTTCAAATAAAACACAAGTGTAAATAAAGAAAAGGCAAATAATTTTCTGCACTTTGAAGTATCTTTGTATTAACTTTGTGTAAGTATTTTGTACAAAGGAGACAAACATCCTAGTAAGAGAATGTTTTCATAAAAAATGAGAGAAATTTATACAAAGAAAGGTGGCTATGTGTAAAATTCCATGGGGTTCCCATTTTGCTATAGCCTTCGTAACTCTGAACATCTTATCCATTTGTTGCTTCGCCCAAAGATGATTGGATTGATCAGAAGCCTGGAGCTTGTTGGTGAAGAGATTGTCCTTAAAGTGATCCGAAGAGACATAGTCATACGCTTTAATTCCCTAACTTTTTCCTGGACCTCCCTTTCGGGTTTTCGATCCACCGGGAAACCCTTTTTTGCCCAAGTCGCCCTTTCAGGTTTTCAACTTTCCGGGTGTACAGATTTTTTTGTTTATCCCTAATTTTTTTCTGAACCGCCCTTTCGGGTTTTCGATTCACCAGGATGCCCATTTTTTCCCAAGTCACCCTTTCGGGTTTTCAACTTGCTGGGTCGTTTTATGCGTAGTATCTTTTGACTATGTCTGCGTTCGCAGGGTGTGGCAGGTCGTCGTCGTCCATGGTGGTTAATATCATTGCCCCACCAGAAAAGATGTTTTTGATCACAAATGGTCCTTCGTAAGTAGGAGTCCATTTTCCCCTGGGATCACTTTCCGGCAAGATGATCCGCTTGATTACAAGATCTCCGACTTGATATATCTGGCGCCTGAATTTCTTGTTGAAAGCTTTGATCATCCGTTTTTGATACGTCTGACCGTGGCAAACAATAGTAAGTCTCTTTTCGTCAATCAAGTTAAGTTGATCAAGCCGGGTCTGAATCTAATCGTCTTCACTCAAACCAGCATCTTTCATGATTCTCAAGGAGGGAATCTGAGCCTCGATAGGTAAAACACCTTCCATGCCGTATACCCAAGAAAAGGGTGTTACCCCAGTTGATGTACGTGCCGTGGTACGGTACCCGTGAAGAGAAAACAGTAATATCTCATGCCAGTCCTTGTAGGTGACTGTCATCTTTTGAATGATCTTCTTGATATTTTTGTTCTCAGCTTCGACAACACCGTTCATCTTTGGCCGATAGGGAGATGAATTGTGATGTTGAATCTTGAACTGTTCGCATAAAGCGGTAATCATAGTGTTGTTAAGGTTTGTACCATTGTCCGTGATGATCCTGTTGGGGATACCATACCGGCAAATAAGATTCTGTTTGATGAACCGGGCAACCACATTCTTTGTAACGGAGGCAAAGCAAGCTGCTTCGATCCATTTGGTAAAGTAATCAATGGCCACCAGAATGAAGCGGTGTCCATTGGATGCCATAGGCTTGATCTCTCCAATCATGTCGATTCCCCACATAACGAATGGCCAAGGAGCTGTTAAGACGTTGAGGGGAACTGGAGGTATGTGTACCTTATCCGCATAGATTTGGCATTTGTGACAAGTACGGGAATGTTGATGACAGTCAGCTTCCATGGTAGACCAGTAGTAGCATGCCCGTATAATCTTCTTAGCCATCGTATGTCCGCTTGAGTGAGTGCCAAAGGTACCATTATGCAGTTCAGCCATAATCTGTTCAGCTTCAACCTTATCCACACAACGAAGCAGAATGCAATCATGATTGCGCTTGTATAGTGTTGTACCCAAAAATTTTCCCTCCCATATTCCTCAAGATTTGTCAAGAATAATCTTCAAATTACTCAAATTAGCTCAAGGGTTGTACAGTCAAACCACCTCCTAAGACAGCTAAAATTAGGGTTTTGGTTCTTTCAAGGAATTTGAGGTTTTCAATGGTTCAATCAAGTCTCATAGGCCTATATACATTCTCAAGCACCTACATGCCAAGTCTCAAGACTCACAATGCCAATTGGCACAGTCAAAAGCTCCATTTGATCCACAGTTCACTGCAGGGGCAAAATGGTCATTTTGCAGTCAAAAGTCAGAATTTTTGGTAAACATCTTATTTTGAGTCCACAATCATCATTTGATCAAGTCTTGATCATGATTCCACAAGAATAGCTCAAAAAAATCATCAAGATGCAAAAAGTTATTATTTTTGGACAGCAGAAAAGTCAATTGTATCTTGAACAGGGCATAACTTTTTCATGGTTTATCTGAAAAATCCCATCCAATGCTCATTTTGAAGGGGATGAAATTTCCTACAATCCATCTTCACACTCCAAGTTCAAGAAATGCCCTCACAAAAAGTTAACAATTTCCACATTATAGGTCAAATTCAAAAGTCAACAAAAGTACACTTTGAGTCAAAGGCCATAATTTGAGATTGATAAATCCAAATGACATGGGACCAAAGGCATTTGTTAGAGGACTTCAAGAGCTTTCCAAAATGTCCAAGAACATGGTCATATGATTAAAATTGAGCAAGTTGTGCATTGGAGAAGTTGGGAAATTTTCATGAATTTGCAAAAGTCAACTTTGCTCAAAACACCTTCTTTTTGCTAATGGGCCTCAAATATCTTCTTGAAACTTCATCCATGACCTATTCACGACCCATCAAGCTTAATGGAATTTATTTTCTTATTTTTATTGATTAATTGGATTTTTAATTAATATTAATTCATTTAATTAATTTAAATTGTAGGAAAATGCAAGATTTGATTTTTCAATCAATTTGTGAAGCAAATATGGTCAAGATATGCTGGCAAATTCGTGCACAAGTCAAAGATACAAAAATCTCCAAATTTGGGAACATTTTCCAATCATGAAAAATCAAAAATATTTGATTTTCAATCAAAGATTTAATCATCATTGCACATGGATTTTTGCCCAGCTCTTGACCTAATTCAGTTGCCTTATATATATGCAAGCAAACCCTAACCTAAGAGACGTGAAAAAGCTGCAGAAAAGAACCATACAGTTTCAAAAAATTCCAAGAAAATTGAAAACTGATTTTTGCATTCTAGGGCGATTTAAGGATTTTTGATCATTCAAACACATTGTAGGAGATTCCAGGAACGTGTTGCAATCAAATTCCAGTACCAAAGCTCAAGGAATCGTTCATTACAGTTCCACGGTTTGCCTTTTTTATTCCAAATCGTATTTCTTGATTCATGTGCATTTAACATGTTTTCATGATTGTTTTGCATTGCTAGAGGCCATATGAAGCTAATGGCATGGCTTAATTAGACTGTAATGACCTGAATCAAAAGATGCCATGAACGAATTTCTAGGTTTCTTGAGCTTTAAATTAGGGCTATTCAATCCAGGCAAAATTAGGACTTGTGAGACATATGGTTGAGATCACGAGACCAAGACGAACACAACTGACCCCTCGCGAAATATTTATATGTATCATAGTGCTAATCGCTATTTTTCGTGCAAGCGCATAGTGGAGGTTAAAAACCCCCGCTATATGTTTATGTTTTTGCAGGTACAACAAAGAAGATGATGAGGTGTTGATACTCCATTGGACCATTTGAATCAGCGCGCGTTTTGTTTTGTTTTCAGCATATTTGTTTATTTTCTTATATAATTATTGCTCTTTATTTTAATAACAATTGGAACAACTTGGATGGGTGGCAGGGACGCGTGCATATGATCATTGGGACCTGGGTTCGAACCCCAGGTCCCCCAAATATTTGTTATAATTTTTCTTTAGGTGATTGTGTGTGACGCAGCAGGCATAGCATACTACACACCTCTAATCCCAGCACGTCATGTGTCTTCAAACTCAACTCCAATGGCCTGGATGGAAGGACTATCCTAGTCCTCAGTCAACAAACGCATAGCTAATCCAGAAAGTCAAGCAGGCTGGAAACAATTGGGCTTCAGATTTCAAAACACACCTCCTAACTTGGGCCAACACCCCCTGGGGTTATTTCTTTTTCTTCTTTTATATTTTCTATTTAATTGTTTTACTAATTATTATTATTATTATTTAATTAACCAAATTAATTTTTTTCATAATAAATTCAAAAAACTAAAATATAATATTTATTATTATTATTTATTCAAAATTAATTTCATCCTTAATTGGTTATTTTTGTAAATAAATACTAACATAATTAATTTAGTTTGTTAATTAGGTTAATTTTATTATTTTGCAATAATTTAAAATCAACATAGAATTAGGGTTCTTGACAATTTTAATCCTTTAGTTTTTATTTCCTTAAAAAATATAAAATCTCAAAAGTATTTATTTTAATTAATTAATTCCCTTTTTTATTTAGAACTAATTCTTAAATTCAAAAAGTAACAAAGATATCTCTTTCTTTCTCAAAAAAGGGGTCAAAACCCTAAAACATTCCGATTCAATTTTCTCTCGCGCGTGTGATTTTTGATCCAATTATGTAATTGTTCCGAGGATGTAATAGCTTTAATTAGGACTTATTTATCGCTTTATTTATTTTCTCGCATTTACTTTTCAAGGGTTTGTTTTTGGCGATGTAAATACCCGACGCCTTCTAATAGTTTAGCTTTATTTTTCGCAATTATTAACTGCTAGATGTATGTTAACTAGGCTATGCATGACAAGACTTCTCTTAAATTAAAATCAATCGTAGCTCACCATAACATGTACAAAGATAACTTAACATGAAACCTGACACACGTGCACATGCCACTCTTAGGGTACGCCTCGCTTGGTTGCCTCGACGTGGTCATTGAGTATAGGGTGTTTTAGAGGTCGCCCTCCTGTCTAAAGATCAAAGTTGCCTCGAAACAGTTGCCTCGGATAAAACGATCTAAGACATTAGGGTTACCGCTAAGGCGTCCTATTATTGCTTTGGTGACCACATGTCCCATATAATCGAATTGACCCGAAACTCCAACGACGATGCTACCTACTCCTCAATAGTGGGATAGTACTGTCTAAAGGACATTTACACAGCTTAATTTCTTTTGAGTAGGTAGAGGTTCTTAGGTACTTGCTCTTTCAAAACGAAACAACTTTTCGCACTTACACTTTTCTGACAAAAGTTTTCAAACAAACACTTCATACACTCTTGAGGACAAATACAAGAGTTAAATCGAAGTTTTCAAACAA
Source organism: Vicia faba (assembly GCA_948472305.1). NCBI lineage: Eukaryota > Viridiplantae > Streptophyta > Magnoliopsida > Fabales > Fabaceae > Vicia > Vicia faba. The sequence continues at coordinate 1,046,112,052 of OX451737.1, forward strand.
ACTTTTTCAAAACCCACAAACACAAGAAAAGAAAAACATTTTTGAAAACATAGTGAGCAAGTACCTAAGAGCCCGTGGATAACGACAGATAGAAAGGGTCCTAACACCTTCCCTTTCTATAATCTACCTCCCGAACCCGATAAACATCTCGAAAAGGAATTTTGCTATGCTTTTGTCCTTTCCTTGTTGGAGAAAATAAAAGACGGTGGCGAATCTTGCTTACCGCGACATTTTGCTAAACGCAAGCGCGAACCTGCATTCCAAAACAGTCAGTTCTATTTCCACCGATCACAGAACTGGCGACTCTGCTGGGGACTTAATAAGTGAGGTATACCTTAGGATTAGATCACTATGTTTTCAATTGTATGCCTTGTATGCTTTAATTTTGTGGGTTTGCATCGGAGTTTTATAGATCCTAACCCGGATCTGGGGTACCCTTTTTTAGGTAAGTAGCAATAAACTGTGAGGGACCTGTCCGGCATAGACCGACACGGGTGAAGCAGTAGCTACGTTGGTGTGACACCTTAGTCTGTACCGATATCCCTTGTGTTGGAATGAGGAGAATATGGGTCTTATGAGGAGTCATTAAGCACCAACTGACCTTAGAACCTTAAATTGACCAACTTGGCCATAGAACAGTAGCAGTATGCTACACTCATTGAGGCTAAACTCTTGTGATGGTTCCGACCGCAAGAAAAGGTTGCCAAACTGGAATTATGACCGATCGAGGGTAGTCAGTGATATTGAGATCCTCTAGAACCCGATTACTATTTTTAGGACAGGTCTTAACCAACTGAAACTGAAAGAGGGTAGTACCTAAACTTCATGCTAGCCTGAACTCTAAGGGCTCTTTTGTGTGACTTGTGTGCATCTACCATGTTTGCCTTTTATGAATACTTGTGGTGTGCCTTTATCATGACATCATAACATCATACCATTGCATGCATCCTGCATAAGGACTAACCCATTTCAAAGACAAGAGGGTTTCATCTTTGCTCTGTTTTGTAGGACATCATGATGCCCATGCGTAGGAATACTATCCGGCTCAACTTTGTTCAACCACCTGCTTTTCTTACAGAATTGGTTGATAGGATTCCAAACACTACTTCCTTCATCAAGAGGCATGGTTCTCTTCTCAGTTTAGTCACTTAAAAGTGGGACCAACAACTGATGAGTGTCCTGGTCCAGTTTTATGATCCCCTATACCATTGCTTCACCTTTCAAGACTTCCAGCTGGTCCCTACCCTGGAAGAATTCTCTGAGTTGCTTGGTATCCCTGTTTTGGAACAGATTCCATTCACTGGTTGGGAAAAGACTCTTAGGCCTGAAGAGATTGCTGCTGCCCTTCACCTGACCAAAGAAGAAGTCATGGCTAACTGGGAGACTAGAAGTGGAGTTAAGGGCTTTTTGGCTAAGTTTCTGATTGGCAAAGCTAATAGTTTCTGGAATGACTTAGACTTCAGAGCGTACGAAGACATTCTGGCTCTCTTAATCTATGGTCTAGTATTGTTTCCAAATCATGATACCTTCATTAATGTCAACGCCATAAGGATCTTCATCTCTCGGAACCATGTACCCACTCTCTTGGGTGATATCCTTCAACAGCTCTATACTCGTACTGATCGAAGACGGGGAACTTTATGGTGCTGTGCTCCTTTATTGGTGAGGTGGTTTATTTCGCACCTCCCTAAGTTCGTACTGAAGAACAAAGAAGGAAGGGTCTGGGCTCATAGGATAATGTCTCTCACTGATAATGACATCCTTTGGACTCTCAGAGGTTTAGATGAGGTGGCCGTTATTGATCGTTGCGGAGAGTATCCTAATGTTCCATTGATCGGAACCCAGGGAGGAATCTCTTATAACCCATGTTTATCTCTCCGTCAGTTTGGAAGAGCCAGAAGAGAGGGGCCTAATGAGATGTTGATACCTCACATCAATTTCGAGTTTCAGGTAGATAGTGACGAGCTGCGTCGTAGATTCATCCGAGCTTGGGATAGAGTTCACAAAGCTGACCCACATGAGTTGGGACCAAAGACTTCTCTACCAATGGAATCCTACTACAGATGGGTCCGCATCCGTGCTCAGAAGTTAGGTATGCCATACGAAGCTGTTAGGCCTATTACTCTTGAAATTGCTGATAAAGATGGGGTTCCTCCAACTGTTCTCCGTCCTCATATGCCCACTGATGTTGACACGCTGAAGAGGTCTTGGGCACAACTGCAGGAAGAATGGGATTCTTATCGGGAAAGGTTTAATGAACAAGAACAGAAGATCCAGAAGCTGACCAAGCAATTGGAGAACGAGCGGATCCTGAATAACTATATCTGTACCGAGAAGAAGAGGCCATGGGAGCATTGATGGGCATTTGATGTTTCTTTTACAACTTTTATTTACTTTTCAGTATTTCCATTCTTGTAACGCCTAAGGGCAATTTGTTGAACAATTTAAACTCCGAAGTTAAATCTAATAAAGTGTGTTTCCTTTTTGTCTACAAAGTTGAATCCCGATTGTCTTTGAAAACATAAATCATACGCATTTCATTTCATCATATGCATAACAGGTACCCTTTTTACAGGTCACTTATCTTCTTCGCTGTTTATTTCAGCAATCATCATGTCTACTGAACCTTCCACTGAACAAGCTATCAAGGCCCTCCAGGCCCAGAATGCCCAGTTCCAAGAGTTGGTTATGAGCCTAGCCAAGGGTCAACAGGAGTTGAAAACTCTGATTCTGAAGAAGAAGAAGAAGAGGACCGTCTTGTTCAACACTGGACGCAGATTTGGGAATGGACTGCAGAATGAGGTTGAGCTGACTACCTCATATGTAGGCAAAGACAGCCCACAAGAGAGAAGGGTTCTTAGTCCCGTGGTCTCCGACAACGAGACAGATTATGATGAAGAACAGTATCCTCCTGCTGAGGATAGGTATAAACAGCTGGAAGACCGCTTAAGTGCTATGGAGATACAGAATGTGCCTGGGTTGGACTTTGGAGACCTAGGCTTATCCTCTGGGGTGGTGATTCCCCATAAGTTCAAGGCACCTGCTTTTGCTAAATATGACGGAGCCTCCTGCCCAAAGCTACATCTCCGGTCGTATGTAAGGAAGATCCAACCTTACACTGCTGACAAGAATTTGTGGATCCATTTCTTCCAGGATAGTCTTTCAGGGACTCAACTCGAATGGTTCTATCAGCTGGATGGAGCCAGTATTCGTAACTGGGAGGATTTGGCTACTGCATTCTATAAGCAGTATCAGTATAATTCTGACCTCGCTCCTACGCGTACCCAACTCCAGGGTATGTCACTAGGGACGGGTGAAGGATTTAAAGAGTACGCCAAAAAATGGAGGGACCTGGCCGGAAGGGTGCAGCCACCTTTGACTGATCGTGAGCTGGTTGATATGTTTCTGGGGACCCTGTCTGGTCCATTCTTCAACCATTTGATTGGAAATTCTTCAGCCGGGTTTACAGACCTTATCTTGACTGGTGAGAGAATTGAAGCTGGTATCAAGTCTGGGAAGATACAGAAAGGTGCCTCCTCGAGCACTGAGAAGAAACCATTCAAGAAGGAATCTAGTGCTGTCTATGGTTCAAGGAGACAGAATAGACCGGAACGCCGCCAAGCTGTCAACGCGGTGGTTATTTCAAAACCTGCTGCTGCTCCTCAGCATCACAACCAACAAAGGGGTGAGAGACCTAGAAGGCAGTTCACTCGGCTCAGCATGACCTTGTCCCAGATATTTCCGCAGTTACTGACAACCAATCTGGTGACTATAAAAGAAGCTCCGAAGGTTGTAAACACAACGTCCCCAAAGTACAATCCTAACGCCCGCTGCGCTTATCACTCTGACAGCCCGGGGCATACTACAGATGATTGTTGGGCTCTGAAGAATAAGGTTCAGGACCTAATTGATGCTAAAGAGATAGAGTTCGAGGCACCCGAAAGGCCCAATGTTGTGACTGCTCCCATGCCCAAACATGGAGCAAATGCTGTAGAGGAAGACCTGTTTGTAGCCTCTGTGGATGACATTGTTACTCCGCTGTTGAGTGTCAAGAGGAACCTGTTGCTAGCCGGTTTATTTCCGGGATGTAGTAAAGGTTGCCATCTATGTTCTGTTTCACCTACTGGTTGCCCATCTTTGAAGTCAGGTATCTAAAACCTGATGGATAATAAAAAAATCCTGTTTGAAAAGATTGTTGTTCTTGCTACCCCTACTGAAGAAGTTTCCATTGTCACCATTTTCAACAATTCTCCCAAGGCTCCCCCGAGGAAGCCTGTCAAAATTATGCCTGTTCAGAAGATTGCACCTATAATCATCACTGTTCCGGGGCCCCTCCCCTATACATCTGACAAAGCTATCCCGTGGCACTATGGGGCAGATGTTTATGTTCTTGGGGTTAAGCAAGAGTTTGATACTAGTACCGGCATCAACAACATCACCGGGCCTGCCAAAGTCACCCGCAACGGTAGACTTTTCTCACCAGATATTGCGCCACCAATTATCTAGAGACCTATTGTCATCACACCTGCAAGTGTGCCTATTTCTCTTCCTGACCAAGTTCCTATTCCTACCCCTGCTGCCGAGTCATCTAACGCTCAGGGCAAAGGGATCACCACTGATATGCCTGCCCAGACGGAGGCACCGAAGACTATTACTGTTGAAGCTTCCAAACAGGAGATGGAAGAGATTCTTAAGATTATCAAGAAGAGTGATTATAATGTAGTAGAGCAGCTGGGGCAAACCCCCTCCAAGATTTCTATGCTATCACTGTTGTTGTGTTCAGAGGCCCATGCCAAGGCTCTGATTACCTTCCTGAAGACGGCCCACGCGCCACAAGATACGTCAGCTGATCAGTTCACCGATTGTGTGGCCAACTTAACTGCTGATAATGGTTTTGGTTTCTCCGACGCTGATCTGACCGCTAAAGGGAAGAACCATAACGATGCCCTGCAAGTCTCCATTGAATGCAGGGGCACTACTCTTGCACATGTGTTGGTTGACACTGGGTCCTCATTGAACGTCTTGCCCAAGAAATCTCTAGACAGGTTAGATTGCGAGGGTTTGGAGCTAAAGCCAAGTAACATTATTGTCCGGGCCTTTGACGGGTCTAAAAGGATGGTACATGGCGAGGTTGATATTCCAATCAGGGTTGGTTCGCAGGTCTTTGATTCTACATTCTATGTGATGGACATCCGACCGTCCTATTCTTGTCTGTTGGGTCGTCCTTGGATCCACAAGGCTGGAGCTGTGACCTCCACACTACATCAAAAGCTGAAGTACCCGGTCAGAGGGAAGATTGTGACAGTGCAGGGGGAGGAGGAATACATGGTCAGGCACCTTAACTCATTCCGGTACATAGAAATGGATGGGGAGTTCATTGAGACCCCATTTCAACACTTTGAAGAGGTTCCCCAGACACTGGCATCAGCTGAAACTGTGATTGAAGATTCTCCTTTGAAGATGGCTTCCTTAAAGGATGCCCGGGCTGTTGTTGAGAAGGGTGAGTATGCAAACTAGGGCCGACTTCCTGATTTCACTCAGAAGACTGACAAGTTTGGTTTGGGTTTCACTGCAGAAACTCAGAGGGCTGTTCGTAGTGCAAGGATTGGAAGACCTCCCGTGTTCATCAGCAACTTGGGAGTAAATGCCATTGAAGATGACATGGAGGAATCTGAATTCGACAGCTGGATCTACCCTACGACCAACGGTGGACCAAACAACTGGACAGCGAAAGACTTCGTCCCTATTACTTTTGTGACTCAGTAATGAACTCCTTTGTTTTGAATTTGTAACAGACAATATCGTGAAACTTTATGGCCCGGTGTCTTACCCGGGGCACCGTGGCTTCATTTGTGAGGGCTTTTGTGTGTCATTTTCATATATCATTAATAAAAGCATTGGACATTTTTTGAATTTCAAATCTTGCGCTCCTTGTCTTTCTTTATTATATATTGCAAAATAGCTATTTACACACACTCACATATACAGGTCCCAATCCACTCTGGATCTCACTGGTAATGACTCTGCTACTGCCATTTATGACTTCGAAAATCCGATCAACTTAGCCGAAGACGAAGGTGAAGATGATTGCGAAGTGCCTGGCGAGCTTGCAAGACTGCTAATCCAGGAAGAGAGGGCCATTCATCCACATGAAGAGTCGGTGGAAACGGTGAATCTGGGTACTGAGACAGACAGGAAGGAAGTCAAGATCGGTGCAAATCTGGAGCTTAGTGTGAAACAACGGTTGATTCAGATGCTGCATGACTACGTGGAAATCTTTGCCTGGTCTTACGAAGATATGCCTGGGTTGGATACCGATATTGTGGTTCATCACCTGCCTACCAAGGAAGAATGCCCTCCGGTAAAACAGAAGGTCCGCCGTATGCGTCCAGAGATGTTCGAGAAAATCAAGGCTGAGGTTATGAAACAATTTGACGCCGGTTTTCTAGCAGTAACTTCTTACCCTCAGTGGGTCGCCAATGTGGTTCCAGTGCCGAAGAAAGATGGTAAGGTCCGAATGTATGTTGACTACAGGGATTTGAACAGGGCGAGCCCTAAGGATGACTTCCCTCTGCCTCACATTGACGTTCTGGTTGACAACACGGCTCAGCATAAGGTATTCTCCTTCATGGACGGTTTCTCCGATTATAATCAAATCAAGATGGCTCCTGAAAACATGGAGAAGACCACCTTTGTTACTCAGTGGGGCACCTTTTGCTACAAGGTCATGCCTTTTGGGTTGAAAAATGCTGGGGCAACCTACCAACGTGCCATGGTTGCCTTGTTTCATGACATGATCCATCACGAGATTGAAGTATATGTCGATGATATGATTGCAAGGTCCCAAACTAAGGAGGAACACCTTGACCATCTACAGAAGCTGTTTGACCGGTTGAAGTTGTACAAGCTGACATTAAACCCGAACAAGTGCACCTTCGGGGTGAGGTCTAGAAAACTACTAGGCTTCGTCGTGAGCGACAAAGGTATTCAAGTGGACCCTGCCAAAGTGAAAGCCATACAAGAGATGCCAGTTCCCAAGACAGAGAAAGAAGTCAGGCTTTCTAGGACGGCTGAACTACATTGCCCGATTCATCTCACATCTAACTGCTACCTGTGAACCAATCTTCAAGCTACTGAAGAAAGATCAGGTAGTACGTTGGAACGATGAATGCCATGCCGCTTTCGAAAGAATCAAAGAGTATCTCCAAGAGCCACCCATTCTTATGCCACCGGTTGAAGGGATACCTCTAATCTTATACTTGATAGTACTTGACAACTCAATGGGGTGTGTGCTGGGGCAGCATGACGAGTCTGGCCGAAAAGAGCATGCTATTTATTACCTTAGCAAAAAGTTTACCGACTGTGAGACCCGATACTCACTGCTCGAGAAAACTTGCTGCGCTTTGGTATGGGCTGCTCGCCGGCTGAGACATTATATGCTGACTCACACTACTCTGTTGATTTCAAAAATGGATCCAATCAAGTATATCTTCGAAAAGCCTGCCTTGTCCGGAAGAATAGCAAGATGGCAGATAATCTTGACCGAATATGACATCCAGTACACGACTCAAAAAGCAATCAAGGGAAGTGTATTGGCAGACCATTTGGCACATCAGGCAGTGTATGATTACCAGTCTATAAACTTTGAATTTCCAGACGAGAATATCATGGTAGTAACTGATTGCAAAATACCTGGACCGGATGAAGGACCTGAGGAAGGATCCCGATGGTCTATGCACTTTGACGGAGCCTCAAACGCTTTGGGTAATGGTATTGGTGCTGTGATCATATCTCCTAAAGGCTCCCATACTCCGCTTACCGCCCGACTATGTTTCAACTGCACCATTAACATGGCGGAGTATGAAGCATGCATCATGGGTCTTCGAGCTGCAATTGACCTAAGGATCAAGTTTCTGAGTGTCTTCGGAGATTCCGCTCTCGTGATCAGTCAGATCAAAGGCGAGTGGGATACGAAACACCCAAATCTTATTCCTTACAAGGAGTATGTATTGACATTGCTTCCCCATTTCGAGGAGATAACCTTTGAACATTTCCCAAGAGAGGAGAATCAGTTGGCGGACGCGCTAGCTACAATGTCTTCTATGTTCAAAGTCAAATGGGATAACAAGGCTCCCCGGATCATTATTTGGAAATTGGATGAACCTGCACATTGCTGTGATCTTGAGACCGAAGAGGTAACAGAAAAACCTTGGTATCATGAAGTGAAGAGGTACCTCGAAGCTCAAGAATACCTCGAGGGCGCGTCTGTTAATGACAAGAAGTTTCTAAGAAGGTTCGCGGCAAAGTTCTTCCTCAGCAATGAAAATCTTTACAAACGAAACCATGATTCAACCTTACTGCGTTGTGTGGATAAGATCGAAGCAGAAAGGATCATGGCAGAGCTGCATGAAGGTACCTTCGGAACGCATTCCAGTGGACATACCATGGCAAAGAAAATCCTTCGGGCAGGATATTACTGGTCCACAATGGAAGCCAACTGTTATCAACATTCTCGGACGTGTCACAAGTGTCAGGTCTATGCTGATAAAGTGCACATTCCTCCAGTTCCTTTGAACGTCTTGACCGCACCTTGGCCTTTTGCAATGTGGGGCATTGATATGATCGGCGAAATCAGACCTACGACATCCAACGGGCATCGCTTCATCCTGGTAGCGATTGATTACTTTACGAAGTGGGTTGAAGCAGCTTCCTTTGCCACCGTAACCAATAACGTAGTGGCACGGTTCATTCGGCACAACCTGATCTGTCGATACGGTGTACCTGAGAGGATCATTACGGATAATGGTACCAATCTTAACAACAAGATGATCACTGAGCTCTGCGAGCAATTCAAGATACAGCACCACAACTCTTCTCCCTACCGGCCGAAGATGAATGGGGCTGTAGAAGCGGCTAATAAGAACATTAAGAAGATTGTGCAGAAGATGACAGTGACCTACAAAGATTGGCACGAGATGTTACCATTTTCTCTTCATGGGTACCGTACCTCAGCACGGACGTCAACAGGGGCAACACCCTTTTCCTTGGTCTATGGCATGGAGGCAGTCCTGCCCATTGAAGTTCAGATACCCTCTCTCTGGATCATGAAGGATGCAGGTTTGAGCGAAGATGACTGGATTCAGACTCGGCTTGATCAACTGAACCTAATCGATGAAAAGAGACTCACCGCTATTTGTCATGGTCAGACGTACCAAAAACGGATGATCAAGGCATTTAACATGAAAGTCAGACGACAAGAGTATCAAGTTGGGGACCTGGTAATCAAGCGCATCATTCTACCTCAAGGTGATCCCAGGGGAAAATGGACCCCTACGTACGAAGGGCCATTTGTGGTTAAGAATATCTTCTCAGGAGGAGCTATGATTCTAACCACCATGGACGGTGACGACCTTCCTCACCCCGTCAATGCAGACATAGTAAAAAGATACTACGCATGATTAAAGACCCGCTAGGTCGACTGGCCTAGACAAAAATAAGGGCTTCCCGGCAAACCAAAAGGGTTCGGGCAAAAATAAGGGATGAAAATAAAAAAAAATCTGTACACCCGGCAAGTCGAAAACCTGAAAAGGCGGCTTGGGCAAAAATGGGTATCCCGATGGACTGAAAACCCGAAAGGGAGGTCCAGGCAAAAGTTAGGGATAAGCGTAATACTATGTCTCATTGGATCACCCTGCATCCAGACTTCGGTATCAACCATCAGGCTCGGACGGCACCAATCAATCAAATTCCTCTTCAACTAAGCAGCAAAGTGATGAGATGCCCGAAGACATAAAGGCGATAACAGAGTTGGAACCCAGTGGGATTTTTCACATAGCTGTTTTGTTTTCCTTTTCACAAATTGTATAAACTCTATTTTGTTCGGCGGCATTCTCTTACTAGGACGTCAGCCTCTTGTACAAAAATGCCTATTTACAGGCAAACTTCAAAATCAATACAAGTTCATTTTTCAAACAAATTGCAAATTGTCTTTTCTTTTATCTGTTTTGTTTTGCAAAGAACGTCCAATATTCATTTTTGATATATGCATTTGACATTAATTGTTGTTCATAAATATTTGCATGCGAAACAAAGGACTAATTACGGGTGATATCGGGAGTAGGGGCAATAAGAATTGTCTAAGCGATCTAGTTGCTCTGTCCACCAAGGTACCAAGGTAAGTTCAGCTGAAGAATTTGACCAAGATACCGTCACTCCCCAAGAGTAAGACAGTAATGGGAGCTCTCCCCACTGAGACTTACAACTAACGAATCAGCAATACTCTCCCCAAGCAGAGTTGGTCTACCATCGGCCCTAAAGAAGTTGGGTATCCCCAGTAGATCTTAATATTCCCCATCGGAGTATACAGATATTCCTCATCAAGCATCCCCGACAGTCTTAATATTCCTCAAACGAAATATAAGAATGTTCCCTGGCGGAATACAAGATACCCCTAGTGGAGCCATTTCCCAACGCAGTCTGAAAAAGCTTCCCCTCCAAAGTTGAATCATCTCCCCAGTAGATTCTGGAAGCCTGTCCCCTACAGAATTCAAAAGTTATCCCCCACCAGAGTCTAACTGGGTTATCCTCAACAAGTTGCAACTGAGAGATCATCCCCAGCGAAGTTCTTTCTATCCTCCAGCGGAGTTCATCATCAAAATCCCCCAACAGAGCTTATCAACGGAGTCCCCAGCGGAGTTATCGTTAAAATCTCAGTGAAGCATCTCTTCCCACAGAGTAATTCCCCGCAGAGTAATCTCTTCACCAGGTTTATCCCCCAACGAAGTCATCTTCTCCTACTGGTTTATTCTTGCAATCATCTTCGTTCATCATCCCCAGCGGAAACGAAGAACTCTACTCTTCAACATCAGCCCAGGATTTAACAAACTCCCCGGCATTTGTCAAGGATTTATTTTCCCAGACGAAAATACATTCATAAACATCTCATGCATGACAAAGTGCATACGACACGATCTCATTTTGAGAACATCATACATTTCATACATCATGACATTGCATGCAACTAATGTTTTGCCTTTTCAGGAAAAGGTCAATCCAAAGATGATTACCATCAAACTTTTCAAGTCCCAGTTTAATACCTGTAGCAAGCCAGGAAAAATATCTGTGGACGACTGATTGTAGGTTAATACCTGTAACAAGCCAGGAAAACTATCTACATGAAGAGATTGAAGATTAATACCTGTAACAAGCCAGGAAAACTATCTTTCTTTCTCAGGTCAGAGATTAATGCCTGAAACCAGCCAGGACAGCTATCTCATCGGCCAACCTTTTTAAGTTCCAGATTAATACCTGTAACAAGCCAGGAAAACTATCCGTGGACGACTGATTGTAGATTAATACCTAAAACCAGCCAGGAAAACTATCTACACGAAGAGATTGAAGATTAATACCTGTAACAAGCCAGGAAGGCTATCTTTCTTTCTCAGGTCAGAGATTAATACTTGAAACCAGCCAGGACAACTATCTCCTCGACCAACCTTTTTCAAGTTCCAGATCAACACCTGTAACTAGCCAGGAAATATCTGTGGACGACTGATTGTAGATCTATCCCTGTAACTAGCCAGGAAAGTTATCTACATGAAAAGACTAAAGATCAATACCTGTAACAAGCCAGGAAAACTATCTTTCTTTCTCAGGTCAGAGATTAATACCTGAAACCAGACAAGACAACTATCTACTTGACCATCATCAGGCAACCCTACACCGGTTCCTTCTCTTCCAAGATACAGTTTTACACAGACTCATCATCAGGCAACCCTACACCGGTTCCTTCTCTTTCAGATGCAGTTTTTCACAGACTCATCATCAGGCAACCCTACACAGGTTCCTTCTCTCAACCTACCAAGTTACAATTCAACAAACAATCTCCAAATGGCATCTATAAGCCCATCCCCAACAAGATTCTACCAATAATCTCCAGATGGCATCTATAAGCCCATCCTCCTATCCATCATCTTTCAAAATGGCATCTGTAAGCCCATTCCCGACATCACATTGCTGATACTACACCATGCGAGTGCAAATTTCTGGGCACTTTAGTGTTCAATCATCTTCCACCTTCGGATCACGAAAGGCACGTAAGCCAATCTACATCCTCCGGTTTAAGAAGATTGAACAGGGGCAACTGTTGTACCCCAAAATTTTCCCTCCCATATTCCTCAAGATTTGTCAAGAATAATCTTCAAATTACTCAAATTAGCTCAAGGGTTGTACAGTTAAACCACCTCCTAAGACAGCTAAAATTAGGGTTTTGGTTCTTTCAAGGAATTTGAGGTTTTCAATGGTTCAATCAAGTCTCATAGGCCTATATACATTCTCAAGCACCTACATGCCAAGTCCCAAGACTCACAATGCCAATTGGCACAGTCAAAAGCTCCATTTGATCCACAGTTCACTGCAGGGGCAAAATGGTCATTTTGCAGTCAAAAGTCAGAATTTTTGGTAAACATCTTATTTTGAGTCCACAATCATCATTTGATCAAGTCTTGATCATGATTCCACAAGAATAGCTCAAAAAAATCATCAAGATGCAAAAAGTTACTATTTTTGGACAGTAGAAAAGTCAACTGTATCTTGACCAGGGCATAACTTTTTCATGGTTTATCTGAAAAATCCCATCCAATGCTCATTTAGAAGGGGATGAAATTTCCTACAATCCATCTTCACACTCCAAGTTCAAGAAATGCTCTCACAAAAAGTTATCAATTTCCACATTATAGGTCAAATTCAAAAGTCAACAAAAGCACACTTTGAGTCAAAGGCCATAATTTGAGATTGATAAATCCAAATGACATGGGACCAAAGGCATTGGTTAGAGGACTTCAAGAGCTTTCCAAAATGTCCAAGAACATGGTCATATGATTAAAATGGAGCAAGTTGTGCATTGGAGAAGTTGGGAAATTTTCATGAATTTGCAAAAGTCAACTTTGCTCAAAACACCTTCTTTTTGCTAATGGGCCTCAAATATCTTCTTGAAACTTCATCCATGACCTATGCACTACCCATCAAGCTTAATGGAATTTATTTTCTTATTTTTATTGATTAATTGGATTTTTAATTAATATTAATTCATTTAATTAATTTAAATTGTAGGAAAATGCAAGATTTGATTTTTCAATCAATTTGTGAAGCAAATATGGTCAAGATATGCTGGCAAATTCGTGCACAAGTCAAAGATACAAAAATCTCCAAATTTAGCAACATTTTCCAATCATGAAAAATAAAAAATATTTGATTTTCAATCAAAGATTTAATCATCATTGCACATGGATTTTTGCCCAGCTCTTGACCTAATTCAGTTGCCTTATATATATGCAAGCAAAACCTAACCTAAGAGACGTGAAAAAGCTGCAGAAAAGAACCATACAGTTTCAAAAAATTCCAAGAAAATTGAAAACTGATTTTTGCATTCTAGGGCGATTTAAGGATTTTTGATCATTCAAACACATTGTAGGAGATTCCAGGAACGTGTTGCAATCAAATTCCAGTACCAAAGCTCAAGGAATCGTTCATTACAGTTCCACGGTTTGCCTTTTTTATTCCAAATCGTATTTCTTGATTCATGTGCATTTAACATGTTTTCATGATTGTTTTGCATTGCTAGAGGCCATATGAAGCTAATGGCATGGCTTAATTAGACTGTAATGACCTGAATCAAAAGATGCCATGAACGAATTTCTAGGTTTCTTGAGCTTTAAATTAGGGCTATTCAATCCAGGCAAAATTAGGACTTGTGAGACATATGGTTGAGATCACGAGACCAAGACGAACACAACTGACCCCTCACGAAATATTTATATGTATCATGGTGCTAATCGCTATTTTTCGTGCAAGCGCATAGTGGAGGTTAAAAACCCCCGCTATCTGTTTATGTTTTTGCAGGTACAACGAAGAAGATGATGAGGTGTTGATACTCCATTGGACCATTTGAATCAGCGCGCGTTTTGTTTTGTTTTCAGCATATTTGTTTATTTTCTTATATAATTATTGCTCTTTATTTTAATAACAATTGGAACAACTTGGCTGGGTGGCAGGGACGCGTGCATATGATCATTAGGACCTGGGTTCGAACCCCAGGTCCCCCAAATATTTGTTATAATTTTTCTTTAGGTGATTGTGTGTGACGCAGCAGGCATAGCATACTACGCACCTCTAATACCAACACGCCATGTGTCTTCAAACTCAACTCCAATGGCCTGGATGGAAGGACTATCCTAGTCCTCAGTCAACAAACGCATAGCTAATCCAGAAAGTCAAGCAGGCTGGAAACAATTGGGCTTCAGATTTCAAAACACACCTCCTAACTTGGGCCAACACCCCCTGGGGTTATTTCTTTTTCTTCTTTTATATTTTCTATTTAATTGTTTTACTAATTATTATTATTATTATTTAATTAACCAAATTAATTTTTTTCATAATAAATTCAGAAAACTAAAATATAATATTTATTATTATTATTTATTCAAAATTAATTTCATCCTTAATTGGTTATTTTTGTAAATAAATACTAACATAATTAATTTAGTTTGTTAATTAGGTTAATTTTAATATTTTGCAATAATTTAAAATCAACATAGAATTAGGGTTCTTGACAATTTTAATCCTTTAGTTTTTATTTCCTTAAAAAATATAAAATCTCAAAAATATTTCTTTTAATTAATTAATTCCCTTTTTTATTTAGAACTAATTCTTAAATTCAAAAAATAACAAAGATATCTCTTTCTTTCTCAAAAAAGGGGTCAAAACCCTAAAACATTCCGATTCAATTTTCTCTCGCGCGTGTGATTTTTGATTCCTATTATTTTTGATCCAATTATGTAATTGTTCTGAGGATGTAATAGCTTTAATTAGGACTTATTTATCGCTTTTTTTATTTTCTCGCATTTACTTTTCAAGGGTTTGTTTTTGGCGATGTAAATACCCGACGCCTTCTAATAGTTTAGCTTTATTTTTCGCAATTATTAACTGCTAGATGTATGTTAACTAGGCTATGCATGACAAGACTTCTCTTAAATTAAAATCAATCGTAGCTCACCATAACATGTACAAAGATAACTTAACATGAAACCTGACACACGTGCACATGCCACTCTTAGGGTACGCCTCGCTTGGTTGCCTCGACGTGGTCATTGAGTATAGGGTGTTTTAGAGGTCGCCCTCCTGTCTAAAGATCAAAGTTGCCTCGAAACGGTTGCCTCGGATAAAACGATCTAAGACATTAGGGTTACCGCTAAGGCGTCCTATTATTGCTTTGGTGACCACATGTCCCATATAATCGAATTGACCCGAAACTCCAACGACGGTGCTACCTACTCCTCAATAGTAGGATAGTACTGTCTAAAGGACATTTACACAGCTTAATTTCTTTTGAGTAGGTAGAGGTTCTCAGGTACTTGTTCTTTAAAAACGAAACAACTTTTCGCAATTACACTTTTCTGACAAAAGTTTTCAAACAAACACTTCGTACACTCTTGAGGACAGATACAAGAGTTAAATCGAAGTTTTCAAACAAACTTTTTCAAAACCCACAAACACAAGAAAAGAAAAACATTTTTGAAAACATAGTGAGCAAGTACCTAAGAGCCCGTGGATAACCACAGATAGAAAGGGTGCTAACACCTTCCCTTTCTATAATCTACCTCCCGAACCCGAGAAACATCTCGAAAAGGAATTTTGCTGTGCTTTTGTCCTTTCCTTGTTGGAGAAAATAAAAGACGGTGGCGACTCTTGCTTACCGCGACATTTTGCTAAACGCAAACGCGAACCAGCATTCCAAAACAGTCAGTTCTATTTCCATCGATCACATATAGGATACCATTGCTCAAGAAGAACTTTTCCGAGAACCTCCTTAAGAACTTTTTGTCGTTGACTGAAGCTCCTTCAGGGTATTCTCGAGTCTCGAGATACCTTTTGACTTCGTGAAACCAAGGTCGGTCCACTACTTCTTCGGTATTAATCTCGTGACAATGTGCAGGTTCGTCCATCCGCTCGATGGTGATTTGGGGAGCCTCATTATCCCAGTTAAGTTTAAACATGGAGGACATTGTAGCTAGAGCATCTGCTAGCTGATTCTCTTCTCTTGGGAAGTGCTCGAAGGTAATCTGCTCGAAATGAGGTAGCAATGTCAAGACATGTTCTTTGTAAGGGATGAGGTTAGGATGTTTAGTATCCCACTCTCCTTTGATCTGACTGATGATCAAAGCCGAGTCTCCAAACACAACCAAAGATTTGATTCCCAGGTCTATCGCGGCCTTGAGACCGAAGATACAAGCTTCATACTCGGCCATGTTATTGGTGCAGCTGAAACAGATTCTGGTTGTGAAAGGTGTATGGCAACCTTCTGGAGAGATAAGTACCGCTCCGATACCATTCCCAAGTGCGTTGGAGGAACCATTAAAGTACAGGGTCCATCAGGATCCTTGTTCAGGTCCGCCATACGGTCCGTTACCTTCAATGTTGTCCAATGTCATAATGTCCTCGTCGGGGAAGTCGAACTTCATGGATTGGTAATCTTCGACATCTTGACGAGCTAGATGGTCAGCTAGTACACTCCCCTTTATAGCTTTTTGGGTCGTGTACTGGATATCATACTCAGTCAGGATCATTTGCCATCTAGCTGTTCTTCCAGATAAAGCAGGCTTCTCGAAGATATACTTGATCAGATCCATCTTAGATATCAGTAGAGTGGTATGAGTCAACATATACTGCCTTAGCCGGCGAGCAACCCATACCAAAGCGCAACAAGTTTTCTCGAGCAGT
The DNA here is from genome assembly GCA_948472305.1 of Vicia faba. Lineage (NCBI taxonomy): Eukaryota > Viridiplantae > Streptophyta > Magnoliopsida > Fabales > Fabaceae > Vicia > Vicia faba. The sequence continues at coordinate 1,046,128,828 of OX451737.1, forward strand.
GAGTAGCGGGTCTCACAGCCGGTAAACCTTTTGCTAAGGTAATAAATGGCATGCTCTTTTCGGCCAGACTCGTCATGTTGGCCCAGTACGCACCCCATTGAATTATCCAAAACAGTCAGGTACATGATTAGCGGTCTTCCTTCGACAGGAGGCATCAAGATAGGAGGTTCTAGCAAATACTCCTTGATTTTATCGAAAGCAACTTGAGAGTCATCATTCCATTTAACCACTTGATCTTTCTTCAACAGCTTGAAGATTGGCTCACAGGTAGATGTAAGGTGAGAAATGAACCTTGCAATGTAGTTTAGGCGTCCCAAGAAACCTCTGACCTCCTTCTCAGTGCGAGGGGTAGGAATTTCTTGTATGGCTTTGACCTTGGCAGGATCAACCTCGATGCCTTTGTTACTGACTATGAAACCCAAGAGTTTACCGGACCTAACTCCGAAAGTGCACTTGTTAGGGTTCAGTCTGAGCTTATACTCCTTCAACCTGACAAACAGCTTTTGCAAGTGGTTGAGGTGTTCTTCTTCTGTTTGTGAACGGGCTATCATGTCGTCTACGTAGACTTCAATATCATGATGTATCATGTCATGAAACAAAGCTACCATGGCTCGCTGATAGGTTGCCCCGACATTCTTCAGTCCGAATGGCATCACCTTATAGCAGAAGGTACCCCACTGTGTAACAAAAGTAGTCTTCTCCATGTCTTCGGGGGACATTTTGATCTGGTTATACCCTGAAAATCCATCCATGAAAGAAAATACCTTATGCTGAGCTGTATTGTCAACCAAGATGTCAATGTGCGGTAGTGGAAAGTCATCTTTAGGGCTAGCCCTGTTTAAGTCTCTGAAATCTAAGCACATTCTCACTTTTCCGTCCTTCTTAGGCACATGCACAATGTTAGCAACCCATTGTGGATAGGAAGTAACAGCAAGAAACCCAACATTGAACTGCTTCATCACTTCGGCTTTGTTCTTTTCAGACATATCGGGCCTCATCCGGTGGACTTTCTGTTTGATTGGTGGACAGTCTTCTCTTGTAGGGAGACGGTGAACCACAATATCTGTATCGAGTCCCGACATGTCTTAGTAGGACCAGGCGAAGATCTCAACATATTCATTTAACAACTGAACTAAGCGCTCTTTGACATTTGGCTTCAGGTTGGCACCCACTTTAACCTCTTTTCTGTCTTCATTAGAACCCAAGTTGATTGTCTCTAGTAGCTCCTCATGGGGCAGAATAGCCCTTTCTTCCTGTTGTAGAAGTCTAGCCAATTCTCCAGGAACTTCACAGTCTTCATCACCCTCATCTTCGGCGTGATTGACTAGATCTTCAGAGTCACTGAAGGCCATAGCAGAATTGTTACCCATGGAATCCGGAATGGAAGGGTACCTGTATTTTCTGAGTGTGGGTGTGTGTAAGGGATAACCACCTTTAAACAAATAAAATGTAAAAAGAAAGAAAATGAACACAAAATTTTATATGTGAAAACGTCCATGATTCATTAGAAATGGCATATGAAGATGAAAAATCAAACCCTTACAAATTGGCCTATATCCCTCGGGTAAGGCATAAGGCAAAAAGTGTACGAATTGTTTAAGAATTATTACAAACCAACAGAAATGTTCAAAAGATAAATTACTGATTTATGAAAGTAATGTGAACAAAGTCCTTTGCCTCCCAGTTGTTCAGTCCTCCTTCAATAGTCGGGAAAATCCAATCTTCAAAGTTACTCTCATCTTCACCATCCTCCAAAGCATGAACTCCATGATGGGTGATCTTCAATGGTGGCCCTCTAGCCCGGGAGCGACGCACAACCTTTTGAGCAGAAGCAGTGAAACCCAAGCTGAACTTATCTGTCTTGTAAGGAAAATTTGGCAGCTGACCCAATATTGTGCTTCCTCCTTCCTCATTCACAACCTTCACATCTTTAAGGAATGACATCCGGGACACAAGTTTGGTAATGATGGGTACAAAAGTCATTGTCTTGGCTGACGCAACTTCAGGAGAAACCTCTTCAAAGTGTTGGAAAAGGGTTTCTATGAATTCGCCATCTAACTCCACATAGCGGAAAGAATTAAGATGGCTTATCATATACTCCTCCTCGCCATGAACTGTTATAATTTTCCCCTGGACTGGGTACTTGAGCATTTGGTGTAGAGAAGAAGTGATGGCCCCAGCATTATGGATCCAGGGTCTTCCCAACAAGCAAGAGTAGGAGGGACGGATGTCCATCACATAAAATGTGGAGTTGAAAGTTTCCGTTCCCATTTTAATTGGGATGTACACCTCCCCGTGGACCATCCTTTTAGAACCGTCAAAGGCTCTGACAATGATATTGCTGGGCTTCAGGGTCAAACCTTCACTGTCCAATCTGTCCAATGCTTTCTTCGGCAAGACATTTAAGGACGACCCAGTATCAACCAGAACGTGAGCTAAAGTAGTCCCTCTGCATTCCACCGAGACATGCAGCGCGTCATTATGCTTTCTCCCCTTAGATGTTAAATCGGCATCGGAGAAGCCAAGACCGTTGTCGGCTGTTAGGCTAGCTACACACTCCTGGAACTGGTCTGCGGAGGTTTCCTGAGGCACGTGGGCCGTCTTTAAGAATCTGATCAAGGCTTTGGCATGAGCTTCGGAACAGAGTAATAAGGTGAGCATAGAGATTTTTGAAGGGGTTTGCCCCAGTTGTTCTACGACATCATAGTCGCTTTTCTTAATTATTTTTAAAATCTCCTCCATTTCCTTTTGAGTGGTCTCGGGGATGACCAAAGGCTGAGCCTTCGTCCTGACGGGCGCTTCTTGATGGGTAAATTCCGCAAGTGCACGGAAATATCGAAGTAATATAAAAGATTGTCGAACCACAGAGACCAATGTTAACCTACTGCAATCTATCGCTACTTTGTAAAGCTAAGGCTAATGAATAATTGGATTTTCGGGGGAAATTAAGAACTAAAACTAAAAATGACTTTAGAAAATATAATATTAAAGAGATACCGGAATATGACTTCCGCGTTCGTGAAGGACTTATAGAAAACGGGTACTAATAACGACTATAACTTAGTTCCGTAGAATATACTAACTTAAAGACTCTGTCTCACACTCTCACGTTATTAACTAAAGCCATACGTCCTAGTCCCAAGATTTTGCTCTCGCTCGCCCGGTAACTAAGAAATATATTTTGAAAGTCAATTATATCTTAAACGCGTCTAAAGCGCTCTCGCTGTATTTAGATTTGTTGCCTAATTTCCACTATCCAGTTCGCTCCTCACGCTCTCGCGGTCTCGGCTTAAACCTTAATTAATTTCCCACTCTCGTGGCAAAATCATATTAAATAATCTTTCACTCTCGTGACAAGGCTATTTAAATTAGACTTGGAAATTAAAACCAAAACAGAATTCTAATAATAAATTTGCACCTATTATTTTCTAACGAGTCCATTGGCAACAACGATCCTCATACTCCGGACTCAAGAATATTTAGCCAGACATGTTGCTAATTAAAAACGCATGAATAATTATAGTTACGATGAAAAATGACATAAAAATTAAATTTGAAAAACAAAATAGTAATAATAATTAATGCGATAAAAAATAATAGCAATGGTAATAATAATAATAATAATAATAATAATAATAATAATAATAATAATAAAGTGGTAAAATGAAGAACCTGTAAATGCCGAAAATGGAAATTGAAATTAATGCTAACACTGGAATTCAGAAAATGTCGGCACGCTTAAAAATCAGATACAAAATGGAAATAAAAGAAAAAACAACACCTAAAACTAATGGTGTGGTAGTTCCTCCGTGTGAGAAACTATCACTTTTACATGGTGAATATTTCTGCCTAAAAACTAAAACAATAGAAATTGGAATTAATCAAAGAGAGAGCGATGCCTTCTTGTTGCAAACTGCCTTCCAATTTATACTCCTCTGATAACTTGTTTTGGTGAGAGAAAAAAGGAAGACATGGTGTGATCATGGAGAGAGTATTAAGGAAGACTTAGTTGGAGAAAAAATAGGAAGAAGTGGTTTAATTGTTGCAAATGAAGCTAGTTGGTTGAAAAAGTCTTGTGACGAGGGGAAGTGCATGTAACGTGGGGCACACACGCATTAAGCATGCCGATCGTCAGGGGAAGTTTCTTTGATACGCGCTGGAAAAGGTCTCGTGACGACCGTCAAGGGTGGGTGACGACCGTCACCCTTTACTTTTTGCTTGTGTCGACCGTTACGGGTGGGTGTGACGATCGTCACCCTTTCCTTTTTGCTTGTGATGGTCGTTACGGTGAGTGTGACGACCGTTGCACCTTGCACACATGGGCCACGCACCTTTTTTCTTTGTGGGCCTTTGGTTCTTCGTGGGCCTTTTTCTTTTCTTTTATATTTTATGCATTTTTACTTCATTTGTACCCCCTTTTTCTTCCTTTTCTCAAATAAGCCTTGTAGACATTAAATTCCTGAAATACATTAAAATACCAGCATAATACCAACATAAAGCAACATAGTTAAAATAAAATAGAGACATAATTTATATTAATCAAGCCAAATATAGTATACATTTTTGTGTTATCACTTCTTGGATCCCCTTACCTTTATCAGCAGCAACAACAGAGGGTACAACTACGGGTGTAACAATTTCTTCAATAACTGGAGTTTGCACAAATATGTTGACCGACACAGGAGTAACCTTAGGAGCATTTGAGGGTCCGAAAATTGCCCTTGGAGGAGTGATCTCCGGAGAGAAAATTCTTCCGCTGCGGGTGATTTTACTCGTCCCAACAATATTTCCTATGTCAGGAGTCTCTTCATCAAAACCTTCTTCAACTGATTCAATCTGCTTAACACCGTGGTAGAAGATATCTCCTCCATAATTCCACGGTATTGATTTGTTGGACTTGTATGGGATAGGCCCCAGCATAGTTATCTTCAGAGGTACAATCTTTTGATCGGATGTAATCTTAACAGGTCTTTTGGAGACCTTGGAAAGATTGGCGGAAATGGTAATTATAGCAACATCTTTGACAGGAGTTGGAGTAACAGGAGTTTTCTCAAAGAGGATTTCTTGATTATCCATTAGGCGTTGGATGCCTAACTTCAACAACAGATAGTCGGATTGTAAGGACGAACAAAGGTAGCAATCTTTTTCACAGCCCTGGAAAATCCCGACTTTCAACAAATTCATCTTGATTATTAGTAATGGAGTCATCAAATCATCAACAGTAGCAACATAAAGATCTTCTTCAACAGCATGGGCGTTGTGGCCATGCTTTGGCATTGGGGAAGAGATCACATTCGGCTTTTCAGGGGTGTCAAATTCCACTTCCTTAGCGTCTATTAAATCCTGGATCTTATTCTTGAGGGCCCAAAAATTGTTGGTGTCATGCCCCAGGCTGTTTGAATGTTAAGCACATTTGGCGTTAGGGTGGTAGTGCGAAGAAGTAGTGTTAGGGTTTTTAGGGGCTTCCCTCAAGGTTGTAAGGTTTAACTTCAAGAGACGGGGTAGAACCTGAGCAGGCGTCATGTTTATCCGGGTATATTGCCGTTGCGGTCTTTCCACCCTTTGCTGGTTGGTTCTAGGTTGATTGTTTCTGGACTGATCATCTGTAGACTTCTGAATCATTACAGCCCCCACCGCTGGCCGGCGCTCCACTCTTCCTTGCCCTCTTTGAGAGTAAACAGCTGAGACTTCTTTCTTTTCTGAAAAAGTGTTCTTGACGGCAGCAGAAGCAGATGTATCTTTTTGAATTTTACCGCTCTTGATTCCGGCTTCAACTCTTTCACGAGTCAGAATCAACTCGGTGAACCCCGCCGACGAACTTCCTATCAGGTGATTAAAGAATGGACCTGAAAGAGTCCCCAAAAACATATCAACAAGCTCTCTTTCAGACAATGGTGGATGCACCCTTCCAGCCAAGTCCCTCCATTTCTAGGCATACTCCTTAAAGCCTTCATTGGAGACCATACCCATACTCTGTAATTGAGTACGAGTAGGTGCTAAGTCCGCATTATATTGATATTGTCTGTAGAAGGCAACATCTAAATCCTCCCAATTGTGTACATCAGACCTCTCAAGCTAGTAGAACCAATCCAATTGCGTCCCCGACAAACTATCTTGAAAAAAGTGGACCCACAGGTCCTTGTTAGAAGAATGAGGTTGAATTTTTCCGACGTAAGACTGTAGGTGCATCTTTGGGCAAGACAACCCATCATACTTAGAAAACAGAGGAACTTTAAACTTGGGGGGAATGACAATCCCAGAAACCAAACCTAACTCTTCGAAATCCAGCCCAGGCACTCTTTGCACTTCCATGGCTTCCAGACGTTCTTCCAGATTCTTGTACTTGTCATCTGCAGGAGGGTACTGCTATTCTGAATAGTCTTCATCCTCCTCCTCTTCTTCTTCAGCCTCAGACTCAGATGGTACTGCAGCTCCCTTTCCTTTTCCTACCCCTTCATAAGATGTTAAGGGGAAGTCCAGGACCCTTCTAGTTTGACCTTCAAATCTTCTACCCAGAGTAGCCATACCAACTCTTTTCTTTTTCTTTTTCTTTTTCTCCTTTTCCTTCTCTAACAGTGCTTTAAGATCCTCCTGACCCTTTGCCAAGGTCATGAGGAGTTGTTGGAACTATGAATTTTGCGCTTGTAAATCTTTGACCGTCTGATCTATATCCATCTTGCTGAAATAAACAACAGAGAGATAAGGAAACCTGGTGTGAAGACCTGTTTATGCATATGATGAATGATATGTATTCATGTAATGCATTCAAGGATTCAGAAATTCAAATTGGTTATAAAAAAGAACACACGTCATATTAATAGAAATAAAATTTGTTAGTACATAAATGCCCCATGGGCAAAATAATACAAAATTCTAAGGTAAAAAGACGCTGCGCATCCTCTTTGGCGCAATGTAGGTGTTGAGAGTCTGCTCTTCATGGAGTCGACGAGTAAGTTCTAAAACCTTTTTCTCACAGGCATAGAATTGGGCTTCAAACGTATCGCGTTCTCCCTTGAGCTGTATCCAACTCCTTTGTAAATCTTCCAATGATGTTGGCATGTCAGGATGTAGGAGGGTGTATGGAACCTCTCCTTCCATAACAAGCTCTTTGATCATAGGAAGAATGTAGGGGTAAGGCATCATAAGTCTCTGGGCGCGGGTTCGTACCCACTTGAGGTAAGGCTCAAGGGGGATGGAATTCTTGTGTCCCAATGTCTTACTATCTACCTTGTTGAGCATCCTCCAAGCTCGGATAAACCTTTGTCGAAGTCCTTAAGCATCGTTGTCAAAGTCAAAAACCAAGTATGGAATCAGCATGTCATGAGGGCCATCCCTTCGGGCATACCCAAACTGTCTCAGAGCCAAACAGGGGTTGTAGGTAATGCCTCCCCTAATGCCAAGTAGTGGGATATTAGGGAATTCCCCACAACGATCAATGATGATGACATTTTCTCCGGACCGAGAACACCAATGAACATCAGAATGTGTAAGAGTCATCAATCGTTGTGACCACCTCAAGCCTTGTTCATTCTTCAAGATTGATTAGGGAAGGTGAGAAATAAACCACCTTGCTAGAAGAGGAGTACAACACATGAGAACACCTCTTTTCCTCATGTTCGTGTGTGAAATGAGTGGAGGATATCCCCAAGCAATGTAGGCACAGGATTCTGAGATATGAAAATCTTGACAGCATTCACATCTATAAGTTGATCAGGGTTTGGGAACAAGACCAACCCATAGATGAGAAGTTCTACAATCTCCTTAAAAGCTTGCAGATCTAGAGAATTCCAGCAGTCTTGTGCCTTCTCAAACAGAAACTTTGCCAAGAAACCCTTGACACCACTTCTGGTTTCCCAATGACCTTTGATATCAGATGGTTGCAAGTGTAAGGCTTGAGCAACATCTTCAGGCTTTGGCTCTTTTTCCGTACCATTGTAGGGTATTTGATGGAGAATAGGAATCCTCAGGAGTTGAGAAAATTCCTCCAAAGTAGGCAATAACTGGTAATCAGGAAATCTGAAGCAGTGGTATAGGGGGTCAAAGAACTGGAAGAGAACTTTCACCATGTCTTCTTCAATGTTGGAGTTGACCAAGTTGAGAAGTCTACCATGTCTTTCAGTGAATGGAGAATTCTCTGGAATCTTGGAAGCAAGCTCCTTGAGTAGAGGAGGAATTTTCACAAGGTTGACCTGGATTGTTTTCCTGTGGAGTGATTCCATAACCTACAAAACAGGAACAACGATGAAGATCCAAACCCTTGAAATGGTTAGTGGATGCTTCATGATGCTTCATGATGTTCATGATGTATGCACAAGTATATGTACAAGCAAATCACACAAGTTCCTAGTTTCAGGCTTGCATGGGTTTTCATGGGTAAGTACCCTCTTGAAGTTTAGTTGGCTCAACTTTTCCTATAAATAGTAACCGGGTTCTAAGGAGCTCAATATCACTGGATTATTTTCTATGTTCATTGTTTCAGTTTAGCCACTTTACTGGCGACCAAAATATTCCAAGAAAACAACCCTCAATGAGTGTAGTATCGAGTATATACCAACTTCGGACTACACCAAAGTCGGTCATCTCGCTACCCCTAAAAAGGCCAAGATGGTCAAGTAAAGGTTCTAAAAGTCCATTAGTGCTTCATGACATCAGCCAGCGGCGCCGTATTCTCTTTGATTGACTCAAAGTCTACCGGTACCCACAAATATGTCGCACTAATATAGCTATTGCTTCAACCATGTCGGTATACCCCACACAGTTTCCACAATGTATTACTATTTACCTATGAATGTTTCCCAAATCTGGGTAGAGGATTTCAAACCCAAATAATAGAACCTAAATGTAAAGCAATCAAAGTAAACAAGATAAGCATGTAAAGGTGATCTAAACCCTAAGGTAACCCCACCTTTAGAAATCTCCCCAGCAGAGTCGCCAGTTCTGTGATACGGTGGGAGAACTGACTTGAGGTTTTGCGTTTGTGTTCGCAAATGTTTCGGTTTAGCAAGAGTCGCCACCGACTTTTTATTTTATCCAAAGGAAAGGTCAAAAAGCACAGGAAAGACCTTTGAGATGTTTTCTTGGGTTTGGGGGTAGATTATGAAAAGGGAATGTGCTAGCACACTTTTCATCCATGGTTTTCCATGGGATCTTAGTTACTTCTTTAGATCACTTGTTTTTGCTTTTCAATTGTTTGAAATGGTGCTTTGTATGTGGTTTTGAAAATGTTTTAAAAAGAGGCCTTTTGTCTAGGCAACCTTTGTAACAATTCTTGTTTGAATGTTTTACAAAGGTGTTTGTCTTTTGAAAAGATGTTTCAATGTTTGAAAGTTTGTTTTGGGAAATTGTTTTGAAATTGTGTATTTTGAAATTAGCAAGGATTTTTGCAAGAGATCAAGTAACTAGGAGTTGTCTACCCTACTCAAAGATCTTTCCTAAACATTTTCAACCCTTTGACATTGTTGTTTTACCATTGTATTTGATAAACAAACTTGTGTTTGGATGTTAAATGGGACAGGCGCGGGTCATCGTATGGCCATGATAACAATATTTCCAAGTATCTTAGCAAGTTTTTTATGGGACTAGATCATTTTTGTATAGGCAACCAAGATAGCATCATCGAGGGACTATGATCTTTTGTTTTGATTTTGTTTTGCCAAGATACCTAGCATGCATACCATGGCCATTTTAAAGGCAACAAGTGGATGAAACCCTAGGGGTGCTTGTGTGCATTGTGTTGTCATTTTCATGCTTTTTGTCTTATGTTTAGTCAAGCTATTTGTTTGATTTTGGATATTTGCATACAAACCCTAATCTTTCTATCATGGCATATTTGAAAGCAATAAAAGCGTAAAAGTAAATCTAATGCTATTACAACATGATTATGGGGAGGGGGATACAAATTTGAATTTAGGATATTTGCAAGAAATTAAAACCCTAAGATTATGACAACCATATTGAATTCTTTGTACAAATGAATAAATGGACAAACATTTAAATGCAACACAAGTATAAATATGCAAAGATGTTTTTTTTGTATTATTTTTATGTATGTAAAAATAAATTATTTTTGTATCAAAAAAAGAGAAAATAAAAGATTATTTTTATTAAGGGTGAAAACCCTAATTTTTTTGGTTTAAGAATATATATATATACTATAATATTTATATATGTACAAGTAAATAAAATATGTACAAATGTTTAGAAAATAAAAGTATGTGAGAAAATATTATTTGAGTGTATAAATAATAAAAATAACAATATATGATATTTTTTGTATTATTTACAAGTTTTTATTTAAGAAAATAAAGGTATATTATTTAATAAACTATTTTTATGCTAGAAAAAATAATAAAAATTATGAAATAAAATATAAAAATTTATGAAATTATTTTTAGTAATTTTTTATGTTTAGAAAAATAAAATAAAGTCAGAAATGAAAAAAATATGAAAATATAAAATAATGGGCCAACGGGGTGTTAACAGCAAGAGGGGTGTGTCAATAGCAAGGAAATGCCAAGGCCCAGCCCAGAGTCAGCTTCGTCTTCAACCTTTGAACAAGAAAACGCACGCTATGTACAAATTCGTATCTCCTGTTTCAATGCTTAAAAACAAAAACTTGTAACATGAAAGTTATAGAACATGATCATACGATTCTAACCATATAAAAAACTTAACCTAACTCTCAAAGACCAGAGAGAATTTCTCTGGTCCTAATTTCTAACCTAGTTTTTTCAGAAAGTTCATCATTCAAATTCTCCCAACACAGTTAACTTAAATGAAATCTATGCATATGTGCAGCTTAAGGGCAATGGGTACTACATTTTTTATTCACAAACCTAAGCCTAATGTTTCCTAAATAGAGAGATAGAAGTTTGAACTTTACCTGTTTCAGTTGAACTCGAGTATGGCAATGCAGGGGTTTTCAGTGAGGCCTGAGATGCTGGTGAGCTTGCTTGAAGTTCCTTTGAGCTTTCCCAATGCCTAGCTAGCTTTGAACTTGATTGAATAAGCTTTGCAGAGTAGGCAGAAGAGTTACCATGATAAGAGGAGTAAGGATCTTGAGTTTCAAGAGGGAGACCATGTATTCTTGAGAGTATCACCGATAACCAGTATGGGTCGTGCTCTAAAGTCAAAGAAGTTGACTTCTTGGTTTATTGGTCCCTATCAGATTTCAGAGAAGGTGGACAATGTTACTAATAGAGTAGCCTTTCCACCTAACCTGTCAAATTTGCATGATGTGTTCCATGTGTCGTAACTCCGGAAATATATTTAAGATCTGTCACATGTAATTCTGATAGATGATATACAAGTACAGGACAATCTGACCGTCGAGATTCTACCTGTGAGGGTCGAGGATAGCGAAATAAAGAAGTTGAGAGGAAAAGAGATCACCCTTTTGAAAGTAATTTTGGGAAGAGCTACCATAGAGAATGCAACGTGGGAGCTAGAGAGAAAGATGCGAGAGGCTTATCCAGAGTTATTTGCTTCAGGTAATTTTTGAGGACAAAAATATTCTAAGTGGGGGAGAGTTGTAACACCCCCATTTAATTAGAATTATTTTTAATTTAATAATAAGACAATGCAGTGAAATTTTGTGAGTGATGGAATTTATGATGTGGTGCGATACCTTGTTAGGGACTAGATGCCTTAGAATTATAGAAATTGAGGTTATGGGGGTGTTTGGCTAATTGTGCAAAAATATAGGGGTGTGTAGAATAATATGGATTATTACTATTATTATATTATTAGGATAATTATTATTATTTTATAATAATAAAATAATTATTTATTTGGGATAGTTATTATTATTAGATTATAATAAGTGAGATTAGAGAGAATAAGTCAGTACGTGAAATAGAACAGAAGAAGCGTAGAAGAGAGAAGAGGAGAAAGAACACTAGGAAGCTAGGGCAAGGATTTCAATGTAGGAATCAAGAATCAACCAAGAACCTAAGGTAAGGGGGGATTCTAACTCTATAAAGGTTTGCCTAATGATGGGGTATGGTAAGTGTTGTACCCCAAAATTTTCCCTCTCATATTTTCCAAGGTCTTCCCCTACATGATTGGTCACAAACCCTTGCCAAAGGAAAAGGAAAAATTTGTGAGTAGTGTTTTCAAGTTTTCTTCGATTGGCATCTCCAAAATTCCCTTCGATTGGCATTTCAATAAAGCCTTTCGATTGGCCTTGCAACAAGATCCTTCGATTGACATTCCTAAAGGTTCCTTCGATTGGAGCATCAGAGCTTCATTCATTGGAGCACCAGAGCCTCCTTTGATTGGAGCATCAAAGATTCCTTCGATTGTAGCATCAGAGCTTCCTTCGATCGGAGCATCAGAGCTTCCTTCGATTGGAGCATCAGAGCAAAGGCCCTTCGATTAGCCATTCGAAGAAGCTTACAAAGAGTCCATTTGAAAGAACCTCAGAAGAGCCATTCGAAGAAGTTTGTAAAGGTCCACTCGAAGGAGGCCATCATCCCATTTGAAGGAGGGCATTCGAAGGACATTTACATATCTTTTAAATTCAAAAAGGGACAAGATCCCTTAAATTTGGCCAAGGTAATGTTTTACACTCATGGCATTCAAATGACCATTACTAGCATTATTTCTCTTGTCCCCTCACACTCCTATAAATATGAGGCCAATGACACATCACAAAGAGAGAAAAAAGAGGAGAACGAAAAAAAACTTGGAGAGAGGCTTCCCACAAAATCCATCAAAAGTTGCCAGAATTTTCCAAGCAGCAGCCACGCCCAGAAGCCCCAGATCGAAGGTGCTCACCTCCAGCAAGCATCCAAATCGAAGACTCAATCTGCTGGTAAGAAAGGGTAAACTGTCCAACTTTTCATTTGTATAACACATCATTACTTGTTGTTACTTTCTATTTTCCATCCTAGACATGATCAAAAGGCCTGGGTTTGGCACCCAGGTTATGTCCTTCGTTTGCTAACATTTGCTGCAGCCATAGCCTAAAGATACTCAGCAAGCGCATAATCGAAGGGCCTGGGGTTCGATACCCAGGCCATGCGTTTTATTTTGCTAACATACTTTTGCAGGTATAGCATCCTAGATTGAAGGAGACACCTTCTCTGGATCGAACCCATGATCTTCTGGCTCGAAGAAGACATCTCCTGCCTGGATTAAAGGGCACTCCCTTTCCCCAGGATCGAAGGGAAATCCCCTTTCCTGGATCGAAGTCTAGTCATACCTACTCACCAGCCCAATCGAAAGAAGGCCTCTCTCCTAAATCGAAAAGGCCATATCTTCATCCTCTGAATCGAAGCCCCCCTCCTTCGCCCCAATCGAAGAATGCTTCATTATATTTTTATTTTGCATTAGTTTCTTTTCTCTATTTTTTTTGTTTAGTAGGCTTTTTACCCTTTTAACATTAAAATAAAAAAATCACAAAAATATTAGGCTTGTTTTTTTTCTTTCAATTAAGTTAATTTTTTTAAAACATTTTTTATTAAAAATAAAATTAAATATACTTAGGCTTATTTTCTTTTATACTAAAAAACGACAAAAAAGATTTCCTTTCTTTAGGATTTTTTAGACGTCTTTTCTGTTTTTACGCGCGTTTATTTAATTTCGTATTTTTACTATTTATTATATTTGCTCACCAGATGTAATAGATAAAATTAGGATATTTACTGTTTTATTCCCATTATCTTTGTATAATGTAAATCCCCTCCCCTAAGCATTGTAATAGCGTAGGAACTCTATATTCTGCATTTTACTGCTTTTCATATTAACTGCTAGTAATTAGGCTTGTATGATAAGACTAATAATCAAACGCTAGTAAACTTAACAAAAAGACAAAAAATAACTGAAACACAACATAATTGTACACAAGCACCTCTAAGGTACGCCCACTTTGGTTGCCTTTAAAAAATAGTCATGAGGCAGGAATTCTTTAGCAAAGACCTGTAAAAACAAAAGATCATAGTCTCTCGATGACCCTAAAGTTGCCTTCTCGGTAAATGATCTAGTCCCTAAAACAGAGTTGCTAAAGTATCCCCACAATTGCCTTCGTGACTGTAACATCCCTTCGATTGTCCCTTAACATCCAACGATAAGGCTACCTACTCACTAATAGTAGGATAGCATTGTCTAAAGCAAAAGAGGAAAAGAACACCCTTTTCGAGTACAAAAAGTAGATAGCTGTTAGAAGTTTTCTTAAAAAAAATACTTTTTTTGCACTTACACATAAAACTACTTTTCAAAAACAATTTCAAAACATTTACTTTGTTAACATTCTTGAGGACCGATACAAGAATTAAACACAAAGGAAATCGCCGCACTAAGGCGTTTTCAAAACATCTTCAAATAGACAAAGCACAAAAGCATTTTAAAAATGAGTAAACCTCTAAGAGCCCGTTGAAAACCATAGATGGAAAGGGTGCTAATACCTTCCCTTTCTATAATCTACCCCCCTTACTCAGAAATATCTCGAAAAGGTCTTTTCCTGTTCTTTTCACCCTTTCCTTTGTTGGATAAAAGAAAAGACGATGGCGACTCTTGCTTACCGCATATTTGCAAACAAAAAATGCAAAAACCAGCATATTAAACAGTCGGTTCTGCCACCGTGCAATAGAACTGGAGACTCTGCTGGGGAACACAATAGAAAGTGGGGTTACCTTAGAGATAGTTCATTATTTAAATGCTTTGTATGCTGTGATTGCTTTACTTTTGAGGGCTCTGTTTGGGGTTACTATAGATCCTACACCTGGATCTGGGGAAACCTTTTAGGTAAGTTGCAATAGATCGTGGAAACTGTGCGGGGTATACCGATACGATTGAAGCGATGGCTATGTTGATGTGACACTTTGATTGGTACCGGTAGCCCTTGAGTTAATCAAGGAGAATACGGGGCCGCCGCGTGGTGTCATAAAGCGTCATCTGACCTTAGAACCTTTAAATGAACAACTTGGCCATTAGGACGTAGCGAGATGGCTGTCTTTGGTGTATTCCCAAAGTCGGCAGATACTCGATGCTACACTCATTAAGACTTGACTTCTGGGTTTTGTTTGGTTGCGAGTCAATCGCCTATCGAACGAAGCTTGTGGGAAAGGTCGGTGATATTGAGATTCCTTAGAACCCGATTACTATTTCTAAGACAAGTTGAGCCAACTAAACTTCAAGAGGGTACTTACCTACAAACCTCATGCAATCTTAAACCAAAGGCTGCTTTTTTGACTTGTTTGCTTTCGACTAGAGCTACTTGCATGATTTTATTATCTGACAACACGATTTCCTTGCAGGATTTGTTTACAGTCACTATCCAATAACCCGGATTTCTTGCAGGGTTTACTTGCTTACATCACCTTACACTTTTTCTTAACGCATAACATACACATCATAACATCATGCCATAGCATTTCCTTATCCATTTCAAGGATCTCAAGGGTTTGTGATGCAGGTTATGATAAATCAGACATCTAGCAAGGGGATTTATTTTCCACTTGATATGGTGAGCTTGACTCTCGTAGAAGGACCTTCAACGATACGAGGTTCTTCAATCAAAACTACAAACTTTAAATGCTGACATCTTCTTGTTTACCCCGCGAGTCCTTGAAAACATTGCATACGCATATCATACATGTTATTGCATAAATAGGTTTCAAAGCAGGGTCCTCATCTTATTCGCTGTTTATTTCAGTAAGTAAAGAAATGGCTCTCGAACTAACAGTCAAATACCTTCAGGCTCAAAATGCTCAGTTCCAACAAATGTTCCTGACTCTGACCCAGGGGCAAGAAGACCTGAAAGCTCTGATCGTCAAAAAGAAGGCTAAGAGGGGAAAGAAACCAGTTCATGTTTTAAGTGTGAGAAGAAGAAGACCAACTAACCGAGCTCTAGACTTTGCCACCCGGTCAAAGGTAGGGGATAATCAAGAGTAAGAAGACGAGGAATCAGATGAAGGAGACAAAAATCCAACATCTGAAGAAGATGAACGTGACTACTCAGAGGAGAAATATCCTCCTGCTGATAATAAATACAAACGGCTGGAGGATCGGCTTAATGGAATGGAGATTCAAAGGGTGCCCGGTCTGGATTTCGAAGAACTAGGATTGATTCCACGGGTGGTCATCCCACCTAAGTTCAAGGTCCCCATTTTCGCAAAATACAATGGTGTTTCCTGTCCCAAGCTTCACTTGAGGTCATACATCAGAAAGATCCAGCCTCACACTGCTGATCGGAAGTTATGGGTCCATTTCTTCCAAGAAAGTTTAGTTGGCACTCAGCTGGATTGGTTCTATCAACTAGAAGGAACTGACATACATACATGGGAAGACTTAGCTACTGCTTTCTACAAGCAGTACCAATACAACGCTGACTTGGAACCAACTCGAGTGCAACTGCATAATATGTCCATGAGCTCAAGATAAGGGTTCAAGGAATATGCATAAAAATGGAGGAATCTAGCTGGCAGGGTTCAACCTCCTCTGAATGATCGTGAAATGGTAGACATGTTCATGGGCACTCTGACAGGCCCATTCTTAAATTTGCTGATTGGGAGTTCTTCATCCGGGTTCACAGAGATGGTTCTAACTGGAGAAAGGATCGAACATGGTATCAAGAGTGGGAAGATCCCGTTGGCTGCATCTTCTAATGCTGAGAAGAAGCCATTTTGTAGTAAGAGGGAAGCTGATGTTGTGTATGGCCAGAAAGGTCACAATAAGGCCGACAACCACAATCAATATGTGGGGGCAATACTGGTCTCTAACTCTACACTTATACAACGACACCAACAGGGGAATCATCACAAAGACGTCTCGCCTAAGAGACAATTCACCCGAATCAACATGTCACTAGCTCAAGCGCTACAACACATGTTGAAAGCAGGGTTGATTATGCTAAAGGATCCTCTACGAAACCCCAATACTTCTGCTCCTAGTTACCACCCCGACGAAAGGTGTGCATACCATTCTGACAGTCTGGGACATGATACCAATGGCTGCTGGGCTCTGAAGAACAAAATTCAGGATATGGTTGACGCCAAAGAGGTTGAATTCGACCCTCCAGAGACTCACAAAGTGATCACTGCTCCTGGGCCAAATCATTGAGAACGTCCAGTTCACTTTTATTTTCCATTTGTAATTTCTTTTGTTGTTCAAACAATTACTGTTATGTCAAACTTTGGTTTTCCCATTAATGCATCATATATGTTTTTCTTGAATGATTTCATTTTCATTATGCTTAAACTACTTTCTTGCTTCCTTTTTGTGATATTCAACTCTTGATTAAAATCTGTGAGTCTTTAGAGGGAGGATGAAGAAAACGATACCACAATCTATACTATGTGCTTCTGAATAGACCTTGCTGATGATGTACATGCGTTGTTTCAAATCCCAAACAGTGGAGTTATAAGGAAGATAATCCCTAGTCATCCCCTTTGAGCCAAAGAAGTATGAGTTTTTCTTTCACACAAATTAAAACCCTTAATCATAACCTAGGACAGGGTAGTTTTCTCAGTTAATTCAGACGCGTATTTAGTCGCAATATTCCGTTTGTACACAATGAATGGCATTGAAGACGTCCTTCCAAATCAGAAGACGATGATGGTTCCGCATAATCGTCAAGACAGGCAGTCATTATAAAAGTCCGCTAAGTCAAAACCTATGAAGGAGACTTAAGAAAAAGAGAAACACTGGGGCATCCCGCTGGCTGTAATCACAAAAAGAAACAGTTCAGGCAAAAGAAGGGATAACGAAAACAAAAAAAGAGGTTACTACAAATCCTCGATAAAAAGAAAAGTTTGCAAAAATGATTGCCTTCTCAAAAAAACGTTCAATCTCTGAACCATCACCAGAATATCAAGGATATTCCAAAATTCAACTGGGGTATAAATGCGCAATTAACTGAGCATAAGACTGAAGAACATCACGAAGAACGGGTGGGTACAAATAAACTTTGAGCCTTTATCCTTTGTTTCTTAAACCGTGAACCAGGCCACGCTACAACCCTTAAAAGTCCTAACTAAAGCATGTGTTAGTTCAGAAGCATACTGTTAAGAAAGGTATCCTAACTCCTGTAGGACTTGCCATAAATCCTGAGTAGACATCACTCTCTTGCAAAATTTGTTTTACTAAAAGAATGAATTTTCAAAAACTTCAAGACAAGCATGAACCTTGCATTATTTGAATACCATTGTTTGCATATGACTATTTGTTCAACAGTAGAGAAATTTACATGACGAATATCTAGTGAACAAAAACCTTCTCAATGAAAAGGATCACCTCAAGTGAAAAAATAAACACTTCCAACCAAGGATCACGGCATGATCATTGTCCATCATCTGGGGAAGTCAAGCCAAGATTCAAGGGATCTCTCAAAAATTCCAAATAGCCATGGGCAAATCTCCATCTGAATCACTTGGGGCATTGGACATGAATTCCAACAACGAATCACGTACAATCAAGCAAAATCAATGTTCCTCAATGGATTTCTCCTCTAAAAAACAAAACAAGAATTCCCAATGGAAACATTCTAAATAAAGTAGATCATCATCTAGAAACAGTTCAGGTACGATCTAGAGACGGATGTCATCCTGACACTTACTCCAGATTCTCATCTAGAAACGGTTTAGGTACGATCCAGATACGAAAGTCACCCTGACACTTACTCCAGATTCTCATCTAGAAATAGTTCAGGTATGATCCAGAGACGAATGTCATCTTGACACTTACTCCAAATTCTCATCTAGAAATGGTTCAGGTAAAATCTAGATATGGATGTCATCCTGACACTTACTCCAGATTCTCATCTAGAAATGGTTCAGGTACGATCCAGATACGAATGTCATCCTAACACCTACTCCAGATTCTCATCAGTACAATGTAGATACTATCCAAATACAGATGTCATTCTGACACTTATCCCAACATTCTCATCTAGAAACGGTTCAGGTACGATCCAGATACGGAAGTCATCCTGACACTTACTCCAGATTCTCATCTAGAAACAGTTTAGGTACGATCCAGAGACGGATGTCATCCTGACACTTACTCCAGATTCTCATCTAGAAATGGTTCAGGTACGATTCAGATACGGATGTTATCCTGACACTTACTCCAGATTCTCATCTAGAAATGGTTCAGGTATGATCCAAGAACGGATACCATCCTAATACTTATTCAGATCAACTCCTAGCAATAGTTCAGGTATGATCCAGAGACGGATGTCATCCTGCTACTTAGTCCAGATTATCTCCTAGCAATGACTCAAGTACGATCCAAAGAGACGGATATCATCATGGTACTTATTCAAATCATCTTCTAGAAATTGTTTAGGTATGATCCAGAGAAGGATGTCATCCTGATACTTATTTAGACCATCTTTCAAGAACGACGCAGATACGATCCAGAGATGGATGTCATTCTAACACTCATTCAACACATGTTTCAAGAACAGTGCAGATACGATCCAAAGAAGGATGTCATTCTGACACTCATTCAATACACGTTAAAGTAAAATCACGACATAGATCCATTCACAAGATCTACAGCAGGCACAGGGGCAGAAACATCCTGATGCGAATTCATCGTCGTATCCTTAGCATACGTCTGTGACATCTATGTTCAACATAGAGCAGAAACAACCAGAATTTTAGTCTCTTCTTCCCCAAGCAGGAATCACCTCCTCCAACAAAGTTCCTTCAAAGAGCTGAAATTTGCCTTCCCCAATCGAGTTTTTATAATCTTAAACAGTTGTAAAACCTCTTCCCGGGTAGAGTTTATTGCTCTAGCTATGGTAGTTCATTCCCCCAATAGAGTTTATTTCTCTACATCGATAGAATCTTCCAACAAGCATCTCTCTCCACATAATTATTCTTGAGTAGAATCATTTCTCAAGCAGAATCAATCCCCAACAGGTCTTCCTCAAACAGAAAGAGGAAATCCCTAGCGAATCATCTCTATTCATCATCCCCAGTAGAAATGAAGGATTCAACTTCCCATTACTCTCCAACAGTAATCTGGGATTTATTTTCCTAGACTGGGAACATCTCAATAACAACCCATATTCATACATCATGGCATGTGCATACACATCGCATACAACATAATCTCATTTATTTTGAGAACATCATCACGATGCATTTCATACATCATGACATTGCATATGACTAACTCTTTACCTTTTTTAGGGAAAGTTGAAATCAATAAACATTGCTACTTATGTGACTTGGTAGTCTTCTCAAAAGCTACGTCTGATGGAGGGCTATTTTCAGCAATTTCCTCAGAAAGATGTCCACCCAAGATTTTCTCTGGTTCAGTTAGATCGACACCAAGATCTCTCTGATTTCCATTCCAACTGAAAACACTATGAAGCCTGGATTTTGACTAGATAATAGTATAAGGTGTTGCGAAGCATGGAATGCGACCAGATAGTAGTTCACTTCTTCAAAGAAACTATGAAACCTGGATTTCGACCAGATAACAATATAAGGTGTTGCGAAGCCTGGAATCCGACCAGATAGCAGTTTACCCTGTCAGTTACTATAAAGCTCAGAACCCGACCAGATAATAGCCAACAACAATTTAAGACACTGTGAAGCCTGGATTTCGACAAGATAATAATATAAGGTGTTGCGAAGCCTGGAATCCGACCAGATAGCAGTTTACTCTTTCAGACACTGTGAAGCCTGGATTTCAACCAGATAACAGTATAAAGCACTACGAAGCCTAGAATCCGACCAGATAGTAGTTTACTCTGTCAGTTACTATGAAGCCTGGATTCGACCGGATAGTAGTATACCTCAGATTCAAGTTGAAGCCTGGATCCGACCAGATAACTGTTTAATTTCTTTAAATTACCGAAGCCTGGATACGACCAGATAACGGTACACCTCAGATTCAAGTTGAAGCTTGGACCCGATCAGATAACAACTTATTTTCTTCAAATCACTAAAGCCTGGGCACGACCAGATAATAGTTCAAGTCACTGAAGCATAGAGTACGACTAGATAACAGTTTAATATCATTTCCACAGTAAGTCGCTGTGAAGCCTGGAGCACGACCAGATAGCAGTCACCCTTATCATCCTCAGCAAGTCACTATGAATCCTGGATCCTAACCAGATAGCATTTCACTTCCGTCTCTTCAATTAAGAGATGACTCCACAATAGAGTAACGGACGACTAAAGCTCTTAAAACTCTATGTTCCAAGACATAGATCAACATTCCTCAGCGGACTCCTCCTCAGACATCAGGAACAGGAATCCCCACAAAGGAGTATCTCATGAAATCAACAGTCTTCTGGATGGCATCTTTAAGCCCATCTCCAACGACTCCCCGTCATACTCCTTGGATGGAATATTTAAGCCCATCTCCGACAGTCTCCTATCACCTTTTCCAAATGGCATCTGTAAGCCCATTCCCAGTATTATTCACCCACAGTATCACTTCAGACGAGTGCAAATTTCTGGGCACTCTAGTGTTCAATCATCTTCCACCTCCAGATCATGAATGGCAGGCAAGCCAATCTACATCCTCAGGTTTAAGAAGATTGAACAGGGGCAGTTGTTGTATCCCAAAATTTCCCCTCTCATATTTTCCAAGGTCTTCCCCTACATGGTTGGTCACAAACCCTTGCCAAAGGAAAAGGAAAAAATTGTGAGTATTGTTTTCAAGTTTTCTTCGATTGGCATCTCCAAAATGCCCTTCAATTGGCATTTCAGCAAAGCCTTTCGATTGGCCTTGCAACAAGATCCTTCGATTGGCATTCCTAAAGGTTCCTTCAATTGGAGCATCAGAGCTTCCTTCGATTGGAGCATCAGATCCTCCTTCGATTGGAGCATCAGAGCCTCCTTCAATTGGAGCATCAGAGCTTCCTTCGATTGGAGCATAAAAGCTTCCTTTGATTGGAGCATCAGAGCTTCCTTTGATTGGAGCATCAGAGCTTCCTTCGATTGGAGCATCATAGCAAAGGCCCTTCAATTATCCATTTGAAGAAGCTTGCAAAGAGTCCATTTAAAAGAACCTCAGAAGAGTCATTCGAAGAAGTTTATAATGGTCCATTCAAAGGAGGCCATCATCCCATTCGAAGGAGGGCATTCGAAGGACAATTACATATCTTTCAAATTCAAAAAAGGGACAAGATCCCTTAACTTTGGCCAAGGTTACGTTTTACACTCATGGCATTCAAATGGACGTTACCAGCATTATTTCTCTTGTCCCCTCAGACTCCTATAAATATGAGGCCAAAGACACATCACAAAGAGAGAAAAAAAAGAGGAGAACAAAAAAAACTTGGAGAGAGGCTGCCCACAAAATCCATCAAAAAATGCCAGAATTTTCCAAATAGCAGTTACGCCCAGAAGCCCCAGATTGAAGGTGCTCACCTCCAGCAAGCACCCGAATCGAAGACTCAATCTGCTGGTAAGAAAGGGTAAACTGTCCAACTTTGCATTTGCATAGCACATCATTACTTGTTGTTACTTTCAATTTTCCATCCTAGACAGGATCAAAAGGCCTGGGTTTGGCACCCAGGTCATGTCCTTCATTTGCCAACATTTGCTGCAGACATAGCCTGAAGAGACTCAGCAAGCGCAGGATCAAAGGGCCTGGGGTTCGATACCCAGGCCCTGTGTTTTATTTTACTAACATACTTTTGCAGGTATAGCATGCCATATCGAAGGAGACACCTTCTCTGGATCAAAGCCACGACCTTCTGGCTCAAAGAAGACATCTCCTGCCTAGATCGAAGGGCACTCCCTTTCCCCAGGATCGAAGGGCAATCCCCTTTCCTGGATCGAAGGCTAGTCATGCCTACTCACCGGCCCAATCGAAAGAAGGCCTCTCTCCTGAATCAAAAAGGCCATATCTCCATCCTCTGAATCCAAGCCCTCCCTCCTTCGCCCCAATCGAAGGATGCTTCATTATATTTTTATTTTGCATTGGTTTCTTTTCTCTATTTTTTTGTTTAGTAGGCTATTTACCCTTTTAACATTAAAGTCAAAAAGTCACAAAAATATTAGGCTAGTTGTTTTATTTTTTTCAATTAAATTAATTTTTGTAAATAAATAAATTAATTTTTTAAAACATTTTTTCTTAAAAATAAAATAAAATAGACTTAGGATTATTTTCTTTTATACTAAAAAACAACAAAAAAGATTTCCTTTCTTTAGGATTTTTTTAGACGTCTTTTCTGTTTTTATGCGCGTTTATTTAATTTCGTATTTTTACTATTTATTGTATCTGTTCGCCGGATGTAATAGATAAAATTAGGACATTTACTATTTTATTCCCATTATCTTTGTATAACGTAAATCCCCTCCCCGAAGCATTGTAATAGCGTAGGACCTCTATATTATGCATTTTAGTGCTTTTCATATTAACTGCTAGTAATTAGGCTTATATGATAAGACTAATAATCAAACGCTAGCAAACTTAACAAAAAGACAAAAAATAACTGAAACGCAACACAATTGCACACAAGCACCTCTAAGGTATCCACTTTGGTTGCCTTTAAAAAACATCCATGAGGCAGGAATGCTTTAGCAAAGACCCGTAAAAACAAAAGATCATAATCCCTCGATGACCCTAAAGTTGCCTTCTCGATAAATGATCTAGTCCTAAAACAGAATTGCTAAAGTATCCCCACAACTTCCTTCATGAGTGTAACGTCCCTTCGATTGTCCCTCAACATTCAACGATAAGGCTACCTACTCACTAATAGTAGGATAACATTGTCTAAAGGAAAATAGGAAAAGAACACCCTTTTCGAGTACAAAAAGTAGATAGTTGTTAGAAGTTTGCTCAAAATAATAATTTTTTTGCACTTACACAGAAAACTACTTTTCAAAAACAATTTCAAAACATTTGCTTTGTTAACATTCTTGAGGACCGATACAAGAATTAAACACAAAGCAAATCGCCGCACTAAGGCATTTTCAAAACATCTTCACATACACAAAGCACAAAAGAATTTTAAAAATGAGCAAACCTCTAAGAGCCCGTGGAAAACCACAAATGGAAAGGGTGCTAATGCCTTCCCTTTCCATAATCTACCCCCTTACTCAGAAATATCTCGAAAATGTCTTTTCCCGTTCTTTTCACCCTTTCCTTTGTTGGATAAAAGAAAAGACGGCGGCGACTCTTGCTTACCGCATATTTGCGAACAAAAAACACAAAAACCAGCATATTAAACAGTCGATTCTGCCACCGTGCAACAATAGGATTTAGGTTTTATAATCGTATGTTTTGATTTCTCCATAATTGGTTGTTTTTGGGGTTTTTCATGTTGATGGATTGTTGGTGAATTTTGTGTGTTTTTATGTGATTGAATGATATGAATTGGTTAGGATTGGTAGATAAATATTGATGAATAATTAACCTGTTAAAAAGATGAATTTTGATGTAAAAATTATGATTTTTGGGTGTTGAAACATGGAGGGTCTTAACATGGAAATTGCAGGATTTTTCACTGTTATCACAGGATAACCGGTTACCCAAACATGATAACTGGTTACCATATCAAAGGTTGCAAAATAAGTAGCTTTTGTCTTGCGGTAACCGGTTCCCATAAGTGGGTAACTAGTTACCGTGATGAATTTTTGAAAATAAACGAGGCTACTGTCCTGCGGTAACCGGTTACCATAACTGGGTAATCGGTTACCACTTCTACTGACAACATTTTTAGAAAACTTCTAAGACTCATAACTTTTGCCTCGGGTTTCCGTTTGACGCTCCGTTTGGACCGTTGGAAATATAAAATAATTTACTATCTTATAAAAATGATTTAAAATGTAGTAGTTAATTATTTCATCAACATTGATACCGATTCGTAACTGTGTTATGATTTGTATGCCATTAATTATGTTGTGGTTATTTGCGGTGATTGTTTTGATTGTGTGATACGAGATACATGACGAAGGAAATGACAAAGGCTTGTATTGGAGATATTGTGATGAGTATTAACGATAAATGTGAAGTATATTGTTGCATGATAGTGTCTCATGCATTCATAAAGTGAAGGCCTGCATTGGCGAGCGAAGTTGATTGCCATAAATTGGAATTATTGCAAAGAGGGTTCTACCCTGATTGGTACCATATGCATTGCATCAGTGTCAGTCCTTTGCATCATATTGTGATTGATAAACCGATGGAAGAAGATTGATGATGGTATGAATTATATTATGATGTATGTTATGCGCTTATTATGTGCTTGAATCTTACCTGCTTATTATTATTATTATTATTATTATTATTATTATTATTATGCTGTTTCTTATATTGTTATAATAACTCACCCTTTCTGTTTGAATGTTACCTCCACGTGGGTAACGTGCAGATGATCCGAAGTAGCTAGAGATCGAAGGTTAGCTGAGGAGTTCCTTTAGTTGCGTAGATTGAGTCGGTGTCTGCTTTGATACGTAACACTTGGGGGTTTCACGTGATTTGTTTTGTTATGATTAGGAGGGAACATGTATTACTCCATTATTTGAATTATTTTATGATTATGCTGATGTTTGAAGGATAATAAATATAACTCTGGTTGGAGGATCGAAATGACTATTTATTGATGTTTTCCGCTGCGAATAAATGCATTGAAGTTTAAGACTTATGAGTATGTGATTTATGTTGCGTATCCTAATTTGAGCATGTATGATTGGCGAAGTATGTGACATCCTATTTGATTGATGTTTATTAAGAAATTAATTTACTCTAATTATTATATAAATTATCGACGGGGAAATAGGGTGTTACACAAAAGTATGGGAAATGTAAAAGTTAAAGTTAAGAATGGGAAGACTATTATGATTAAGGATGTTTGGTACGTTCCTGGAATTAAGAGCAATCTGATGAGTGTGAGTTAGCTCATTGATAAATATTTCTCACTTATTATGAAGAACAATCTCTTGAAGTTGTATGATTCCAATCAGAAGCTGATTATGCTATTTGAACAAGGAAGGAACAGAATATTCAAGGTGAATGTGGAAACAGCTGAAACAGAATGCCTTAGTACAGAAGACGCTGAAGGTGATAGTAAGTTGTGACACAAGAGGTTGGGACATCTGAACTACAAAAGTTTAGGGCATCTGAGTTCGAAGAAGCTCGTGCGTGACATTCAGAAGATTGTGAAGCCTGAGAAGTCAAGCGAGGTATACATGAAAGGCAAGAAACCTATATTTCCATTTGTGTCAAAAGTAGCTCCAAGAGAAAAACATGCTCTAGGAGTAGTACATTATGACGTGTGTAGACCATTTCAAGAACCTTCACTTGGAGGAAAAACGTATTTTGTGTCTTTTGTGGATGAGTTTACAAGAATGATGTGTGTAACACTCATCAAGTTTAAGCATGAGGTGTTTACCGAATTCCATATGTTCAAGGTGAAGGCTGAGAAACAAAATGGTCAGAAGTTGATGAAATTCTGGTATCAGATATATGATGTCGAAAGAGATGTCACGACACAAATATCCGAGGATAATATAAAATGCAACAATATTAAAAGTAGTAAAAGCACAAGGGATTGTTAACCCAGTTCGGTGTACAACAACACCTATTCTGGGGGCTACCAAGCCAGGGACAAGTCCACTAAATAGTATCAATTCATAGACCCTCAGTAAACAACTAGTTTACGATCTAATCACTTAATCACTACCCGTGTTATGCTTCTACCTAAGATACACCTAGGTATGAGGCCCTCCTCAAATCCCTTTAATCACTAACAGTGAAGAACAACAGAAATATTAAGTTTTAAATACTTCAATCATTCAATACTTAAAAGCTTATGAATGATCCACAATTAACAACTCAAGTATTAAACCAATACTTAGAGTGTATTATAATTAAAAATACTTCGACTTCTAAAACAAAAAGAATATATTCTTCTTCAAAAGTTGCAGTCAAATGAATAAGGATGTAAGTCTTTATAAAGGCGCAACAGTGGGCTTGGGCTGAAAAACAATTATTCTAGTCCCTTGAATATTCCCATGAAAACAGGCCAAGATATAATCCATAAGGATAAAAAAAATAGAAAAATATTCCTCCATATTTTTTGCAAGCTATGAGTCACAAATCCTGAATAATGGCGTGCATAAAAACAGGAAACAAAATACTGAAAACAATTATGAAGTCAAATTTAGATCAGGAGGCAGATGTCAAGACATCTGCTTTGACATCATTCAAAACCATTTTGCTTCAAATGTCAAGGCATTGTGCAAAACATTATCAAGTCAGTGTTTTACCAAAATTGCTGCCAATAGTAACACCTCAATTCTACCCGGGAAAATTATATAAATAAATCAGAGTTATAAAAATCATTCATGCAAACGAATCGGGATGCCACAAATTCTTCTATCAAAATTCACTGCATTCATCGTGGATATATAACACTTTTAAAACATCGGATGAACCATCGTCATGACATCTTTAATTAAGTAATTCAACATCTATGCAGCGGAAATTCTTAATAACATCTCTATCATCATTACAACAACTTCAAACCAACAAATACTTAATAATAATCAACTTAAAGTTCAACAACTAAATAATCAACAATCAAAAGCAACAAGCGTTCGTCCCCCCGAGTGTTACATATCAGAGCAATGACATCGACTAAACTATTGAAGGTATACAACCTTCACTCTCGATTACCTGCACGTTACCAACATGAGGGCAACATTCAAACATAAGAAGTGAGATATCTAACAATATAATAAAGCGCGTGATAATTAATATATTAAATTAGATCACATAACATCACCACTTCTCATCTCATAATCAATAATAATAATAATACATATTCACCACATCAATACACACTTCTTTATGCAGTCATATAATGCGACTCAATACTATGCAAATGAATGTGCTACCATTTGGAGCAAAACTCCCATCTCAAAAATTTGCCAATTAATAGAGGCGTCAACAAGGCATAGGCCTTCATCTTAATATTCGCCAATACAGGCCATCTCAACGAGCATAAGCTCCATCTCAAAATGCAATGTATGCGACACAATCATGAATGTAATAACAACACCATAATTAACAACATCTCAATACAACATCATCGTTGGCTAAAGGCCTACATCTTAAAAGCATCTCAACATCTCTTCATCAAACATCTCATATCATTCATAATAATTCATCAAACATCATTTATTCATCAAACATCATTTATTCATCATAAATTATCATCACAACATCATTAATAAAATCTCATCAACAACTCAGCTGTACATTAACACGACAGAAATTCACACCGCTATTCTGTAATCTTACATCATTACTATCATTACTTCTACTGTTACAAATCAAACAGCAGCCTATAAAAATTTCATCCTCATCATTCTGCATAAAAACTAACATAAGGATCAACACGAGAACTATCTCTAAATCCTAAACTAGCTAATAGGATTACACTTCCTATTCTTCATTTTAATCCTCAAGAATAAAGCTCACCGCGTTAGCTATTCAATGCTTCGAACGATATCTCAAACGACATCCTAAAACTCAAGTTACAACATTTTCAAACTGAATCTGCCAAAAATCAGACAACATGGGTCGACGCATATCTCCTTGGATCGACGCATACTGCACTGAACTCGCAACATGAGTCGACACATTCCCTCATTTTTCGACTCATCCTGAGTCAAACACACAGCATGTATCGAAACATGCCCCTATGGATCGAATCATCCTGAGTCTAAAAGCACTCATGTATCGACACAAAACCTCTTCGTGTCGACTCATCCTGAGTCTCTCAACCTTCTTGTATCGACACATAGCATTTGGGGTCGACGCATCCTGCATAAATTCTGTGATTTTCTCTGCGTTTCCACTACGGGTTCTATACTTTAAGCCCTAAAAACTTAATCTAATCATAGATAATCATCACTTACAATTATCCTATAATTCTACGTCAATTAAACAGCATCGGAACATCACTATTCATCTAAAATTCATCAATTTCACATCATACAACATCATAAACATTCAATTCATAAACAAGACAACAATCACATCTAACCCCACATACCAATTATCATGAACCCAATTATAGAGTCAGAACCCCACCCTAACCTTGGATTGAAGGTCGCTCTATAATCTTCCAGTCGAAACCTTGTTCTGCCGTTTTCCTTTTTTTTCCCAAATCTTCACGTTATTCTTCTCAATCCTTATTCTTCTACTGCCTCCTCTTTTCTATTCTTTATAACAACAATAAAATAACCTATTATTCTCTTAACTCCTTATTGGGCTCAAAACTAATACACCCCCTTATTACTTCTATTCCTTTAAAAAACAAGCCCACATCAAATAATATTATACTTCTAATATTATTTCACCACTTAATAAAATAATTAAATCCAATTAATTACAACACATATTCTCAAATATTCCAAAATAATTTAATTAAATAATTAATTAAATTACGGCATTACAACTCTCTCCCACTTAGAATATTTTTGTCCTCGAAAATTTACCTCAATCAAACAACTCAGGGTAGGAGTCTCGCATCTTGCTCTCCAACTCCCAAGTCATGCTTTCTCCGGTAGCTCCTAGCCAAACCACTTTAACCAAAATAATTTCTTTGCCCCTCAGAGTCTTTATTTCACGATCCGCGATCCGTACAGGCATCGTCTCCATCGTAAGATTATCCCGTACTTGCACATCATCCACATGAATCACATGAGATAGATCTGAAATATACTTTCGGAGTTGCAACACATGAAACACATCATGCAAATTCAAAAGATTAGGCGGTAAAGCCACTCTATAAGCAACATTCCCCACTCTCTCTGAAATCTGACATGGTCCAATAAAACGAGAAGTGAGCTTCTTAGACTTCAATGCTCGCCCAACACCAGTCACAGGTGTAACTCTTAAAAACACATGCTCACCAGCTTGAAATTCTAAATCCTTCCTTTGCTTGTCATGATAACTCTTTTATCTACTTTGGGAAGCTTTCATCTTTTCTCTAATCAACTTCACCTTTCAGTAGTTTCACGAACAAGTTCAGGTCCAAGTACTACACTTTCACCAGATTCTTGCCAACATAAAGGAGTTATACATCTACGACCATACAACGCTTCAAAAGGTGCCATCCCAATACTAGAATGGTAACTGTTATTATAAATGAACTCTATCATCGGAAGATAAGTATCCCACGTACCTCCCTACTCAAGAACACATGCCCTTAGCAAATCTTCCAACGATTGAATCATCCATTCAGTCTGACCATTTGTCTGAGGATGATACATTGAACTCAATCTCAACTTAGAACCCAACGCTTCTTGCAAACTCTTCCAAAAATCAGAAGTAAATCTTGGATCTCTATCTGACATAATGCAAAAGGAACACCATGCAACTTCACAATTACACTACTATAAATCTCAGCTAACTTCGACACTGGAAAGGCTGTATACCTTTAATAGTTGAGTCGGTGTCATTGCTCTGATATGTAACACTCGGGGGGATGAACTCTTGTTGTTTTTGATTGTTTATTATTCAGTTGTTGAACTTTAAGTTGATTATTATTAAGTATTTTTTGGTTTGAAGTTGCTGTAATGATGATAGAGATGTTATTAAGAATTTCCGTTGCGTAGATGTTGAATTACTTAATTCTTCTGTTTGAATGTTGCCCTCATGTTGGTAACATGCAGGTAATCAAGAGTGAAGGCTATATACCTTTAATAGTTGAGTCACTGTCATTGCTCTATTGCCAACTTTGTAACACCCCAATTCTACCCCGGTAAATTATATAAATAAATCAGAGTTATAAAAATCATTCATGCAAACGAATCGGGATGCCACAAATTCTTCTATCAAAATTCATTGCATTCATCATGGATATATAACACTTTTAAAACATCGGATGAACCATCGTCATGACATCTTTAATTAAGTAATTCAACATATACGCAGCAGAAATTCTTAATAACATCTCTATAATCATTACAACAACTTCAAACCAACAAATACTTAATAATAATCAACTTAAAGTTCAACAACTGAATAATCAACAATCAAAAGCAACAAGCGTTCATACCCCCGAGTGTTATATATCAGAGCAATGACACCGACTAAACTATTGAAGGTATATAGCCTTCACTCTCGATTACCTGCATGTTACCAACATGAGGGAAACATTCAAACAGAAGGGGTGAGATATCTAACAATATAATAAAGCGCATGATAATTAATATATTAAATTAGATCACATAACATCACCACTTCTCATCTCATAATCAACAATAACAATACACATCCACCATATTAATACACACTTCTTTATGCAGTCATATAACGTGACTCAATACTATGCAAATGCATGTGGTACCATTTGTAACAGAACTCCCATCTCAAAATTTTTCCAATTAATATAGGCATCAACAAGGCATAAGCCTTCATCTCAATATTCGCCAATACAAGCCATCTCAACGAGCATAAGCTCTATCTCAAAATGCAATGTATGTGACACAATCATGAATGTAATAACAACATAATAATTAACAACATCTCAATACAACATCATCATTGTCCAAAGGCCTACATCTCAAAAGCATCTCAACATCTCTTCATCAAACATCTCATATCATTCATAATCATTCATCAAACATCATTTATTCATCAAACATCATTTATTCATCATAAATTATCATCACAACATCATTAACAAAATCTCATCAACAAATCAGCTATACATTAATACGACAGTAATTCACACCGCTATTCTGTAATATTACATCTTTACTATCATTACTTCTACTATTACAAATCAAACAGCAGCCTATAAATATTTCATCCTCATCATTCTGCATAAAAACCAACATAACGATCAACACGGGAACTATATCTAAATCCTAAATTGGCCACTAGGATTACACTTCCTATTCTTCATTTTAATCCACAAGAATAAAGCTCATCGCGTTAGATATTCAACGCTTCGAACGACATCTCAAACGGCATCCTAAAACTCAAGTTACAACATTTTCAAACTGAATCTGCCAAAAATCAGACAACATGGGTCGACGCATATCTCCTTGGATTGATGCGTACTGCACTG
The DNA here is from genome assembly GCA_948472305.1 of Vicia faba. Classification (NCBI taxonomy): domain Eukaryota; kingdom Viridiplantae; phylum Streptophyta; class Magnoliopsida; order Fabales; family Fabaceae; genus Vicia; species Vicia faba. The sequence continues at coordinate 1,046,160,833 of OX451737.1, forward strand.
AACTCGCAACATGAGTCGACGCATTCCCTCATGTATCGACTCATCCTGATTCAAACACACAGCAAGTATCGACACATGCCCCTACGGGTCGACTCATCCTGAGTCTAAAAGCACTCATGTATCGATACAAAACCTCTTCGTGTCGACTCATCCTGAGTCTCTCAACCTTCTTGTATCGACACATAGCATTTTGGGTCGATGCATCCTATTACATCCTGCATAAATTCTGTGATTTTCTCTGTGTTTCCACTACGAGTTCTATACTTTAAGCCCTAAAAACTTAATCTAATCATAGATAATCATCACTTACAATTATCCTATAATTCTACGTTAATTAAACAACATCGGAACATCGTTATTCATCTAAAATTCATTAATTTCACATCATACAACATCATAAACATTCAACTCATGAACAAGACAACAATCACCTCTAACCCCACATACCAATTATCAAGAACCCAATTATAGATTCAAAACCCCACCCTTACCTTGGATTGACGGTCGCTGTATAATCTGCCGGGGTAGAATTGGGGTGTTACAGCAACAAACACTTACAAACTCCCCCTTTGGCAAATTTTGGCTAAAACATTATTTGAGAACATTATCAGAGCATTATAAGAGTAGCAGCACAAGCAAAACAAAACTTAGTTAGCAGTTAGCAAAAGTAACTCAGTCAACTGTTAGCAGAGGAAGATGTCATAACATCTTCTAAGACATGTGGCTTCCTGTTGTACCCCAAAATTTGCCCTCTCATTTTCACACAAAACATACTCCTAGAGGTTCTCAATTGCTCAAGTTAACTAAGGATTGACCAGACAAATCCTCCTCCTAAGACAATGAGCCTCAAACTAGGGTTTCATTCCTCATCAAGATGTTTGAGTTCCAAGGGTCCTAAATGGTTTCCATTGCCTTAATATTTCCTTAATATCATCCATGCCAAGTTTCATGCCTTGCACAAGAAGTTTTCTCAATCAACTACTCAAATGCTTGAAAATCAATTGTACTAGGTTAAAGGTCAACTGTACTAGGTCAAAGGTCAACTGTGACCCACATACAGGAAAACTTCAATATTTTTGGTCAACATCAACATTTTGAGGTGATATCCATCATTTGATCAAGGTTTGATCATGATTCCTCAAGGAATTCTCCTAATTCATCAAAACTCAAAAGTTACTAAATTAGGGTTTCTATAGGAAAAGTCAACCAAACTTTGACCAAGCATAACTTTCTCATACTTTATCAAAAATTTCTCATCCAAGGCTCATTTTGAAGATAATTCAATTACATACAATTCATCTTCATCCCTCAAGTTGAAGAAATGCACACATGAAAAGATATAAATTCAGACATTATAGGTCCTTTTCAAAAGTCAACAAAAACACCTTTTGGGTCAAAGCTTCTTACATGATCATGGAAGATCCAATTGAGATGAAACCAAAAGGGTTGTTTATAGGACATCCTAAGCTTTCTAAAGAGTCCAAGAACACCCTCTTAGAGTCAAAATAGATAGAAATATGAATTGTCAAAGTTGGCCATTTTTGGAAATTTGCACAAAGTCAACAATGCCCAAAATTGCATTTTTCCACATGGGCCCATCTTTTCAAGATTGAATCTCAATCCTAGCATGGTCCACGACCTATGGGACCCTCCATGACTTATTCACTCATTTATTTAATTTATTTTGACTTTTATTCATTTAAAAATCAAATAAATCCAAATAAATCATATAATTTGTTTTAAGATTGATTTTTGCATTGAAGGGAGATCTTATATGCTGTCAAATAGCCAGGAAATCATGCAAAGCCAAATAGGATACAAAATCTTCATATATGGAAATTTTTCAAGATTTGATTTTCTACTAAAACCATGCAATTATATCTTTGATTCTTTCCAATTATAATGACCTAATCTGATTCACTACTTATAACAAAGCTTTGTGAACCCTAAGAGAAAGAATTCATGTGCAGCCTGCCTCTCTAAAAGCAAGAACAAACTCAAATTTTGAACAAAAAAAAGGTAATCGGATTTCCTTCTACAAGGAGATTCAAGGTGTTTCAAGGCCAGTGTGATACGGTGGGAGAACTGACTTGAGGTTTTGCGTTTCGTCGCAAATGTCGCGGTTAGCAAGAGTCGCCACCGACTTTTATTTTATCCAAAAGGAAAGGTAAAAAAGCATAGGAAAGACCTTTGAGATGTTTTCTTGAGTTCGGGGGGTAGGTTATGAAAAGGGAAGGTGCTAGAACCCTTTTCATCCATGGTGTTCCATGGGCTCTTAGTTACTTGCTTAGATCACTTGCTTTGCTTTGTTTGAAATGGTGTTTGGTGTGATTTTGAAAGTATTTTGAAAAGAGGCCATTCGTTTAGGAAATCTTTGTAATGATTCTCGTTCGTAAGAATGTATACAAAGATGTTTGTCTTTTGAAAAATGTTTCAATGTTTTGTAAGATGTATTGGAAATGTGTGTGTTTGTTTTTAAAAATAGCAAGGATTATTTTGAAATGGAGCAAGTAACTTAGAAGCTATCTACCTACTCAAATGTCTTTCTTGTGCATTTTTATTCCTTTGACATTGTTGACTTACCATTGATTTGGTAAGCAACCCTATCTTTGGGTGTAAATGGGACGGGCGTGGGTGATCGTATGACCATGATAGCAATGTTGCCAAGTATCTTAGCATGTTTGAGGGACCAAGATCATTTTGTTATAGGAAACCTTTTGAATAGCGTCATCGAGGGACTATGATCTTATTTTTGTTTTGTTTTGCCAAGATACTTCGCATGCGTAACATGGCCATTTTATTTTAGGCAACCAAGTGGGAGAAACCCTAAGTGTGCTTGTGTGCAAAGTGTGTCATTTTTCATGCTTTTGTCTTGCATTAGGTTTTTTCTATTTGTTTGGTTTTTGTTCTTGTCATGTAAATCCTAGTTTACTAAATATGGTATATGAAAGCAATAAATTGCGTAAAATAAAACTAAGCTTTACAACAATTATTATGGGAGGGGGGATACAAGTTTTGAATGGGGATTTTTGCACAAATATAAACCTAAATATACTATTACAACCCAATCGAATATTGTGCGAATTAAATAAATATACAAATATTTAAAATGCAATGCAAATGTATTTATGTAAAAATGTTTTGTATTTGTTTTTTTATATGAGAAAATAAATTAATTAAACCCTAGAAAAAAGAGAAAAAATATTATTTATTTTTTTGAAGGGTGAAACCCTAATTTTTGATTAAAAGAAAATAATGCTTCCTATTATTATTTTGTCCATTTTTTGTATAAGAAAATAATAAATAATATTATATGTAAATATTAAAAATTAAATATGTATGAAAATAAATATTTTATGTGTATAAATAATATAATAAAATATATAGTATTTTTTAAAATGTATTTACAAATTTATTTAAGAAAATAGAATCTATTATCCTAATAAACTATTTTTTATGCAAAAGAAATAATAAAAAAATAAAAATAAAAATGCAAAAAATAAAGAAATTATTTTTTATGATTTTTATGATTCAGGAAAATAAATAAAAGCCATAAATGTGAAAATATAAAAAAAAATATGAAAAATATAACAAATAAGTCAGGGGGGTGCAAAAGTAAGTAAGGGGGTGTGAAAAGCAAAAACAAAAACAGCCCAATGCGCCAAAAAGCCCAGGCGCTTCGTCCATGTCCTCCAGCCAATCTCATTGCGCGCATTTTCTGTTCAAACTTGTAACTTGCTAATGCTTGCACAAAAACAAAAACTTATAACATGAAACTTGTGGCATTTGAGCTCACGATTCCAATAATATAAATTATGTGACCTAACTCTAAAAGATCAGAGAGAATTTTAATGGCCCTAATTCGTGACCTAAAAATTTTATGAACTTCAAGCTTAAAATTCTCACAGCACAGTTAATATAAATGGAAAGTATGCATATGTACAGCTTCACCATGCTATGAACTACATTTTTTCTTCACAAATCGTGGCTTGAGGATGCCTAATTACAGAGATAGAGTTTGAGAAAAATACCTCCTTCAGCTAGATTTGAGTAGAGCAATGTAGGGACTTTAATGGAGGCCTGAGGATTGTGTGAGCTTCCTTGAACTTCCTTCAAGTTATTCCAATGCATAGCTTGCTTTGTGGATGGCCAGAACTCGTGGAGTTTTTGTATTTTGGAGAGTTTCAGATGTAAAGCAATCGTGCCCTGGTTTGTAACAAGTTTGTGAATATGTATAAAATGGATACAAAGTCCACTCCGCACTAGCTGTACTAGTTCTGACCTTTTGGCAACCTTTTCTTGCATTTGAAGAAAAGTGAAGTGACCATTGCTACATGCTTGTACTGGCTGGCTTGTAAGCTGATAGGAGTTGGTATACATTGCTTGAGACCTGTAGAAAATGCTTGTACCAAAGGGACAGGTCTAAGGCTCAAGATGGACAAAATGGCAAAAGCTCACCTTTATGAAAATGGCAATGTGAACTTTATGCCTAAAATGGAATTACAACTTGTTTAAAGTTCCAAAAGCAAAGATAAAGCCTTTAACTTCTGAGTTTACATTTAATTATGAAGTGTTGAGTGAGTTTAGGACCTGCAAAGCAAGATACAACCATCATGGATCTAATTTGCAACTTGATACTTTGTGAAAATGGCATGAACAAAAGTGATAAAATGCCAACTTCTCCTCTTCGATTCTCCCTAACCAAAAATGATCTTGGAGAATTCTGTGACAATTTCAAAAGCTTGCAATGTTCTCTATAATCCTTATTTGAAATTCATTTTGAGATACCTCTTGGAACTAGGTGAAAAATGTCCATGAAGTTGGGTGAAAAACCTGCCTAAATTAGGGCAAAATTTCACTAAGTTATTTAGTTCATGGACCTATATTCACAAATTTATAACTTGAGATCTAAGCATCTTTTGGGAAACTTTTGTGAATAAAAGTTGTAGATTTCATGGAGGACTACAACTTTCATGTTGGAAGTTTTCTTTGAATCAAATTGCATCACGGTGAAAAAGTGGTGGAAAGTTGGGAAAATATAAGAAAATTTTCATACTTAGAAAAATTCTAGGTTATGAAAATTTTCAAATTCAAAACCCTAATTTTCAAAATTGGTTTTCTTGGTGAACAAGTTTCATATTTTGACATATCTTGATGAATTATGACCCTTGGCATTTGATTTTGACCAAAAAGTCAAAGTTTGACTTTTCCGTGTACAGTTGACTTTTGATCAGTTGATTGGAAAACTCATTTGTCAATCCAATGAACTTGAGATCTTTTGAACCATGTAATTAGGTCAAGATGATTCCATTTAACCCTTGAAATCATGTTTTAAATCAATTGGTCATTGGCTAGGTTAAAAATCAGAAATTGCCCCTTCTTAGTCAAAACCCTAATTTTGACCATTTTGCCCTTTTGATGATTTGATCAAATTTCTCGAGGAGTTGTGATCCAAACTTGATCAAATGGTACATATGAGTCTATAATGTTGATGTGGATCAAAAATTATGAAGTTTGATTGTAAATTGGTCATGGTTGACTTTTCCCTCAATACAGCTGATTTTTAGGTCAACTGTCCAATTGACTGATCAAAAATGTGATTCAGTGCTTGAAACTTAACATGAGCAATCTTAGGGGTCCATGATGGTGTATGAAAGTCACATGAAGCATTGGTGGTCCAAAAATCCTTGTGTAAACTCAAACCCTAATTTCAGGTTATCAGTGCAAGATGAGATGTCTTGAGCTGACCAAACCCTAATCTTGTCTTGAGTCCAAGAAGTCTTGTGAGAAAAGTCTTGATAAATGAGAGGGCAAATTTTGGGGTACAATAGCTGCCCCTGTTCAATCTTCTTGAACCTGAAGAGTTAGATTGGCGAGTTTTGCCGTTCGTGACTCGAAGGTAAAAGATGATTGGACACTAGAGTGCCCGTAAATTTGCACTCGTCAAAGTGTAGTTGAGGGAATGGGCTTAAAGATGCCATTTGGAGAGGTGATAGAATCTTGTTGGATATGGGCTTGTAGATGCCATACAAGAATGTTTGTTGAACTGTAAGTTGTAAGTCAAAAGAATGAGTATCAGAATAGTGTCCGTATCTGGAACATATCCGAACTGTATATGGAGACTGAATCTGTACGAGCAAAGGAATAGTGTTCGTGTCTGGAGTGTATTCAAGCTATGTCTGAACTTGAAATCTGAATAAGGGCCAGAATGGCATCCGTGTCTGGAGCGTATCTGAATTGTATCTGAGGATGAAATCTGAATAAGCGACAAAATGGCTACCGTGTCTGGAGCGTATCTGGACTGTATCTTGAGTTGAGATTTGAATGAGTATCAGGATGGCATTCTTGTCTGGAGCGTATCAGTACTATATCTAAAGTTGAGATCTGAATGAGTAACAAAATGACTTTCGTGTCTGGAGTATATCTGTACTGTATCTATAATTTGAAATCTGAATAAGTGACAGAATGGCATCCGTATCTGGAGCGTATCTGGACTGTATCTTGATGAGTAACAAAATGGCTTCCGGGTCTGGAGTGTATCTGTACTGTATTTGAAAGCTGAATCTGAATGAGTAACAGAATGACTTTCGTGTCTGGAGTGTATCTGTATTGTATCTGAAATATGAATCTTGAATGAGTAACAAAATGACTTCCGTGTCTGGAGTGTATCTGTACTGTATCTAGAATCTTTGAACATTGTTAATGATAGCTGTTAATCTTATCCTGAAATAGGGTAAAATGTTAGCTGAAACATAAAGTTATGTTGCATGAAATGTATGATGCAATATATGTGCTTTATCAATGTTTATGATATATGGACGTAATGTATGCGCATGTAAGCTGATTTGCTGTATTGCTGAGGAAAATAAAGCCTTGACTGCTGAGGATAAGAAATCCTTGGTGACTTCTCTGAGGATATAGGGATCCTTCATGTCTTGAAGTTAGAGTATTGACAAAAAAATTATGCTGTGAGAGTAATGCCATATACTGCTTGAGTAATCTGCTTGGGGAATCCAGAGAACTTTGATGACTTCTGCTGGGAATTAAGAATGAGAATCTTCATCCTGTTGGGGAGCACTGAAAACTCTACGGGGAAAAGGATTATTCCTGTTTGGAAAAAGTTCAGGCGTTTTGATCTTCCGCCACTCTACTGGGGAGTTATCCGAGGTTGGGGAGAAACAAAAGTTAACTGTTATCTGGTTGATTTTTCAGACTTTAAGACAACTTGCCTGGGAATTTGGAGAAACTGGATGTTTCCACTAGGGATTAATAGTCTGAAGTTTCGGCTCCGCTGGGGATCTCAATGATGTACTGTAGGGATTATTCATGAAATAGCCTAAATACGTTTTCCTAATCTTTCAACCTGCCAGCAATTGTTCTTTTTCATTTCAGTTTATTTGTAAACAGTAATTATGTTCAAATGCATATGTTCATTAATGAATCATTGGAAGTTTTTGCAAATAAACACAAGTGTAAAGAAAAAGGAAAATAGTTTTTTATACTTTAAAGAGATATCTTTGTATTTACTTTGAATAAGTATTTGTGTACAAAGGAGACATACATCCTAGTAAGAGGATGGTGTCATAAGAAAAATTTATACAAAGAAAGATAGTTATGTGTAAAAAAAATCACACGCGGTTCCCATTCTGCTATAGCCTTCATATCTCCAAATATCTTGTCCATTCGTTGCTTCGTCCGAAGATGATTGAATTGATCAGGAGCTCCGAGTTTGTCAGTGAAAAGATTATCCTTAAAGTGATCCGACGAGACATAGTCATACACTTTAATTCCCTAACTTTTGCCTGGACCGCCCTTTCGGGTTTTTGATCCACCGGGAAACCCTTTTTTGCCCAAGTCGCCTTTTCGGGTTTTCAACTTGCCGGGTGTACAATTTTTTTTATTTTATCCCTAATTTTTGCCCGAACCTTTTGGTTCGCCGGGATGCCCTTGTTTTGCCTAGGTGTGTCAACCTAGCGGGTCTTTTATGCGTAGTATCTTTTTACTATGTCTGCATTCGCAGGGTGTGGCAGGTCATCACCGTCCATGGTGGTTAAGATCATCGCCCCACCAGAAAAGATGTTCTTTATTACAAATGGTCCTTTGTAGGTAGGAGTCCATTTTCCCATGGGATCACTTTGTGGCAAGATGATACGCTTGATCACTAGGTCTCCAACTTGATATACCTGGCGTCTGACTTTCTTGTTGAAAGCTTTGATCATCCGTTTTTGATACGTCTGACCGTGGAAAACATCAGTAAGTCTCTTTTCATCAATTAAGTTCAACTGATCAAGTCGGGTTTGAATCCAATCGTCCTCACTCAAACCTGCATCCTTCATGATTCTTAAAGAGGGGATCTGAACCTCAATAGGTAAAACAGCCTCCATGCTATAAACCAAGGAATAAGGTGTTGCCCCAGTTGATGTGTGAGCCGTGGTACGGTACCTGTGGAGAGCAAACGATAGCATCTCATGCCAGTCCTTGTAGGTGACTGTCATTTTCTGTATGATCTTTTTAATGTTTTTATTAGCAGCTTCGACTGCACCATTCATCTTCGACTGATAGGGGGAAGAATTGTGATGTTGAATCTTGAACTGCTCGCACAGGGCGGTGATCATAGTATTGTTAAGATTTGTACTGTTATCAGTGATGATCCTAACTGGGATACCGTACCGGCAAATGAGATTTTGCTTGATGAAGCGGGTAACAACATTCTTAGTAACGGATGTGAAGGAAGCTGCTTCGACCCACTTTGTGAAATAATCAATGGCCACTAGAATGAAGCGATGTCCATTGGAGGCTGTAGGCTTGATCTCGCCAATCATATCGATTCCATACATAGCGAAGGGCCAAGGAGCTGTTAAGACATTTAGAGGAACCGGGGGCACGTGCACCTTGTCTGCATAGATTTGACACTTATGACAGGTCCGAGAATGTTGATAGCAGTCTGCTTCCATGGTAGACCAGTAATAGCCTGCCCGTAGAATTTCCTTTGCCATCGTATGCCCGCTAGAGTGAGTGCCAAAGGTACCTTCATGCAATTCAGCCATGATCTTTTCAACTTCGATCTTGTCCACACAACGGAGCAGAATAGAATCATGATTGCGTTTGTACAGGATGCCATTACTCAGGAAGAACTTAGCCGAGAATCTCCTTAAGAAATTTTTGTCATTGACTGAAGCTCCTTCAGGATACTCTTGAGCCTCGAGATACCTTTTGACTTCATGAAACCAAGGCTGGTCCATTACTTCTTCGATATTAATCTCGTGACAGTGTGTTGGTTCATCCATTCGTTCAATGGTGATTTGAGGAGCCTCGTTATCCCAATTAAGTTTAAACATGGATGACATGGTAGCTAGAGCATCTGCTAGCTGATTTTCTTCTCGCGGGAAATGCTCGAAGGTAATCTGCTTGAAATGTGGTAGCAATGTCAAAACATGTTCTTTGTAAGGGATAAGTTTAGGATGCTTGATGTCCCATTCTCATTTGATCTGACTGATGACCAAAGTTGAATCCCCAAACACAACTAAAGATTTGATTCCCAAGTCTATGGAAGCCTTGAGACCAAAGATGCATGCTTCATATCCTGCCATGTTGTTCGTACAGTTGAAGCAAAGTCTGGCCGTGAAAGGAGTATGGCATCCTTCCGGAGATATAAGTACAACACCGATACCGTTACCAAGTGCATTGGATGCCCCATAAAAGTACAGGGTCCATCGGGATCCTTGTTCAGGTCCGTCATATGGTCTGATTCCTTCACAGTTGTCTACTGTCATGATGTCTTCGTCAGGGAAATCAAACTTCATGGATGGATAATCTTCTACAGCTTGGTGAGCAAGATGATCATCTAGCACACTGCCCTTTATAGCTTTTTGGGTAGTATACTGTATGTCGTATTCTGTTAGGATCATCTACCATCTAGCTATTCTTCCAGACAAAGCAGGCTTCTCGAAGATGTACTTTATCAGATCCATCTTAGATATCAGCAGAGTGGTATGAGTCAACATATACTGTCTTAGCCGGCGAGCAGCCCATACCAGAGCGCAACATGTTTTCTCAAGCAGTGAATATCTGGTTTCACAGTCGGTAAACTTTTTGCTCAAGTAATAAATAATGTGCTCTTTTCGGCCAGACTCGTCATGCTGCCCCAATACGCACCCCATTGAAGTCTCTAAAACGGTTAGATACATGATTAACAGTCTTCCCTCGACTGGTGGAATCAAGACAGGAGGCTCTGTAAATACTCCTTGATTTTATCGAAAGCAATCTGACAATCATCATTCCATCTAACTACTTGATCTTTCTTCAGTAGTTTGAAGATTGGCTCACAAGTAGATGTTAGGTGAGAAATGAACCTAGCAATGTAGTTTAGGCATCCCAAGAACCCTCTGAATTCCTTCTCAGTGCGAGGAGTAGGAATTTCTTGTATCGCTTTGACTTTGGCAGGATCAACCTCGATGCCTTTGTTGCTGACAATGAAACCTAAGAGCTTCCCGGACCGGACTCTGAATGTGCACTTGTTAGGGTTCAACCTTAGCTTGTACTCCTTCAACCTGACAAACAGCTTTTGCAAGTGATCAAGGTGTTCTTCTTCAGTTTGTGATCGGGCTATCATGTCATCTACGTAGACCTCTATCTCATGATGTATCATGTCATGAAACAAAACTACCATGGCACGTTGATAGGTTGCCCCGACATTCTTCAGTCCAAATGGCATCACTTTGTAGCAGAACGTACCCCACTGTGTGACAAATGTAGTTTTCTCCATGTCCTCAGGTGCCATTTTGATCTGGTTATAGCCTGAGAATCCGTCCATGAAAGAAAATACTTTGTATTGAGTTGTATTGTCAACCAGGATGTCGATGTGCGGAAATGGAAAATCATCATTAGGGCTGGCCCTGTTTAAATCTTTATAGTCCATGCACATTCTCACATTGCCGTCCTTTTTAGGCACGGGAATAATGTTAGCAACCCATTGAGGATAGGAAGTAACAGCCAGAAATCCAGCATTGAACTGTTTCATAACTTCTACTTTGATCTTCTCTGACATGTCAGGTCTCATGCGGCGGACTTTTTGTTTCACTAGTGGACAGTCTTCTCTTGTGGGTAGACGGTATACCACAATGTCTGTATCGAGTCCTGGCATGTCTTCGTATGACCAGACACAGATCTCAACATAATCATGCAACAGCTGAATTAAGCGCACTTTGACACTCGACTCTAGATTGGCATCCACTCTGATTTCCTTTTTATCTTCCTCGGTAACCAAGTTGATTGTATCCAACATCTCCTCATGAGGCAGAATAGCTCTTTCCTCTTGTTGTAATAGTCTGGCCAATTCCCATGGCACCTCACAATCTTCCTCACCTTCGTATTCGGCTTGGTAGATCAGATCTTCAGAGTCACTAAAGGCTATAGCAGTATCGTTACCAATGGGATCCGGAATGGAAGGGTACTTGCATTTGTGAGTGTGTGTAAGGGTATAGCCATCTTAAAACAAAAAAATGTAAAAGAAAGACAATGAGCACAAAAGGTTTATATATGAAAAAGCGTCCATGATTCATTAAATGACATATGAAAATGAAATAAAAACCCTTACAAATGGACCATTGTGCCTCAGGTAAGACACAAGGTTGAAAATGTACGAATTGTTTGTGAATTATTACAAGTCCAACAGAAATGTAAAAGATAAATTACTGCGATATGAAAGTAATTGGGATGAAGTCTTTGGCTTCCCAATTGTAAAGTCCTCCGCTGACAGTAGGAAATATCCAATCTTCCAAGTTGCCATCTTCTTCACTGTCCTCTAGTGCATTAACCCCTTGGTGGCTGATCTTCACAGGTGGCCCTCCGGAACGGGCGCGACACACAGCCTTCTGAGCAGTTGAGGTAAACCCCAAGCCAAACTTGTCTGATTTGTAAGGAATGTCTGGAAGTTGCCCCCAGATGGTGCATCCCCCTTCTTCCATTATTGCCTTTGCATCTTTTAGAGAAGACATCCGAGGTGGAGGTCTTGTGATCATAGGAATTGAGGATACTGCCTTGGTCGCCTCTATTTCTGGAGAGGCTTCTTCAAAATGTTGGAATGGGGTTTCGATGAAATCGAAATACAATTCTACATATCTGAAAGAATTTAGATGACTAATCATGTATTCCTCTTCCCCATGGATAGTTATGATCTTCCCTTGGACGGGGTACTTCAGCATCTGATGCAAAGTGGAGGTGATAGCTCCGACATTGTGAATCCAGGGGCGTCCCAACAGACAAGAGTAGGAAGGACGGTGGTCCATCACATAGAATGTTGAATTGAAGGTCTGAGTTCCCACCTTTATCGGGATGTCCACCTCCCCATGGACCATCCTCTTAGAGCCGTCAAATGCTCTCACAATTATATTGATGGGTTTTAATGTCAGCCCCTCATAATCCAGTCTATCAAGGGATTTCTTTGGCAAGACGTTCAGAGATGAACCAGTATCAACCAAGACATGGGCTAGGGTCGTTCCTCTACACTCCACTGAGACATGTAGTGCGTCATTGTGTTTTCTCCCTTTGGGCGTCAAGTCGACATATGAGAAACCCAGGCTATTGTTAGTTGTCAAACTGGCCACACACTCTTAGAATTGGTCCGCAGACGTCTCTTGCGGCACGCGAGCTGTCTTCAGAAACTTTACCAAAGCTTTAGCACGTGCCTCAGAGCACAGCAACAATGTTAACATAGAGATTTTAGAGGGGGTCTGCCCCATTTGTTCAACCACATCATAATCACTTTTCTTAATTATCCTCAGGATTTCTTCCATCTCCTTCTTGGACGTTTCAGGAATAGCTAGTGATTGAGCCTTCGTCAGGACAGGCTCTTCCTGAACATTCTTTCCTTTATTCTCAGCAGTGGAAGTAGGGATAGGAATTTTATTGTCTTTGTCGGTAGTTACACTTGCAGGTACAATCACTGGTACATATGTAATCTTCAGAACGACCACGGGTCCAAAGACTGCCTTTGGAGGGGCAATCTCTGGAGAGAAAATTCTTCCACTACGGGTAATTTTGCTTGTTCCGGTAATGTTACTGATGTAGGAATTTTCCTCTTCGGAGCTCTCTTCTTCGGCAGTCTGTTCAATCTGTTTGACACCATGGTAGTAGATTTCTCCACCATAATTCCATGGTACCGTTTTATCTGATTTGTATGGGGTTGGCCCGGGCATTGTAATCTTGAGTGGAGTAATCATTGGAGTAGATGTAATCCTAACGGGTCTTTTAGGGACCCTGGAAGGATTGGCATAGATGGTTATTATAGAAACTTCTTTAACTGGAACGGGTGAAATGGGAGCTTTCTCAAACAAAATTTCTTGATTATCAATCAGTTGTTGGATACCTTTTTTCAACAGAGGGCAGTCAAATGATGAGGATAGGAAAACATGGCAGTCTTTGTCACATCCTGGGATTATACCAGCCTTTAAAAAATTCAACTTGATGATTGAGAGAGGAGTCAACAATTCATCCACGGTGGCAACAAATAAATCCTCTTTAACAACATTGGCATTGTGGCCATGCCTAGGCATCAGAGCGGAGATAACATTCGGTTTCTCAGGCGCTTCAAGTTCAACTTCCTTTGTGTCTATCAGGTCTTGAATTTTGTTCTTCGGAGCCCAACAGTTGTTGGTGTAGTTCCCTGGACTTTTAGAATGGTATGCGCACCTGGCATTCGGATGGTAGTGGGGAGATGCAGTATTGGGATTTTTAGGGGCCTCTTTTAACATGGCCAGATTCAACTTCAGAAGATGTGGTATGACTTGGGCTGGAGTCATGTTACTCTTGGTGAATTGCCGGATTTGCCTTTCTACCCTTTGCTGATTATTTCTCGGCTGGTTATTTCTTGGCTGGTCTGATGCAGGCTTTTAAATTATAACGGCCCCCACCGTTGGTTGGCGCTCAGTTCTTCCCTGATTCCTCTGTGAATAGACAGCAGACACTTCCTTCTTTCCGGTGAAGGACTTTTTTACAGCAGCAGACGCAGACGCGTCTTTCTTAATTTTCCCACTTCTTATACCCGCTTCCACCCTCTCACCAGTTAAAATCAATTCAGTGAACCCTGCAGAGGAGCTTCCAATCAGATGATTAAAGAAAGGACCTGATAGAGTTCCCAGGAACATGTCCACTAGCTCCCTTTTAGATAAAGGGGGTTGCACACTTCCGACTAAATCCCTCCACTTTTGGGCGTAGTCTTTGAAGCCCTCATTGGATACCATGGCCATACTCTGGGGTTGAGTACGGGTTGGTGCCAAATCAGCGTTGTATTGATACTGTTTATAGAAGGCTGCTGCCAAGTCTTCCCAATTATAGACATCAGCCCTCTCCAACTGGTAGAACTAATCAAGCTACGTTCCTGATAAACTGTCCTGGAAAAAGTGAACCCACAAGTCTTTGTCAGTAGAATGCGGCTGAATCTTCTGGACATAAGATCGAAGATGCATTTTGGGACAAGACACCCCATCGTACTTGGCAAATAAAGGCACTTTAAACTTGGGCGGGATTACAATTCCTGACACCAGTCTTAACTCCTCAAAGTCTATCCCTAGTACTCTCTGTATCTCCATAGCAGTTAGACACTCTTCCAAGTGTTTGTATTTATCATCAGCCGGAGGGTATTGTTGTTCAGAGTAGTCTTCTTCTTCTGCTTCAGAATCTGATGGCACTGCCGTTTCTTTTCCTTTTTTTCCCCCTCATCAGATGTTTTTGGAAATTCTAAGGTCCTTCTGGCTTGTCCCTGAAACCTTCTGCCCATGATAACCACACCAGCTGGCTTCTTCTTCTTTTTCTCTTTCTATTTCTCTAACAGAGTCTTTAGCTCCTCCTGCCCCTTGGCTAAGGTCAAGAGTAACTGTTGAAATTGTGTATTTTGAGCTTGCAAGTCTTTAACCGTTTGTTCAAGATCCATCTTGCTGAAATAAACAGTAGAAGGATGAGGAAACTTGTTGCAAAGACCTGTTTATGCTCATGATGAATGATATGTATTCATGCAATGTTTTCAAGGATTTGAAAATTCACAGTTGTTTCAAACAAAAAGGAACACATGTTATATTAATAAAATAGAATTTGAGTACATCAATGCCCATAGGGAAAAATAATACAAAATTCTAAGATAAAAAGACATTGCGCATCCTCTTCGGTGTAATGTAGGTGTTGAGAGTCTGCTCTTCATGAAGTAACCGAGTGAGTTCCAAAACCTTTTTCTCGCTTGCGTAGAATTGGGCTTCAAAAGTATCATGTTATTATTTGAGCTGTATCCAACTCCTTTGTAAGTCTTCGAGTGATGTCGGCATGTCAGGATGTAGGATGGTGTATGGAACCTCTCCTTCCTTTACAGGCTCTATAATCACTGGGAGAACAGAGGGGTAAGGCATCATAAGACTTTGGGCACGGGTTCATACCCACTTGAGGTAAGGCTCAAGAGGGATGGAATTCTTGTGTCCCATAGTCTTACTATCTACCTTGTTTGGCATCCTCCAAGCTCGGATGAACCTTTGGTGAAGTCCTTAATTGTCGTTGTCAAAGTCGAAAACCAAACCTTGGATCAACATATCATATGGGCCATCCCTTCGGGTATAACCAAACTGTCTTAGAGTCAAGCAGGGGTTGTAGGTGATGCCTCCCCAATGCCAAGTAGAGGGACATTAGGGAATTCCCCACAACGGTCAACAATGATAACATTCTCTTTGAATCGAGAACACCAATGAATATCTGAATGTGTAAGTGTCATCAACCTTTGTGACCACCTCAAAACTTGCTCATTCTTTAAAAATGATTGGGGAAGATGAGAAATAAACCATCTTTCCAGGAGAGGAGTGCAACACATGATAACACCTCTTTTCCTCATTGTACGAGTGTGAAAAGAGTGTAAGATATATCCAAGTAATGTAGGCACCGGATTGCGTGACATAAAGATTTTGACAGCACTCACATCTATGAGTTGGACAGGATTGGGGAACAAGACCATCCCATAGATGAGAAGAGCTACAATCTCCTCAAAAGCTTGAAAGTCCAAGGAGTTCCAACAGCTTTGGGCCTTCTCAAACAAGAACTTTGCCAAGAAGCCTTTGACACCACTTCTAGTTTCCCAATGGGTTGTGACATCAGATGAGTGCAAGTGCAGGGCTTGAGCAATCTCTTCTAGCTTTGGATCTCTTTCCGTACCGTTGAAAGGTAGTTGATTGATAATAGGAATCCTCAAGAGTTGAGAGAATTCTTCCAAAGTAGGCACAAGCTAGTAGTCAGGAAATGTGAAGCAGTGATGCAAAGGATCAAAGAACTGAAACAGAACTTTTATCATGTCTTCCTCTGTGTTGGAAGTGACTAAGTTGAGTAGACGACCATGCCTCTCGGTGAATGGAGAGTTCTCAGGAATCCTTGAAGCTAGCTCCTTGAGTTGTGGAGGAATTCTTACAAGGTTGACTTTGATAGTTTTCCTGCGAAGTGAATCCATAACCTACAAAACAGAAACAGAGATGAATTTCCAAAATCCTTGAAATGGTTAGTGGATGCAAATGATGCTCATGATGTCCATGATGTTATGCACAAGTATACATGTACAAGCAAATCACACAAGTTCCTAGTTTAGGCTTGCATGGGGTTTCATAGGTAACTACCCTCTTGAAGTTTAGTTGGCTCAACATGTCCTAGTAATAGTAACCGGGTTCTAAGGAGCTCAATATCACTGGATTGTTTCCTTGTTCATTGTTTTGATTCAAGCCTCTTCACTGGCGACCGAAATATTCCAAGAAACCAACCCTCAATGAGTGTAGTATCGAGTATCTACCAACTTCGAATTGCACCAAAGCCGGTCATCTCACTACATCCTAAAAGGCCAAGTTGGTCAAGTAAAGGTTCTAGAAGTTCGTTATTGCTTCATGACATCACTCAGCGGCCCCGTATTCTCTTTGATTGACTCAAAGGCAACCGGTACCCACAAATATGTCACACTAACATAACTATTGCTTAGACCGTGTCGGTATACCCCACACAGTTTCCACAATATATTGTTATTTACCTATAATGTTTCCCAAATCCAGGTAGAGGATTCAAACCCAAACAATAGAACCAAAGTGTGAAGAAAACAAGTCAAACAATTGTAAGCAAATAAAGGTGATCTAAACCCTAAGGTAACCCCACTTTTAGAATTTTCCCCAGCAGAGTCGCCAGTTCTGTGATACGGTGGGAGAACTGACTTGAGGTTTTGCGTTTCGTCACAAATGTCGCGGTTAGCAAGAGTCGCCACCGACTTTTATTTTATCCAAAAGGAAAAGTAAAAAAGTACAGGAAAGACCTTTGAGATGTTTTCTTGAGTTCAGGGGGTAGATTATGGAAAGGGAAGGTGCTAACACCCTTTTCATCCATGGTTTTCCATGGGATCTTAGTTACTTGCTTAGATCACTTACTTTGCTTTGTTTGAAATGGTGTTTGGTGTGATTTTGAAAGTATTTTGAAAAGAGGCCATTCGTTTAGGCAATCTTTGTAATGATTCTCGTTCGTAAGAATGTATACAAAGATGTTTGTCTTTTGAAAAATGTTTCAATATTTTGTAAGATGTTTTGGAAATGTGTGTGTTTGTTTTTGAAAATAGCAAGGATTGTTTTGAAATGGAGCAAGTAACTTAGAAGCTATCTACCTACTTAAATGTCTTTCTTGTGCATTTTTATTCCTTTGACATTGTTGATTTACCATTGATTTGGTAAGCAACCCTATCTTTGGATGTAAACGGTACAGGCGTGGGTCATCGTATGACCATGATAGCAATGTTGCCAAGTATCTTAGCATGTTTGAGGGACCAAGATCATTTTGTTTTAGGCAACCTTTTGAATAGCGTCATCGAGGGACTATGATCTTATTTTTTTTTGTTTTACCAAGATACTTCGCATGCGTAACATGGCCATTTTATTTTAGGCAACCAAGTGGGAGAAACCCTAAGGGTGCTTGTGTGCAAAGTGTGTCATTTTTCATGCTTTTGTCTTGCATTAGGTTTTTTCTATTTGTTTGGTTTTTGTTCTTGTCATGCAAACCCTAGTTTACTAAACATGGTATATGAAAGCAATAAATTGCGTAAAATAAAACTAAGCTATTACAACAATTATTATGGGAGGGGGGATACAAGTTTTGAATGAGGATTTTTGCACAAATATAAACCTAAATATACTATTACAACCCAATCGAATATTGTGCGAATTAAATAAATATACAAATATTTAAAATGTAATGCAAATGTATTTATGTAAAAATGTTTTGTATTTGTTTTTTTATATGAGAAAATAAATTAATTAAACCTAAGAAAAAATAGAAAAAATATTATTTATTTTTTTGAAGGGTGAAACCCTAATTTTTGATTAAAAGAAAATAATATTTCCTATTATTATTATGTCCATTTTTTGTATAATAAAATAATAAATAATATTATATGTAAATATTAAAAATTAAATATGTATGAAAATAAATATTTTATGTGTATAAATAATATAATAAAATATATAGTATTTTTTAAAATGTATTTACAAATTTATTTAAGAAAATAGAATCTATTATCCTAATAAACTATTTTTTATGCAAAAGAAATAATAAAATAAAATAAAATAAAAATGCAAAAAATAAAGAAATTATTTTTTTATGATTTTTATGATTCAGAAAAATAAATAAAAGCCATAAATGTGAAAATATAAAAAAAATATGAAAAATATAACAAATAAGCCAGGGGGTGCAAAAGTAAGCTAGGGGGTGTGAAAAGCAAAAACAAAAACAGCCCAATGCGCCAAAAAGCCCAGGCGCTTCGTCCCTGTCCTCCAGCCAATCTCCTTGCGCGCGTTTCCTGTTCAAACTTGTAACTTGCTAATGCTTGCACAAAAACAAAAACTTATAACATGAAACTTGTGGCATTTGAGCTCACGATTCCAACAATATAAATTATGTGACCTAACTCTAAAAGATCAGAGAGAATTTTAATGGCCCTAATTCGTGACCTAAAAATTTTATGAACTTCAAGCTTAAAATTCTCACAGCACAGTTAATATAAATGGAAAGTGTGCATATGTACAGCTTCACCATGTTATGGACTACATTTTTTCTTCACAAATCGTGGCTTGAGGATGCCTAAATACATAGATAGAGTTTGAGAAAAATACCTCCTTCAGCTGGATTTGAGTAGAGCAATGTAGGGACTTTAATGGAGGCCTGAGGATTGTGTGAGCTTCCTTGAACTTCCTTCAAGATATTCCAATGCCTAACTTGCTTTGTGGATGGCCAAAACTCTCTGCACAAGTCAAGCTGCAAGCTCCAAGTTTGAAAATGGCAATGGCTGAAACAGGGGTTACAGAACCAGGGCAAATGCTTGGTTTGCTTTGGTAGGATGTTTATGAAATGTTTCAAGTGTTGAAACACAAAACGCACGAGCCAAAAATGTATTGGCTATGGTTTTGCAGAAATCTGTATGTTTTGGATAGAAAATTGGAGTTTTTATGTTTTGGAGAGTTTCAGATGTAAATCAATCGTGCCCTGGTTTATAATAAGTTTGTGAATATGTATAGAATGGATACAAAGTCCACTCCTCACTAGCTGTACCAGTTCTGACCATATGGCAACCTTTTCTTGCATTTGAAGAAAAGTGAAGTGACCATTGCTACATGCTTGTACTGGATGGCTTGTGAGCTAATAAGAGTTAGTATACATTGCTTGAGACCTGTAGAAAATGCTTGTACCAAAGGGACAGGTCCAAGGCTCAAGATGGACAAAATTGCAAAAGCTCACCTTTATGAAAATGGCAATTTGAACTTTATGCCTAAAATGGAATTACAACTTGTGTAAAGTTCCAAAAGCAAAGATAAAGCCTTTAACTTCTGAGTTTACATTTAATTATGAAGTGTAGAGTGAGTTTAGGACCTACAAAGCAAGATACAACCATCATGGATCTGATTTGCAACTTGATACTTTGTGAAAATGGCATGAACAAAAGTGATAAAATGCCAACTTCTCCTCTTCGATTCTCCCTAACCAAAAATGATCTTGGAGAGTTCTGTGACAATTTGGAAAGCTTGCAATGTGCTATATAATCCATATTTGAAATGCATTTTGAGATACCTCTTGGAACTAGTTGAAAAATGTCCATGAAGTTGGGTGAAAAACCTGCCTAAATTAGGGCAAAATTTCACTAAGTTATTTAGTTCATGG
The DNA here is from genome assembly GCA_948472305.1 of Vicia faba. Classification (NCBI taxonomy): domain Eukaryota; kingdom Viridiplantae; phylum Streptophyta; class Magnoliopsida; order Fabales; family Fabaceae; genus Vicia; species Vicia faba. The sequence continues at coordinate 1,046,181,032 of OX451737.1, forward strand.
ACCTATATTCACAAATTTATAACTTGAGATCTAAGCATCTTTTGGGAAAGGTTTGTGAAGAAAAGTTGTAGATTTCATGGAGGACTACAACTTTCATGTTTGAAGTTTTCTTTGAATAAAATTGCATCATGGTGAAAAAGTGGTGGAAAGTTGGGAAAAAATAAGAAAATTTTCATACTTAGAAAAATTCTAAGTTATGAAAATTTTCAAATTCAAAACCCTAATTTTCAAAATTGGTTTTCTTGGTGAACAAGTTTCATATTTTGACATATCTTGATGAATTATGACCCTTGGCATTTGATTTTGACCAAAAAGTCAAAGTTTGACTTTTCAGTGTACAGTTGACTTTTGATCAGTTGACTGGAAAATTCATCTGTCAATCCAATGAACTTGAGATCTTTTGAACCATGTAATTAGGTTAAGATGATTCCATTGAACCCTTGAAATCATGTTTGAACTCAATTGGTCATTGGCTAGGTTAAAAATAAGAAATTTCCCCTTCTTAGTCAAAACCCTAATTTTGACCATTTTGCCCTTTTGATGATTTGATCAAATTTCTTGAGGAGTTGTGATCCAAACTTGATCAAATGGTACATATGAGTCTAAAATGTTTATATGGATAAACAATTATGAAGTTTGACTGTAAATTGGTCATGGTTGACTTTTTCCCCAATACAACTGATTTTTAGGTCAACTGTCCAATTGACTAATAAAAAATGTGATTCGGGGCTTGAAACTTAACATGAGCAATCTTAGGGGTCCATGATGGTGTATGAAAGTCACATGAAGCATTGGTGGTCCAAAAATCCTTGTGCAAACTCAAACCCTAATTTCAGGTTATCAGTGCAAGATGAGATGCCTTGAGCTGACCAAACCCTAATCTTGTCTTGAGTCCAAGAAGTCTTGTGAGAAAAGTCTTGATAAATGAGAGGGAAAATTTTGGGGTACAACAACCAGGAACTCATTTTTGGATGTATTTGGGAGCTGTTTGGATCATCACCAAGTCTCAACAAGCCCAGAAATGCACTACATGAATACCACGGTTTGCCTTCCATCTTGAAATTAATTCTTGCAAATTATGCCTGATAAACGATTTCTAACTATACATTTATGTTTGTATCATTGTTTAGAACATGTTTGTATATTTTCTTGTAAGTTTTGATGCGTATTGGACAACCTGGCATTATTAGGGTTTAGAGCTTTTTTTAGGGCTTTTCGCTTCAGGAAAAATCATGGCCAAAGATGGATACCACTGCGTTCAAGAGACCAAACCCAATTGGTCTGTGTAATTAGAATGGATTTATATTGCCAGGATATGATTTTTGAGATCCACATGTTACAGCTACAGACGTTAGACCGTAGGTAAAAGTCTTTACCTAAGACGACAATCCCAGCGAGGAAGATGAACGCGTGGCAGATCCTGAATGGTCCATTTAATTTTTTGCGCGTTTTAATAAGAAGCTGACTTTTCATTCTTTATAATATATTATTTTATTTGTATTAACGAATGAAGCAAATGGTTCAGTGGCAAAGGGAGGAGGTTTCAAGACGCGCGTGCGTAGGAGGTCAGGGGTTCGACCCCTGCCTCCTGCACATTATTTTTCTCACAATATCTTTGCAGATTCCATTTCTCTCACGCCCAGTCCCATGCTATGCACTACCAGATCTTGTCCACTGGATCCACCATCAGTCCAGATCTAATGCATCATAAGCGCAGCACATGGTTCACTCCCTGAAGATGATCCCCACTAGATCCAGTGCAAATGGGCCAGCTATTTCGGGCCTGGACAAATTCAACATACACCCCCCAGATTTGTTTCCAACATCAGGCCCATCTCAATTTTTTTTGTTTTAATTTCTTTAACCCTTTTTTGTTTTATTTATTTATTTTAATTGTTTTAAAAATCTTTTTAATTAAATCTCAAAAAATCACAAAAGTCACAAAAATTAGAATTAGGTTTTTTTCATAAAATATTTAATTTCATTAATTAATTAGATTAATTAGGATAATTTAAATTCCTTTTTTTCATAATTAAAATTAATTAGAAATTAGGTTAATTTGCAAAATTAATTATTTTTTTTTCAAAAAATCCAAAAAAAAAAAATATATATATATATATATATATATATATATATATATATATATATATATATCTTTCTTCATTCACTAAATTAAATATCTTTGAATATTGTCAATTCCCCATATTTAATTTTATTGCGCGCATTTATTTTATTATTTTTCCAATTAATTTAATTACTCCGAGTTTGTAATAGTTTTAACTTAGGTTTATTATCATTTTCATTTACTGTTTTCCCCAAATTTGATTATGTAATCCCCCTCCCCAAAGTCTTGTAATAGATAGGTTTAAATTTCTCGCATTTTACTTTCTGTCATTATAAATTGTTAGATGATTCATGTTGTACCCCAAAATTTGCCCTCGTATTTTTCCACAAGAAACCACAGCTTCAGGCTTTTCCTGATTTTTCAGACTGGCTCAAGAATCGGTCAAACAGACTTTTCTCGTCAGTCGGACAAAATTAGGGTTTTTCATTGATTTTCATGGCTCTGGAACAATTCAAACAGTTTGTTTAGGGTTTGGTTGATTTTGGCTCAACTTTGATCAGGCGAACGTTTCTTTGGCATTTAAATCAAGAATCGGGGTTTTATGCGCATATTTCTCAAGAAGAGTTAGTTCTATCAATGCTTTTCTAGTTACTCTGAAATAAGAACTGAGGCTGCTGATTGTTAATTTACATTTGTTTGGATTCAATCAGTGAAAGGAGGCATGTGGACGTGTTGTTTGATTAACTGTCGTCTGGTTTGATTGACCGTGCATTGCCTTGGATTTTTGAAGCACCAGGTTTATTAATTGATCGATGCTAAAACCACAATGTTTATTTAATTATTTATTTATTCTGAGTTAAATGGTTGGAATTTATTTTCAATTATTATAATTTAAAGAATTATAAATAATAAAATAAACAATTGGAAATAAAAAGAATTAATTGGTTAAAAGGACTCTTTTTTATTTATCTTTAAATTATTTGTATAATTGTTATTGTTTACAAAATACTTACAATAATAATGTTACAGTAATTTAAATTTAAATAAAACTATCCTAAATTCTTAGGTCTTCAATTCTTCATCCTCCATTTGTTGCTATTCCTCTCCATTTGACTTTTTTATCTGCAAAGAAAAGAAGAAAAAGTCAGAAGCAGATAAATTGAAATTAAAGAGACAGACAGTTAATTCGGGTTCATCATTAAAGGCAACTGGCTGGAATCAGTTCGCCCTCTCTGCAAATCACGAGATTTCTCCCGGTTCACAGAGAGGGGTGAAAAATGTTTGCAAATTAAAGTATGAATGCACTAGGTATACAAACTGTCAAATTCAAAACCTGCATAGTTCAAAACAAACAGCATGTGCAAGTATAAATCCAAAGGCAAACTGAATCACCTAACCAAGGCAACTAAGCCAAAAAAGCTGTCAAACTGTCCAAAATATGGAAGGATGTCAAGATACAAAGGCTACTCAATACTGTCACAAAGATGCAGGAAAGCTGAAGAAAGAAAGTATGCAGGTTAAAAAACCAATATTGCAAGCATAGTCAAATGCATCATTTTCCAGCAGTGCCTTTTCAGAAAGGAGTACAAACATAAACATTATTTAATGTTTTAACTGTACTAGAGGGAGAAGAAGAGAGGAAAAGAATAGGCTTACAGGTTTAGGCATGAGGACAATATATGTAAAAACAAAACTGCAATAAAACAGTGGGACAGAAGGCAGAGATATGAAGAAATCAGAATGCAAACAAAAACTGTCAATAAAAAGAAACAGAATTATCTTTCCACAATAAAACCTTCAAACCGGATTCAAACCCTAAACCTTTTTTTAGGGCATATAACACCAAAGCCTTCACTTGTCAAAAAACCCTGCATTCAACAAGCTCAAAACATACAAGCCTGAACATATCAAACAGTAAAAAACATAACTCAGAAGATAAAGCACCCAAGGCCTTACCCTTCAAAACAGATATAACTTGTCCAAACCTCAACAGGCCTGAGATCGGTAACACAAACCTGAACTACCAAAAGGCCTCAAGCTTAAACCTGTTGCAAATATAACAACAGCAAGCCCTACATAAACCTTTCAAGACTCAAACCTGCCATAACTAATATCCAAACCTCACCAAAAGGCCCTCAAGCATAGAACCTGTTCTAAAACAATACCCACTATCAAAAAAGAAAGCTGAAGCCAAGACCTAAATAGTATAAACCTCAAAGCCTTTGTCCTAACCTGTCAAGCTTTGTCAAACATCCCACCAACGCCATAGTCTAAACATTCGAATACATACAGAATCCCCCAAAGCCCTCAGAAAATCTTCATCACTGGGCTAACAACAAGATGTCAAAACATTCAAACATACCATCAAGCAAGCATATCATCACTGGGCAAACAATAACATCAAGCTAGCATACAAACGAAGGCAACCACATTCAAAGTCCAAACATCATATCCAAACACATACTCAGCATACAAGTCGGCAACAGAAGCAAGGTTAACAGAAGAATAGAAAAAGAGCAAAATCACACAGAGCCAGGCAGATTAGAAGAGGTTTTCAGGGATCATCATCAAACCCTAATAGAAGAGCAATACAAAAATACCAGGATTCCAAGCTAGCTTCATCATCGTAACCCCCTCGCCGTCAAGCCGCCTGAAACGCCTCCAGAGCCACCGTCCTCCTCCAACAAAGGTAACACAATTTTTCTTTCTCTTCACACCTCAACATGAAACAATAATAATAAAACTAAAATCAGAATCAAATGGGCAAAATCATAAACATGCAGAACATAAAACCCTAACGAGATTAAGACGGAAATTTTACCTCGCATGAACCACCGTTGAATGACCCATGGAAGAAGGAGGAGGTGACGATGGCGTTGGTGGCTGGGCAAGGGGCACTGTTCTGGACGCTTGGCCGGAGAAGGAACGAAGACGAACGAAAACGTCGCGCCTCTGTATCACACGAACCCTAAATCCCATTGAACGAATTCTGAAAGAACCCTAAAACATTTGTCTCAAAGTGTTGGGCCTTGCCCCTTTCTGAAAATGCCAAAGCCCAAGCGTGTTTCCAATTAACCCCCTGGCTTCTGTTTTGATTATACTGGGGCCAAGATAAACCTTCTTTAGGCCCATTCTTGTTCTCTTAAAAAAGAAAACTTAAAAACATTTTTTTTCTTTTCATTTAATTTTGTTTATACATAAAACCATAATACATAATTAATTAATACGTTAATTTTTCCTAAAAAAACTTAAAACATTCTTTTTTTTAATTAAGACTTTGTGTATAAAAATACTAAAATATATAAAAATTAGAATTATTTAAAACACTTTTTCTTTTATTTTATTAAAACTTGTTTTGATTTATACATAAAAAAATACTAACTTTGTACATAAAAATATTAATTAAAATACATGAGTGTTAATACATAAGAAAAATAGATTTTTAAAGAAATACTTTTTCTTAAAACTTTTTCTTTTCTTTTATTAAATTTCTTACTTTGTACATATTTAACAAATTACGAGAATACAAATTAAATAAACCAAATATATAATTCTTTTCATCAAATTAACAATACTTAACTTTCCTATTAAGTTAACATTTTTTCAACTTGTAAATAAATCTCATACGCAATACACAAATACGTTGACACACGTTTACAATACATACACTTACAACTTGCGAATACATTTACTTTGCTTTACACATATACATTTGCTATTCTTATACATTGCTATACATTACGTTGTTTACATTTTTATCGCGATTCGATTTGGTTGTAATTATTTAAGTCTCATCCCCTTTGTGAATTTGTACCCCCACTCCCGGATACTATTTGTAATAGCGTAGACTTTAAAATTCCCGCAATTTATCGCTTTCGAATTATTCCATGATTAGACCTAGGGTTTGCATGTACATAAAATCAAACGCTAGATAACCTAATACAAAACAAATACATGAACTCAATACACAATCACACTTGCACCCCCTAGGGTAATCCCACATGTTGCCTTCCAAAATGGGCCATGCTTGCACGTCGAGTTTCTTTGGCAAAAACAATTCAAATGATCATAAGTCCCTCGATGACGCTTTCGAAAGTTGCCTATCAAAATGATCATAGTCCCTTCAAGAAAAATTGCCAAAGACACTTGGCACCATTGCATTCATGGTCCGTACGATGACCCGCGCCTGTCCCGTTAAAACATCCTAAACGCAAGATTGTCCACCAAATTCAACGGTGGAACAAAATTGTTAAAAAGGGGTTGAAAACATAGAGAAAACCTTTGAGTACAATAGGGGTAGACAAAACTCTTAGTTACTTGAGATCAACTTGCAAAAACACTTGCCTCCTTTTCAAAAACCACACTTCACAAACACTTTCAAAACAAACTTCCAAAAACATTTTGAAACATCTTTTCGAAAAGATACACACCGTTGTATATTCTCAAACACGAGTCATTACAATGGTTGCCGAAACAAAGGCGTCTATTTCAAAACATTTTCAAAAACACACACACACACACCGTTCTTCAAGAAATAAAAAAAATCAAGGCAAGTGATCTAAAACCAAGTAACTAAGAGCCCATGGATAACCATGGATGAAAAGGGTGCTAATACCTTCCCTTTTCATAATCTACCCCCCGAACCCACGAAGCATCTCAAAAAGGTTTTTCCTGTGCTTTTTAACCTTTCCTTTAGGATAAAATAAAAAGTCGGTGGCGACTCTTGCTAAACCGAACAAGTGCGAATACGAAAGCAAAACTCAAGTCAGTTCTCCCACCGTATCATAGAACTGGCGACTCTGCTGGGGAAAATTTAAAAAAAAGTGGGGTTACCTTAGGGTTTTTAGATCACCCTCTTGCATGATTAATTGTTTGCTTTGTTTGCTTTACCTTTGTGGTTCTCTTGTTTGGGTTTGAAATCCTACACCCGGATTTGGGAAACATTCATAGATAGCAATACGTTGTGGAAACTGTGCGGGGTATACCGACACGGTTGAAGCAATAGCTATATTAGTGCGACATATTTGTGAGTACCGGTAACCCTTGAGTTCAATCATGGAGAGTACGGGGCCGCTGAGTGATGTCACTAAGCACTAATGACCTAGAACCTTGCTTGACCATCTTGGCCTTTTATTAGGGGTAGTGAGATGACCGGCTTTGGTGCAGTCCGAAGTTGGTAGATACTCGATACTACACTCATTGAGGGTTGTTTTCTTGGAATATTTTGGTCGTTAGTTAAGTGGCTAAACCAAAACAATGAACAATGAAAACAATCCAATGATATTGAGCTCCTTAGAACCCGGTTACTATTTATATGACAGGTTTAAGCCAACTACACTCAAGAGGGTACTTACCTATGAAACCCCATGCAAGCCTGAAACTAGGGTTTTGTATGATTTGCTTGTACCTGTGTTTTATGCATACATCATAAACATCATAAAGCATCATATGCATTCACTAACCATTTCAAGGGTTTAGATCTTCATCTTTGTTCTTGTTTTGTAGGTCATGGAAATTCCTCGCAGGAAAACCATCCAAGTCAACCTTGTGAGAATCCCTCCTCAACTCAAGGAGCTCACCTCAAGGATTCCAGAAAGCTCACCCTTCAGTGAAAGACATGGTAGACTGCTCAGCCTAGTCAACACCTACATTGAAGAGGACATGATGAAGGTGCTGTTCTAGTTCTTTGACCCTCTTCATCACTGTTTCACTTTCCCCGACTACCAGTTGGTGCCCACTTTGGAGGAGTTTTCTCAACTCCTGAGAATTCCTATCCTTAATCAACTACCTTTCAATGGTACGGAAAAGGAACCAAAGCCTGAAGATGTTGCTCGAGCACTACATCTACAGCCATCTGACATCAAGGGGCATTGGGAAACTAGAAGCGGTGTCAAAGGTTTCTTAGCAAAATTCTTGTTTGAGAAGGCACAAGAATGTTGGAATTCATTGGACCTACAAGCCTCTGAAGAAATTGTGGCACTCCTTATCTATGGGTTGGTCTTGTTCCCAAATCCTGACCAGCTGGTAGATGTCAACGCCGTCAAGATCTTCTTATCCAGAAATCCAATACCAACTTTACTTGGGGACATTCTTCACTCATTTTACACACGAACAATGAGAAAGAGGGGTGTTCTCATGTGCTGTACTCCTCTCCTTGCAAGGTGGTTTATTTCGCACCTTCCACAATCTGTCTTGAAGAATGACCAAGGCTCGAGGTGGTCCCAACGGTTGATGACTCTTACTCACTCTGATGTACATTGGTGTTCTCGGCCCAGAGAAAATGTCATCATCGTCGATCGTTGTGGAGAGTTCCCTAATGTTCCATTACTTGGCATTAGAGGGGGCATTACCTACAACCATTGTCTAGCTTTGAGGAAATTTGGATATGCACGGAGGGATGGCCCTCACGACATGTTGATTCCTGACCTAGTTTTTGACTTCGACAATGATGCGCAAGGGCTTCGCCAAAGATTCATCAGAGCTTGGAGGATGCCTAACAAGGTTGACAGCAAGACACTGGGGCACAAGAATTCCATCCCTCTTGAGCCTTACCTCAAATGGGTACGAGCCCGAGCCCAGAGTCTAATGATGCCTTATCCTCATGTTCTCCCCGTGACTAAAGAGCCCGTTACGGAAGGAGAGGTTCCATACACCATCCTATATCCTGACATGCCTACATCGTGGGAGGAGATGCAGAAGAGTTGGATTCAACTCAAGGAGGAACGAAACACTTTTGAAGCCAGCTTCTACGCCAGTGAGAAGAAGGTTCTAGAGCTTACTCGCCGACTCCATGAGGAAGAGACCCTCAACACCTACATCTCACCAAAGAGGATGCGCAATGTCTTTTTACCTTGAGAAGTTTTTGTAATATTTGGCCCATTGGACATTTATGTACTAACAAATTTCTTCTTATTAATATGACGTGCGTTCTGTTTTGTTTGCAACAATTTTGAATATTCTAAATCCTTGAATGCATTGCATACATAAGCATACCATTCATCATGTGCATAAGAAGGTCTCCACAGCAGGTTTCCTTATCTTTCTGCTGTTTATTTCAGTAAGATGGATCTCGAGCAAACGGTCAAGGACTTCCAGTCTCAAAACGCACAGTTTCAACAACTCCTGATGACCTTGGCTAAGGGTCAGGAGGATCTAAAGGCCCTACTGGGGAACAAAGACCAAGTGAAAAAGAAGAAAAAGAGACTCGGGGTGGATACTTTAGGAAGAAGGTTTGAAGGAGAAGCCAGAAGAGTGCTTGAATTTACCCTACTTCTGAGGATGGAACCAGTAAAGGGAATGCGGCTGCAGTACCTTCCGAGTCCGATATGGAAGAAGAGGAGGCTGAAGAGGACGAAGACTACTCGGATCAACAATACCCACCCGCCGATGATAAGTACAAAGGTTTGGAAGATAGGTTGGCAGCTATGGAGCTGCTGAGAGTTCCGGGTTTAGATTTCGAAGACTTGGGATTAGTTGCCGGAATTGTGATCCCCCCGAAGTTCAAAGTACCAGTTTTTGTAAGGTATGACGGGCTGTCCTGTCCAAAAATGCATCTCAGGTCATATGTAAGGAAGATCCAACCTTACACTGCAGACAAGAACCTTTGGATCCATTTCTTTCAGGATAGCCTTTCTGGGGCTCAACTCGAGTGGTTCTATCAGCTGGATGGAGCCAGTATCCGAAACTGGGAAGACTTGGCCACCGCATTTTATAAACAATATCAGTATAATTCTGACCTCGCTCCTACGCGTACCCAACTTCAGGGTATGTCACTGGGGACGGGCGAAGGATTCAAAGAGTATGCGCAAAAGTGGAGAGGCTTGGCTGGCAGGGTGCAGCCGCCTTTGACTGACCGTGAACTTGTTGACATGTTCCTGGGGACCCTGTCTGGTCCGTTCTTCAACCATCTGATTGGTAATTCTTCCGCTGGGTTTACAGATTTGATCTTAACTGGTGAGAGGATAGAAGCTGGTATCAAGTCCGGGAAGATACAGAAAAGTGCTGCTGCGAGTATTGAGAAGAAGCCTTTCAAGAAGGAAACGGCTGTTGTGTACTCTCAGAGAAGAGCAGGGAAGACTGAGCGCCGACCGACTGTGGGGGCCGTAATGATCCAAAATCCATCAAGTGATCAGCCTCGCTATAACCAATCCAGACCAAATCAACAACGGGTGGAACGGCCATAACGGCAGTTCACCCGCATTAATATGACGCCAGCGCAAGTGCTTCCCCATCTGTTAAAGTTGAACCTCACCACTATCAAAGAGGCACCAAAAAATGTGAATACATCCTCTCCGCATTACCATCCTAATGCTAAATGCGCCTACCATTCCGACAGTGTCGGGCACGACACCAACGACTGTTGGGCACTCAAGCATAAAATCCAAGACTTAATAGAGGAGAAAGAGGTGGAGTTCGACGCCCCGGAGAAGCCCAACGTGATATCCGCTCCGATGCCGAAGCACAGTCGAAATGTCAATGCTATTGAAGAAGATTTGTATGTTTCTGATGTCAATGATCTGATAACCCCGCTGTTAACCATCATGTTAAATCTGTTGAAGGCCGGGATTTTCCCGGGATGCAAAGAAGATTGCTACTGTTGTTACTCTCTGCCGTTTGACTGTCCGTTACTGAAGAAAGGCATCCAAGGCCTGATGGACAGTCAACAAATTCTGTTTGAAAAGGTTCCTGCTATTCCAACCCCTACTGAAGATGTCTCAATTATCACCATTCACGCCAATCTTTCCAAGGCCGTCAAAAAGCCTGATAAGATTACACCAGCTACAAAATCTGTTCCTCTGAAGATAACAATGCCAGGGCCTGTCCCCTACATTTCTGAAAAATCAATACCATGGAATTACGGTGGAGACATCTACTACCATGGTATTAAACAAGTTGAAGTAACCGAAGGAAGCTCTGATGAAGAAGATGCCAGCATTGGAAACATTGTAGGCACAAGCAAGATCACCCGAAGTGGGAGAATATTTTCTCCAGAGATTGCCCCCCCCCCCAAAGGCAATCTTTGGACCCTCATCTGCTGCCAAAGTTAATCCTGCACCAATAAGACTTTCTGCTAGAACCCTGTTGATTGAAGAAGTTGTTGTTCCTGGTATTGTCCCTCCTACCTCTGCTGATAAGGGTAAAGGAACCCAAGATGAGCTCGTCCGGACGAGGGCTCAACCTTTGGTCATCCCGGAGACCTCTAAGAAAGAGATGGAGGAGATCCTGAAGATAATTAAAAAGAGTGATTATGACGTGGTAGAGCAACTGGGGCAAACCCCCTCGAAGATCTCCATGTTAGCATTACTGCTTTGTTCTGAGGCGCATGCTAAAGCATTGATCAAATTCCTAAAGACAGCCCATGTCCCTCAGGAAACCTCTGCCGACCAATTCCAAAACTGTGTAGCCAGTCTTACAACAGACAACGGTTTAGGTTTCTCTGATGCTGACCTAACCTCAAAAGGAAGAAAGCACAACGACGCATTACACGTGTCAGTGGAATGCCAAGGAACTACTCTGGCCCATGTTCTGGTCGACACTGGTTCTTCTCTGAACGTGCTGCCCAAGAAGGCTCTCGACCGTTTAGATTGTGAAGGCTTGGAGTTGAGGCCAAGTAATATCATTGTAAGGGCATTTGACGGGTCGAAGAGAATGGTATACGGAGAGGTAGACATTCCCATTAAGGTTGGCACAGAAGTATTCCCCTCAATATTCTATGTGATGGACATTCGTCCGTCATACTCTTGTTTACTGGGAAGGCCGTGGATACATAACGCTGGGGAAGTTACCTCCTCCTTACATCAAATGTTGAAGTACCCTGTCAAAGGAAATATCATAACAATCCACGGTGAAGAGGAGTATATGATCAGCCACCTGAACTCTTTCAGATATGTAGAGGTAGAAGGTGAATTCATTGAGACGCCATTCCAGCACTTCGAGGAAGTCTCTCCTGAGGTGGAAGTAGCAAAAGTGGTAGCTGAGGTACCAAAGCAGATGGCCAGGATGGCATCTCTAAAAGACGCGAAGGCCGCAATGAAGGAAGGGAAGAGCTCAACATGGGGTCAGTTTCCAGATATTCCTCATAAAACGGACAAGTTTGGATTAGGTTTCACTGCTGCGGGACAGAAAGCTATGCGCCGTTCGAAGGATGAAAGAGCGCCCATCAAGATTTCTCCTTATGGAATCAATGCTCTGGAAGGTGAAGACGAAGAAGCCAACATTGAAGATTGGATCTACCCGACTATCGATGGAGGACTACGCAACTGGGAGGCAAAAGACTTTGTCCCTATTACTTTTATTAATCAGTAATTACCTGTCGAACATTTCCTGTTGATTTGTAATATTTACTCTTGAACAGTCCGTACACTACTTTTTCACCTCATGCCTTGCCCGGGGCATGTAGGTCCATTTGTAAGGGTTTTAATTATCTTCATATCCATATGCCATGTTTAATGATTCATTGGATGTTTTTCATTGATAAACTGTTGTGATCATTTTCTTTCCTTTTTTGCATTTTTATTTGTTTAAGGATGGCTATCCCTTACACACACCCACACTCACAAATGCAGGTACCCATCCACTCTGGATTCTATGGGTGACTATTCTGCTATGTCCTTCAATAACTCTGAAGATCTGGTCAATCAGGCTGAGTATGAAGATGACGAAGATTGTGAAGTACTGGGAGAGCTAGCCAGACTTCTACAGCAAGAAGAAAGGGTCATCTTTCCTCACGAAGAGTTGTTGGAAACCGTCAACTTAGGAATAGAGGAAGACCGGAAGGAAGTACAAGTGGGTTCCAATCTGGAGCCAAGTGTCAAGGAACGGTTGATACAGCTGTTAAATGAGTATGTTGAAATCTTCGCCTGGTCTTATGAAGACATGCCGGGTTTAGACACAGACATCGTGGTTCACCATCTCCCTACAAGAGAAGATTATCCACCGATCAAACAAAAAGTCCGCCGAATGAGGCCTGACATGTCTGAGAAGATCAAAGCAGAAGTGATGAAGCAATTCGACGCTGGCTTTCTGGCTGTTACATCCTATCCACAATGGGTTGCCAACATCGTGCCAGTACCTAAAAAAGATGGCAAGGTCAGGATGTGTGTAGACTACCGGGATTTGAATAGGGCCAGCCCCAAAGATGATTTTCTGCTACCGCACATTGACATTCTGATCGACAATACAGCTCAGCATAAAGTGTTTTCCTTCATGGATGGATTCTCGGGTTACAATCAAATCAAAATGGCCCCCGAAGACATGGAGAAAACAACCTTTGTTACACAATGGGGTACTTTCTGTTACAAGGTGATGCCGTTCGGACTGAAGAACGCAGGGGCAACTTATCAACGCGCCATGGTAGCTTTATTTCATGATATGATACATCATGAGATCGAAGTTTACGTAGACGATATGATAGCTCGGTCACAAACAGAGGAGGAGCACCTTGAGCATCTAGAAAAGCTGTTTGCCAGGTTGAAAGAGTACAAACTCAGGCTGAATCCAAGTAAATGCACTTTTGGAGTTAGGTCTGGTAAACTTCTAGGGTTTATTGTCAGCAACAAAGGCATTGAGGTCGATCCAGCAAAAGTGAAAGCAATACAAGAGATGCCTGCTCCCCGCACTGAAAAGGAGGTTAGAGGATTCTTGGGGCGCCTGAATTATATTGCCAGATTCATCTCTCATCTGACTTCTACCTGTGAGCCAATCTTCAAATTATTAAAGAAGGATCAGGTAGTCGAATGGAACGATGATTGCCAAGCTGCTTTTGATAAGATCAAGGAGTATTTGCTAGAACCTCCTATTCCGATGCCTCCCGTCGAAGGAAGACCATTGATCATGTATCTGACCGTTTTGGATAGCTCAATGGGGTGTGTTTTGGGCCAGCATGACGAGTCTGGTCGAAAAGAGCATGCTATTTATTACCTTAGCAAAAAGTTTACCGACTGTGAGACTCGCTACTCACTGCTCGAGAAAACTTGCTGCGCTTCGGTATGGGCTGCTCGCCGACTAAGGCAGTATATGCTGACTCATACCACCTTGTTGATTTCCAAAATGGATCCTATCAAGTATATCTTCGAGAAGCCTGCTTTATCTGGAAGAATAGCTAGATGGCAAATGATCTTAACTGAGTATGACATCCAGTACACCACTCAAAAAGCTATAAAAGGGAGTGTACTAGCTGACCATCTAGCTCATCAAGCTATCGAAGATTATCAATCCATGAGATTTGACTTCCCAGACGAGGACATTATGAATTTGGACAACATTGAAGGTAACGGACCGTATGACGGACCCGAAAAGGGATCCCGATGGACCCTGTACTTTGATGGTGCTTCAAATGCACTTGGAAATGGTATCGGTGCGGTACTCAGTTCCCCGGAAGGTCGTCACACTCCTTTCATGGCTCGACTCTGCTTCAGCTTCACAAACAACATGGCGGAATATGAAGCTTGCATCTTTGATCTCAAGGCTGCCATAGACTTGGGGATCAAATCTTTGATCGTGTTTGGGGACTCGGCTTTGGTTATCAGTCAAATCAAAGGAGATTGGGATACCAAACATCCTAATCTTATCCCATACAAAGAACATGTCCTGACATTGTTGCCTCATTTCGAGCAAATTACCTTCGAGCATTTCCCGCGAGAAGAGAATCAGCTAGCGGATGCTCTGGCTACAATGTCTTCTATGTTTAAACTCAACTGGGATAACGAGGCTCCCCAAATCACCATCGAGCGAATGAATGAACCTGCGCATTGTCATGAGATTAATACCGAGGAAGTAGTGGAACAACCCTGGTTTCACGAAATCAAAAGGTATCTCCAGACTAAAGAATATCCCGAAGGAGCTTGTGAATGACAAGAAGTTCCTAAGGAAATTTGCTGCCAAGTTCTTCCTGAGCAATGGCATCCTCTATAAGCGCAATCATGATTGTGTCTTACTCCGATGTGTTGACAAAGCTGAAGCGGAGTTAATCATGACAGAGATGCACAGCGGTACATTTGGCACCCATTTGAGTGGGCATACTATGGCTAAAAAGATCCTGAGGGCAGGCTATTACTGGTCTACCATGGAAGCAGATTGCCATCAGCATTCCCGTACTTGCCACAAATGTCAAGTCTACGCTGACAAGATTCATATTCCTCCAGTTCCTCTCAACGTGCTGACAACTCCTTGGCCATTTGCAATGTGGGGCATTGACATGATTGGAGAGATCAAGCCCACGACATCCAACGGACATCGCTTCATCCTGGTTGACATTGACTACTTCACCAAATGGGTCGAAGCAGCTTCCTTCGCCCCTATTACTAAAAATGTGGTTGCCCGCTTCATCAAGCAAAACCTCATATGCCGGTATGGTGTTCCAGACAGGATCATCACAGACAACGGTACAAATCTGAATAATACTATGATCACCGCATTGTGCGAACAATTCAAGATTTATCATCACAATTCATCTCCCTATCGGCCGAAGATTAACGGTGCTGTTGAAGCTGCGAACAAAAACATTAAGAAGATCATTTAGAAAATGACAGTCACTTACAAGGACTGGCATGAGATGTTACCGTTTGCTCTGCATGGATACCGTACGACGGCACGTACTTCAACCGGGGCAACCCCATTTTCTTTGGTATATGGCATGGAGGCTGTCCTTCCCATGGAAGTTCAAATTCCCTCTTTAAGGATTATGAAGGACTCAGGTTTAAGCGAAGATGATTAGATTCAGACCTGACTTGATCAACTCAATTTGATCGACGAGAAGCGACTCGCTGCCGTGTGCCATGGTCAGACGTATCAAAAGCGGATGATCAAGGCCTTCAACAAGAAAGTCAGACGTCAGGTATATCAAGTCGGAGATCTCGTAATCAAGCGGATCATCCTGCCGCAAAGTGATCCCAGGGGCAAATGGACTCCTACATACGAAGGACCGTTTGTGATCAAGAGCATATTTTCTGGTGGTGCAATGATTCTGACCACCATGGACGGCGACGATTTGCCACACCCCGCGAACACAGACATAGTCAAAAGATACTACGCATAAAATAACCCGACAAGTCGAAAACCCGAAAGGGCGACTTGGGCAAAAAATGGGCATCCTGGTGGACCGAAAACCCGAAAGGGCGGTTCAGGCAAAAATTAGGGATAAAACAAAAAAATCTGTACACCCGGCAAGTGAAAACCCGAAAGGGCGGCTTGGGCAAAAAGGGGTTTCCCGGTGGATCGAAAACCCGAAAGGGCGATTCAGGCAAAAGTTAGGGAATTAAAGCGTATGACTATGTCTCTTCGGATCACTTTAAGGATAATCTCTTCATCAACCAGCTCCAAACTTCTAATCAATCCAATCATCGGCAGACGAAGCATTGAATGGATAGATGTTCAGAGTTGTGAAGGCTATAGCAGAATGGAATCCCATGGAATTGTTTCACATAGCCATTTTTCTTTTGTATAAATTTTTCAATTTTTTACGACGGCATCCTCTTACTAGGATAACCGTCTCCTTTGTACAAATATACTTATAGAAAGTTAATACAGATAATTTTCCAAGTACAGAAATTCGCGTTGTCTTCCTTTTCTCTTTTCTTTTGCACTTATGTTTTATTTGAGAAATGTCCAATGTTTTGTTAAATAGGCATATGCATTTGAACATAATCATTTCCTTATGAATCAAGAAAGATGATTACTGATAGGTTGAAGGTACAAGTAGATATCTTGATGCCCTTTCAGAAGGAATCCCCAGCAGAGTTAAAATTCCAAATTCCCCAACCAGAGGGCCTTCCAGAACTCGATTCCCCTCAGAGTCAAGTTACGGAATCCCTAGTGGAGCCTTAAAAATCTGAAAATCCAATCCCCAGCGGAGCTAAGATTCCCTGCCATCAATCCCCAGCTGGACCAGGCTAGTGAAACTTCTCCCCATAGAGATATCTGCAACCAAACTGAAAATTCCCAGTCGTACCTCTCCAGCATGAGTCTATCAGATTCTGAACTTCCCCAGTAGAGATCTTCAGGAGTTCTCACACCCCGCAAATCCCCAAGGAATACCAGTTCTCCAGCAGTGGCCCTAAGATCCCTCAACGATTGAAGATCTTGTATTCCCCAAGCAGAATGAAGGTTCATTCTCAATGCCTCACAAGATAATCAGATATTCTCCAATGAAGCTCTCCTCAGGACAGGAATCCATAGTAGATTGGTACAACCCAAGCTCCTGATTCTCCAGTAGCAGTCAAAATTCGTTTATCTCCAGCCATCCAGGATTCAGCTATCCTCAGCAAGACAGCTCATCAGCTTACATGCGCATTCATCACATTCATATCATGAACATTGATATAACATATATTGCATCATACATTTCATGCAACATAATTTTGTGTTTAGCTAATATTTTGTCCTTTTCAGGATAAGAATAAAAGGCTATCATTAACAATCCAGATGTTGTTTTATACAAACTCATCATCAGGCTACCCTACACCGGTTCCCTCGTCAACTTCAAGACTTCTGAAAACAGTTCACGGGTTCTCCAGTAACGGATGTTAACCTATCGCTTGTTTAGATTCTTCGCAACCTCTGAAAACAGTTTACGGATTCCTCCCAACAACGGATGTTAATATATCGCTTGTTCAGACTCAACCTCTGAAAACAGTTTACGGACGCTTCCCAACAACGGATGCTGCTCTATTGCTTATTCAACTTCAAGACTTCTGAAAACAGTTCACGGGTTCTCCAGTAACGGATGTTAACCTATCGCTTGTTCAGATTCTTCGCAACCCCTGAAAACAGTTTACGGATTCCTCCCAACAACGGATGTTAATCTATCGCTTGTTCAGACTCTTCTCAATTTTTGAAAATAGTTTACGGATTCTCCAAACACGGATATCAATCCATTGCTTATTCAAAACCCCCAGTTCAGAGGTGTTTCAAAACATGGACACCTTTCTGATACTCATTCCAGATGGCATCTTTAAGCCCATCCCCCGACAAGATTCTGTCACATCCCTAGATGGCATCTTTAAGCCCATCACCAAATGGCATCTGTAAGCCCATTCCCTCTACCATCACCTTACCGAGTGCAAATTTTCTGGGCACTCTAGTGTCCAATCTTCTTTTACCCTCGAGTCGCGAAAGGCAAACTTGCCAATCTAACTCTTCAGGTTCAAGAAGATTAAACAGGGGCAACTGTTGTACCCCAAAATTTGCCCTCGTATTTTTCCACAAGAAACCACAGCTTCAGGCTTTTCCTGATTTTTCATACTGGCTCAAGAATCGGTCAAACAGACTTTTCTCGTCAGTCGGACAAAATTAGGGTTTTTCATTGATTTTCATGGCTCTGGAACAATTCAAACAGTTTGTTTAGGGTTTGGTTGATTTTGGCTCAACTTTGATCAGGCGAACGTTTCTTTGGCATTTAAATCAAGAATCGGGGTTTTATGCGCATATTTCTCAAGAAGAGTTAGTTCTATCAATGCTTTTCAAGTTACTCTGAAATAAGAACTGAGGCTGCTGATTGTTAATTTGCATTTGTTTGGATTCAATCAGTGAAAGGAGGCATGTGGACGTGTTGTTTGATTAACTGTCGTCTGGTTTGATTGACCGTGCATTGCCTTGGATTTTTGAAGCGCCAGGTTTATTAATTGATCGATGCTAAAACCATAATGTTTATTTAATTATTTATTTATTCTGAGTTAAATGGTTGGATTTTTTTTCAATTATTATAATTTAAAGAATTATAAATAATAAAATAAACAATTGGAAATAAAAAGAATTAATTGGTTAAAAGGACTCTTTTTTATTTATCTTTAAATTATTTGTATAATTGTTATTGTTTACAAAATACTTACAATAATAATGTTACAGTAATTTAAATTTAAATAAAACTATCCTAAATTCTTAGGTCTTCAATTCTTCATCCTCCATTTGTTGCTATTCCTCTCCATTTGACTTTTTTATCTACAAAGAAAAGAAGAAAAAGTCAGAAGCAGATAAATTGAAATTAAAGAGACAAATAGTTAATTCGGGTTCATCATTAAAGGCAACTGGCTGGAATCAGTTTTCCCTCTCTGCAAATCACGAGATTTCTCCCGGTTCACAGAGAGGGGTGAAAAATGTTTGCAAATTAATGTATGAATGCACTAGGTATACAAACTGTCAAATTCAAAACCTGCATAGTTCAAAACAAACAGCATGTGCAAGTATAAATCCAAAGGCAAACTGAATCACCTAACCAAGGCAACTAAGCCAAAAAAGCTGTCAAACTGTCCAAAATATGGAAGGATGTCAAGATACAAAGGCTACTCAATACCGTCACAAAGATGCAGGAAAGCTGAAGAAAGAAAGTATGCAGGTTAAAAAACCAATATTGCAAGCATAGTCAAATGCATCATTTTCTAGCAGTGCCTTTTCAGAAAGGAGTACAAACATAAACATTATTTAATGTTTTAACTGTACTAGAGGGAGAAGAAGAGAGGAAAAGAATAGGCTTACAGGTTTAGGCATGAGGACAATATATGTAAAAACAAAACTGCAATAAAACAGTGGGACAAAAGGAAAAGATATGAAGAAATTATAATGCAAACAAAAACTGTCAATAAAAAGAAACAGAATTATCTTTCCACAATAAAACCTTCAAACCGGATTCAAACCCTAAACCTTTTTTTGGGGCATATACCACCAAAGCCTTCACTTGTCAAAAAACCCTGCATTCAACAAGCTCAAAACATACAAGCCTGAACCTATCAAACAGTAAAAAACATAACTCAGAAGATAAAGCACCCAAGGCCTTACCCTTCAAAACAGATATAACTTGTCCAAACCTCAACAGGCCTGAGATTGGTAACACAAACCTGAACTACCAAAAGGCCTCAAGCTTAAACCTGTTGCAAATATAACAACAGCAAGCCCTGCATAAACCTTTCAAGACTCAAACCTGCCATAACTAATATCCAAACCTCACCAAAAGGCCCTCAAGCATAGAACCTGTTCTAAAACAATACCCACTGTCAAAAAAGAAAGTTGAATCCAAGACCTAAACAGCATGAACCTCAAAGCCTTTGTCCTAACCTGTCAAGCTTTGTCAAACATCCCACCAACGCCATAGTCTAAACATTCGAATACATACAGAATCCCCCAAAGCCCTCAGAAAATCTTCATCACTGGGCTAACAACAAGATGTCAAAACATTCAAACATACCATCAAGCAAGCATATCATCACTGGGCAAACAACAACATCAAGCTAGCATACAAACGAAGGCAACCACATTCAAAGTCCAAACATCATATCCAAACACATACTTAGCATACAAGTTGGCAACAGAAGCAAGGTTAACAGAAGAAGAGAAAAAGAGCGAAATCACACAGAGCCAGGCAGATTAGAAGAGGTTTTCAGGGATCATCATCAAACCCTAATAGAAGAGCAATACAAAAATACCAGGATTCCAAGCTAGCTTCATCATCGTAACCCCCTCGCCGTCAAGCCGCCTGAAACGCCTCCAGAGCCACCGTCCTCCTCCAACAAAGGTAACACAATTTTTCTTTCTCTTCACACCTCAACAGGAAACAACAATAATAAAACTAAAATCAGAATCAAATGGGCGAAATCATAAACATGCAGAACATAAAACCCTAACGAGATTAAGACGGAAATTTTACCTCGCATGAACCACCGTTGAATGACCCATGGAAGAAGGAGGAGGTGACGATGGCGTTGGTGGCTGGGCAAGGGGCACTGTTCTGGACGCTTGGCTGGAGAAGGAACGAAGACGAACGAAAACGTCGCGCCTCTGTATCACACGAACCCTAAATCCCATTGAACGAATTCTGAAAGAACCCTAAAACATTTGTCTCAAAGTGTTGGGCCTTGCCCCTTTCTGAAAATGCCAAAGCCCAAGCGTGTTTCCAATTAACCCCCCTGGCTTCTGTTTTGATTATACTAGGGCCAAGATAAACCTTCTTTAGGCCCATTCTTGTTCTCTTAAAAAAGAAAACTTAAAAAAAAATTTTCTTTTCATTTAATTTTGTTTATACATAAAACCATAATACATAATTAATTAATACGTTAATTTTTCCTAAAAAAACTTAAAACATTCTTTTTTTTAATTAAGACTTTGTGTATAAAAATACTAAAATATATAAAAATTAGAATTATTTAAAACACTTTTTCTTTTATTTTATTAAAACTTGTTTTGATTTATACATAAAAAATACTAACTTTGTACATAAAAATATTAATTAAAATACATGAGTGTTAATACATAAGAAAAATAGATTTTTAAAGAAATACTTTTTCTTAAAACTTTTTCTTTTCTTTTATTAAATTTTCTTACTTTGTACATATTTAACAAATTACGAGAATACAAATTAAATAAACCAAATATATAATTCTTTTCATCAAATTAACAATACTTAATTTTCCTATTAAGTTAACATTTTTTCAACTTGTAAATAAATCTCATACGCAATACACAAATACGTTGACACACGTTTACAATACATACACTTACAACTTGCGAATACATTTACTTTGCTTTACACATATACATTTGCTATTCTTATACATTGCTATACATTATATTGTTTACATTTGATCGCGATTCGATTTGGTTGTAATTATTTAAGTCTCACCCCCCTTTGTGAATTTGTACCCCCACTCCCGGATACTATTTGTAATAGCGTAGACTTTAAAATTCCCGCAATTTACCGCTTTCGAATTATACCATGATTAGACCTAGGGTTTGCATGTACATAAAATCAAACGCTAGATAACCTAATAAAAAACAAATACATGAACTCAATACACAATCACACTTGCACCCCCTAGGGTAATCCCACATGTTACCTTCCAAAATGGGCCATGCTTGCACGTCGAGTTTCTTTGGCAAAAAAAATTCAAATGATCATAAGTCTCTCGATGACGCTTTCGAAAGTTGCCTATCAAAATGATCATAGTCCCTTCAAGCAAAATTGCCAAAGACACTTGGCACCATTGCATTCATGGTCCGTACGATGACCCGCGCCTGTCCCGTTAAAACATCCTAAACACAAGATTGTCCACCAAATTCAATGGTGGAACAAAATTGTTAAAAAGGGGTTGAAAACATAGAGAAAACCTTTGAGTACAATAGGGGTAGACAAAACTCTTAGTTACTTGAGATCAACTTGCAAAAACACTTGCCTCCTTTTCAAAAACCACACTTCACAAACACTTTCAAAACAAACTTCCAAAAACATTTTGAAACATCTTTTCGAAAAGATACACGCCGTTGTATATACTAAAACACGAGTCATTACAATGGTTGCCGAAACAAAGGCGTCTATTTCAAAACATTTTCAAACACACACACACACACTATTCTTCAAGCAATCAAAAAAAATCAAGGCAAGTGATCTAAAACCAAGTAACTAAGAGCCCATGGATAACCATGGATGAAAAGGGTGCTAATACCTCCCCTTTTCATAATCTACCCCCGAACCCACGAAGTATCTCAAAAAGGTTTTTCCTGTGCTTTTTAACCTTTCCATTAGGATAAAATAAAAAGTCGGTGGCGACTCTTGCTAAACCGAACAAGTGCGAATACGAACGCAAAACTCAAGTCAGTTCTCCCACCGTATCACAATTCACAATAGGATTGTATGCAAAAGACTAACGTTTAAAACAGTAGAAAACCCTAACTGTGCAAAGATTAAATAAACTGAAATCAAACACTTGCACATGCTCACTCCTAGGGTTTTCCCCACTTCAGTTGCCTTCGGTAAACGGTCATGTAGGGAGTTTTAGTGGTTGCCCTCTAGTCCCGAAAGATAAAAAATGACCCATTCGAATGTTGCCTCGGAAACATCTTTAGGACTCTAGGGTAACTAATAAGGCTTTCTAACCATTGCTTTAGTGATCATACTCGTCCCTTTCGATTGTCCCTTAAACTCCAATGATGGAGCTACCTACTCCTTAATAGTAGGATAGCATTGTCTAAAGGAAACAAGAAAGCGAACAACCTTTTTTGAGTAGGTAGAAACTCTTAAGTACTTGCTCAAAACAAAAACTTCAAAACTTTTTCAAACACATAAACACACAAAAGCAATTTAAGAATGAGCAAGTACCTACTAGCCCGTGGAAAACCACAGATAGAAAGGGTGCTAACACCTTCCCTTTCTATAATCTACCACTCGTACTCAGAAACATCTCGAAAAATGTTTTTTCTATTCTTTTTCCTTTTCCTTTGTTGGATGGAATGAAAGTCGGTGGCGACTCTTGCTTACCATACATTTGCAAACAAAAAATGCAAAACCAGTAGTAACTAAAAACAGTCTGTTCTGCCACCGTATCACAGAACTGGCGAATCTGCTGGGGAAATAATATAGTGGGGTTTACCTTAGGATCTAGGTCATTTTGATTGCTTCTTTGGCTTGTCTTGTTTGATTTACTTTTAAGGGTATATGTTTGGGTTGTTATAATCCTAAACCCGGATTGGGAATTCCTTTTAGGTAAGTAGCAATAAACTGTGAGGGAACTGTGCGGGGTATACCGACACAGTTAAAACAGTAACTATGTTGATGCGATGCTTTGGTGTGTACTGGTAGCCCTTGAGTAATCAAGGAGAATACAGGGCCGCTGCGTGGTATCATAAAGCGTCAGCTGACCTTAGCACCTTAATTGACCAACTTGGCTTTTAGAACGTAGTGAGATAGCCGTCTTTGGTGTAAACCCAAAGTCGGTTGATACTCGATGCTACACTCATTGAGGTTTGACTCTTGAGTTTTGTTTGGTGGCAAGTCAATTGTCTATCAAAACAAATTTTGGGGGAAAGATCAGTAATATTGAGATCCCTTAGAACCCGGTTACAATATTTAGGACAGGTTGGACCAATCCAACTTCAAGAGGGTATACCTTAAAACCCATGCAAGCCTTAAACCTAAGGTCTCTGTCCAATTTGCTTGTGTTTTCTATATCTTATATATTTGAGCATAATCATGACATCATAACATATCATATCATACTAACCATTTCAAGGATTCATAGGGTTTATTTTTGTCTTGTTTTGTAGGACATGGCCCTTGCCCGCAGATTCACTATCCAAGTCAGTCTGGTAAAGGTACCTCTGCAACTTAAGGAATTGGTATCAAGGGTTCCTGAAAGCTCTCCCTTCACTAAAAGACATGGTTGACTTCTCAGCTTGGCACCTCTAATCCTGATGAAGAAATGTCAAAAGTACTCTTTCAGTTCTTTGACCCACTACACCACTGCTTCACTTTTCCGGATTACCAGTTAATTCCTACTATGTAGGAGTTTTCTCTGTTACTGGGGGTGCCTATCCTTAACAAGGTACCTTTCAATGGCATGGAAAGAGACACTAAACCTGAAGATATTGCTAAAGCTCTGTCCTTACAACGGTTTTACGTAGTAGCAAATTGGGAAACCAGGAGAGGTGTTAAGGGTTTTTTGGCTAAGTTCTTGTTTGAGAAAGCTCATCATTTTTGGGACACCCTGGACTTACAAGCTTTTGAAGAGGTGTTAGCCCTTCTCATCTATGGCTTGGTATTGTTTCCTAATCTGGACCAGCTCATAGACGTGAATGCGGTTAAGGTTTTCCTGTCATGCAATCTGGTACCTACTTTTCTTGGAAATATCCTACATTCTCTGCATACTCACACTATAAAGAGAAGAGGGACCCTTCTGTGTTGCACTCCTCTTTTGGCTAGGTGGTTTATTTTGCACCTACCCCGATCCATCTTGAAGAGTGAACAGGGTTTGAGATGGTCTCATAGGCTAATTACTCTTAAACATTCAGGTATTCATTGGTGTCCTCGATCCTTGGAGAATGTTACCATAATTGGTCGATGCGGAGAATTCCCTAATGTCCCTCTCTTAGGCATCAGAGGAGGAATCACTTACAATCCTTGCTTGGCACTGCGATAGTTTGGATATGTGAGAAGGGATGGTCCTCATGATACACTTATCCAAGGAATCATCTTCGATTACGAGAATAATGCTCAGGGTTACCGTAAAAGGTTCATGCGAGCTTGGGGCATGGTACATAGAGTTGATAGCAAGACACTGGGGCACAAGAATTCCATCCCTCTTAAGCCTTATATCAAATGGGTACGAGCCCGTGCCCAAAGTCTTATGATGCCTTATCCCGCCATCCTACCTATGATTATGGAACCGGTTGCTGAAGGGGACACTTCTTATCTTGTTCTTCATCTTGACATGCCAACTGATCATGAGGAGTTACAAAAATCCTGGGTTCAACTTAAAGAGGAGCGGGAAACGTTTGAAACTCAATTCTACGCCAGCAAGAAGAAGGTCCTGGAACTCACTAGGCTACTTCATGAAGAGAGGAATATAAACGCCTACATTACACCAAAGAGGATGCGCTCATGGAAAACCTAATTTTCTTTTTGCTTTAAGTTTTGTTTTGTTTGATTGTAAGCCTAAAAGGCACCCTTTGTAACAATTCAAACTTATTAATACAATTAACGTGTGTTTCTTTTGGTTAAGCGAATTTGAGCCTTTAAGAATCCTTGAAATCATTGCATACGCATATCATCCATGACATTGCATAAACAGGTTTCATAACAGGTTTCTTATCTTCTTCGTTGTCTATTTCAACAATAATGAATTCTGAACAAAGTATCAAGGATCTCCAGGCACAAAATGCCCAATTTCAGCAAATGTTCGTAACTTTGGCTAAAGAGCAGGAAGATCTGAAGGCTCTTATCTTGAAAGATAGAAAGAAGAAGACAAAAAAGACTGTTGGTGTCCTGAATTTGGGCAGAAGATTCAAGGGACCGTTGAAGCAATCGGTTGATCTGACCTCTTCATCTAAAGAAGGGGAGAACCAGGAGGGTGAGACAAGGGAGGAAGACCCTAGCCCAAGGGTTTCTGAGGATGAATAAGATTATAATGATGAATAGTATCCTCCCGTTGAGGATAGATACAAACAATTATAGGATCGTCTGAGCGTAATGGAGGTCTAAAGAGTACCAGGACTGGATTTTGAAGAGTTGGGTTTGGTATCCGGGGTTTTCATTCCACCGAAGTTCAAGGATCCGGTATTTGCAAAGTATGATGGGGTGTCTTATCCCAAGCTTCATCGTTGTTCTAACGTAAGGAAGATCCAGCCTCACACTACTGATAGGAACTTGTGGGTCTATTTCTTTCAAGACAGTCTATCCGGGACTCAGCTCGAGTGGTTCTATCAGCTGGAGGGAAGCAATGTCCGCAACTGGGAAGATATGGCTTCTTCTTTTTATAAGCAGTATCAATATAACACTGACCTTGCTCCTACCCGTACTCAACTCTAGAGTATGTTTATGGGTGAAAGTGAAGGTTTTAAGGACTACGCTCAGAAGTGGAGAGATCTGGCAGGGAGAGTCCAACCCCCTTTGTCTGATAGGGAGTTGGTGGACATGTTTCTTGGTACGCTATCTGGTCCATTCTTCAATCACTTGATTGGTAGCTTCTCAGCTGGTTTTATGGAGCTGATATTGACTAGAGAAAGGGTAGAAGCTGGGATCCAAAGTGGCAAGATCCAGAAAGACACCTCATCACGTACAGTGAAGAAGCCATTCACGGGTAAGAAGGAGGTCAATGTTATCTACAATCTCAAAAGTCAGAATAGAACTGAGCACCGACCAGTGGTAAGGGATGTCATGATCTTGAAGTCTGAACCTACCCAACAAAGGAACAATCAACTAAGGACAGAAAGGCCGGTAAGA
This sequence comes from Vicia faba, assembly GCA_948472305.1. NCBI lineage: Eukaryota > Viridiplantae > Streptophyta > Magnoliopsida > Fabales > Fabaceae > Vicia > Vicia faba. The sequence goes on from OX451737.1 coordinate 1,046,207,794, forward strand.
CAGTACACCCGGATAAACACGACTCTGTCTCAAATCTTGCCATAGTTATTAAAGACAAATCTGGTAACCCTGAAGGAGGCTCCAAAGAACCCTAATACGACATCTCCTCGCTACAATCCAAATGCTCGGTGTGCTTACCACTCTGAAAGTCCAGGCCATGATACCAACAACTGTTGGGCTCTGAAGAACAAGGTGCAGGATCTGATCGAGGCAAAGGAGATTAAATTCGATCCCCCTTAGACTCCCAATGTCATAACTACACCCATGTCCAAGCATGGCTTGGGAATCAATGCTATTGAGGCTGTCTCCGCTACAGAAGATACTGAAGATGAGGATTCTGATATTGACAGATGGATATACCCTACTTCCAATGATGGACCTAGTAACTGGACGACCAAGGATTTTGTGCCGATTACTTTTGTTCAGCAGTAATTGTCTTACTTGTTTTTCGAATTTATAATAAACAATATAAACTCTATGGCCTTGTGTCTTACCCGAGGAACAAGGGTTTGTTTGTAAGGGTTATTATATGTCATTATCATATGTCATCAATAAAACATTGGACGTTTCTTGCATACAAATTTTTCACTATCTATTTTTCTTTTCTGCTTTTCACTTTATCAATACAACTATGCTCTTACACACACTCACATAATCAAACTGCAGATCCATATCCACTCTGGATCCCATTGATAATAGTTCTGCTGTTTCTAGTTATAACTTCGAAAATCCGATCAACTAAGCCGAGGACGAAGGTGAGGAAGATTGTGAGGTACCTAGAGAACTTGCTAGACTGTTACAATAGGAAGAGAGGGCTATACAGCCTCATGAAGAGCCAGTTGAGACGATAAACTTGGGCACGGAGGTAGACAGAAAAGAAGTCAAGATCAGCGTAAATATGGAGATTAAATGTCAAATAGCGGTTGATACAGATGTTGCACGACTATGTTGAGATCTTTGCCTGGTCATAGGAAGACATGCCTAGTTTAGACACTGATATTGTGGTACATCGTCTACCGCCCAAAGAAGATTGTCCTCCGGTTAAACAGAAGGTTCATCGTATGTGCCCTGAAAAGTCAGAGAAGATCAAAGCAGAGGTTATGAAACAGTTCGACACTGGGTTCCTAGCTGTCACCTCCTATCCGCAGTGGGTTGCTAATGTTGTTCCAGTACCGTAGAAAGACAGCAAAGTACGAATGTGTGTGGACTATAGAGACCTGAACAGAGCAAGCCCCAAGGATGATTTCTCGCTTCCCCACATTGATGTTCTAGTTGACAACACCGCACAACACAAGGTCTTTTCCTTCATGGATGGTTTCTCTAGCTACAACTAGATCAAGATGGCTCCTGAGGACATGGAGAAGACAACCTTCGTCACACAGTGGGGCACTTTCTGTTACAAGGTGATGCCTTTTGGGTTGAAGAATGTTGGGGAAACTTAACAACGAGCCATGGTAGCTTTGTTCCATGATATGATTCACCATGAGATAGAAGTTTATGTTGATGACATGATAGCCAGGTCTTAAACTGAGGAAGAACACGTTGATCATCTATGAAAGCTGTTCGATAGGTTGAATACATACAAGTTGAGACTGAATCCGAACAAATGCACCTTTGGGGTAAGGTCTGGTAAACCTCTGGGGTTCATCGTCAGTGACAAAGGTATTCAGGTAGACCCTGCAAAGGTGAAGGCTATACAAGAGATGTCGGCTCCCTGTACTGAGAAGGAAGTTAGTGGTTTCTTGGGACGCCTAAATTATATCACCAAGTTCATTTCACATAAGACTGCTACTTGTGAGCCAATCTTTAAGCTCCCGAAGAATGATCAAGTAGTAAAATTGAATGACGAATGCCAGACCGCTTTCGAAAGAATTAATACCTTCAATAACCACCAATTCTGATGCCTCCGATTGAAGGAAGACCTTTGATAATGTACTTAACAGTTTTAGAAAATTCAATGTGGTGTGTGTGCTGGGGAAGCATGATGAGTCTGGTCGAAAAGAGCACGCAGTGTACTACCTTAGCAAAAAGTTTGTCGACTGTGAAACACGATACTCACTGCTCGAGAAAACTTGCTGCATTTTGGCATGGGATGCTCGCCGACTAAGACAGTATATGTTGACCCACACTACTTTGTTGATATTAAGATGGATCCAATCAAGTACATCTTCGAGAAGCCCGCTCTCTCCGGAAGAATATCAAGATGATAAATGATCTTAACCGAATACGATATCCAATATACAACCCAGAAAGCAATCAAGGGAAGTGTATTGGCTGGTCATTTGGCTCATCAGGCCATGGATGACTACCAGTCCATGAATTTTGAGTTCCCGGATGATAATATTATGCTAGTGACCGACTATGAAGAACCTGGACTGGATGAAGGACCTGAAGAAGGATACCAATGGACTATGGTTTTTGACGAAGCTTCGAACGTACTCGGTAATGGCATTGGTGCTGTAATCATATCTCCTGAGGGCTGTCATACTCCTTTCACCGCCCGACTATGCTTCAACTGTACTAACAACATGGAGGAGTATGAAGCCTGCATCATGGGTCTCAGAGCTGCTATCGACCTAAGGATCAAATTCTTAAGCGTCTTCGGGGATTCAGCCTTGGTGATAAGTCAGATCAAAGGAGAGTGGGATACGAAGCATCTGAATCTCATCCCGTACAAAGAGCAGGTGCTGACATTGCTTCCACACTTTGAGGAGGTAACCTTTGAACATTTCCCACGAGAAGAGAATCAGTTAGAGGATGCGCTAGCTACCACGTCTTCTATGTTCAAGGTCAGGTGGGACAATGAAGCTCCCCGAATCACTATCGAGAGGTTGGATGAACCAAAGTACTGCTGCGAAATTGATACTGAAGAGGTAGCAGACAAACCTTGGTTTCACGAAGTAAAAAGGTATCTCGAGGCTCAAGAGTATCACGAGGGGGCATCTGTCAATGATAAGAAGTTTCTGAGAAGGTTCGCCGCAAAATTCTTCCTCAGTAATGGAATCCTCTACAAGCGCAACCATGACTCTACCTTATTGCGATGTGTAGACAAAAGCGAAGCAGAGAGGATTATGATAGATCTACACGAAGGTACCTTCGGAACCCATTCAAGTGGACATACCATGGCTAAGAAGATCCCATGGGCAGGATACTATTGGTCCACTATGGAAGCAAATTGTTATCAGCACTCTCGAACTTGTCACAAATGCCAAATCTACACTGATAAAGTACATGTACCTCTGGTTCCCTTGAACGTCTTGATGACTCCCCGGCCCTTTTAAATGTGAGGCATTGACATGATCTGAGAGATTAGACCTACCGTTTCCAATGGACATCACTTCATCCTGGTGGCCATTGATTACTTCACGAAGTGGGTTGAAGCTGCCTCCTTTGCCACTGTTACCAAGAATGTCGTGGCGAGGTTTATCAAGCATAACTTGGTTTGTCGGTACGGTGTGCCAGAGAGAATCATCACTGACAATGGTACGAATCTCAATAACACAATGATCACCAAACACTATAAACAATTCAAGATCCAGCACCATAATTATTCTCCCTATCAGCCGAAGATGAATGGCGTTGTCAAAGCTGCTAATAAGAACATCAAAAAGATCACACAAAAGATGAAAGTGACATATAAAGACTGGCATGAGATGTTACCATTTGCTCTTCATGGGTACCGTACCTCAGCACGGACGTCAACATGGGCAACACCCTACTCTCTGGTATATGGCATGGAGGCAGTCCTACCTATTGAGGTCCAGATCCCTTCTCTGAGGATTATGAAGGATGCAGGTTTGAACGAAGACGACTGGATCCAGACTCGACTTGATTAAATGAATCTGATCGATGAGAAGAGACTTACTGCTGTCTGTCATGGTCAAATGTATCAAAAACGGATGATCAAGGCTTTTAACAAAAAAGTCAGACGCCAAGAATATCAAGTCAGGGATCTAGTGATCAAGCGCATCATACTTCCGCAAGGTGATCCCAGGGGAAAATGGACTCCCACATATGAAGGTCCATTTGTGATCAAAAACATTTTCTCGGGTGGAGCCATGATTCTGACCACCATGGACGGTGACGACCTTCCCCACCCTGTCAATGCATACACAGTGAAAAGATACTACACATGATTAAAGACCCGCTAGGTTGACTGGACTAGGCAAAAGTAAGGGCTTCCTGGAGAACCAAAAGGGTTCGGGCAAAAATTAGGGATGAAAACAAAAATCTATACACCTGGTAAGTCGAAAACCTGAAAAGGCGGCTTGGGCAAAAAAGGGTATCCCGGTGGACTGAAAACCCGAAAGGGCAGTCCAGGAAAAATTTATGGATTTAAAGCATATCACTATGTCCCATTGGACCACCTTGCGATCAGACCTCAGTATCAACTATCAAGCTCGAACGGTACCGATCAATCCAGTCAGCTTCGGACAAGCAGCAAAGTGATGAGACGCTCGAAGACATAATGGCAATAGTAGAATTGAAACTCAATGGGATTATTACACATAGGTTTTTTTATTATCTTTGTATATAATTATTGTATAACTTTCATTTTCACGGCGGCGTTCTCTTACAAGAGCTTCAGCTTCCTTGTAGAAAAACGCTTGTTATAGGCCAACTTCGAAAATTAATATAAGTCATTCTTACAAAACCATTTGTTTTTATTTTTCTGTTTTGTTTTGCAAAAACGTCCAATGATTTATTCTTGACATATGCATTTGAATATGATTGCTATTCATAAATATTTACATATGAAACAGGAAGACAATTGCTCGTAACTTAAGAAACAAGGGCAAAAACTATAAAAAAAATCATTTTATCCCGACTGTTACTTTGTTCAACATGGTACAGGGGCAGAGACAGTTTTGAAACAAAGTCAACATTACAGGCGACCCCGTGACGTCTACACTTCCCATAGGGTAAAAGGCAACTAAAGTTTTGATCTTCGCTTCCCCAAACAGGAGTTACTTTCCCCGGTAAAGTTCCTTCATAGAACCGACGTCTATGTTCCCCGGCCGAATTTTATAATCGAAAGCGGTTCATAAAGTTGTCTCCCAAGCAGAGTTTATTTCTCCGAACACAGAAGCTCAATCCCCAACAGAGCTTATTCCTCCAGCTACAGAAGCTCAATCCCCAACAGAGCTTATTCCTCCAGCTACGAAAGCTCATCCCCCAACAGAGTTTATTTCTCCGAATCAGCAAAGCATCTCCTCTCTCATACAGATTTATTCTCCCGCAGAATTATTCTCAAGCAGAGTCTCTCCCCGGCAGAATATTCACAAATAGAAAGGAGTAAATCCACGGCATAGTCGTCTCCGTTCGCCATCCCCAGCGGAAGTAGAAGAACCACTTTTTCTACAACGATCAGGAATTCAATTTCCAGTACTCTCCAGCAGCAGTCAGTGATTTATTTTCCCAGACTCGGATATGTCATAGTAGCATTTCATGTTCATACATCATGACATGCACATACATATTGCATACAACATAATCTCATTTATTTTGAGAACATCATCACACAATGTATTTCATGCATCACATATAATTAATCTTGTACCTTTTCAGGAAAGATGATTATCATCAAAAATTCCAACAATTCAAGATTAAATCCATGAAACTACACATGTCATATCTGCAGACAACTAATGGAAAATCGGTTCCCGAAACCAAACGGGTCAACTAATCCACATGATCAAATGAAGCAACCCTACTATCCAGGCTTTCATTTCGAAGTAACCCTATAATCCAGGTTCCTTCTCATAGCCCTACTATCCAGGCTTTCATTTTGAAGTAACCCTACTATCCAGGTTCCTTCTCATAGCCCTACTATCTAGGCTTTCATTTTGAAGTAACCCTACTATCCAGGTTCCTTCTCTTAGCCCTAATATCCAGGATTTCAATTCAAAGTAACCCTACTATCCAGGTTCCTTCTCATAGACCTACTATCCAGGCTTTCCTTTCGAAGTAACCCTGCTATCCAGGTTCCTTCTCTCAGCCCTACTATCCAGGCTTTCATTTTGAAGTAACCCTACTATCTAGGTTCCTTCTCACAGCCCTACTATCCAGGCTTTCATTTCAAAGTAACCCTACTATCCAGGTTCCTTCTCATAGCCCTACTATCCAGGATTTCATTTCGAAGTAACCCTACTATCCAGGTTCCTTCTCGCAGCCCTACTATCCAGGCTTTCATTTAGAAGTAACCCTATTATCCAGGTTCCTTCTTATAGCCCTACTATCCAGGCTTTCATTTCGAAGTAACCCTACTATCCAGGTTCCTTCTCTCAACCCTATTATACAGGCTTTCATTTCGAAGTAACCCTACTATCCAGGTTCCTTCTCATAGCCCTACTATCCAGGCTTTCATTTCGAAGTAACCCTACTATCCAGGTTCCTTCTCATAGCCCTATTATCCAGAATTTCATTTCGAAGTAACCCTACTATCCAGGTTCCTTCTCTTTTTATCTCCAGACAACAGTTTACAACATTGTATCCCCTGGACCCGACCAGATACGGTCAATTTCATATTCCCCAGTAGAGTAATGGACAACCGAAGCTCATAGACTCTATTTCCTAGGACATAACACAACATTCCCTGGTGAAGTCCTCCTCAACGGCAGGTACAGGAATTCTCGCAAAGGAATCTCTTATGCAACCGTCACATTCTCCGGATGGAATATTTAAGCCCATCTCCAACGATTCTCCATCGCCTTCCAAATGGCATCTGTAATCCCATTCCTAATATTATCGATCAACATTCTCTTCATTCGAGTGCAAATTTCTGGGCACTCTAGTGTTCAATCATCTTCCACCTTCATATCACGAAAGGCAGACCAGCCAATCTACATCCTCAGGTTTAAGAAGATTGAACAGGGGAAACTGTTGTACCCCAAAATTTTCCCTCTCATTTTCACACAAAACATACTCCTAGAGCTTCTAAATTGCTCAAGTTGACTAAGGATTGACCAGACAAATCCTCCTCCTAAGACAATGAGCCTCAAACTAGGGTTTCACTCCTCATCAAGATGATTGAGTTACAAGGGTCCTAAATGGTTTCCATTTCCCTAATATGACCTCAAGATCATCCATGCCAAGTTTCATGCCTTGCACAAGAAGTTTTCTCAATCAACTACTCAAATGCCTGAAAATCAACTGTACTAGGTCAAAAGTCAATTGTGACCCACATATAGTCAAAATTAAATATTTTTGGTCAATATCAACCTTTTGAGGTGATATCAATCAATTTATCAAGGGTTGATCATGATTCCTCAAGGAATTCTCCTAATTCATCAAAACTCAAAAGTTGCTAAATTTGGGTTTTTATAGGAAAAGTCAACCAAACTTTGACCAGGCATAACTTTCTCATACTTTGTCATAAATTGCTCATCCAAGGCTCATTTTGAATAGAATTCAATTCCCTACAATTCATCTTCTATCCTCAAGTTCAAGAAATGCACTCATGAAAAGATATAAATTCAGACATTATAGGTCCTTTTCAAAAGTCAGCAAAAACACCTTTTGGGTCAAAGCTTCTTACATGAACATGGAAGATCCAATTTAGATGAAACCAAAAGGGTTGTTTAGAGGACATCCTAAACTTTATAAAAAGTCCAAGAACACCCTCTTAGGGTCAAAATTGAGATAAATATGTGTGATCGGTGGATCTGGAACTGACTGTTTAACGCTGGTTCGCGAAATGTCGCGGAAGCAAGAGTCGCCACCGTCTTTTATTTTCTCCAAATGGAAAGGACAAAAGCACAGAAAAATTCCTTAAAGAGATTGCTCTCGGTTCGGGAGGTAGATTTATAGAAAGGGAAGGTGTTAGCACCCTTTCTATCCATGGTTATCCATGGGCTCTTAGATACTTGCTCATTGTGTTTTCAAAATGGTTTGTTTGCTTTTCAATTGTGGGTTTTAAAAAGTTTCTTTGAAAATTTCAGTTCGACTCTTGTATCGGTCCTCAAGAGTGTTTGAAAAATTGCTTTCGAAAGCTTTTTGAAAAGGTGTCGGTGTGAAAAGTATTTTTGATTTGTTTTGAAATTAGAGCAAGTATCTAGAGTCGGCTACCTACCCTAAGGAATTCGTCTGCGTAAATGTCCTTTAAAGTAGTGCCATCCCACCATTGAGAGGTAGGTAGCACCACCGTTGGAGGTGTTCGGGTCAATTCTAGGTTAGGGACATGGTGATCACCAGAGCAATGGGAAGACACCTTAGAAGCTACCCTCATGCCAGGTTCCCGGATCATGAAGACTTACTAAGACATCCTCTACTCGACGATCACCTTTCGAGGCAAGGCAACAGTGAGGCGTACCCTAGGGGTGGTGTGTGCGATTCGTGTGTCGTTTTCATTGATATTTGTCTTGTTCATGTTTATTGGTGTTCTACGCTTGATTTTATTTAAGGCCATTCATTCTTGCATGCTTTGTTTAACAGTTTAAAAGTTGCGGAAATTAAATCTAAAGCTATTACAAATGGCGCGGGTCCACATCGCCAAAATTAACCAGGACCCGATTTGACATAAAATAAAAGAAATTAAAAGAATTAACAGTGCAAGAAGTAATTACAAGGCTTCGGGAGAGGTACATAATTATTTAAACGACATAAAATAATAATGCGAAATTAAATCGAAACGAGGGCGTTGGACCCTTTTGCAAAAATATTAAAATTAATGAGGAATTAAAATTAAAAAAAAGAAGTTGTTTTTGGTATTTTAGTATTTTATGATTTAATAGAAAAAAGAAAGAATTAATTAAAATTAACTACTAACCCTAATTCTAATTATTTTTAAGTAATTAAGAAAAATATTGAAATTTTTAACCTAAATTAACCCTAAGTTATTTTCATGCAAATTTGATTATAAAAAATAAATAAAATAAATATTATTATTGTGAAAAAAAGAAAAATTAAAAAGGAATAAAACATTAATTAAACCTATTTCTACATTTTTTAGATTTTTTATGAAAAGAATTAATATTGCAAACCCTAATTTAAACTAAATTTATTTACATGCAATTTGTTTATGAAAATAATTAGAAATAAAAATTATTTATTATGTTTTTTATCTTTTCTGATTTTTATGAGGTTTTTGTATTTTGTAAAAAATAATTAATTAAATCAAAACAATAAAGTAAATAAAACAATAATTGAAAAAATAAAATAAGAGAATATATAGAATTTGCAAACCAGGGGGGGTTCAGGCCCCAATATGGAGGTATGGCCCAAGCAATTTAAGCCCAATGACTTTCAGGTCCATTGACTTTTCCAGGCAGCGTACAGCAATGTTGACCAGAGTTTATGGTGTTCATCAATTTTGCACCCTTGGATTGCCTTTAATCTGATCTCCAGGAACACGTGGATGGCTGAAGCTTGAGGTGTATGGTGCGTTCCAGTCTGGAAATTGCATATGAACATATATGGCAAAATAATATGGGAAATTATACAGACCTGGGGTTCGAACCCAGGTTGTGGACGTTAATACACTCCTCGCTTGCCAACTGAACCAAACAACGCATGTTAACATATTATAACGAATAAATAATAAAAAGAAAAAACAAAGGCATTAGTGGATCCAGCGCGCGAATTTCAAACAGGCGTATCACGTTTTGCCACGACTCATCTTCTTCATCATCCCTGTAATACCAAACACATAGGCAACGGTTTCTATGGCGTTTTCTTAGGCCAGCTATTGAAAAATAGCGATTAGCCCTCAGGCACTCATAAATTGAGCGCGAGGGTTGGTTTAGAATCGCCTGAGTACGCTGAAGCGAATGGTATAACTCATGTGTTCCAATTTTGTCTTGTGTTGAAATCCCTAATTTAGAACTCTGCAAACCCTAGAAATCAAACATGGCGAAATCTCGTATACAGCATAAAAACGCAATTGAATATGTTGGTTAGCATCAGAATATCACAAGGAATGTAAATCAATCATTAGAATGCCATGAGAATGCCTAGAAATTAAAATACAATCGTGATTTTTTCTCTGTACAGGGGAGGTTCTCGTTACCAATTCCTTGAGCTTTGGTGAATGTTTGTGATTGTAATCGCTTCTGGGCAACCTTGGCAAGCCAATGGAACAAGTTTCGTGCCTTGAATCCACCTAAAAAGTGCTTTTCAGATTTGAGTTTTTAGAGAATTTTTTCAAGTTTGTTCTTAGTTCCTCTGCGCAGCTTAGAGTCTAGCATGATTAGGTTTATGTTTCTTGTATATGTAGGAACAATTAGGTTAAGAAAACTCAATCAAATCTCTTGTAATCATGGTTTTTGAATATTTGATTTCTTAAGATTTTTCCATATCTTTTTCCATGTGCATTTGGTTCAAATCATATCCAATTTCTCCAATTCTTTCCTTATTTGGCTAGGCACGAAATATTGAGTCTAAAGCATGCATAAAAAGATTGGTTAGGGTGAGTTAAATATTTTTCACATATTTAAATGATTTAAATGAATTAATATAAATAAAAATTCAAATAAATAAATAAAAAATGAGAAAATACTTCCCTTTGGGCCAAGTGGTCGTGCATATGTCATGGATGATGAATCATGGAAGAGAAATGGGCCCATTAGCAATTTTAGACCATTTGAAGTAATGTTGACTTTTCAAAATATCCAAAACTTTCCCAACTTCCACAGGGCATAACTTGCTCAATTTTTAAGCTTTTCTCATGTTCTTGGACATTTTGAAAAGGTCTTTGAGTCCTCTAACCAATTCCTTTGGTCCCATGTCATTTTGATTTACCAATCTCAAGTTATGGCCTTTGACTTAAAGTCCCTTTTTGTTGACTTTTGAAAATGACCTATAATGTTGAAATTGATAACTTTTTGTGAGAGCATTTCTTGGACTTGAAGTATGAATATGAGTTGTAGGAAATGTCTTTCTCTTCAAAATGAGCTTTGGATGGAATTTTTCTGATAATCCATGTGAAAGTTATGCCCTGGTCAATTTCAGTTGACTTTTTCAGCTGTCCAAATAAGGAAACTTTTGCATCTTGATGAATTCTGAGCCAAATTTTGAGAATCATGATCAAGCATTGATCAAATGATGTTTGTAGCTTCAAAATGATGTGTTGACCAAAAATTTGAACTTTTGACTGTCAAATGACCATTTTGCCCCTACAGTTGACTGTAGTGCAATTTAGGGTTTTGACTGTGCAATTTTGAGCTGAATGCCTTGAAACTTGATATGAGGATGCTTGACCATATTTGTAGGCATGTGAGACTTGATTGGGCCTTTGAAAACTTCATTTCTTTGATCAGAACACAAACCCTAATCTTGACTGTATAGGAGACCTTTGCACTGGGCAACCCTTGGGGAATTTTGCAGCTTGACTTGGCAATTTCTTGGAGAATATGGGAGGGAAAATTTTGGGGTACAACAGTTGCCCCTGTTCAATCTTCTTAGACCTGAGGATGCAGATTGGCTGACGTGCCTTTCGTAATCCGAGGGTAGAAGATGATTGGACACTAGAGTGCCCGAAATTTGCGCTCACATAATAGCAGTGATGGTGGAATGGGCTTATAGATGCCATTTAGAGGTCGCTGGATAGGATGATGGGCTTATAGATGCCATCTGGATGTTGATCGCGTAGGAGATTCCTTAGCGAGAACCTGTATACCTGCAAAATAGAAAATGATTACCTGACACGTTGCAGGAGCTGGTTTTCAGATGCTTGGTATAGATGTGTCCTGACTGGTTACAGGAGCTGAGTCTGGAGCTTCAAACGGCGATGAATGAACCAGGGATGGTTACTGCCTTAGCATGAACGGTAAGAGAACCTTGGGCGACTTTAACTTCAACAACGCTCGTTGAGAAAAATCTTGGGTGACTTTAACTTCAACAACGCTCGTTGAGAAAAATCTTGGGTGTCTTCTACTGGGATAAGAATCAGGGAGATCTTAGGGTCGATCTGACTGAACCAGAGGAGGCCTTTGACTGGATAAGAATCAGGAAAATCTTGGGGTCGATTTAACTGAACCAAGCTAGGTCTTGAAATATCTTCAACTGGATAAGCATCAGGGAGATCTTAGGGTCGATCTGACTGAACCAGAGAAGGCCTTTGACTGGATAAGCATCAGGAAAATCTTAGGGTCGATTTAACTGAACCGGGCAAGGTCTTGGAATGTCTTCAACTGGATAAGCATCAGGGAGATCTTAGGGTCGATCTGACTGAACCAGAGAAGGCCTTTGACTGGATAAGCATCAGGAAAATCTTAGGGTCGATTTAACTGAACCGGACAAGGTCTTGGAATATCTTCAACTGGATAAGCATCAGGGAGATCTTAGGGTCGATCTGACTGAACCAGAGAAGGCCTTTGACTGGATAAGCATCAGGAAAATCTTAGGGTCGATTTAACTGAACCGGACAAGGTATTGAAATATGATTGAGAATTTAAACTGCATCTTTCCTGAAAGGTAAAAGTCAATCATATGCAATGCATGATATGGACCAAGCAATGATGTTCTCAACATAAATGAGATTTGTATGATATGATGTGTCTATGCATGCTATAATGATGTATGTGATGTTTATGTATGTATGTTTTTGTCTAGGAAAGTAAATCTTTGACGGGTGCCGGGAAATCGTATCCTGGGCTGATGTTGAAGAATAAATTTCGCTTCCACTGGGGATGATAACTGCAAGAATACCAGTAGGAGAAGATGACTCCGTTGCGGAATAAACTTGGAAAATGGAGGATTCTGCAGGGAGAAAAGATACTCTAGCGACCATGCTGGGAAGCAATACTCTGTGGGAAGAGGAATGCCTTGCTGAGTGTTGATAATAGTTTGCTGGGGATAGGAAGACTTTGTCGACGACGCTCTTTCCGTGGCTTTTGGCTGAGGATAACCCAGTTATATCCTGTTGAGGAAATAACTCTTTAAATAAAGCCGGGCGACGCGTTCGTGCTCTGTGAGGGGATAAGCTTCCAGAATTTACTGGGGATAAGCTTACTGCTTGGGGATATGAATTCCATCTTTCCTGGGGAACTGGATTGGACTGGACTCTTTTGGGGAAGTTTTGATATAATGGGGAAGATGACTCCTTTGAATGCTGGTCTGCCGCCGGGGAACAATCTTTAGACCAAGACTGTCGGGGATGCTTGTTAAGAATATACGTATTGCTGCTGGGGAATGTTGATATCTGCTGGAGGATACCCAACTTCCTTAAGATTTGATGATTCTGCTTGGAGAGAGTGCACTGACTTGCTTACTCTCTGGGGAAATAAGATGTACTGGTCATATTCTTTAGCTGAACCTACCTTGGTACCTTGGAGGATAGAACAATTAGACTGCTCAGACAACTCTTTATTGCCCCTGTTTCTAGTGTCACCTGTAATTAATCCCTTTGTTTCGTATGCAAATATTTATGAGTTAGCAAATTATTGTCAATGCATATATCAAAAATTGAACCTTGGACGTTCTTCGCAAAACAAAATAGAAAAAGAAAAATATTTGGCACGTTTAACTGAAAATATATTTGTATTGATTTTTGAATGGCCTGTGAATAGGCGTTTTGTATACAAGAGGCTGACGTCCTAGTAAGAGAACGCCGCCGAACAAGAGAGTTTATACAAATTTTGTACAAAAGAAAATAAAACAGCTGTGTGAAATATGAATGATCCACTGGGTTTCAACTCTGCTATTGCCTTTATAACTCCGAGCGTCTCATCACTTGATGACCTTGGTTGAAGGTGAAGCTGACTGATCAATGCCATTTGAATTTGATGTAGATACCGGATTCTGGATGCAAAGTGATCCAATGAGACATAGTATTACGCTTTATCCCTAATTTTTGCCTGGACCGCCCTTTCGGGTTTTCGGTCCACCGGGATACCCATTTTTGCCCAAGCCGCCTTTTCAGGTTTTCGACTTGCCGGGTGTACAGATTTTTTTTCATTTCATCCCTTCATTTTGCCCGAACCCTTTTGGTTCGACGGGAAGCCCTAATTTTTGCCTAGGCATGTCAGCCTAGCGGGTCTTTTTTATGCGTAGTATCTTTTTACTATGTCTGCATTGGCGGGGTGAGGAAGGTCGTCACCATCCATATTGGTTAATATCATTGCTCCTCCTGAGAACACCTGCTTAACCACAAATGGCCCTTCGTACGTAGGGGTCCATTTGCCCCTTGGATCACTCTGAGGAAGGATGATTCTCTTGATTACCAGATCCCCAACTTGATACTCCTGTGGTCTGACCTTTTTGTTAAATGCCCTGATCATTCGTTTCTGATACGTCTGACCATGACAGATAGCAGCGAGTCTCTTTTCATCAATGAGGTTGAGCTGATCAAGTCGTGTCTGGATCCAATCATCTTCGTTCAGATTCGCATCCTTCATTATCCGGAGAGAGGGAATTTGTACTTCGATTGGCAAGACCGCCTCCATACCATAAACCAGAGAGAAAGGAGTTGCCCCGGTTGACGTCCTAGCTGAGGTACGGTACCCATGTAGAGCGAACGGTAACATCTCGTGCCAATCTTTGTAAGTCACTGTCATCTTCTGCACGATTTTCTTGATGTTCTTATTTGCTGCTTCTACAGCCCCATTCATCTTCGGTCTGTAAGGAGAAGAATTGTGGTGATGTATCTTGAACTGTTCGCAGAGCTCAGCGATCATCTTGTTGTTCAGATTGGTACCGTTGTCTGTAATAATCCTCTCAGGGATGCCGTACCGACAGATCAGATTGTGTCGAATAAACCGTGCCACAACAGTCTTGGTTACCGTAGCATAGGATGCTGTCTCGACCCACTTCGTAAAATAATCAATCGCCACCAGGATGAAGCGATGCCCATTAGATGTCGTAGGTTTAATCTCGCCGATCATGTCTATGCCCCACATTGCAAACGGCCACGGCGCAGTCAGAACATTCAGGGGAACCGGAGGAACATGCACCTTGTCTGCATAAATCTGGCACTTGTGGCATGTCCTGGAATGTTGGTAGCAGTCAGCTTCCATTGTGGACCAGTAATATCCTGCCCGTAGGATCTTCTTAGCCATAGTGTGTCCACTGGAATGTGTACCAAAGGTCCCTTCATGTAGCTCTTCCATGATTCTTTCTGCTTCAGTCTTATCCACACAACGCAGTAAGGTTGAATCATGGTTTCTCTTGTACAAGATGTCGTTGCTAAGGAAGAACTTTGCTGCGAACCTCCTCAGGAATTTCTTATCATTGATGGATGCACCTTCCGGGTACTCCTGAGTTTCCAAATATCTCTTCACCTCATGGTACCAAGACTTCTCAGTCACCAATTCAGTTTCGAGATCACAACAGTATGCTGGTTCGTCCAGTTTCCAGATGATGATTCGGGGAGCCTCATTATCCCACTTGACCTTGAACATAGAAGACATTGTAGCTAACGCGTCCGCCAACTGATTCTCTTCTCTTGGAAAGTGTTCAAAGGTTATCTCTGTGAAGTGGGGGATCAGGGTCAACACACATTCTTTGTAAGGAATCAGGTTTGGATGTTTCGTATCCCACTCTCCTTTGATCTGATTGATCACGAGAGCGGAATCTCCGAAAACACTCAGAAATTTGATCCTTAGGTCGATCGCAGCTTGAAGACCCATGATGCACGCCTCATACTCCGCCATGTTGTTGGTACAGTTGAAACATAGCCGGGCAGTGAGTGGAGTATGAGTACCTTGAGGAGATATGATGATGGCGCCGATACCATTTCCCAAAGCATTGGAGGCTCCGTCAAAGTGCATAGACCATCGGGATCCTGGTTCAGGTCCTTCATCCGGTCCAGGCACTTCACAATCAGTCACTATCATAATGCTTTCATCCGGAAACTCGAAGTTCATTGACTGATAATCATCGACAGCTTGATGTGCCAGGTGGTCTGCCAATACACTTCCCTTGATGGCTTTCTGGGTTGTGTACTGAATGTCGTATTCCGTCAAGATCATTTGCCATCTTGCAATTCTCCCAGACAGAGCAGGCTTTTCGAATATGTACTTTATAGGATCCATTTTTGAGATCAACAAGGTAGTGTGAGTCAGCATATACTGTCTCAGCCGGCGAGCAGCCCATACCAAAGCGCAACAAGTTTTCTCAAGCAGTGAGTATCGGGTCTCACAGTCGGTAAACTTTTTGCTAAGGTAATAAATGGCATGCTCTTTTCGGCCAGACTCGTCATGCTGCCCCAGCACACACCCCATTGAATTGTCCAGCACTGTTAGATATAGTATCAGAGGTCTCCCTTCAACTGGTGGCATAAGGATAGGTGGTTCTTGGAGATATTCTTTGATTTTGTCAAAAGCAGCCTGACATTCATCGTTCCAACGTACTACCTGATCTTTCTTCAGCAGCTTGAAGATTGGCTCACAAGTAGCAGTCAGATGTGAGATGAAGCGAGCAATGTAATTCAGGCGTCCTAAAAAGCCTCTGACTTCCTTCTCTGTCTTAGGAACTGGCATCTCTTGAATAGCTTTGACCTTAGCAGGGTCCACTTGAATTCCCTTATCACTGACCACGAAGCCTAGCAACTTCCCAGATCTTACCCCGAAGGTGCACTTGTTCGGGTTCAATCTTAGCTTGTATAGTTTCAACCGGTCAAACAATTTCTGCAGATGATCTAGGTGCTCTTCCTCAGTTTGGGACCTTGCGATCATGTCGTCAACATACACTTCTATCTCATGATGGATCATGTCATGGAATAAAGCAACCATGGCACGTTGGTAGGTTGCCCCAGCGTTCTTCAACCCGAATGGCATGACTTTGTAACAGAAGGTGCCCCACTGAGTAACAAATGTAGTCTTTTCCATGTCTTCAGGTGCCATCTTGATCTGATTGTAACCTGAAAAGCCATCCATGAAAGAGAATACCTTGTGCTGAGCTGTATTATCAACAAGGACATCAATGTGGGGTAAAGGGAAGTCATCCTTGGGGCTGGCCCTGTTCAGATCCCTGTAGTCGACACACATTCTGACCTTACCGTCCTTCTTAGGTACCGGCACCACATTAGCAACCCACTGAGGGTAAGAAGTCACCGCAAGGAACCCAACATCAAACTGTTTCATAACCTCGGCCTTAATCTTCTCAGACATCTCTGGACGCATCCGACGGACCTTTTGCTTAACTGGAGGGCAGTCTTCCTTAGTTGGCAAGTAATGGACCACAATATTGGTATCCAACCCGGGCATGTCTTCGTAGGACCAGGCAAAGATCTCCATATAATCATGTAACATCTTGGTTAACCGTTGCTTCACGCTGAGCTCTAGGTTGGCACCAATCTTTACCTCTTTCCTGTCTGCCTCAGTACCCAAGTTTATTCTTTCCACTGGCTCTTCATGGGGTTGAATTGCCCTCTCTTCCTGGAGCAACAGTCTTGCAAGCTCGCCCGGCACTTCGCAATCATCTTCACCTTCGTCTTCGGCTAAGTTGATCGGATTTTCGAAGTCATATTTGGCAGTAGCAGAGTTGTTATCAGTGAGATCCAGGGTGGATTGAAACCTGTATGAGTGAGTGTGTGTGTAAATACAGCTGTTTTGAAAATTATGTAAAGGAAAAGAAAGACAGAAAAGGAGCACAATATTTGCAATGCGAAAAATACGTCCAAGATTTTCATTCATGATATATGAAATGACAGTTTGTATGCCCTCACAAATAGAACCACGGTGCCTCGGGTAAGACACCGGGCCATAGAGTTTATCATTGTTTATTACAAAATAACAAAACATAGGAATTCATTACTCAGTAACAATAGAAACAGGGAGATTGTCTTTTGCACTCCAATTGTTAGGCCCACTGTCGGCTGCCGGGTAGATCCAGCTATCAAACTCAGCATCGTCCACTTCGTCTTCGTCCCCAATAGCATTTACTCCATGAGTAGGTAGGGGAGCTGTTACCACATTAGTCTTCTCAGATGCCTCAAACTGTACCTCCTTGGCGTCAATGAGGTCCTGCAGCTTATTCTTTAACGCCCAACAGTCATCAGTAGAATGCCCCGGGCTATCTGAATGGTAGGCACAACGAGCATTCGGGTTGTACTTGGGGGATGCAGTATTTGGAAACTTTGGCGCCTCCCTGACAGTCACTAAATTGGTTGAGAGTAACTGTGGCAGGATCTGCGACAAAGTCATGCTTAAGCGGGTGAATTCTCTCTGGGGTCCTTCAGCCCTTTGAGGATTGTTCGGCCGAGGAGCGGCAGCAGGCTTAGCAATCATCACCGCACTGACAGATTGGCGGTGCTCAGGTCTCTCTGACTTCCTGGAACCATATACGGCACTAGACTCCTTCTTGAATGGTTTCTTTTCCGAACTAGACGATGCACCTTTCGGAATCTTCCCAGACTTCAACCCAGCTTCAATTCTCTCTCCAGTCAGAATCAAATCAGTGAACCCAGCAGAAGAATTCCCAATGAGATGGTTGAAGAATGGCCCAGATAGGGTCCCCAAGAACATGTCTACCAACTCCCGATCAGTCAATGGTGGCTGCACCCTACCAGCCAGGTCTCTCCACTTCTGAGCGTACTCCTTAAAACCTTCGCTTGCACCTAACGACATACCCTGGAGTTGGGTACGTGTGGGGGCAAGGTCGGCATTATATTGATACTGCTTGTAGAAAGCAGTAGCCAACTCCTCCCAGTTACGAACCTTGGTCCCATCCAGCTGATAGAACCATTCGAGATGAGTCCCTGAAAGACTCTCCTGGAAGAAGTGGATCCATAAATTCTTATCCGCAGAGTACGGCTGAATTTTCCGAACATAGGACCTTAGATGCAGCTTGGGACAAGACGCCCCTTCATACTTAGAGAAGGATGGTGCTTTGAACTTGTGTGGGATGATCACACCAGTTGACAAACCCAGATCTCCGAAATCCAGCCCAGGTACCTGTTGAACCTCCATAGCCTTCAATCTGTCCTCCAGTTGCTTATATCTGTCTTCTGCAGGAGGGTACTGCTCTTCATCAAAATCAGTCTCGTTGTCGGAGACTACCGGACTAGGAACCCTTGCTTCTGCCTGAGGAGAATTCTTGTCAACAGAAGAACCAGCCTCTTCCTGTTGCAGAGTATTGTTAAACCTTCGGCCCGAGTTGAACAGAACAGTTCTTCTCTTCTTCTTCTTCTCCTTCTTCAGGAGCATAGCCTTCAGTTCTTCTTGGCCTTGACCAGACCCTTGATTAATTCCTGGAATTGTGCATTCTGCACCTGAAGAGCCTTGATGGAAGTCTCAGTTGATGAAGATTCGTGATTCATGATGCTGAAATAACAGCGAAGAACTGTAAGCAACCTGAAAAGAGGAAAAACCTGCTATGCACATGATGTATGAAATGCGTATGCAATGCATTCAAGGGTTCGAAAGTTCAAATTTGTTGTAGACAAAAAAGGAACACACATTATCATTAAGGAAATCATTGTTTAATACATCAAGGCCTCATGGGCAAAAGTACAAAAATCAAATCAATCCCAAAATACACTGCGCATCCTCTTTGGAGCTATGTAGGTATTGAGATTCCTCTCCTCATGCAACAGGCGGGTGAGCTCCAAGACCTTCTTTTCACTGGCATGTAGACTAGTCTCAAGAGAATTCCGCTCTTCCTTAAGCTGGATCCAGCTCTTCTGCATCTCTTCCCATGATGTGGGCATATCAGGGTGCTGAATAGTGTAGGACACTTCTCCTTCCAAGACTGGTTCTTTGATTACTGGGAGCATATAGGGATAAGGCATCACTAACTTCTGAGAGCGGGCGCGTACCCACTTGAGATAAGGTTCCAACGGGATGGAGTTCTTGTGCCCCAGTGTCTTGCTGTCTATCCTGCTTGGCATCCTCCAGGCTCTGATAAATCTCTGGCGAAGTCCTTGAGTATCGTTGTCGAAGTCAAAAACTATGTCAGGAATTAACATGTCATGAGGACCATCCCTCCGAGCATAACCAAACTGTCTCCAAGCCAGGCGTGGGCTATAAGTAATACCTCCTCTGGTTCCAAGTAAAGGAACATTAGGGTACTCCCCGCAACGATCAATGATAGTGACATCTTCTCTGGACCTAGGGCACCAATGTATATCCGCATGTGTAAGAGTCATCAACCGTTGTGACCATCTCAAACCCCGCTCATTCTTCAAGACTGATTGTGGAAGGTGCGAAATAAACCACCTTCCCAGGAGAGGAGTGCAACACATAAGGACACCTCTTTTTCTCATGGTTCGAGTGTAACATGAGTGAAGGATGTCCCCTAGCAACGTAGGTATAGGATTCCTGGACATAAAGATCTGAACGGCACTGATATCAATAAGCTGATCTGGATTAGGGAACAACACCAGACCATAGACTAGGAGGGCTACCACTTCTTCAAAAGCTTGCAAGTCAAGGGAGTTCCAACATTCAAGGGCCTTTTCAAACAGAAACCTGGCTAAGAACCCTTTGATACCACTTCTAACTTCCCAATGTCCCTTGAGGTCAGATGACTGTAGGTGCAAGGCTTTAGCAATCTCTTCAAGCTTAGGTTCCTTTTCTGTACCGTTGAAGGGTAGCTGATCAAGGATAGGGATCTTCAGGAGCCGGGAGAACTCCTTCAATGTAGGTACCAACTGATAGTCCAAGAAGGTGAAACAGTGATGCAGAGGGTCAAAGAATTGGAACAAGACCTTAATCATATCTTCCTCAATGTTGGTGTTGACCAAGCTGATGAGGCTTCCATGCCTTTCACTGAAGGACGAGTTCTCGGGAATCCTGGATATAAGCTCCTTAAGCTGAGGAGGGATCCTTACAAGACTGATTTGAATTGTCTTTCTACGAACGGTTTCCATGTCCTACAAAACAAGAACAAAGATGAAAATCCGAACCCCTAAAATGGTTAGTCAATGCATATGATGCTAGATGATGTCATGATGCTATGATTAAACACACCACAGATATTTACAAGGACAAACATGTAAGGCACACAAGGCACACAAGACAAGCCCTTAAGGTTTAAGGCCAGCATGGGGTCTGGGTAGTACCCTCTTGAAGTTGGTGGGTTCAACCTGTCCTAATCAAAGTAACCGGGTTCTAAGGTTCCCAATATCACGGGATTGCTTTCATTGTTCATCGTTTCGATTTAGCCACTGAACTGGCGACCGAAATATTCCAGGAAAGCAACCCTCAATTGAGCGTAGTATCGAGTATCAACCAACCTCGGACTGCACCAAAGTCAGTTATCTCACTACCCTAAAGAGGCCAAGATAGTTCAATTAAGGTTCCTAAGGTCTGTTGATGCTTCATGACACCACGCAGAGGCCCCGTACTCTCCTTGACTGAACTCAACGGTTACCGGTACACACCAAAGTGCCACATCAACGTAGCAGACTGCTTCAACCATGTCGGTATACCCCGCACAGTTCCCTCACAGCCTTGTTGCTACTTTCTAAGAAAGGTATCCCCCAGATCCGGGTTAGGATCTATAGAACTCCCAAGCAACCCACAATTTAAAGCATACAAGGAAAACAATTGAAAACATAGTTATGAGCTAGCCCTAAGGTACACCCCACTTTATAAAGGAAGCTTATCCCCAGCAGAGTCGCCAATTCTGTGATCGGTGGATCTGGAACTGACTGTTTAACGCTGGTTCGCGAAATGTCGCGGAAGCAAGAGTCGCCACCGTCTTTTATTTTCTCCAAATGGAAAGGACAAAAGCACAGAAAAATTCCTTAAAGAGATTGCTCTCGGTTCGGGAGGTAGATTTATAGAAAGGGAAGGTGTTAGCACCCTTTCTATCCATGGTTATCCATGGGCTCTTAGATACTTGCTCATTGTGTTTTCAAAATGGTTTGTTTGCTTTTCAATTGTGGGTTTTAAAAAGTTTCTTTGAAAATTTCAGTTCGACTCTTGTATCGGTCCTCAAGAGTGTTTGAAAAATTGCTTTCGAAAGCTTTTTGAAAAGGTGTCGGTGTGAAAAGTATTTTTGATTTGTTTTGAAATTAGAGCAAGTATCTAGAGTCGGCTACCTACCCTAAGGAATTCGTCTGCGTAAATGTCCTTTAAAGTAGTGCCATCCCACCATTGAGAGGTAGGTAGCACCACCGTTGGAGGTGTTCGGGTCAATTCTAGGTTAGGGACATGGTGATCACCAGAGCAATGGGAAGACACCTTAGAAGCTACCCTCATGCCAGGTTCCCGGATCATGAGGACTTACTAAGACATCCTCTACTCGACGATCACCTTTCGAGGCAAGGCCACAGTGAGGCGTACCCTAGGGGTGGTGTGTGCGATTCGTGTGTCGTTTTCATTGATATTTGTCTTGTTCATGTTTATTGGTGTTCTACGCTTGATTTTATTTAAGGCCATTCATTCTTGCATGCTTTGTTTAACAGTTTAAAAGTTGCGGAAATTAAATCTAAAGTTATTACAAATGGCGCGGGTCCACATCGCCAAAATTAACCAGGACCCGATTTGACATAAAATAAAAGAAATTAAAAGAATTAACAGTGCAAGAAGTAATTACAAGGCTTCGGGAGAGGTACATAATTATTTAAACGACATAAAATAATAATGCGAAATTAAATCGAAACGAGGGCGTTGGACCCTTTTGCAAAAATATTAAAATTAATGAGGAATTAAAATTAAAAAAAAAGAAGTTGTTTTTGGTATTTTAGTATTTTATGATTTAATAGAAAAAAGAAAGAATTAATTAAAATTAACTACTAACCCTAATTCTAATTATTTTTAAGTAATTAAGAAAAATATTGAAATTTTTAACCTAAATTAACCCTAAGTTATTTTCATGCAAATTTGATTATAAAAAATAAATAAAATAAATATTATTATTGTGAAAAAAAGAAAAATTAAAAAGGAATAAAACATTAATTAAACCTATTTCTACATTTTTTAGATTTTTTATGAAAAGAATTAATATTGCAAACCCTAATTTAAACTAAATTTATTTACATGCAATTTGTTTATGAAAATAATTAGAAATAAAAATTATTTATTATGTTTTTTATCTTTTCTGATTTTTATGAGGTTTTTGTATTTTGTAAAAAATAATTAATTAAATCAAAACAATAAAGTAAATAAAACAATAATTGAAAAAATAAAATAAGAGAATATATAGAATTTGCAAACCAGGGGGGTTCAGGCCCCAATATGGAGGTATGGCCCAAGCAATTTAAGCCCAATGACTTTCAGGTCCATTGACTTTTCCAGGCAGCGTACAGCAATGTTGACCAGAGTTTATGGTGTTCATCAATTTTGCACCCTTGGATTGCCTTTAATCTGATCTCCAGGAACACGTGGATGGCTGAAGCTTGAGGTGTATGGTGCGTTCCAGTCTGGAAATTGCATATGAACATATATGGCAAAATAATATGGGAAATTATACAGACCTGGGGTTCGAACCCAGGTTGTGGACGTTAATACACTCCTCGCTTGCCAACTGAACCAAACAACGCATGTTAACATATTATAACGAATAAATAATAAAAAGAAAAAACAAAGGCATTAGTGGATCCAGCGCGCGAATTTCAAACAGGCGTATCACGTTTTGCCACGACTCATCTTCTTCATCATCCCTGTAATACCAAACACATAGGCAACGGTTTCTATGGCGTTTTCTTAGGCCAGCTATTGAAAAATAGCGATTAGCCCTCAGGCACTCATAAATTGAGCGCGAGGGTTGGTTTAGAATCGCCTGAGTACGCTGAAGCGAATGGTATAACTCATGTGTTCCAATTTTGTCTTGTGTTGAAATCCCTAATTTAGAACTCTGCAAACCCTAGAAATCAAACATGGCGAAATCTCGTATACAGCATAAAAACGCAATTGAATATGTTGGTTAGCATCAGAATATCACAAGGAATGTAAATCAATCATTAGAATGCCATGAGAATGCCTAGAAATTAAAATACAATCGTGATTTTTTCTCTGTACAGGGGAGGTTCTCGTTACCAATTCCTTGAGCTTTGGTGAATGTTTGTGATTGTAATCGCTTCTGGGCAACCTTGGCAAGCCAATGGAACAAGTTTCGTGCCTTGAATCCACCTAAAAAGTGCTTTTCAGATTTGAGTTTTTAGAGAATTTTTTCAAGTTTGTTCTTAGTTCCTCTGCGCAGCTTAGAGTCTAGCATGATTAGGTTTATGTTTCTTGTATATGTAGGAACAATTAGGTTAAGAAAACTCAATCAAATCTCTTGTAATCATGGTTTTTGAATATTTGATTTCTTAAGATTTTTCCATATCTTTTTCCATGTGCATTTGGTTCAAATCATATCCAATTTCTCCAATTCTTTCCTTATTTGGCTAGGCACGAAATATTGAGTCTAAAGCATGCATAAAAAGATTGGTTAGGGTGAGTTAAATATTTTTCACATATTTAAATGATTTAAATGAATTAATATAAATAAAAATTCAAATAAATAAATAAAAAATGAGAAAATACTTCCCTTTGGGCCAAGTGGTCGTGCATATGTCATGGATGATGAATCATGGAAGAGAAATGGGCCCATTAGCAATTTTAGACCATTTGAAGTAATGTTGACTTTTCAAAATATCCAAAACTTTCCCAACTTCCACAGGGCATAACTTGCTCAATTTTTAAGCTTTTCTCATGTTCTTGGACATTTTGGAAAGGTCTTTGAGTCCTCTAACCAATTCCTTTGGTCCCATGTCATTTTGATTTACCAATCTCAAGTTATGGCCTTTGACTTAAAGTCCCTTTTTGTTGACTTTTGAAAATGACCTATAATGTTGAAATTGATAACTTTTTGTGAGAGCATTTCTTGGACTTGAAGTATGAATATGAGTTGTAGGAAATGTCTTTCTCTTCAAAATGAGCTTTGGATGGAATTTTTCTGATAATCCATGTGAAAGTTATGCCCTGGTCAATTTCAGTTGACTTTTTCAGCTGTCCAAATAAGGAAACTTTTGCATCTTGATGAATTCTGAGCCAAATTTTGAGAATCATGATCAAGCATTGATCAAATGATGTTTGTAGCTTCAAAATGATGTGTTGACCAAAAATTTGAACTTTTGACTGTCAAATGACCATTTTGCCCCTACAGTTGACTGTAGTGCAATTTAGGGTTTTGACTGTGCAATTTTGAGCTGAATGCCTTGAAACTTGATATGAGGATGCTTGACCATATTTGTAGGCATGTGAGACTTGATTGGGCCTTTGAAAACTTCATTTCTTTGATCAGAACACAAACCCTAATCTTGACTATATAGGAGACCTTTGCACTGGGCAACCCTTGGGGAATTTTGCAGCTTGACTTGGCAATTTCTTGGAGAATATGGGAGGGCAAATTTTGGGGTACAACAATATGCATTATCAAAGTTGACCATTTTTGAAAATTTGCATAAAGTCAACAATGCCCAAAATTGCATTTTTTCCACATGGGCCAATCTTTTCAAGATTGAATCTCAGTCCTAGCATGGTCCACGACCTATGGGACCTCCATGCCTTATTAACTCATTTATTTAATTTATTTTGATTTTTATTCATTTAAAAATCAAATAAAATCAAATAAATCCAAATAAATCATATAATTTGTTTTAAGATTGATTTTTGCATTGAAGGGGGATCTTATATGCTTTCAAATAGCCAGGAAATCGTGCTAGGCCAAATAGGACAAAAAATCTTCATATATGGCAATTTTTCAAGATTTGATTTTCTTCTAAAACCATGCAATTATATCTTTGATTCTTTCCAATTATAATGACCTAATCTGATTCACTACTTATAACAAAGTTTTGTGAACCCTAAGAGAAAGAATTCATGCGCAGCCTGCCTCTCTAAAAGAAAGAACAAACTTAAATTTTGAACAAAAAAAATGCAATCGGATTTCCTTCTACAAGGAGATTCAAGGGGTTTCAAGGCCAACAACTCATTCCTGGAAGTATTTGGGAGTTGTTTGATTCATCACCAAGTCTCAACAAGCCCAGAAACACGCTACACGAATACCACGGTTTGCCTTCCATCTTGAAATTGATTCTTGCATTTTATGCCTGATAAACGATTTCTAACTATACATTTATGTTTGTATCATTGTTTAGAATATGTTTGCATATTTTATTGTATGTTTTGATGTGTATTAGACAACCTGCCATTATTAGGGTTTAGAGATTTTTTTTAGGGTTTTTTGCTTCAGGCAAAATCAGGGCCAAAGATGGATACCACTGCGTTCAAGAGACCAAACCCAATTGGTATGAGTAATTAGAATGGATTTATATTGCCAGGATATGATTTTTGAGATGCACAGGTTACAGCTACAGACGTTAGACCGTAGGTAAAAGTCTTTACCTAAGACGACTGTCTCAGCGAGGAAGATAAAGGCGTGGTAGATCCTGAATGGTCCATTTAAATTTTCGCATGTTTTTATAAGAAGCTGACTTTTCATTCTTTATAATATATCATTTGTATTTGTAATAATGAATGAAGCAAATGGTCCAGTGGCAAAGGGAGGAGGTTTCAACATGCGCGTGGGTAGGAGGTCATGGATTCGACCCCTGCCTCCTGCACATTATTTTTCTCACAATTTCTTTGCAGATTCCATGTACCTCACGTCCAGGCCCATGCTATGCGCTACCAGATCCTGTCCACTGGATCCACCATCAATCCAGATCTAACGCATCATAAGCACAGCACACGGTGCACTCCCTAAAGATGATCCACACTGGATCCAGCGCAAATGGGCCAGCTATTCTGGGCCTGGACAAATTCAACATACACCCCCCTGATTTGTTTCCAACATCAGGCCCATCTCAAATTTATTGTTTTAATTTCTTTAACCCTTTTTTGTTTTATTTATTTTTTAATTGTTTTAAAAATCTTTAATTAAATCTCAAAAAATCACAAAAGTCACAAAAATTAGAATTAGGTTTTTTTCTTAAAATATTTAATTTCATTAATTAATTAGATTAATTAGGATAATTTAAATTCCTTTTTATCATAATTAAAATTAATTAGGAATTAGGTTAATTTGCAAAATTAATTATTTTTCTCTCAAAAAATCCAAAACAAAATATCTTTCTTCATTCACTAAATTAAATAACTTTGAATATTGTCAATTCCCCATATTTAATTTTGTCGCGCGCATTTATTTTATTATTTTTCCAATTAATGTAATTGCTCCGAGTTTGTAATAGTTTTAACTTAGGTTTATTATCATTTTCATTTACTGTTTTCCCCAAATTTGATTATGTAATCCCCATCCCCAAAGCCTTGTAATAGTTAGGTTTAAATTTCTCGCATTTTACTTTCTGTCATTATAAATTGTTAGATGATTGACAATAGGATTGTATGTAAAAGATCAACGTTTAAAATAGTAGAAAACCCTAACTGTGCAAAGATTAAATAAACTGAAATCAAACACTTGCACATGCTCACTCCTAGGGTTTGCCCCACTTCAGTTGCCTTCGGTAAACGGTCATGAAGTATAGGGAGTTTTAGTGGTTACCCTCTAGTCCCGAAAGATAAAAAATGACCCATTCAAATGTTTCCTCGGAAAGATCTTTAGGACTCTAGGGTAACTACTAAGGTTTCCTAACCATTGCTTTAGTGATTGTACTCATCCCTTTCGATTGTACCTTAAACTCCAATGATGGAGCTACCTACTCCTTAATAGTAGGATAGCATTGTCTAAAGGAAACAAGAAAACAAACAACCTTTTTCGAGTCGGTAGAAACTCTTAAGTACTTGCTCAAAACAACAACTTTTTCACAATTACACTTTCAAACTAAAGTTTTCAAAAACACTTTATCACACCCTTGAGGACTGATACAAGGGTTACCATAAAGTGAAACGCCGCACTAAGGCAATTTCAAAACTTTTTCAAACACACAAACACACAAAAGCAATTTAAGAATAAGCAAGTAACTAAGAGCCTGTGGAAAACCACAAATAGAAAGGGTGCTAAGACCTTCCATTTCTATAATCTACCCCCCGTACTCAGAAACATCTCGAAAAAGGTTTTTTCTGTTCTTTTTCCTTTTCCTTTGTTGGATGAAATAAAAATCGGTGGCGACTCTTGCTTACCGTACATTTGCAAACAAAAAATGCAAAACCAGTCGGTTCTGCCACCGTATCACACTCCCCCTCAAACATTAAGCTCCCCTTCATCCAGTGGTCAGTCAGTCAGAGGTCAGTCAGTTTCTTTCCCCCTTTTAGACATAATATGCCAAATAAAAACATGCATTGAAGAGAGTAGCAATAATATAAGTACAAACCATAGAATCTAAGAGTCAAGCACATACAAGTGCCAAAAAGAAACAAAGGGGTCAAAACAAAAAACATTAAAGAGTCTAACTATCTTCGGGACCAGTAGACCTGGCAGCTTCAGAACTTGCTTCATCATTATAATCTCCTCCTTCAGTGCTCACTCTATCATCAAAATTGTTGTCCTTTTGCAGCTCCTTGATCATCTTTTCAAAAATTAGCTTTCTTGTTGAGCTAACTCTAATAGTATCATCAAGTTATTTACAGGCTTCCATTAATTCAGTAATCATGTCATACTTGGTTGAGGTCTTGTTTTCAGAAGATACAGATGTCAAAATAATGTCTGGGACATGTTTTCCTGAAAAAACTTGAAGTGAAGGGTCAGAGTAGACTCCCTCTTTCAAACTACATCATCACCACTCAGAATTCCAGGATATTGATTAAGAATAATTCCAAAAATAAGTGATGGAAATTCAATAGGCATCTTGATAGCACATGTTCCTGCATGCTTAATAGTCTGATAAAAAAGGTAAGCACCATAATCAAACCGTTTCTTATTTCCAACAGCATGGACAAACTTTCCTAAGCCAATTGTAATGGTTGAGGTATGATTGGTAGGAACCTAGTTAGAAGCTCCAATTCTATGCAAGATAGAATATTTCACACTTAGCTTACTAACGGGAAGCTTATTCTTCATTGTCCACTCACTCACTTGATTTATAGTGATGGCTTTGCACTCTTGATTATCAGTCACTTCTAACTTACAATAATCATCTCCAGACCTATCCAGATATCTATTGATGACAGGGGAAAATTCTACACATCTACCTCTAACAAACACCTTCCTATACTCCTTACTTTTATGATCAACACAATCAATAAGAATATTAACAATAAATTCCTTAACAAGAGTCTCATAACAATTTGAAAACCTGGTGACAGTCTTCATTAAGCCAGAAAAAGAAATCAGCTCCATAATCTCTTTGCACTCCAGTGCACCTGCTCCCAACTCTCTTTCAAGAGCAATCCTTCTTTGGAAAACATACTTCCATTTTTTAGCATTGCCAACTGAACGTAAGGAAATGTTGTCAAGAGGAGCATCAAGAACCCTGACAGAAAGCTTCTTGCTTGCAGATTTCTTCACATGAGAGATGTCCTGGACATCTTCCTCGACATCATAATAAGATTCAGCTTCTTCTACTACTGCAGCTTTCTTCTTACTTCTAGATCTCTTTACAGGGGAAATATTCTGGACATTATCCTCTTCATCATCTGAGGAACCATCAGGTCTAACTTTTATTTTGTTGGAGGGAGGAACCACTTTACTCCAGGGCTTTGGGGGACCATACATAGTCTTCTTATTGAAGTTTTTGGTAGGGGTGTGACATCCATAGTCTTTCTTTTTCTAGTCTTGAGCCTTTTAGCAATTCTAGGAACCACATTAGAAATGAGCTCATTGTCAGACAGCTCATCAACAATAACCATATTCTCAACTTTTTTATTCTCTACAGCTTTGAAGACAATAACATCTTCCTTAGTAGGAGAGTCCTTCTCAGCATATGATATCTCAACATATTTCTCAAGATTAGCTTCCACTTCTTCTAGAACAGAAGTAGCAAGCTTGCCAAGTTCACTTTTAGCAACATCTTTCTTTAAGGCAGATGATTCAGCAGTATGTTGAGGATCAGTTCTTTTGTCAGCCTGAGCAAGCATCCGGGAAAGAGGATTAGAAATCTCAGGTACAACAAAACTTTGATTTAACACCCTATCTACAGGCCTTCTAATACTTCTATCAACATTAACAATGTCTTCTTCTGACCTATCATCAGTAGCAGTAGAAGCATTACCTTTAGAAGTGTCAAACTCGTCTTTGGATTTCTTTGAATGGGACGATCTGGGTTTCCTGACCTTCTTCTCAAGAGTTGGAATAGTTGATAGAGGAGCGATGACCAAGACTTTATCAAGGGAGATGACCTCAGGATGATTGACATTCTTTGACCTAGAAGCCTTGGCTTCATTGGAATATCACTTTGAGGGAGACGAAGCATGATGTTGTGACATCTTTGAAATTTTTTCAACAGTGAGATGGAGAATAGCAAGGGTCCTTTTTCTGTAAAGGAGAATTAAGAGGTTGTGAAAATAAAATGAGGTAATGTCGTAGCGCGTGGGAGAGTATTTGAGATAGTCTTGAAATGATTGCTTATGAAATTTGATTTGTTGGAAACATAAATAATATAATACCACTTTAATGATATTCCCACACGCCATTAATTGCTACAAACCCTCATATATGCAGATCCCTAGTTTTCCTCTTAAGTTCTCAAACTGGTTTGCATCCAAAGTCTTAGTGAAAATGTCAGCCAGTTGTAATTCAGTAGCTACATGTTCTAAGGCAACAATCTTTTATTCTACAAGCTCTCTTATGAAGTGATGACGAATATCAATGTGTTTGGCCCTTGTTGTACCCCAAAAATTTCCCTTTCATTTCTCAAATAATCTCCCACAAGATCTGAAGGGGTGAAAAACACAAGAAGGGGGGGTTGAATTGTAAAACTGAAATCTTAAAGCAATGAACACGATAT
Source organism: Vicia faba (assembly GCA_948472305.1). NCBI lineage: Eukaryota > Viridiplantae > Streptophyta > Magnoliopsida > Fabales > Fabaceae > Vicia > Vicia faba. Next base: position 1,046,238,503 of record OX451737.1, read on the forward strand.
TTTTATCCTGGTTCGTTTGATCTCAAACTACTCCAGTCCACCCGTCAAGGTGATTTCGCCTCTCTCCAACGAGGTCTTAATTCACTATATTCAACTGAATATTACAGACTGCTTTAACAACTGCTAAAGCCTTCTTGATTCAAACCACAACCCGGTTTGTCAAGGCAACACTTTCTTACAAAGAGATAAACTGTGTGTGGATGTTTTCTACAAAACTTTATCACAACTGTGATGTATACACAAATGAAGCTTAGAAACTAGAATGCTAAACAATAATGGAGTATCAGAGTTTGTGGTTTAGCAAAACTATTAGAATGAAGATAATGGTTCAGCTTTGTGCGTGTAGAGATTTGGAGAGCATTAGCCATTATAATCTTCGAAGCCTTGTTTATATAGCACTTGAGAAGATGAACGTTGAATGCAATATTCTTGATTCAATGCTAATAACAAGCTTTCCTTTTTGAGCAGATCCTGTCTAGAATGAAGCCGTTGGAATTAATTAGCGTTCAATGCACAGTACCGTTGCTTCTTCAATGCACGTTCTGGCTTGGCTCATTCTGATTCTGCTTCGCTGCTGATGAACTATTGTGTTTCTGTATCAGAGTGTTTACGCGCAGTTCTGTTCATCAATCTTCAGCATGTACGAGTTGATCATCTGATCTTGACGTTCTGATTCAGCAACTTCTGATGCTGGTGTATGAAATCAAATTCTGATGCTGAATAAACTTGATCTTGCTTATTTTAATCAGCGTATCTGCAAGTCAGAGCATAGTAATTTTAGGCAGCATATAGTTCATTCATGAAACTTATAAATACTATATCTTTTCACTTTGTTATCATCAAAACTCAAATATAGGGTAGTAGATTCAAACATTGTTCTAACAATCTCCCCCTTTTTGATGATGACAAAAACTAGATATTTTAAATGAAAAATAACGTGAAAAGGTATCAGAGAAATGTATCAGAGTTAAGGAGTAAGGAGAAATCAGAGTTAAGAGATACTCCCCCTGAGTTGATTACTTCCCTTTGATGATACGTGTACTTCAGGATCAGATCTTTTTCTTTCTTTGAACATCAAATTATCAGAGTCTTGACTTGTCAGAACTTTGCTTTGGATCAGAGTGTTAGGACGATCAGAACTTCATATTGATCAGAGTAACATTGATCAGAGCTTCTATATTTTAATCAGAGCTTCTAGTCTTTAGAGTGTCCAGGAGCTTCCTTGTGCCTGTAGACTTTAAACAAAACAGAAAAACATTTCAAAGTAATAGAGTTAGAATGTTTGAGAGTTTCTGTCTAGTTAGCCGTTATTGATTTAAATATCATTCTTGTTCTCCCCCTTTTTGTCAGCAATCAAAAAGTGTTGGTGATGTGCTAAAACAATTAAGATCAGAAAAACAAATGATATTAAGATAGTTCAGAACAGAGCAAGAAAATATTACAAAAACTTAATCAAAACAGTACATCAGAAAATGAAGAAAACATGAAAAAGGTCATGCATGAAAAAGATTTAAGGTTGAGGAGGCATGCGTGTGAACAGGCTCTCCAGCATCGCTTGAATATTTTCAGAAGTTTCATTTTGCTTCTGCACCATGCTGACAACAGAGTCAATCTTGCTGTCCTGCACATCCATTCTTGCTTTCATCTTTTGATCATTTTCTTCCATCCGCTGCTGTAGACGCATGTCATTCAGCCTTAATTCTTCCAGAGTCTGCCTGTCCAAGGCAGCTTGAGAAGCATCAGAAGGAGGAAGCTTCTCAGAACTTTCAGCAGCATCTTCTGCTTGACTTTCAGCCTGAATGGTCTTGTCTTCTTCTGATGGTTGCACCTGTTCAGCTTGCTGTTTCTCAGACCAAGATTCACTGCCCAGAGGGAGCACAACTTCTTGAGGCAGCTGACTTTCAACTTCCTTCAGCAGCTTGCTGAAGTTCTGTTGTGCCTGCTCATAGTTGATATCCTGCAACTTGAGGGCTTCAGCACGTACCCATAGTCTGAACTGTGACCAGAGCTGATCAGAAGCAGCTGGGAATGTTGGTCCAACCAACCTATCGAAATACCTCTCCCACTTTTGAGCCCTAATTTCTTCAGTTAGGTCAAATCCATTTGCCTTCAAACTTTCAAAGTCGATGATTAACTCAGAGAGCACTTCAAGGTTCTTCACCGGTGTGAGGAGAGTTCTGAGTGGCACCTGATATTTCTCAGAAGTTTCTTTCTTCTGATTCCCTGCAGAAATGCTGGAGGATGCCATTGTTCACACTAAAAAGGTTTTGAGAATGAGTTGAAGGAAAAAGTTTGCAAGGGATGAACTCAGTAATATGCAGAAAATGCTTGAGTGATAGTGAGAAAGCGTAAAGAATAAGAATGAAAGATTAGTGTTCTTAAATAGAGATTTTCAAAATTGTTTTGAAAAGTTAAACGTTTTTAAGAGAGAGAAAAAAAATAATGATTGCATTTTAAAAGCATGATTACTTTTCATTAAATGCTTGCTGATTTTGAGGGATTTGAGAAAGATACTTAAAAACGGTTACCAGACATGTGTCTCAATGCACCCAATCAGCGCTTTGCCTTCTCAGAAGCGTGCACGCGTTCTGCTTCAGAGATTTGCTGATGATTGGATGACACTTGTTTGATGTAGTGATCAGCACGTCTGTCTTTGAGATTAGACTTTCAGATCTTTAGACTTGCATCTGATACAATCTGCATATTCTATCTTTCTGAAAGGAGATTGATCAGAAGTTCACAGTAAAAAGAATTACATTCTGAAGATAAATATGTGGAATTAAAACATTTTCATTCTGGGCATACTTTCATGCTGAGATGTTTCAGAATGAAATTAAACCTATCTTCTGAAAGGGGTTTAGTAAAGATATCAGCCCATTGATGGTCTGTATCTATAAATTTTAAGTTCAAAATACCTTTCTGAATATAGTCCCTAATGAAATGATGCTTTATTTCTATATGCTTAGCTCTAGAATGTAAAATAGGATTCTTACTTAAGCAAATAGCAGAAGTATTATCACAAAGTATAGGAATGTTACTCTCAAAAATCTGGAAGTCTTCAAGCTGACTTTTCATCCAGAGCATTTGTGTGCTACATCCTGCTGCTGCTATGTACTCAGCTTCTGCTGTTGACAGAGCAATTGTTGATTGCCTTTTGCTGGACCACGAGATCAGATTTTCTCCCAGAAACTGGCAGCTTCCAGAAGTACTTTTACGTTCCACTCTGTCTCCAGCAAAATCAGCATCACAGTAGCCTACTAAGCTGTAGTCACTAGATTTTCTATAAAACAAACCCAGATTAGTAGTACCTTTCAGATACTTGAAAATTCGCTTAACAGCTGTTAAGTGAGATTCTCTAGGATCTGATTGGAATCTAGCACAGATACAAACGCTGAATAGTATGTCAGGTCTTGAAGCAGTCAGATAAAGGAGACAACCAATCATACCTCTGTAGACCTTCTGTTCTACGCTTTTGCTTACCTCTTCTCTTTCCAGAATGCACGTGGGATGCATTGGAATCTTTGATGGCTTACATTCTGAGAGGTCAAATTTCTTCAGAAGATCTCTGATGTATTTGCTCTGATGAATGTAAGTTCCTTCTGGGGTTTGATTAATCTGAATTCCTAGAAAGAACTTCAGTTCCCCCATGAGGCTCATCTCAAATTCTGCCTGCATACACTTAGCAAATTTTCTTCCAAGAGAAGGATTAGTAGAACCAAAAATTATATCATCAACATAAATTTGACAGACTAAGATGTCACTCTTAACTATTTTACAGAATAGAGTAGTGTCCACTTTCCCTCTGGTGAATTCATTTTCAAGCAGAAAGTTACTTAGCCTTTCATACCAAGCTCTGGGAGCTTGTTTCAGACCATACAGTGACTTCTTTAGTTTGAAAACATATTCTGGATGTTTTGTATTTTCAAAACCTGGGGGTTGGTGAACATAAACTTCTTCTTCTATATAACCATTTAAGAATGCACTTTTGACATCCATCTGATACAGAGTGATGCCTCTATTAACAGCAAATGAAATTAAAAGTCTGATAGATTCTAACCTGGCGACTGGGGCAAAGGTTTCTGTATAGTCTATCCCCTCTTGCTGACTATAACCTTGTGCAACCAGTCGTGCCTTGTTTCTGATGACTTCACCTTGTTCGTTTAGCTTGTTTCTGAACACCCATCTTGTTCGAATGACGTTGAATCCTTTTGGTCTGGGAACGAGATCCCATACGTCGTTTCTGGTGAATTGATTCAGCTCTTCTTGCATTGCCAGAATCCATTCATTGTCCAGAAGTGCTTCATCAATAGAAGAAGGTTCAATCAGAGACACAAGTCCCATAAGGGTTTCTTCAGAGTTTCTGAAGCTTGCTCTTGTTCTGATTGGATCTTCCTTTCTTCCTAGGATAGTCTCTTCTGGGTGATCCAAGCTGCTTCTGGGTAATCTCTTCTGAGGTTGATCAGCAGCTGTTGTAGGATTTCCAGCAGTGCTTCTTTCAGACGTTGAAGGAATGTCTGTGTTGAGAGCTTCTGATGACTTGTCTTCAGAACCTGCAAATTCAATTTCTATACCTGCAAAAGTTTCATTCTGCTTTGACTTTTCAGAGTCAAGCTTATCATCAAAACGAACACTGATTGATTCTTCCACAATCTGTGTTTCTGTATTGTATACTCTGTACCCTTTTGAGCGTTCAGAGTATCCTAACATAATACACTTCTGTGCCTTAGAATCAAACTTGTTCAAATAATTCTTTGTATTCAAAATAAAACAAGTACATCCAAATGGATGAAAATACGAAATGTTGGGCTTTCTGTTCTTCCACAATTCATATGGAGTCTTTTCCAGAATAGGTCTTATTGAGATTCTATTCTGAATGTAACACGCTGTGTTTATTGCCTCTGCCCAGAAAGTCTTAGCAACGTTTGTCTCATTGATCATGGTTCTGGCCATTTCTTGCAATGTTCTGTTCTTTCGTTCTACAACTCCATTTTGTTGGGGAGTTCTAGGACAAGAGAAATCATGCAGAATGCCTTTGTCATTAAAGAATGACTCAAAATCTTTATTTTCAAATTCTCCACCATGATCACTTCTGACTTTAACGATTCTAAGATCTTTTTCATTCTGAACTTGGTTACAGAAGGTAACAAACACAGAATGTGACTCGTCCTTGTGTCTTAAGAACTTTACCCATGTCCATCTGCTATAGTCATCTACGATTACTAACCCATACTTCTTACCACTGACTGAAGCAGTTTTAACTGGTCCAAATAAGTCAATGTGCAGAAGTTCTAATGGCTTAGAGGTGGAAACAACATTTTTGGATTTAAAGGAAGGTTTTGCAAATTTGCCTTTCTGACATGCTTCACACAGAGCATCTGAATTGAACTTCAAATTAGGAAGTCCTCTGACCAGATTGAGTTTGTTAATCTGAGATATTCTTCTCATACTAACATGCCCCAATCTTCTGTGCCAGATCCACTGCTCGTTGTTAACAGACAGAAGACATTTTATGTTCTGACTCTTTAGTTCAGAAAGTTTGATTTTGTAAATGTTGTTTTTCCTCTTACCATTAAACAGGATAGTCCCATCTTTCTGACTAACAGCTTTACATGATTTTTGATTAAAGATTATATCATAACCGTTATCACTTAATTGACTTATGGATAACAGATTATGCATCAATCCATCTACTAGCAGAACATTATTAATAGGGGGAAGATTTCCATTACCTACAGTTCCAGAGCCAATGATCTTTCCCCTCTGATTGCCTCCAAAGCCAACGTGGCCTCCAGGCTTAAGTTCCAGGCTTTGGAACATATGCCTTCTTCCCGTCATGTGTCGTGAGCAGCCAGAGTCCAGGTACCATAACTGGTGTTTCTGACTTGCTGCTAAAGATATCTGCAACATGTATTATTTTGTCCTTAGGTACCCAGATTTTCTTGGGTCCTGACTTGTTAGTTTTACCAAAACTCTGGTTGAATTTTGGTTTTACAGAGTGCTTACTGCTAGTATATTTGATGTCATGTGTGTGACCATACACAAAATGTGAATTTAGAGGAGTGTGTTTAATGGTTAAGTCCATGACATTCTTAGGTGTAGGAACCTTACCTTGGTATCCTATTCCTTTCCTGCCGTTTCTGCTAACTCCATAGATCATTGAAGCCATTCTGCTTCTATCTATGCTTTTAGCAAGGAACTTCTGGAAACTGTGATCATACTCCTTGATGATCTCATCAGCATTGCTGGGAGTTTCAGAAACTGGGTCCTTCTGAGAGTTTTGTAAAGAGTTTTCTAATTTTGAAATTTTGTCTCTCAGCTCAGAGTTTTCCAATTTGAGACTCTCAGACTTATTAGAGTCAGATTCAAGATTCCTTTTCAGGTCTCTGAATTTAGCTCTAATCTGCTGATAACGTTCCAGAATTTCATTAAGGCTTTCAGCAAGTTCAGCCTTTGTAAAATTGACAGCGAAGTTAGGAAATACCTCTTCTGTGTCTGATTCTGAGTCTGATTCAGAAGCTTCACTATCATCTGGAATGTTAGCCATGAGCGCTATGTTTGCCCTTTCATCATCTGATTCTGAGTCAGCTTCAGACGAGTCAGAGTCATCCCATGTGGCCATGAGACTTTTCTTCTTCTCTCTTCCAAACTTCCTTTTGGGCTTTTCCCTCTGAAGCTTTGGGCAGTCACTCTTGTAGTGTCCTTGCTCATTGCACTCGTAGCAGATGATGTCTTTGGTGTTTGGCTTCTTGCTACCGGAGGAGCCTTCAGATCTTCTGTATCCAGAGGAAGAGTCTGTCCTTCTGTATCTGGAAGAAGACTCGTTCTGATCAGATCTTCTGGGATTCCTGAACTTCCTTTGTATTTGCTTCCACAGTTGATTTACTCTTCTGGAGAGAAGGGAAAGTTCGTCTTCTTCTGATGAGGATCCATCAGATGTTTCTTCAACTGCCTGCAAAACCTTAGATTCAAATTTTTTGTTAGATTTTAATGCTAAAGGCTTACCTTGCTTCTGAGGCTCGTCAGCTTCTAGCTCTATCTCATGACTTCTGAGGGAGCTTATAAGTTCCTCCAGAGTGATTTTGTTGAGATCTTTCGCTAGCTTCAGAGCAGTAACCATAAGCCTCCACTGCTTGGGTAAACTTCTGATTATTTTCTTGACATGGTCAGCAGTAGAGTATCCTTTGTCCAGAACTTTGAGACCAGCTACCAGAATCTGGAATCTAGAGAACATAGTTTCAATGGATTCAGATTCTTCCATTTTGAACGCCTCATACTTCTGAATGAGCGCCAGAGCCTTTGTTTCTTTGACCTGAACGTTGCCCTCATGCGTCATTCTGAGAGAATCAAAGATGTTCTTCGCTGTGTCTCTGTTGGAGATCTTTTCATACTCAGTATAGGAGATGGCACTGAGGAGGATGGTTCTGGCCTTATGGTGATTCTTGAAGTCACGCTTTTGTTGATCAGTCATTGATTTTCTATCAATCTTCTGACCAGTTGCATTCACAGGGTGCGTGTATCCATCTGTCACCATATCCCACAGATCAGCATCATGTGCTAGAAAGAAGCTTTCAATTCTGTCTTTCCAGTAATCAAAGTTTTCTCCATCAAAGACTGGAGGTTTGCCGCTGAATCTGTCTCTGTCCTCATTGTTGTCATTGCTGAAGTGAGAATTGTTTCCTGCCATTGTGTTTTTCTGACGCTGGATCTTGTACTGACACGGTTAAGTGTTTTAGCTCAGAACCAGGCGCTCTGATGCCAATTGAAGGGGTGAAAAACACAAGAAGGGGGGGTTGAATTGTAAAACTGAAATCTTAAAGCAATGAACACGATATTTTTATCCTGGTTCGTTTGATCTCAAACTACTCCAGTCCACCCGTCAAGGTGATTTCGCCTCTCTCCAACGAGGTCTTAATTCACTATATTCAACTGAATATTACAGACTGCTTTAACAACTGCTAAAGCCTTCTTGATTCAAACCACAACCCGGTTTGTCAAGGCAACACTTTCTTACAAAGAGATAAACTGTGTGTGGATGTTTTCTACAAAACTTTATCACAACTGTGATGTATACACAAATGAAGCTTAGAAACTAGAATGCTAAACAATAATGGAGTATCAGAGTTTGTGGTTTAGCAAAACTATTAGAATGAAGATAATGGTTCAGCTTTGTGCGTGTAGAGATTTGGAGAGCATTAGCCATTATAATCTTCGAAGCCTTGTTTATATAGCACTTGAGAAGATGAACGTTGAATGCAATATTCTTGATTCAATGCTAATAACAAGCTTTCCTTTTTGAGCAGATCCTGTCTAGAATGAAGCCGTTGGAATTAATTAGCGTTCAATGCACAGTACCGTTGCTTCTTCAATGCACGTTCTGGCTTGGCTCATTCTGATTCTGCTTCGCTGCTGATGAACTATTGTGTTTCTGTATCAGAGTGTTTACGCGCAGTTCTGTTCATCAATCTTCAGCATGTACGAGTTGATCATCTGATCTTGACGTTCTGATTCAGCAACTTCTGATGCTGGTGTATGAAATCAAATTCTGATGCTGAATAAACTTGATCTTGCTTATTTTAATCAGCGTATCTGCAAGTCAGAGCATAGTAATTTTAGGCAGCATATAGTTCATTCATGAAACTTATAAATACTATATCTTTTCACTTTGTTATCATCAAAACTCAAATATAGGGTAGTAGATTCAAACATTGTTCTAACAATCTCCCCCTTTTTGATGATGACAAAAACTAGATATTTTAAATGAAAAATAACGTGAAAAGGTATCAGAGAAATGTATCAGAGTTAAGGAGTAAGGAGAAATCAGAGTTAAGAGATACTCCCCCTGAGTTGATTACTTCCCTTTGATGATACGTGTACTTCAGGATCAGATCTTTTTCTTTCTTTGAACATCAAATTATCAGAGTCTTGACTTGTCAGAACTTTGCTTTGGATCAGAGTGTTAGGACGATCAGAACTTCATATTGATCAGAGTAACATTGATCAGAGCTTCTATATTTTAATCAGAGCTTCTAGTCTTTAGAGTGTCCAGGAGCTTCCTTGTGCCTGTAGACTTTAAACAAAACAGAAAAACATTTCAAAGTAATAGAGTTAGAATGTTTGAGAGTTTCTGTCTAGTTAGCCGTTATTGATTTAAATATCATTCTTGTTCTCCCCCTTTTTGTCAGCAATCAAAAAGTGTTGGTGATGTGCTAAAACAATTAAGATCAGAAAAACAAATGATATTAAGATAGTTCAGAACAGAGCAAGAAAATATTACAAAAACTTAATCAAAACAGTACATCAGAAAATGAAGAAAACATGAAAAAGGTCATGCATGAAAAAGATTTAAGGTTGAGGAGGCATGCGTGTGAACAGGCTCTCCAGCATCGCTTGAATATTTTCAGAAGTTTCATTTTGCTTCTGCACCATGCTGACAACAGAGTCAATCTTGCTGTCCTGCACATCCATTCTTGCTTTCATCTTTTGATCATTTTCTTCCATCCGCTGCTGTAGACGCATGTCATTCAGCCTTAATTCTTCCAGAGTCTGCCTGTCCAAGGCAGCTTGAGAAGCATCAGAAGGAGGAAGCTTCTCAGAACTTTCAGCAGCATCTTCTGCTTGACTTTCAGCCTGAATGGTCTTGTCTTCTTCTGATGGTTGCACCTGTTCAGCTTGCTGTTTCTCAGACCAAGATTCACTGCCCAGAGGGAGCACAACTTCTTGAGGCAGCTGACTTTCAACTTCCTTCAGCAGCTTGCTGAAGTTCTGTTGTGCCTGCTCATAGTTGATATCCTGCAACTTGAGGGCTTCAGCACGTACCCATAGTCTGAACTGTGACCAGAGCTGATCAGAAGCAGCTGGGAATGTTGGTCCAACCAACCTATCGAAATACCTCTCCCACTTTTGAGCCCTAATTTCTTCAGTTAGGTCAAATCCATTTGCCTTCAAACTTTCAAAGTCGATGATTAACTCAGAGAGCACTTCAAGGTTCTTCACCGGTGTGAGGAGAGTTCTGAGTGGCACCTGATATTTCTCAGAAGTTTCTTTCTTCTGATTCCCTGCAGAAATGCTGGAGGATGCCATTGTTCACACTAAAAAGGTTTTGAGAATGAGTTGAAGGAAAAAGTTTGCAAGGGATGAACTCAGTAATATGCAGAAAATGCTTGAGTGATAGTGAGAAAGCGTAAAGAATAAGAATGAAAGATTAGTGTTCTTAAATAGAGATTTTCAAAATTGTTTTGAAAAGTTAAACGTTTTTAAGAGAGAGAAAAAAAATAATGATTGCATTTTAAAAGCATGATTACTTTTCATTAAATGCTTGCTGATTTTGAGGGATTTGAGAAAGATACTTAAAAACGGTTACCAGACATGTGTCTCAATGCACCCAATCAGCGCTTTGCCTTCTCAGAAGCGTGCACGCGTTCTGCTTCAGAGATTTGCTGATGATTGGATGACACTTGTTTGATGTAGTGATCAGTTTGTACTCTCAAGATTACTCATGTCAAGTTTCAAGTCTTGGATCACATTTTTGCTCAGTCAATTGATCAGTTGACCTAAAATCAACTATATTGGGGAAAAAAGTTAACTATGGTCAATTTACAGTCAAACTTCATACTTTTTGATCCATATCAACATTATGAACTCATATATGTCATTTTATCAAGTTTGGATCACAATTCCTCAAGAAATTTGATCAGATCATAAAAAGGGCAAAATGGTCAAAATTAGGGTTTTGACTGAGAAGATGCAATTTCTGATGTTTGACCTAGAAAATGATTGATTGGTTTAATTCATGATCTCAAGGATTAAAATACATCATTTTTACTTAAGTTCATGGCTCAAAACATCTCTCAAGATCAATTGGTTGACAGGTGATTTTCAGTCAACTGATGAAAAGTCAACTGTACACTGAAAAGTCAAACTTTGACTTTTTGGTAAAAATCAAGTATCAAAGATAACAATTCATCAAAACATGTAAAAATAAGAAACTTGTTCATTAAGAAATCAAAAAGTCAAGATTTCATTTTGAAAAGTAAAAATTTCTAAACTAGAAATTTTTCTAAGTGTTGAAAATTTCATATTTTTTCACAACTTTAAGCCAATTTTTCACCATGATGCAAGATGATTCAAAAGAAACTTCCAACATGAAAGTTGTAGATCTCAGTGAGATATAAAACATTGCATAACACAAATTCTCCTATACATGCATGGATTTCAAGTTATGATTTTGTAAATACATGTTCGTGAAACTTGGAAACTTAGTGAAATTTTGCCCTAGTTTAGGCAGGATTTTGACCTAACTTCATGGAAAATTTTCGCATAGTTCCAAGATGAATCTTCAAAAATGTCCAACATAGAGGTTGTATAATATTTTACAATATTTCTAAAATGTCCAAGAACTCGTTGAGATCATGTTTGAGCAAGAAGAATCAAAGGCAAGAAGTTGGGTTTCAAACTTGTTTTTCAAGTCATTTTCATGATGAACATTTGATCAAATCCACAACCATGTTGCATAAATCATACTTTGCAGGCTTCTAACCTCTAAATCTATCCATAATCAGAATATTACACAACTATTTGAGCTATGATCCAAGTGCTAGAGTCATTGTCCAAGTGATTATTCCATTAATGGAACAAAGTCCCCCCTTCCATTTTGGAAAAGTGACTTTAATCACAAAGTAAATGCATAGAGCTCCTAAATTGTTTCATATGAACACAAGAAATGTTAAAGGCAAAAGCAACATGTCTAGAGTCTCCCATAAACTCAGGCCATGCTTGTACTATGCCTTGAAACCATGTTTTCAACTTTTCTTCAAAATCAAGTAACATAGCCATAACTCTATATCTCACAGTTCTGTCAACCTCAAGTGCTCTAACCTTTTTCATATAACTATACAAGTTATTTACAAGCTAACACGTGATTAGAAACACTCCCGAACTCCCTGAAAACTCAGATTGCACAAAAACTCCATTGTTGTGCAAAACCTAACCAAAAACTCCCATCTCTCAAACCACTCACGCCTTTCCTCTCCAAATCATCTCAAAAGCTTCCTTACTTCAAATACAACTCATCCTAATCCCTGTTCCTAAACTGTAACACCATTTTCACCATTGTCCAAGCTCAAAAATATAGCATTGCACATTGACTTCTCCAGGTCATTTCAGCTACTCTCAACTCAAGTTAAGCATTGCATTAGCTTCCTAGATGTTGCACCCCAAACTTTACCCTCTTGATTTAGGCTTATGTTTCATCATGAACATAATAGTGCATTCCATTCATACATTGTGATTGGATCAAAGTACTTTGGTTATCAAGTCTTCCTTAAGCTTTGAAGGTTGATTGCATTGACAAGTTGTTCAGAAGATTGGAGTTTGTGTTTGATGACAAGGGGAATCATCTCTTTGGATTCACCAGTCAAATTAGGGTTTTGTTTGAGCAGGGATATTGGCCAATGTACAAGTAGTGATTTAGGGAGATATAGCATCTCTTTGGTATTTAAAAGGTCTTTGCACAAGGATTTGGTCATGATGCCCAAAGGGTTTGAAGTTTTGAAGATGATTCATCAGTCTCCTAAGGTGTTGACCAAAACTAGGGTTTGAGTTTTTATCAAGATTTCTTGCGAATTTTGAAGTTAAAATTTTCACATGGCCTCTATATGTTTGGAATATCATATGTTTAAAGTTTTGGTCATCAATTTTGAAGGGAAGTGGATCAATTGATTTAGAGGGGCAAAATGGTCATTTTGGTCAAAATCAGTCAAAGTCAAGGTTGACCAAGTGAATTTTTGTCCAACCATCAATTCAAGGATGTAATTTTCATATTTCAAGTCCATTTTGATCATTGGATCAAAGGGATTGAGGTTTGGGTTGAAACTTGTTCTTGAAGAAACTCTAAAAGTTACTAATTTTGGAAAATAAGGACTTAATTTCAAAAAATCATATTTTATTCACCCTTGATAAAGAAGATGCAAATGAAATATGCTTATAAATCTAAGAGAATTATATTTCACCTCCTTTTGGTCTCATGTCCAAATTGGTAAGGAATCAAGAGTTATGGTCTTTTGAAGTCACCAAAATTATAGGCCATTTTCTAAAATTAGCGAATTTCAAGCAAAATTTTGAGGACCTTAATGAACTCAATTGCAAAAACTCAAAACTAAGTTATTGTATATCTTTTCAAGACCTTTCCAAATTTTTCTCATTTGTGCTAAAATTCAAAAGTATGAGCAGGTTATGAGTCTTGGAATTTTGGAGCATTTTATTGAAATTTGGCAAATATGCAAAATGGCCAATTCATGAAAACTCAATTTCCAGCCATTCTCTTTGCTCTTAACCCATCCCATGACCTATTTGTGACTAGTTAAGGCCCATAATATCATCCATTTCGTGTTCCATGGACTTTTGTGTTTGCTTGAATGAAAAATGCAAAAATTGCCCAAAGTTGCAAAAACTCCAACACTCTTTGATCAGATAGAATTAAGGGCCAAGATTCTAAGCACGATCTTCTGAAGTTATTTGGCTCACAAAATGCATAAAAGGCAGAAGAACGCACAGGAAAATCAGCTAGTTCCATGCATACTTCATTTTTGCCAAAGAGAGAGGAGGAGAACGCGCCATTCACAAGAAATTAAGATCTGAGATTCACTTTCTTCTTCTGCAACTTGATTCGATTCTCTCAATTCCTTGGTGTTTTCTTCAAAATTCTTGTGGATTCAGCTTCAGAAAAGTGAGTAGATCAAGCTAGCACCATTTGTTTGCATCTGGAGTGAAGGAGACAGTAGAACACTTTTCGCCTTGAGGTAATGATTCCAAACTTCAATTTCTAAGATGCGCTTGTTTATTGAGATGTTTGAGCTTGAATTTGTGTTCAATGATGTTAATAGAATGTTTCTGAAGCTTTATAGCATTTAATTTGGTGAATTATGCATGATTGGATACTCTGAAACTCGCGATTCAGAATGATTTTGTTCATATTCATGACTTGATTGTGGACAATGTGGTTGATGATTCGATTTGATTCTAATTGTAATGTGAAGTATGAAATGCTAGCTTTGATTTGCCTTTGATTTCATGAAGAATGATGTGAAATTGAGTATGTTATGCTGATCTAAAAGTGAGCCCTAAACCTGGATGTTGCGCGCGTTTTTGAACTGTCCAGAGGTTGAAGATGATGTGGTGGCACATCATGATTGGTCTGTTTGAATTTTTTTGGCTTATTTGAATTTTTGTTTTATTTGACATTTTGTTAATTTTGTTTTCTAATCAAAACACTTTCTAAAATCACAAAAAATTATCATAGGTCAATATTATTTTCTAGTATTTGTCATATTTTTTTGGATTTTTTTTAAAATAATTTGATTGGTTAAAAAAATTCATAGGTTTGATTAATTGATTTTTTGAAGATAATTTTTATTTTAATATTTCTTTGATCTAAAAAATTCCACAAAAAATATTCTAGACTCACAAAATAATGTAAAGTTTGATTCTAAAATTGGTCTAGCATATTTTCCATTTTTTATTAGAATTTTAATTTGAGAGTTTTACTTGGAATGTTTGCTTTGTAATTTTTATTTTAATACTTCCTTTGATTCAAAAAATCTTAAAATAATCATGTAATCTTGTTTTTAATCATAGAATCTGAATATATTTTTATTTTGACCTTTTCATGATTTTTGGTTAGAGTTTGCATTTTCTTTCCTTAAATAATAATTCAATTATTAATTGTTTGTTTATTTTTTATTTTAATATTTTCCTTTAATTCAAAAAATTCAGGGATGTGTGTTTTTATCTCTAATATTTGAATATAATTTTGGTTGGCCATTTTTCGGACTTTTTGATTTAAATATTATTTTAACATGTGAATATTTGTTAATTGCATAATTGTTTGAATTTAATTTAATTTTTTGACTTTTCCTAATTCAAAAAAATATGAAAAATATATTTTCTGACATTTAGGGTTTCTTGATGTTTTGTGTGACCTTGGTTTAATTTGTTTGAGTTTTGATCCTATTTAATTAATATTTAGGATTAAAAGTCAAAATCTAGGGTTTTGTTGCTTATGGTGCAAGTTTCATGTTCAAAACCCTTGTGCCTTGGACTTTTATTGGAATTCAGGTCTTGATTATGGTTCATGAATGTGTTGGGGATTTGAAAACCATTTTTCTTGAATTATTTGACTTGGTTTGACATTTTTCCACAAATAATTTTGAAAACTTGTCTAGTTTGGTAGTTTTGCCAACTAGTCTTGAACTTTAGACTTCACTTGGTCTTCTCCTCAATCATTCATTAACTTAGGGCTTTCATTCTGACTTATATACCTTTCAAGGATGCTAATATGTTTTTGGTTTGAATTATGGACCATTATTTCCATTTTTGATGTAATTTTGAAGTAAAGGTACCCAATTATGTTTGCATGTCTTGTTGCAATTTGTTTGATGGCAAATGAACTTGAGTGAGGCCTATAATTTGGAACCTAATGATCATGTTGATTCTTACTTGTCCATGTTAGCTCAAGCCATTTCACTTAGAAGCCTCATGTTTGAATGTTTTTGAACCTCCTAGTGCATTATGTAGGTTTCATTTCCTATTGTGTTCATGAAGTTGTGATTGAATTAATTATGCACGATTAAAATGTGTTTGCTACTAACCTGCATGGTATTTGTTCATATTATTCCCAAGCTCTTATGATCCTTGATTGATATTCAATTGTCAATTCAACATGGTGATAGAAAGGAGCAACATTCCTCTGATTCTTTTGACCTAATCTGTGCATATGCTTGTTTCCTTTTGCCTATAATGTCAAATATTTGATAATTGCCACCATGTTATTCTCACTTCTTCACCTTTTGGAATACTAAATTGGTTGTTGAATATGCGAGGTACTCTGAGAAAGTTGCCACTTTTGGCTTGAGGCTTTTGTGTTTCACTTTATTTGTGGAACACAATTTATTATATTGACATTATTTTTTGTGTTTGGCATGCTTGATGGTTTATGCAGGATATACATACCTATGATTGTGAATTCCATACATTGCCCATGGGATTTGTTCATATCTGATAAATTACTTACATCCTGATGGTGTAATTTCTGACTCGATTTGTCTACTGATGCCAGCTTGCTTGAAGTTTATCTGGGTTTCTTTTATTCTTGCTTGATTACTACAGATAGTTATCTATTTGGTATTGTACTACTTCCTTTCTCCCATTTTCATTTTTCATAATTCTCTGACTGCATGATGGGACCTCTGTTGCTGATATATGTCAGGAGGCCCTCTGGTTTTTGTTTGTGCATGTGTTGTGTTTGTTTTTGATTGATGAGTCACTCAATTGAAATTGAGATCACGACTTTGCTCTCATTGCGTGTTCCCTATAGGATGTTTACTGCTTTTCTTCTTTAATTGTTGATCGATGAGTCACTCAATTTAGTAATTGAGATCACGACTTCGCTATCATTGCATGTTCCCTATAGGATGTTTATTGCTTTTCTGCTTTAATTGTTGATCGATGAGTCACTCAATTTAGTAATTGAGATCAAGACTTCGATCTCATTGCATGTTCCCTATAGGATAATTTTGTTAAGCCCCTTTAACATGTAAATTAGGGTAGGATTTTCCCTTATCCTCAACCTTAGGGTCAACCATTGTATGATAACACTAGGGATAATGCTATGCTAACTTCCCTTAGTTGTTTTTACCTTTCTTTGAATTTTGCATCCTAAAACAAAAATTTGTTTCTTGGAAAATCGTAAAGCATTTCTAATGAACTCAAACCCTTCTGCAAAGTAAAAGATACAAACCAATTTTACTTTGTCTTTGTCATCTCTTAGCCGATGTTTCGTTATCGCACATGTTTGTTATCCTGCATTGATTCTTAATATCATTGTTAGGTGTGATGTTTCGTCATCTGGTGTATTGATGTTTTGCCATCTTTGCCATGTTATCTTTTAGCCGATGTTTTGCCATCGCACATTTGTCTGAAGCGGATGTTTCGTCATCGCACATGTTTGTTATCCTGCTTTGATTCTCAATATCATTGTTGGGTGTGATGTTTTGTGACCTATTTTATTGGTGTTTTGCCACCTTTTCCATGTAATCTCTTAGTCGATGTTTCGCCATCGCACATTTGTTTGAAGCAGATGTTTCGCCATCGCATCTGTTTTCTATCCTACTTTGATCCCCAATATCACTGCTAGGTGTGATGTTTTGTCATCCATTTTATCATTCGATGTTTCACCATCTGTGACATGTTACTTTGTTATTATTTAGTCGATGTTTGATCAACTCATTTGTTTGTTGTTTCATTCGATGTTTTGCCATCCTGATTGTTTTTGTTTGCCTTAACTAAAAAACACAAACCAACCAAAACACATAAGCCAAACTATGGCTGCTCTGATTCCTTAAAAGGGATACGTAGGCATCGGGGTAGGGCCCAATCGAGCACAATTTTTATTTTCCCTACATTATTTTCTTTTTCCTTTCACATGCATTCCCTTTTCAGTTGTAAGCCATAGACATAGGATTTGACCACACCCATTTAGATTAGACAACAAGAGTGGATACCGTAGAGTACTACGGGCGTGTGGGGTGCTACACCTTCCCCTCGCATAATAGACTCCCTTACCCGATTTCTCGGTCGAAAGACTTTGATTTCTCCCTTTCCAAGTTTTCTCGATGTTTACCTTTCCCTTTAGGTGGGATAAAAGACGTTCGGTGGCGACTTCATTGATGTTTCATTAACATCCAGATGACAGGTTCCGGCCGCGTAGTTTCAGCTGGCGACTTCACAGGGGAAAGATTGACCTTTTTGCTGGTCCATCCTGGAGTCGATCCTAGCTCTTGTTTGTTTTCTTTTTTGGTGTCTATTTTACCGCTTTGCATATTTATCTGTTTGCATTGCATCCTATGTGCACTTTACTTTCTGCATACTGGATTTGGTTGGACTGTTTGGATTATGAATTTCTTGGTGGGTGGGTTGTTCTATGAGGTAAAAGGCCTCGTACCCAGGCTATGAGTGAATTCCATATGAACTAGGAATAGAGTGGCCATGGAAGCTATGAGGCGGATGCTTTGTAGACCTGACCATGAGACCCATGACTTCGGAGGTAGTTCGGATAGGTGTTATCGTATGATGATACCGACATTCGAGATCCCATACTCTGATTTGGCTTTTAACCTTACCTTGATGTAGACTACACCCGTGAGAGGGGCGGGAAAACTTTTCTTACAGGTACAGGTACTATTGGTGACTTTGTGTTGCGAAGGTGACTCAGGTTCCCATGATAGTTTTGAAGCTTTGAGGTTCTCTTTTGATCTTGAGTGGTGTTGTTCTGTAATGGTCCACCCATGATCTAGTGTGAAACTTTGATCCTGTCATGTTGCATCATAGCATATTTATTTCTAAAAAAATAATGTAAAAAAAAAAATAACTAGCATGCGCATGTCATTTTCCAGGGACATTCAAGAGTCTGCTTTCCATCAGAAATGGCTGGTCTCCCTCCAGTTGAGTTTGATTCAGTTCGTGTTAAAGACCTCACCAGTCATACTTTCTCTTATCATATTCCTACTATTGATGTGTCTGAGTTGAAGAGGTTGAGTTCTTATCTGAAGGATGATGTTCTGAATAATTTCAACAAAAATTATGGCAACTTGTTACTAGTCCTTAACACTCCAGTTGACCCGATGGCTTTGATCACTCTCTTCCAGTTCTATGACAAAGAATTACGGTGTTTTACTTTTCAATATTATCAACTGGTTCCCACACTAGAGGAGTACGCGTACCTGCTTAATATCAGATTGACCGATGAAGCTCCTTTTGTCCAAGTGTCGGAAAAGCCGAAGTTCGAAGTTGTTGCTGAAATTCTTCGTTTAAGTTGGAAAGAGGTGAAAGACAATTGGAAGTCCAGTAAGCATATTGCAGGGTTTTATTTGGATTTCTTAGTGAAGAAAGATGAAGACTGGGCAAAGAAAGGCAATTGGAGTGACTTCAGTTCTCTATTTTCTCTCATGATATACGAAATCGTCCTTTTCCCTTGCAAGAGAAATTTTGTGGATTTGACGGCTATCTGTGTTTTTAGAAACAAGAACCCAATACCGACACTCTTGGCAGATACTCTTTACACCATTCATTCCAGGCATGGAAAAGGTGGTAATGTAAGTTTATGCCATTCGATGTTGTATCAATGGCTTAAGTTGCATCTACCAGTAAGTGGCCCTTTCATGGTAACCAAGCAGTCTCTCCGATGGTTATCAAGGCTTGTCAACCTTACTTCATTTGATATCCGGTGGAATTATGACATGGGGGAAGTACGAAGTATCATCACTAGCTGCGGAGGTTTCCCTAATGTTCCCCTCATAGGAACTAAGGGGTGTATCAACTACAATCCTGTGCTTGCTTATCGTCAATTGGGATATGCAATGGATGGAACGCCAAAGGCTGATGAGGTGTCTGAATCAATGTATTTCGCTAGAGGAAGTGATCCTGGGATGTTAAAAAGAGTGACAAGTGCTTGGAAAGGAATTCACAAGAAGGATAGAACCACATTTGGCAAGAAGGTTCCTATTGCTAGGGTTCCTTACCTGGAGTGGGTTAAAGCCAGGGTCAAGATCTTACGGTTACCATTTGCAAGGTCGACTCCTCTATATGAGCAACCTCCTGCTGTTTCGAGTAACACAGTGCCTATCGAGATGTTCACCCAGGTTCATGTTGAGAACATTCAGCTTCGTGCAAAAGACCGTGAGGCGGGGATGAAACTTTATTGGGCAGATCAAGAAAGGGCCGACTTCGCTCGTAAACTCAAAGAAACTCAAGGACAAACTTCTGACGCAACCGATTTTAGGAAGAGATCTCATACTGAAATGGAAGAAGAATTGAGTAAGACTCAGCAAGAGTGTCGGAAGCTTCAAGTATCTGAAAATAGTTACAGAAAGAAGATTCAAAACTTAGAGAAACAACTCAAAGACAAATATGCTCATCTCGAGAAGGAAGTAGCCCAGAAGCGTGTCGCAGAAGATCTATTCCAAGAAATTAAAATAGTCGCATCTCAACTTTTGAAAGAGAAAGCCAGACTTGAAGAGTACTGTCAACATCTTGAAGCATGTCTTGTTCCAGAGATTTAGTTCTGCTATTTACTTTTGGTATATTTGGTCACCCCCAGAATTGTTGGAAGGGACCAATTGATTGTTGTTATTATTCAGTTCTTTTTTCTTTATTGTTAAGACATGTTGTTTATCATTTTACTCGTAATTGTCCGAAGTCACTTGGACATCGTTTCTTTTGTTTGAAAATAATTGAAGTGTTCATCTTATTATCCTTTCTCTTTTGATTGTATGGTCGCACGTCATGACTGATGAATAAAAGGACTCTTGGATACCTAGAAATGACAATCATATCATGCATTTCATAACATTACAGGTTATCTCAAGACAGTTTTCTTATTCTGCTACTTTTCTTATTCAGAATTCAAGACGACTACTCATCGATATTCCACCAGAAACAACTTGCCAAGACAGATGGAACAGGTTCAAGCTGAACTCGCTGAAATGAGGGCCCAGATGGCTACTCAGATGGCTCAGTTCATGGAGGTCATCACCAATGTGAATCGCCAACAGGAGGAACTAGTTGCCATTGTCAACAACCAGCACCGCTATCCAGGGAATGGTGGAAATCAAGGGCTCTATCAGGACATTTCTGTAGGAGTGGGGGATGTGCAAGATCAGCCTGCTAGAAATTTTCACGGGATGCCCGGAAGCCCTTTTGTGCGCAATGTAGGGCAGTTTCCCCCGTCTCCTGGACCTCGTCTTGTGGGAAACAGAAGAGCTAATTAGGGCGGTGTGAGGAATTATCAGGAGCAGGATTCTGACTTTGACCAGGATGAAGATCAGTTTTCTGTTTGGCGTTCAAAGTCGGGGTTTCAGATTGAGGATATGAAGTATCATTTGTTGGAAGAGCGTCTGAAGGCTGTGGAAGGGCAGGGAGTCCTTGGTATGTGTTGTACCCCAAAATTTGCCCTCCATTTTTTCCACAAGAAATCACAGCTTCGGGCTTTTCCTGATTTTTCAGACTGGCTCAAGAATCGGTCAAACAGACTTTTCTCGTCAGTTAGACAAAATTTAGGGTTTTCATTGATTTTAAAGCAGTTCAAGAAGATTGCTAAGGTTTGGTTGAGTTGGCTCAGGTTTTGATCAGGCGGGCGCTTCTTTGACATTTAATCAAGAATCAGGGTTTTGTGCATGCATTCTCAGAAAGAATTAATTCTATCAGTGCTTTTCAAATTTACTCTGAGATATGGACGGAGGCTGTTGATTGAGAATTTGCAGTGTTTGGATTTAATCAGTGAAAAAAGGACATGTGGACGTTTGTTATTTAGCTGTGCAATGCTTTGATTATTCGGAACGCCAGTTGTTTATTGATTATTTATTTGTTCTAAATTAGAATAGTTGGGATAAATTCCAGTTATTATAATTTAAGAAAATATGAATAATTAAATAAATAATTGAAGAAGAATTAAAAGGAACATCAATAAAAAGACTTTTATTCATTTTAATTATTTGTACAGTTGTTATTTAAATACAGTAACTATTTACAAGTATTTATAATAATAATGGTTACAATGATTAAAATTGAAATAAAATTGAATCCTAAATTTCCTAAATCTTCATCTTCTACTGCTACTCCTCTTTTGCTCCATTGATTTTTATCTGCAAAACAAAGAAAAAGTCAAAAGCAGATGAAATGAAATTAAGAGCAGACAGTTAATTCAAAAGTCATCATTAAAAGCGACTGGCCGGAATCAGTTGTTCCCCTCTCTGCAAATCACAAGATTGCTCTTGGTTCACAAAGAAGGATGGAAATATGCTTGCAATGAAACATGAAATGCACAAAGTTATAGTTTTGCACAAATTCAAATTGTCAACCAACTGCACAGTTTCAAAACAAACAGCATGTACAAGTATAAAGTCCAAACTGAACTGCCTAACCAAATCAAAAGGGCAAACTGAAAGTTACAATTTCAAACTATCCAAAGCTGTCAAAAAACTGTCCAAAGCTGTCCAAGAGATATAGAAAGATATCAAGCTATCAAACAAGTACAAAATGCTGTCAACAATGTGCAGGAAATATGGAAAGTATGCAGAGAAAGACCAAAGTGCAAGCAAGGTTCAAGTAACATCATTTTCCTAGGCCAGTTTCTTTTTCAGAAAATAGTACATCTAAGCAATATTTTATGCTTTAATACTGGAGAGAGAGAGAAGAGAGAAGAGAAATAGGCTTACAGCAGGCTTTAGGCTTGAAAAAAAAAAGATATAAACAAACTTATCAGAACATAAAGAAAAGGGGGGCAGAAAATACCAAGAACCATCACAAAAAAGATAGAACTTCACAAACTGTCAAAAGATTCAAAGACTGCCTCATACTGTAACTTGCTTCAAACCAGCCCCAAAGCTCTAAACCTGTAACCAAAAGCCTCAAACAGAAGCCAAGCCTCAAAGCTCTTAACCTGTAAACAAAAGCCTAAAAACATACAAGCCTGTGCCAAACAAATATACCAAACAGCAAGCCAAAGCCCCACGCCTGCATAAAAGCTTCAAAGCCATAACCTGTTTCATCAGTTTAAACCACATCAAACCTTTCAAGGCCATACAAACTGAAGCCTCAAGCCTGTGACCTGTTTCCCAACACAAGTCACACAAGCCTCATACCTGCATCAAGCCTGAAACCAGCATAAACAAACAGAAGCCTGTAACTCCAACACAGGACCAAGCCTAACCTGTTCCAATTCTAAAACCAGCAATTTCCAACCAAAGCTGAAAAGCCAAAGCCCTCAAAGTAATCTCATCATTGGGCCAGTAACCAACATATCCAACAAAAACGGGGACTCAGAATATCCAACAAGCATCTCAGCATCCAAGCAGTGGAAGAAGAAAAGAAGCAAAATATCCAACATATCCAGACACAGGCCCTCAGAGATAACCTCATCATAGGGTTATCAATATCATAAACATACAAAGCAAGCAGACATATCATCATCAAATAATCTCAGCAAGCAATCAGAGAAAAAGAAAACTAATAGGAAAAGGTTCTCAGACATCATCATCATAAAACCTAAAAGGAGCAAAGTACAAAGATACCAGTTTTTCCAAGCAAGCTAGCATCACGCGCCCTCGCCCTTGGCCGCCTAGGCGCCTCCAGATCCGCCTCCCCTCCTCTCCAAGTAATGATCTACAAAGGTAGTATTTTTCTACTCCTTCTTCTCATACCTCATGCAAACAACGAAAACACAAATAATTAGGATTTGTCAAGATCAAAAACATGCAAAGCGTAAAACGTAAAGCATCAAATCAAACCTTTTTTTCAAAATGTCGCCGTGCCTGACTGTGGAGGAAGGAGAGAGGGATGATGGTGCTGGTGGCCATAGACGGAGAGGCTTATTCAGAAGCTTGGCATGAGAAGACGAAGACGAAGAAAGAAGAAGATGCACGGCGCCGTTCTCTGCAACTCGTTGTAACCCTAATTCCAAATGGACCAAACACACGAAAACCCTTACAAAAATATTTGTGAAACCATTTTGGGCCTTGCCCCGTTACAAAGCCTAAGCCCAATGATTCAATGCGCCTGACCCCTCCAATCTGGACGCACCCCCCCTTCATGACTTCTGTTAAAATTCTGATTGGGCCCGAAAACCCCCTCAAGCCCATTCAGTCTTTCTTTCTTTATTTTATTCTCTTTTTCAGCATAAACTAACATCCTTTTTTACTTATCTTTTTATTCTTTTTTTTTTACAATTTAAACTAACATAGTCTATTTTTGTTTATAAATTAAATAAATACCTTAACTTTCTTATATACAAAACTTTCTTTTATTTACATGAATATTAGGTTTAATTAGATTAATAGACTTTTATCTTAAATTTCTTTTTTTCATAAATCTTCTTTGTACATAAAAACAATAAAATACATAAAAATATAATTAAACTTAAAGACATTTCCTTTTCTTTTCTTACAACCTTTTATTTGTACATATTTAACAAAAAGACAAAAAGATAATAATCCTAAATAAACAAAATACATTAAATACATTAAGTTAACAATACTTAATAAATACACTTTCTCAACTTGTAAATAATCATACACTTACACAAATACATTGATACATTCACATTGCTTTTACATTGCTATACATTACATTTACATTGCGATTGATTCGATTTGGTTGTAAATATTTGGACACTACTATCCTATTAAGTCTCATCCCCATTTGTAAATATTTGTACCCCCACTCCCGGATACTTATTTGTAATAGCGTAGACTTTAAATTCTCGCAATTTATCGCTTTCAAATATACCATGGTTAGACTTAGGGTTTGTATGTAAATAAAATCAAACGCTAGATAACCTAATACAAGACAAATACATGAAATTAATACACCACTCACACTTGCACCCCTAGGGTAATCCCACTCGTTGCCTTCCAAAATGGGCCATGCTTGCACGTTGAGTATCTTTGGCAAAACAAAACAATTCAAATGATAATAGTCCCTCGATGACGCTTTCGAAAGTTGCCTAAAAATGATCAAGTCCCTTCAAGCAAATTGCCAAAGACACTTGGCACCATTGCATTCATGGTCCATACGATGACCCGCGCCTGTCCCGTTAACATCCTAACACAAGATTGTCCACCAAATACAATGGTGGAACAATACTGTTAAAAGGGTTAAAACATGAGAAAAACCTTTGAGTAAATTTAGGGGTAGACAACTCTTAGTTACTTGATCAAACTTGCAAAACACACTTGCCTACTTTTCAAAATCCACTCCACAATACACTTTCAAAACAAACTTTCAAAAAACATTTGAAACATCTTTTCGAAAAGATACACACCTTTGTAAAACATTCGAGTAAAGAATTGTTACAACGGTTGCCTAGACAATGCCTCTTTTTCAAACACACACACACACACACCATTTCAAGCAATTGAAAATCAAAGGCAAGTGATCTAAACAAGTAACTAAGAGCCCATGGATAACCATGGATGAAAAGGGTGCTAATACCTTCCCTTTTCATAATCTACCCCCCGAACCCACGAAACATCTCAAAAGGTTTTTCCTGTGCTTTTTAACCTTTCCTTTAGGATAAAATAAAAAGTCGGTGGCGACTCTTGCTAAACCGAACAAGTGCGAATACAAACACAAAACCTCAAGTCAGTTCTCCCACCGTATCACAGAACTGGCGACTCTGCTGGGGAAGTCGAGAAGTGGGGTTACCTTAGGGTTTAGATCACTCATACATACTTGCTTTGATTGCCTTGATTGCTTTACTTTTTGGGTTCCTTGTTTGGGTTTGTTGTAAATCCTACACCCGGATTTGGGGCACCTTTTTAGGTAAATAGCAAAAAAAAACTGTGAGGGAACTGTGCGGGGCATAACGACATGGTTGAAGCAGTAAGCTATGTTAGTGTGACATATTTGTGAGTACCGGTAACCCTTGAGTTCAATCAAGGAGAGTACGGGGCCGCTGAGTGATGTCGTGAAGCACTAACGAACTCTTAGAACCTTAATTGATCATCCTAGCCTTTTTAGGGGTAGTGAGATGACTGACTTTGGTGCAGTCTGAAGTTGGTAGATACTCGATACTACACTCATTGAGGGTTGTTTTCTTGGAATATTTTGGTCGCCAGTTAAGTGGCTAAACCAAAACAATGAACACAGAAAATAATCCAATGATATTGAGCTCCTTAGGACCCGGTTTCTATTTTAGGACATGATGAGCCAACTAACTTCAAGAGGGTACTTACCTACAAACCCCATGCAAGCCTAAACCTAAGTACTTGTTTGCTTTGTGTGAATATGATTACCTGTATATACACTTACTTGCTTTTGCATGCATGTACATAACATCATGACATCATACCATAGCATTTTTACTAATCATTTCAAGGATCTCGAGGGTTCTTTTGATGCAGGGTTACGTTGAACCAGACGTCTACCAAAGGGCAAGAGGTTTCTCCTCTAAACAAATGCCATCAAAGATCAAGTGCAACAACTTGAATCAGGGGCTATGACCCACTTGACATGGTGAGCTTGATTCTCGTGGAAAGACATCCACCGGTGCAAAGTTCTCCAATCAAAGATCAAGTGCAACAACTTGAATCCATGGCTATGACCCACTTGACATAGTGAGCTTGATTCTCGTGGAAAGACATCCACCGGTGTAAAGTTCTCCAATCAAAGATCGAAGTCCAACCTTTAACATTCTCTTGTGTTTACCCCAAGAGATCCTTGGAAGCATGCATCTGCATATCATGCATTGCATCTTGAAAATTTTTCCTTTTCAGGTTTCCTTACTCCTCTACTGTTTATTTCAGTAGAGATGGCTCTGGAGCAGAATATCAAGGGCCTCCAAGCTCAAAATGCTCAACTTCAAGAGATGTTCCTGAACCTATCCAAGGGGCAGGAAGAGTTGAAAGTACTCCTCGCAAGGGACCTGGCCGAGAGAAACTCGGAAGACAATAAGGACCAACAGTTGGAACAACTGCGAACTGAGGTTGAAGCAATGAGAACCCAGATGATGGGGCAGATGGCTCTTATCCAAGGCCTAGCCCGAAGACAAGAGGAGCTGGGAACCATTATCAATCAATTTCATCAAGACGGTCACAACCGTATGGGGAGAACACTCAGGATTGGAAATCAAGGCCTTGCTTAGCTTCCCATGAGACAAGAAACCGGTTTAAAAGAGAGAAGACCTTCTCACTTTGCTTCCACATCACGAGCCCAACAACGGCCTCGTCAACACCAACCGGATAATCATCCAAAGGGGGAAAGACTTCAAAGGCAATTCACCCAAATCAACATGCCATTGTCACAAGCATTGCAGCACATGTTGAAGATGAATCTGATTTCGGTGATAAACCCTCATCCGAACCCCAAAACTTTTTCTCCCAGCTACAATCCAGATGCCAGGTGTGCCTATCATTCTGATAGTCCTGGACATGATACAAACAATTGTTGGGCGTTGAAGTGCAAAATCCAAAATCTGATCGACGAAGGGATGCTGGAGTTCACACAAGATGGCCAGACTGAATTCTTCTGCCAAGGGTTCTCCACTTGAAATGACAAAGCTCAAACTGGGAGACTTTTGTTCCATTTGAATTTTCAAGTTGTAATTTCTTTTGTTTTCAAACAATTAATTGTTGATGTCAAAACTCTGTTTCATTAATGCATTGCATATGTTTGTCTTGAATTCATCCATTCGTTTTCACTACTCTTATGCTTTCTTTATGATATTTAACTCTTGATAAAAATCTACAAGCCTTTGAAGGGAGGATGACGAAACAATACCATATTCTCATACATTGTGCTTTTGGACAGACCTTGCTGATGATGTACAGGCATTTCTTTCAATTCTCAAACACTGGAGTTATAAGGAAGATAATCCCTAGTCAACCCCTTCGAGCCAAAGAAGTAGGAGTTTTCTGTTCTAAACAATCAAAACCTTTGATATAAACCCGGGGCCGGGTAGTCTCTTAGTTAATTCAAAAAGGTGCACATTGAAGTCGCAAACTCTCAGTTCGTAATACAACGAACGACATCAAAAAATCAAAAGCATTCCTTTGGAATCAAAAGGAAGTGATGGTTCCCTACCACATAGGCAGTCAATCTCTCAAAAAAGAAAAGCCCACTGAGCCAAAACCTACAAAGGAGCCTTAAGAAAGCTGGGGCATCCCGCTGACTGTGATCTCGAAAACAGAGACAGTCAGGCAAAAGTTAGGGATAACAAATCAAAATCAAAATAAAGAGGTCATTACAAATCCTCAACAACATGAAAAATGTTGCAAAAGAAAAAAAAAGGAGATGATGACTGCCTCCTAAATTCAATTGGTGAACCATCACCCAAAAAGTCGTTCCAAACTCAAACAGAGTACGACGCACAATTAACTGAGTCTAGGATTGAAGAACATCACGAAGAGCGGGTGGGTACAAATATACTTTGAGCCTTTATCCTTTGTTTCTTAAACCATGAACCAGGCCACGTTACAACCCTGCAAAAGTCCTAATTGAAGCATGGGTTAGTTCGAAAGCATACTGTTACAAAAAGGTATCCTGACTCCTGTAAGGCTTTGCTCTAAATCTTGTGTTGATTTTTTCTTATGAAAAGTTTTCTGCTAAAAAACGCATTTTTCAAAACTTCGAGACAAACATAAACTTTGCATTACTTGAATATCACTGTTTGCATTTGGCTTTTTGTTTGACAGCGGAGAAATTCACACAACGAATATCCGATGAACGAAAGCTCTCTCAGTGAACAAAATCACTTCAAAAATGATGACACTTCCAACGACAAATCTCCTATCAACAAGGGGGCTTGACATGTCACCATCCAGCACGCCTGGGGAAGTCCGGTCAAGGTTTCAACAGATCTTTCAAGGTTCAGTTAACCTGGGGCAGTCCAGTCAAGGTTTCAACAGATCTTTCAAAGTTCAGTTAACCTGGGGCAGTCCAGTCAAGGTTTCAACAGATCTTTCAAAGTTCAGTTAACCTGGGGCAGTCCAGTCAAGATTTCAACAAAATCTCTCAATTCGCAGAGTAATCTGATTCAAGACTCCTTCATCATCACTTGGGGCATTCGAATGTCAAAAGTGTTCAACAATTCCTTCATCACCTGCTGGAAGTTACAACCACCAACAGAATAACGGACAATTGAAGCTCCTAAAAATCTGTTTCTCTCAAGAATGAAGACTCTCATCCTTAAAACCTCAGAAGATTGGTATACTCCCAGTTTCTGACCGTTAACAGCATGAAGATTCTCATCAACTCAGAAGATTGATATGCTCCCAATTTCTGACTCCCGACAGAATGAAGATTCTCATTCTCAAAGTGGAGTATTTCTTAAGTTCCAGATCAATACCTGTAGCAAGCCAGGAAAGTATCTGTGGACGACTGATTATGGATTAACACCTGTAACAAGCCAGGAAATTATCTACATGAAGAGATTGAAGATCAATACTTGAAACAAGCCAGGAAAACTATCTTTCTTTTTCAGGTCAGAGATCAACACCTGAAACAAGCCAGGACAGTATCTCCTTGACCAACCTTTCTTAAGTTCCAGATCAATACCTGTAGCAAGCCAGGAAAGTATCTGTGGACGACTGATTATGGATTAACACCTGTAACAAGCCAGGAAATTATCTACATGAAGAGATTGAAGATCAATACCTGAAACAAGCCAGGAAAACTATCTTTCTTTCTCAGGTCAGAGATCAACACCTGAAACAAGCCAGGACAGTATCTCCTTGACCAACCTTTCTTAAGTTCTGGATTAACACCTGTAACAAGCCAGGAAAATATCTGTGGACGACTGATTATGGATTAACACCTGTAATAAGCCAGGAAATTATCTACATGAAGAGATTGAAGATCAATACCTGAAACAAGCCAGGAAAACTATCTTTCTTTCTCAGGTCAGAGATCAACACCTGAAACAAGCCAGGACAGTATCTCTTTGACCAACCTTTCTTAAGTTCCAGATTAACACCTGTAACAAGCCAGGAAAATATATGTGGACGACTGATTATGGATTAACACCTGTAACAAGCCAGGAAATTATCTACATGAAGAGATTGAAGATCAATACCTGAAACAAGCCAGGAAAACTATCTTTCTTTCTCAGGTCAGAGATCAACACCTGAAACAAGCCAGGACAGTATCTCCTTGACCAACCTTTCTTAAGTTCCGGATTAACACCTGTAACAAGCCAGGAAAATATTTGTGGACGACTGATTATAGATTAACACTTGTAACAAGCCAGGATTTTATCCACATGAAGAGATTGAAGATCAATACCTGAAACAAGCCAAGGAACCATCTTTCTTTCTCAGGTCAGAGATCAACACCTGAAACAAGCCAAGACAGTATCTCCTTGACCAACCTGGTCAACACCTGCAGCAATCAGAAGATTCTCGACTTCCCCAGCCAGAGAACCTTCCAGAATCTAATTCCCCTCAGAGTCAAGATTCAAGATCCCCAGCGGAGCTAAAACTTCCAACTATCAATCCCCAAGCAGAATGAAGACTCTCGTTCTTAGCACCTCACAGAATATTCGAATATTCCCTAGTGAAGATCTCCTCAAGACAGGAATCCCCAGTAGATTGGCATACAACCCAAGCTCCGGATTCCCCAACAGCGGTCCCAGGACTTCTCACTTTCAATGATCAAAAGATTCTTGCCCTCCCCAGCA
This sequence comes from Vicia faba, assembly GCA_948472305.1. Taxonomy (NCBI): domain Eukaryota; kingdom Viridiplantae; phylum Streptophyta; class Magnoliopsida; order Fabales; family Fabaceae; genus Vicia; species Vicia faba. Next base: position 1,046,268,723 of record OX451737.1, read on the forward strand.
GCAGTCAAGGAATTATTTTCCCCTTCAGCAGTCAAGATTCTTTTGTCTCCAGCCATCCAGGATTCATCTATCCTCAGCAAGACAGCTCATCAGCTTACATGCACATTCATTACATTCATATCATAAACATTGATATAACATACATTGCATCATACATTTCATGCAACATGACTTTGTTTTTCAGCTAATATCTTACCCTTTTTCAGGATAAAGATTAGTAAGCTTCAATCTCAAGACTTCTGAAAACAGTTTACGGGTTCTCCAGTAACGGATGTCAACCTATTGCTTATTCAGATTCTTTCCAGACTTTTGAAAACAGTTTACGGACGCTTCCCAACATGGATGCTGCTCTATTGCTTATTCAACTCTCAAGACTTCTGAAAACAGTTCACGGGTTCTCTAGTAACGGATGTTAACCTATCGCTTGTTCGGATTCTTCTCAACTTTTGAAAACAGTTTACGGACGCTTCCCCATCAACGGATGTTGCTCTATTGCTTATTCAACTTCAAGACTTCTGAAAACAATTTACGGATTCTCCAAACATGGATGTCAATCTATTGCTTGTTCAGAACCCCAGTTCAGAGATGTTCCAAAACATGGATACCTTTCTAATACTCGTCCACTCACCAATGGCATACAGTTCAACAATCACCTTCAGATGACATCTTTAAGCCCATCCTCCTACTAGCAATTTCCAGATGGCATCTTTAAGCCCATCACCAAATGGTATCTTTAAGCCCATTCCCTCTACCATCACATCACCGAGTGCAAATTGTTTGGGCACTCTAGTGTCCAATCTCCTTTTACCCTCGAGTCGCGAAAGGCAAACTTGCCAATCTAACTCTTCAGGTTCAAGAAGATTGAACAGGGGCAACTGTTGTACCCCAAAATTTGCCCTCCATTTTTTCCACAAGAAATCACAGCTTCGGGCTTTTCCTGATTTTTCAGACTGGCTCAAGAATCGGTCAAACAGACTTTTCTCGTCAGTCAGACAAAATTTAGGGTTTTCATTGATTTTAAAGCAGTTCAAGCAGATTGCTAAGGTTTGGTTGAGTTGGCTCAGGTTTTGATCAGGCGGGCGCTTCTTTGACATTTAATCAAGAATCAGGGTTTTGTGCGCGCATTCTCAGAAAGAATTAATTCTATCAGTGCTTTTCAAATTTACTCTGAGATATGGACTGAGGCTGTTGATTGAGAATTTGCAGTGTTTGGATTTAATCAGTGAAAAAAGGACATGTGGACGTTTGTTGTTTAGCTGTGCAATGCTTTGATTATTCGGAACGCCAGTTGTTTATTGATTATTTATTTGTTCTAAATTAGAATAGTTGGGATAAATTCCAGTTATTATAATTTAAGAAAATATGAATAATTAAATAAATAATTGAAGAAGAATTAAAAGAAACATCAATAAAAAGACTTTTATTCATTTTAATTATTTGTACAATTGTTATTTAAATACAGTAACTATTTACAAGTATTTATAATAATAATGGTTACAATGATTAAAATTGAAATAAAATTGAATCCTAAATTTCCTAAATCTTCATCTTCTACTGCTAATCCTCTTTTGCTCCATTGATTTTTATATGCAAAACAAAGAAAAAGTCAAAAGCAGATGAAATGAAATTAAGAGCAGACAGTTAATTCAAAAGTCATCATTAAAAGCGACTGGCCGGAATCAGTTGTTCCCCTCTCTGCAAATCACAAGATTGCTCTTGGTTCACAAAGAAGGATGGAAATATGCTTGCAATGAAACATGAAATGCACAAAGTTATAATTTTGCACAAATTCAAATTGTCAACCAACTGCACAGTTTCAAAACAAACAGCATGTACAAGTATAAAGTCCAAACTGAACTGCCTAACCAAATCAAAAGGGCAAACTGAAAATTACAATTTCAAACTATCCAAAGCTGTCAAAAAACTGTCCAAAGCTGTCCAAGAGATATAGAAAGATATCAAGCTATCAAACAAGTACAAAATGCTGTCAACAATGTGCAGGAAATATGGAAAGTATGCAGAGAAAGACCAAAGTGCAAGCAAGGTTCAAGTAACATCATTTTCCTAGGCCAGTTTCTTTTTCAGAAAATAGTACATCTAAGCAATATTTTATGCTTTAATACTGGAGAGAGAGAGAAGAGAGAAGAGAAATAGGCTTACAGCAGGCTTTAGGCTTGAAAAAAAAAAGATATAAACAAACTTATCAGAACATAAAGAAAAGGGGGGCAGAAAATACCAAGAACCATCACAAAAAAGATAGAACTTCACAAACTGTCAAAAGATTCAAAGACTGCCTCATACTGTAACTTGCTTCAAACCAGCCCCAAAGCTCTAAACCTGTAACCAAAAGCCTCAAACAGAAGCCAAGCCTCAAAGCTCTTAACCTGTAAACAAAAGCCTAAAAACATACAAGCCTGTGCCAAACAAATATACCAAACAGCAAGCCAAAGCCCCACGCCTGCATAAAAGCTTCAAAGCCATAACCTGTTTCATCAGTTTAAACCACATCAAACCTTTCAAGGCCATACAAACTGAAGCCTCAAGCCTGTGACCTGTTTCCCAACACAAGTCACACAAGCCTCATACCTGCATCAAGTCTGAAACCAGCATAAACAAACAGAAGCCTGTAACTCCAACACAGGACCAAGCCTAACCTGTTCCAATTCTAAAACCAGCAATTTCCAACCAAAGCTGAAAAGCCAAAGCCCTCAGAGTAATCTCATCATTGGGCCAGTAACCAACATATCCAACAAAAACGGGGACTCAGAATATCCAACAAGCATCTCAGCATCCAAGCAGTGGAAGAAGAAAAGAAGCAAAATATCCAACATATCCAGACACAGGCCCTCAGAGATAACCTCATCATAGGGTTATCAATATCATAAACATACAAAGCAAGCAGACATATCATCATCAAATAATCTCAGCAAGCAATCAGAGAAAAAGAAAACTAATAGGAAAAGGTTCTCAGACATCATCATCATAAAACCTAAAAGGAGCAAAGTACAAAGATACCAGTTTTTCCAAGCAAGCTAGCATCACGCGCCCTCGCCCTTGGCCGCCTAGGCGCCTCCAGATCCGCCTCCCCTCCTCTCCAAGTAATGATCTACAAAGGTAGTATTTTTCTACTCCTTCTTCTCATACCTCATGCAAACAACGAAAACACAAATAATTAGGATTTGTCAAGATCAAAAACATGCAAAGCGTAAAACGTAAAGCATCAAATCAAACCTTTTTTTCAAAATGTCGCCGTGCCTGACTGTGGAGGAAGGAGAGAGGGATGATGGTGCTGGTGGCCATAGACGGAGAGGCTTATTCAGAAGCTTGGCATGAGAAGACGAAGACGAAGAAAGAAGAAGATGCACGGCGCCGTTCTCTGTAACTCGTTGTAACCCTAATTCCAAATGGACCAAACACACGAAAACCCTTACAAAAATATTTGTGAAACCATTTTGGGCCTTGCCCCGTTACAAAGCCTAAGCCCAATGATTCAATGCGCCTGACCCCTCCAATCTGGACGCACCCCCCCTTCATGACTTCTGTTAAAATTCTGATTGGGCCCGAAAACCCCCTCAAGCCCATTCAGTCTTTCTTTCTTTATTTTATTCTCTTTTTCAGCATAAACTAACATCCTTTTTTACTTATCTTTTTATTCTTTTTTTTTACAATTTAAACTAACATAGTCTATTTTTGTTTATAAATTAAATAAATACCTTAACTTTCTTATATACAAAACTTTCTTTTATTTACATGAATATTAGGTTTAATTAGATTAATAGACTTTTATCTTAAATTTCTTTTTTTCATAAATCTTCTTTGTACATAAAAACAATAAAATACATAAAAATATAATTAAACTTAAAGACATTTCCTTTTCTTTTCTTACAACCTTTTATTTGTACATATTTAACAAAAAGACAAAAAGATAATAATCCTAAATAAACAAAATACATTAAATACATTAAGTTAACAATACTTAATAAATACACTTTCTCAACTTGTAAATAATCATACACTTACACAAATACATTGATACATTCACATTGCTTTTACATTGCTATACATTACATTTACATTGCGATTGATTCGATTTGGTTGTAAATATTTGGACACTACTATCCTATTAAGTCTCATCCCCATTTGTAAATATTTGTACCCCCACTCCCGGATACTTATTTGTAATAGCGTAGACTTTAAATTCTCGCAATTTATCGCTTTCAAATATACCATGGTTAGACTTAGGGTTTGTATGTAAATAAAATCAAACGCTAGATAACCTAATACAAGACAAATGCATGAAATTAATACACCACTCACACTTGCACCCCTAGGGTAATCCCACTCGTTGCCTTCCAAAATGGGCCATGCTTGCACGTTGAGTATCTTTGGCAAAACAAAACAATTCAAATGATAATAGTCCCTCGATGACGCTTTCGAAAGTTGCCTAAAAATGATCAAGTCCCTTCAAGAAAATTGCCAAAGACACTTGGCACCATTGCATTCATGGTCCATACGATGACCCGCGCCTGTCCCGTTAACATCCTAACACAAGATTGTCCACCAAATACAATGGTGGAACAATACTGTTAAAAGGGTTAAAACATGAGAAAAACCTTTGAGTAAATTTAGGGGTAGACAACTCTTAGTTACTTGATCAAACTTGCAAAACACACTTGCCTACTTTTCAAAATCCACTCCATAATACACTTTCAAAACAAACTTTCAAAAAACATTTGAAACATCTTTTCGAAAAGATACACACCTTTGTAAAACATTCGAGTAAAGAATTGTTACAACGGTTGCCTAGACAAGGCCTCTTTTTCAAACACACACACACACACCATTTCAAGCAATTGAAATTCAAAGGCAAGTGATCTAAACAAGTAACTAAGAGCCCATGGATAACCATGGATGAAAAGGGTGCTAATACCTTCCCTTTTCATAATCTACCCCCCGAACCCACGAAACATCTCAAAAGGTTTTTCCTGTGATTTTTAACCTTTCCTTTAGGATAAAATAAAAAGTCGGTGGCGACTCTTGCTAAACCGAACAAGTGCGAATACAAATGCAAAACCTCAAGTCAGTTCTCCCACCGTATCACAGTATGGATGCTAATGATCTCGGGTTGGTGTTTGGGGTGAAAGTTCCTCCGAAGTTCAAGCCTCCTACATTTGAAAATTACAACGGAACATCGTGTCCTATTACTCATGCAACTGCTTATTTTCGGAAGATGTCGATACATACTGAGGATCAAGGGATTTTGATTCACTTTTTCCAGGATAGCCTATCTGGGGCATCCCTGGAGTGGTACATGAAGTTGGAGAAAACTTATATTCGTTGCTGGAATGATCTCGCTCGGGCTTTTGTCAAACATTATCAGTACAATATGGATATGGCGCCTAATCACACTCAATTACAGAATATGTCACAAGGACCAAAAGAATATTTCAAGGAATACGCTCAGAAGTGGCGTAAGTTGGCTGCGAGGGTTCAACCTCCACTCATGGAGAGAGAACTCATTGATATGTTTATGAGTACCCTGCAAGGGCTATTCTATGAGCGCATGATAGGAAGTACTTCGGCAGGATTTGCAGACTTAGTTATGGCTGGTGAAAGAATTGAAGTGGGTTTGAAATTGGGAAAAAATCAGATTGGAGGTTCTAGCGGCTCATCAGGGGGCGGTAAGAAACCATTCAACGCTTACCCTTCGAAAAGGGAAGGCAACACAAGCGCAGTTTACTCTCATAGGGGACGAAGAAAGGATCGTCAACACCAACAGATCAATGATGTTTCTATTCCTGTTAATGCTCCTCCGCAGCAGAGACCGAATACAGTGCCTCAATAACAAAGGCATCAAGATGCTCCTCGTCAGTATAATAACCAACAGCCGAGACAACCAAGGAAATTTGATCCCTTGCCTGTAACTCTTGCTGAAGTGCTCCATCACCTGCTTGATTTGAAGTTGATCAGTTTGAGGAATATGCCTCCACCCCCTGTAAGATTTCCTCCTAACTATGATGCTAATGCAAGATGCGAATTCCATTCGGGCGGAGTTGGTCATTCCACTGACAATTGCTTCGCGTTGAAGTGCAAGGTACAATACTTGTTGGATGCTAAGGCAATTGAGTTTACCCCGGTAACTGGTCCGAATGTTACTCAGAACCTAATAGCTAGGCATGGAGGGGGTGTTGTTAACATGATTGATGATAATGGTGAAATGTTGAACTTGATCATGAATGTGGAACAAGTAACTACTCCGTTGAGCTATGTTAAGAGGTATTTGCTTGACAATTCAATTTTCCCAGGTTGTACTTCATAGTGTGCTAAGTGTAGAGAGAAATCGAAGGGCTGTGATGATTTAAAAGTCGGTATCCAGTTGATGATAAAGGAGGGTTCCATGCAGTTTGATAGAAAACCAAGCCACCGTAAGGTTACTGAAGAGGATGTTGCTGTGATATCTATTCCTTACACCCCTGCGCATATTCCTGCCCCATCAAGGGCACCCCCTCTGATGATTACAATACCTGGTCCCATGTCGTACACCAGTGAGAAGGCCATCCCATGGAATTACGGTGCCGATGTTTATTATCATGGGTTAAAGCAGGAGGTTAATGCTCGTTTGTCTGAGAAATAATGTGTTAAAGGTGATGAAGAGGAAGTTCATAATTTTTCTGGTGTGGGTCGAATGACTAGAAGCGGGAGAGTATTTGGTCCTTCCAATGTGCAAGATGAGGCTGATGCTTCCGCAAGAGAAAAAGGAAAACAACAGGTAATGATCGGTAATCCAAGGGTTACGCCAGCCAATGTGACTCAATCAATTCCGATACCAGAGGCTTCTTCAGTTCCCGGTGAGGTTGAAGAGTTAATGCGAATTATCAGAAAGAGTGATTATAGCATAATTGATCATCTGAGCCATACTCCTTCTAAGATGTCTATCTTGTCTCTGTTGATTTATTCAGAACCTCATAGAAATGCTTTGATGAAGTTGTTAAAGAATGCGTTCGTGCCACATGAGATAACAATCAATCAGTTTGAGAATGTCTGTGCTAATATATCTGTCGGGAATGGTTCGGGCTTCACCGATTTTGATCTTCCTCTAGAGGGACCAGACCATAACAAAGCGTTGCATATTTCAATGGAGTGTAGAGGCACTACTTTATCCCGGGTTTTGGTAGATACCGGATCGTATTTGAATGTATTGCCCAAGTCAGGTTGATGAAGATTGATTATTCTGGACTAGAGTTGCGCCCTAGCGATTTGATGGTGAAGGCGTTTGATGGGTCTCGAAGGTCAGTATTTGGGGAGGTGGAGCTACCAATCAAGTTTGGTCCTCGTACCTTCACGGCTACATTTTTTGTGATGGATATACAGCCGGCATACTGTTGCTTGTTGGGGAGGCCGTGGATTCATAGAGCAAGAGCAGTCACTTCTACTCTTCATCAGAAACTCAAGTATCCCGCAGAGGGAAAGGTAATAACTGTGTGCGGTGAGGAAGAGTACATCGTGAGTCATTTAACGTCATTCCACTATATTGAAGTTAAAGGCGAGATACATGAGACTCCATTTCAGGCGTTTGAGATAGTTCATGTTGTCAACTTTCTTCCTCCAGAGTAGAAAAAAAAATCGGAAACTGTTATGTCTTATCTCAAAGATGCAAAAGCTGTAGTGGAAGGTGGTAACCCTGAAGGTTGGGGTCAGGTGCTGGACGTTACTCCAAAGTTTGATAAATTTGGTCTTGGTTTTAACCCAGGTCAACAGAGTGCAATTCCCAAAGCATCTAGTTTATCTACTCCTGTGAAGTTTTCCTGCCCTTGTGCTACTCGAGAAGGGTACGTCAATGCAATTGTCGACGATATGGTTGATGGCTACAATATCAAAGATTGGATTCGTCCGAGTATTCCAGGCCAGACACTCAACAATTGGACTTCTGTGGATGTTATCCAAGTTTCAAGCGCTGAGAAGTAATTTTCTTGTTTCTTTATTGTCATATCATAATTCCTACGCTCTGCCCAAGGCATAGTGAATCATTTGTGTAGGGCCACCGTGTATATATTCCAAGTTTATCATGAAATAAAGGACGTTTTTGCATTCAAAATTTTGCTCCATTTCTTTTTTATTTTTAAATGGCAATGTTTCTCTTTTCACACACTGTCACTAAAAAACGCAAAAATGTCATTCATGCAGATGCACTTCCACCACCGATTCTATCGATAACGACTCTGCAATGGCTCATTATGACTTTGATACTCCTATTTATCAAACTGACAAAGAAGCATATGAGGAGTGCAATCTTCCTGAGGAATTATCAAGACTGTTGAAACAAGAGGAGAAGGTTATCCAGCCGAATCAGGATTCAATTGAGGTGGTGAATATTGGCACATGAGAGGTAAGAAGAGAAGTCAAGATAGGGGCAGATCTCGAAGAAGGTATAAAGGTCAGATTGATCAAGCTACTCCGCGAGTATTCTGATATCTTCGCTTGGTCTTATGAGGATATGCTTGGTTTGGATACAGACATAGTGGTGCATCGACTACCGCTCAAAGAAGGTTGTTCTCCTGTCAAGCAGAAGCTCCAAAGAACTCACCCTGAGATGTCCAAGAAGATCAAGGAGGAGGTCCAGAAGCAGTTGGACGCAAATTTCTTAAAGGTTGTCAATTATTCGCCATGGATTGCAAATATTGTGCGTGTGCCCAAGAAGGATGGTAAAGTCAGGATGTGCGTGGATTATAGGGATTTAAAAAGGTCCAGCCCCAAAGATGATTTCCCTCTTCCGCATATTGATGTGCTAGTCAATAATACCGCTCATTCCAAGGTGTTCTCGTTCATGGATGGATTTTCGGGTTACAATCAAATTAAGATGGATCCGGAGGATATGGAGAAAACAACATTCATCACGCCTTGGGGAACCTTCTGTTATAAAGTGCTGCCTATTGGTTTGAAAAATGCCAGGGCAACATATCAGTGCGCCATGGTCACTCTCTTTCATGATTTAATTCCCAAAGAGATTGAGGTATATGTAGACGATATGATTGCTAAGTCTAACACGGAAGAGGAACATCTTGTTCATCTGGAAAAAATTGTTCGAGAGGCTGAGGCAGTTCTTGCTGAGGTTGAATCCGAATAAGTGCACCTTCGGGGTGAGATCCGGCAAGCTGTTGGGTTTTATTGTAAGTGAGAAAGGTATCGAGGTGGACCCGGCCAAAGCCAAAGCGATATAGGAAATGCCTGAGCCAAGGACAGAGAAGGAAGTACGTGGCTTCTTGGGAAGGTTAAACTATATTTCCAGATCTATTTCTCATCTCACAGCCACCTGTGAACCTATGTTCAAGTTGTTGAAGAAAAGTCAGACGGTGAAGTGGAATGAGGATTGTCAGAAGGCCTTTGACAAAATAAAGGAGTATCTGCAGGAACCTTCGATACTCATGCCGCCAGTGGAAGGAAGGCCACTAATTATTTATCTAACTGTGTTGGATACCTCAATAGGTTGTGTCCTCGGTCAGCACGACGAGACAGGGAAGAAAGAACAGGCTATTTACTACTTGAGTAAGAAGTTTATGGAATGCGAGTCAAGGTACTCATTGCTGGAAAAGACTTGTTGTGCGCTTTCCTGGGCCGCCAAACATTTGAGGCAGTACATGTTAACTCACACCACCTACTTGATATCCAAAATGGATCCAATCAAGTACGTTTTTGAGAAGCCAGCTCTTATAGGCAGGGTAGCCCATTGGCAGATGATACTCACCGAATATGATATCCAATATACTACTCAAAAAGCAATTAAGGGTAGTGTACTGGCCAACCATCTTGCTCATCAACCCATGAACGATTATGAATCGATGAAGTTTGATTTTCCAGATGAGGAAATCATGTTTATTCGGGATTGTAACATACCAGACCCAGACAAAGGACCCGAGCCGAGATCACATTGGACGCTTGTTTTCGATGGTGCCTCCAATGCCATGGGCAACGATGTCGGAGCTATTATCACTTCCCCTGAGGGATATCACATTCCTTTCACGGCTCGTATTTGTTTTGATTGCACTAACAACATGGCCGAATATGAAGCTTGCATTTATGGTATTGAAGCGGCGATCGACCTGCGCATCAAATTTTTGAAGGTTTACGGGGATTCCAATCTTGTTATCAACCAGATTAATGGAGATTGGGAGACTTGTCATCAGAACCTAATTCCCTATCGTGAGCATGTTATGAAGCTGATTCTGTACTTCGAAGAGATCACATTTGAGCATATTCCCAGAGAAGAAAACAATCTAGCTGATGCACTGGCAACTTTGTCCTCCATGTTCAAGGTTAAGTGGGCTAATGAGGCACCTTCCATTACTATCAGAAGTTTGAGTGAGCCAGCTTTCTGTTTTGAGGCCAGTTTGGAGCCAGATGGTAACCCTTGGTTTTATGACATTAAGCGATATCTGGAAACACAAGAGTACCCTGAAGAGGCATCCGTCACAGATAAGAAGTTCTTGAGAAGATTTTCAGCTAAGTTCTTTCTCAGTGGTGGTGTGTTGTACAAAAGGCATCATGATGGTCTACTGCTCATATGTGTTGACAAGAAAGAAGCAGCTGGAATAATTGAGGAGATACATGAAGGTGATTTCGAGACCCATTCCAACGGGCATACCGTGGCTAAAAAGATCTTGCGAGCAGGGTATTATTGGTCCACCATGGAGACTGACTGTTACAATCATGCACGGGTTTGCCACAAATGTCAAGTCTATGCTGATAAAGTGCATGTGCCGCCAGTACCTTTGAATATATTGACTTCCCCTTGGCCGTTTGCTATGTGGAGAATTGATATGATCGGCAAGATAGAACCGACTGTGTCCAATGGGCACCATTTCATTATGGTTGCCATCGATTATTTTACAAAATGGGTCAAAGCTGCATCCTATGCCAATGTCACCAAGCAGGTGGTAACTCGGTTCATTAAGCATAATATTATTTGTCGCTACGGAGTGCTTGAGAAGATCATTATCGATAATGGGTCTAATCTGAACAACAAGATGATGAAGGAGCTTTGTGAGTCCTTCAAAATCAAGCATCATAACTCTTCGCCATATAGACCAAAGATGAATGGCGCTGTCAAAGCGGCCAATAAAAATATCAAGAAAATCGTGCAGAAGATGGTGGTAACCTATAAAGATTGGCATGAGATGTTGCCTTTCGCTTTGCATGGTTATCGCACCACTGTGCGTACTTCGACTGGGGCAACCCCATTTTCATTGGTTTACAGCATGGAAGCAGTATTTCCGGTAGAAGTCGAGATTCCTTCTCTTAGGGTCATGAGAGATGTTGAGCTAGATGAAAGTGAATGGGTGCAGAACCGGCTAGATCAACTGGAACTTATTGACAAAAAGAGACTGACGACTGTATGTCATGGTCAGGTATATCAGCAAAGGATGAGAAAAGCTTTTGATAAGAGGGTACGGCCTCAGTGTTACAAGCCAGGTGACCTTGTGCTAAAAAGGATAATTCTCCCCCAGGGATATCCCAGGGGCAAGTGGGTTCCAACTTATGAAGGTCCTTTCGTGGTTAGAAAAGTTTTCTCTGGAGGGGCGATGATGCTCGCGACTATGGATGGAGAGTACTTCCCTCTCCCTGTGAATGTTGACGTAGTTAAAAAATACTTTGCATAAAAAATAATAAAAACCCGCTAGACTGAAAACCCGAAAGGGAGGTTTAGGTAAAAGGAGGGTGTCCTAGTGAATCGAAAACCCGAAAGGGTGATTCAGGAAAAAGTTAGGTACTTAAAGAAAATAACTAAGCTCAGCATGAAATCCTTTGTTTCTTTCCTTCGTTCCATCGTCTGGTATAAGTTCGAAGCCAATCTAAGTTTGACCTATCCGAAAGTAGGAAGCGTGAAAGTCGTAAGAGTCATAGCGGAGTCGGGACTTGATGGATATTCACATTCAAATTGCCATTTGTAAACACTTGTTTGCTTTGATTTTGTAATTGCTTGCTTCCAAATGTAAATGCCTTTTTCACAGGTTGATTTATAAAAATCAATAAAATATCTTCTTTCAAGTATGCGTATGCTTTTCTTTTCTACCCTTTTTACTATTTTGTTTGCAAAAACGTCCAATATTTTTGATAAGCATGAGCATATAAACTTTGTGGACCTGACACGGATATGGTAATCTAAGTCATGGTTAGTTGATCGCTTGAAATACAGATAACAAACACAACAACTACCTGTGCAAGGGGCATGTTTGGTTCTATGATTGATGGATCTCTCTTTCACTCTGTTGGCGTTTGCCTTGCCATTCCATTTCACAGCTCTGGGCAGTTGGTAAAGATCATGGGTCAGGGTAATATCAAGGTTACGGCAGGTCAGCGGGACCGGTAAACCTGGTTGGAGATATTTCTTCCCCATAATGGCTTTCATTACGTTTCTTTGTCGCACTTTCATGTGTTATCTTGATTTATTGTTTTAGCATTGTCTGCATATAGGATTTTGTTTATAGCTGAATGTCAGTCTTGATGCGTTGAACATTTTTGCCTTGAATTTTTTTTTTCATTTTACTTAATCCATCCAGTATTACTCTTTAATAGTTTTTCGGGCATTTTGATACCAACTGTGCCAATTCTTTTACTTAGCAAAAAGTTTGGAGGAAGGAGTTTAAGCTAAAAAAACAATGACTATAGTGGTATACTTTTGAGTAGAACCCCGTTGAAAATGTACAGGCATTGTTTCAATCCCCAAACACTGGAGATATAAGGGAGATAGACCCTCGTTAACCCCTCTGGGCCTTCGAAGTATGAGTTTCCTTTCCGTTCAAAAAATAATAAACCTTTTTAACCAGGGGCAGGGTAGATGTTCAGTTGATTTGCCCAAGCATTCAAATTTCAGAAGGAATGTCCCCTCTGAGGATCACTACATTTTATCTTTTGCATCATGAGATCAGGAAAAATGTCTAAACCACGATGTTCATTTCCTCACAAAGTCCTGGGGTCGAGATCGAATCGATACAATAATGGCTATCCTTCGCCGACCAAGGAATGAGGCATTTGTTTTCTTCAAAAAAAAGAGAGAAAAAAAGTTTAAAAAAAACCTAAAGTCATATTGACTTGTTCAAAGAGGAAAGTATAGATAAGAAAGAAACAAAAAGCCCCGCTAAGTCGAAACTTGAAAACAAGTCGCTTAGGCAAAAGTTAGGGCATCCCGCTGGACTTCCAAGATGGAAATTCAAAAGGGCTTGTCCAGGAAAAAGTTAGGGAAAAGAGAGCCTAAAAGGCCGAAAAAGATTATCCCATAAAATTTCCATCAAAAGAACAACAATAATGTCAAAGACCAAAGCAGCAGAAGTTAAGTGACGATCATGTTGGAGGACTTATCGTGATCACTCAACCATTATAAATCCTTTTGAAAGATGAATTCTTGTGATAAATCAACTGAATTTAGGATAGGAGAATATCACGAAGGGGGTGGGCACCAAATAACATGAGCCTTGAAAACATTTTTTCAAAAGAACCTTGAACCAGGCCACGTTACAACCTCTAAAAGTACTAACTGAAACAAGGGTTTAACTCGAAAGCATACTGCAACAGGATAACATTTCCTAAACTCCCCAAATATGTGTTGTATAGCCGTGTTGGTATCTTATCACCTGCGTTTTGACTCGTTTTTCAAAAAGGGGAAGAAAAGTTTTAAATTTTTTGCACTCTAGCCAGTGACTCGTTCACAACGCAGATGCGACATTTTGTTAAGATTTTCAACTTCAAGGTTTTAATAATCATCGCATCAGGTCTTTCATTCCCAAAATAAACACTTTTCTGTATGCAAAACAACTGTTTAACATCAAAAAGGAATTTACACATTGAACACTTGTAAAGAGCTTAATGATTGTCAAGAGGGGAATGCTTGGTTTTATTCTACTTGGACAGAGCCCAAGTATGATTAGGACTCTACTTATCCCTTGTGAAGTTTCTTACCCACGGTGAAGTTTCACTTTCGCAGCAAAGGTTTGTTGCTCCAGGGATTTTCTTTCAAAAAAAAACTCCATTCTAAGACATCAAGTTTGGATATGTCACCCATCCCCAGTGGATTCGTTAAGTAGGAACCCACATTCTGAAGAAGTTTCAACTCCCTCGCTTTGACCTCTAATTTCCCAGCCGATCTGTTGACTGGGGCATCCTTGTGTTGAAGATCTTCTCTTATTCCCCAGTAAAGTAGGTACTATGCGACTATATATATGATCCATCCAATGGTTGCATTCCAAGAAATATCTCTACAGCAAAAAAATCTTCAACGAAGTTCTGTCTCCCCATTGAAGTCCCGTTTCCTCAGCAGAGCTTTTGTTCCCACAGCAAAGGCTTTCATCCCTTTCCGGAAGCTGCAGTGTCGACCTGATCTTCCCTAGGAATTCGCAATTTATTTTTGCAGCTCCTCTTAATGTTTGTGGCTTGTTTCTACTGGTTTCCCTTTTGTTATTCTTCGCAAAGCTTCGTCTCTTTGAGGTTCCCCCTCCAGCGGTTCCCCGTATTTTTCTCCTCTCCTTTGGATTCTGCAATTTTTTTTTGCAAGTCATGTCAGATGCTGACTCTTTGATTTTTTGGGTTCTCAATTGACCATTCCCTAGTGGGACTTTTAAACATGCATCATTACATTGCGTCTACCAAAACGCGTAGCATTTCCATTATGTGGAGCATTGCGCTACATAAAAATAATTCAAACATGCATCGGAACATAAGCCATTATTATCTCCGTCATCCCCAGTGATTTGCTAATACTTCAAATTTAACCCCCAACGAGGTCTTTGTCCTCATTATCCACCCCATACCAATACCCTTCTGACGTCAACCTTTTGTTTGAGTGTCTACTTTTGATTATAGTTCAGTTTTGCCCTGGCGCGGTCTTCTCGGGTTTAGTCTTCACTACCCTCTCCGATTCATTCCAATGTCTATTGATGCACCTTTCAAATAGCAGTTTCGTCTTGATATTCGCTTTCAGCAGGTTTCTAGGTGTACGCCCTAATCTCCTTGCTTTGGGTCGAGTTTCGCCTCGTCGCATGTGCATGAAATCCAGTTTTGTCCTGGTACTCATCTAGTTTAGTTTCTCCAAACTAGTTGTTGAGTCGAGTTTTGTCTCATTTTTGCTTTCCTACCTTGGATTCTTTGACAGTGTTCGTTTACCGAGTGTAGTGTTCGTGCTGCATCCCTGATTTGAAATTAGTCTCCTTTGTTCATTGGATTCTTCTATCAGTTTTCGTCATTGTTTATCCATTGATCTGAGACCAACAGGTGCTCTGAGAAACATGCACTCTCATCACTTTGCTATGGGTCGAGTTTCGCCTCGTTACCCGTGCGTGAAATCCAGTTTCGTCCTGGTACTCATCTAGTTTAGTTTCGCCTAACTGGTTATCGAGTCGAATTTCATCTCGATTTTGTTCCTCTTTTCTAGGATTCTTTCAGTTCCTTCATACTGCCTATCTTAGTTGAGATTAGCAAGTGCTCATAGAATCACACACATAGCCACTTTGCTTTGGGTCGAGCTCAGAGTTTCGTCTCCTCACCCGCGTACGTTTTCTGTTGCAGAGCTTAGTTGCGCCTATACTCTGTTGGTTGAGTTTTGTCTCACCCCTTCCTTTTGAAGCCCAGTTTTTCCATGGCACGTTTATCCGGAAATCTAGTTGCGCCTACTCTTCTCTTGTTTTCATTCTGTCTCAACCTGCGTTGCAGCTTCATTCTGACGCATGTCTTGGGAGTTTTTGTCTCTGTTTCTTTCAAGAGTGTAAATTTTCGGGTTCTTTCGTATTCAAACATCTTCAACCCTGAACGCTTGAAAGTTATCACTTTTCTCGCTTATCATGTTGAAGATATTTGAATAGGGGCAGTTGTTGCACCCCAAAATTTACCCTCTTGATTTAGGCTTATATTTCATCATGAACATCATAGTGCATTGCATTCATACATTGTGATGGGATCAAAGTACTTTGGTTATCAAGTCTTCCTCAAGCTTTGAAGGTTGATTGCATTGACAAGTTGTTCAGAAGATTGGAGTTTGTGTTTGATCACAAGGGGAATTATCTCTTTGGATTCACCAGTCAAATTAGGGTTTTGTTTGAGCAGGGCTATTGGCCAATGTACAAGTCTTGATTTATGGAGCTATAGCATCTCTTTGGTATTTAAAAGGTCTTTGCACAAGGATTTGGTCATGATGCCCAAAGGGTTTGAAGTTTTGAAGATGATTCATCAGTCTCCTAAGGTGTTGACCAAAACTAGGGTTTGAGTTTTTATCAAGATTTCTTGAGAATTTTGAAGTGAAACTTTTCACATGGCCTCTATATGTTTGGAAGATCATATGTTTGAAGTTTTGGTCATCAATTTTGAAGGGAAGTGGATCAATTGATTCAGAGGGGCAAAATGGTCATTTTGGTCAAAATCAGTCAAAGTCAAGTTTTACCAAGTAATTTTTTGTCCAACCATCAATTCAAGGATATACTTTTCATATTTCAAGTCCATTTTGATCATTGGATCAAAGGGATTGAGGTTTGGGTTGAAACTTGTTCTTGAAGAAACCCTAAAAGTTACTAATTTTGGAAAATAAAGACTTAATTTCAAAAAATCATATTTTATTCACCCTTGATCAAGAAGATGCAAACGAAATATGCTTAGAAATATAAGAGAATGATATTTCACATCCTTTTGGTCTCATGTCCAAATTGGTAAGGAATCAAGAGTTATGGTCTTTTGAAGTAACCAAAATTATAGGGCATTTTCTAAAATTAGTGAATTTCAAGCCAAATTTTGAGGACCTTAATAAACTCAATTGCAAATACTCAAAACTAAGTTATCGTATATCTTTTCAAGACCTTTCCAAATTATGCTCATTTGTGCCAAAATTCAAAAGTATGAGCAAGTTATGAGTCTTGGAATTTTGGAGCATTTTATTGAAATTTGGCAAATATGCAAAATGGCCAATTCATGAAAACTCAAGTTCCATCCATTCTCTTTGCTCTTAACCCAGCCCATGACCTATTTGTGACTTGTTAAGGCCCATAATATCAGCCATTTCGTGTTCCATGGACTTTGGTGTTTGCTTGAATGAAAAATGCAAAAATTGCCCAAAGTTGCAAAAACTCCAACACTCTTTGATCAGGTGGAATTAAGGGCCAAGATTCTAAGCGCGATCTTCTGAAGTTATTTGGCTCACAAAATGCATAAAAGGCAGAAGAATGCACGGGAAAATCAGCTAGTTCCATGCATACTTCATTTTTGCCAAAATTTTCCAATCGAGCTCTTGGACAACTTGGAAGACCAAATTCCTTTTCTAACCTTCTCTACAAACTCTATATAAGAGGAATCAAGCAAAGAGAGAGGAGGAGAATGCGCCATTTGCAAGAAATTCAGATCTGAGATTCACTTTCTTCTTCTGCAACTTGATTCGATTCTCTCGATTCCTTGGTGTTTTCTTCAAAATTCTTGTGGATTCAGCTTCAGCAAAGTGAGTGGATCAAGCTAGCACCATTTGTTTGCATCTGGAGTGAAGGAGACAGTAGAACATTTTCCGTCTTGAGGTAATGATTCAAAACTTCAATTTCTGAGATGCGCTTGTTTATTGATATGTTTGAGCTTGGATTTGTGTTCAATGATGTTAATAGAATGTTTCTGAAGCTTTATAGCATTTAATTTGGTGAATTATGCATGATTGGATACTCTGAAACTCACAATTCGGAATGATTTTGTTCATATTCATGACTTGATTGTGGACAATGTGGTTGATGATTTGATTTGATTCCAATTGCAATGTGAAGTATGAAATGCTAGCTTTGATTTGCCTTTGATTTCATGAAGAATGATGCGAAATTGAGTATGTTATGCTGATATGAAAGTGAGCCCTAAACCTGGATATTGCGCGCGTTTTTGAACTGTCCAGAGGTTGAAGATGATGTGGTGGCACATCATGATTGGTCCATTTAAATTTTTTTGGCTTATTTGAATTTTTGTTTTATTTTACATTTTGTTAATTTTTTTCTTCTAATCAAAGCACTTTCTAAAATCACAAAAAAATTACCATAGGTCAACATTATTTTCTAGTATTTGTCATATTTTTTTGGATTTTTTTTAAAATAATTTGATTGGTTAAAAAAATTCATAGGTTTGATTAATTGATTTTTTGAAGATAATTTTTATTTTAATATTTCTTTGATCCAAAAAATTCCACAAAAAATATTCTTGACTCAAAAAATAATGTAAAGTTTGATTTTGAAATTGGTCTAGCATATTTTCCATTTTTGATTAGAATTTTAATTTGAGAGGTTTACTTTGAATTTTTGCTTTGTAATTTTTATTTTAATACTTCCTTTGGTTCAAAAATTCTCAAAAAAATCATGTAATCTTGTTTTTAATCATAGAATTTGAAAATATTTTTATTTTTACATTTTCATGATTTGTGGTTAGAGTTTGCATTTTTTGCCCTTAAATAATAATTCAATTATTAATTGTTTGTTTATTTTTATTTTAATATTTTCCTTTAATTCAAAAAATTCACAAAAATTCAGGGATGTGTGTTCTTAGCTCTAATATTTGAATATAATTTTGGTTGGCCATTCTTCTGAATTTTTGATTTGAATATTATTTTGATATGTGAATATTTGTTAATTGCATAATTGTTTGAATTTAATTTAATTTTTTGACTTTTCCTAATTCAAAAAAATATGAAAAATATATTTTCTGACATTTAGGGTTTATTGATGTTTTGTGTGACCTTGGGTTAATTTTTTTGAGTTTTGATCCTATTTAATTAATATTTAGGATTAAAAGTCAAAATCTAGGGTTTTGTTGCTTATTGTGCAAGTTTCATGTTCAAAACCCTTGTGCCTTGGACTTTTATTGGAATTCAGATCTTGATTATGGTTCATGAATGTGTTGGGGATTTGAAAACCATTTTTCTTGAATTATTTGACTTGGTTTGACATTTTTCCACAAATAATTTTGAAAACTTGTCTAGTTTGGTAGTTTTGCCAACTAGTCTTGAACTTTAGACTTCACTTGGCCTTCTCCTCAATCATTCATGAACTTAGGGCTTGCATTCTGACTTCTGTACCTTTCAAGGATGCTAATATTTTTTTGGTTTGAATTATGGACCATTATTTCCATTTTTGATGTAATTTTGAAGTAAAGGTACCCAATTATGTTTGCATGTCTTGTTGCAATTTGTTTGATGGCCAATGAACTTGAGTGAGGCCTATAATTGGGAACCTAATGATCATGTTGATTCTGATTTGTCCATGTTAGCTCAAGCCATTTCACTTAGAAGCCTCGTGTTTGAATGTTTTTGAACCTCCTAGTGCATTATGTAGGTTTCATTTCCTATTGTGTTCATGAAGTTGTGATTGAATTAATTATGCATGATTAAAATGTGTTTGATACTGACCTTCATGATCTTTGTTCATATTATTACCAAGCTCTTATGATCCTTGATTGATATTCAATTGTCAATTCAACATGGTGATAGAAAGGAGCAACATTCCTCTGATTCTTTTGACCTAATCTGTGCATATGCTTGTTTCCTTTTGCCTATAATGTCTAATATTTTATAATTGCCACCATGTTATTCTCACTTATTCACCTTTTGGAATACTAACTTGGTTGTTGAATATGTGAGGTACTCTAAGAAAGTTGCCACTTTTGGCTTGAGGCTTTTGTGTTTCACTTTATTTGTGGAACACAATTTATTATATTGGCATTATTTTTTGTGTTTGGCATGCTTGATGGTTTATGCAGGATATACATACCTATGATTGTGAATGCCATACATTTCCCATGGGATTTGTTCATATCTGTTAAATTACTTACATCCTGATGGTGTAATTTCTGACTCGATTTGTCTACTGATGCCAGCTTGCTTGATGTTTATCTGGGTTTCTTTTATTCTTGCTTGATTGCTACAGATAGTTATCTGTTTGGTATTGTACTACTTCCTTTCTCCCATTTTCATTTTGCATAATTCTATGACTGCATGATGGGACCTCTTTTGCTGATATATGTCAGAAGACCCTCTGATTTTTGTCTGTGCATGTGTTGTGTTTGTTTTTGATCTATGAGTCACTCAATTTAGAAATTGAGATCACGACTTCGCTCTCATTGCATGTTCCCTATAGGTTGTTTACTTCTTTTCTTCTTTAATTGTTGATCGATGAGTCACTCAATTTAGTAATTGAGATCACGACTTTTCTCTCATTGCATGTTCCCTATAGGATGTTTATTGCTTTTCTGCTTTAATTGTTGATCGATGAGTCACTCAATTTAGTAATGGAGATCACGAATTCACTCTCATTGCATTTTCCCTATAGGATAGTTTTGTTAAGCCCCTTTAACATGTAAATTAGGGTAGGATTTTCCCTTATCCTCAACCTTAGGGTCAACCATTGTATGATAACACTAGGGATAGTGCTAGGCTAGCTTCCCTTAGTTGTTTTTACCTTTCTTTGCATTTTGCATCCTAAAACAAAAATTTGTTTCTTTGCAAATCATAAAGCATTTCTAATTAACTCAAAACCTTCTTCAAAGTAAAAGATACAAACCAATTTTACTTTGTCTTTGTCATCTCTTAGCCGATGTTTCACCATCGCACATTTGTCTGAAGCCGATGTTTCGTCATCGCACATGTTTGTTATCCTGCATTGATTCTCACTATCATTGTTAGGTGTGATGTTTCTTCATCTGTTGTATTGATGTTTTGCCATCTTTGCCATGTTATCTTTTAGCCGATGTTTCGCCATCGCATATTTGTCTGAAGCTGATGTTTTGTCATTGCACATATTTGTTATCCTGCTTTGATTCTCAATATCATTGTTGGGTGTAATGTTTTGTCACCTATTTTATTGGTGTTTCGCCACCTTTGCCATGTTAACTCTTAGTCGATGTTTCGCCATCGCACATTTGTTTGAAGCTGATGTTTCGCCATCTCATCTGTTTGCTATCCTACTTTGATCCCCAATATCACTGCTAGGTGTGATATTTTATCATCCGTTTTATGATTCGATGTTTCACCATCTGTGACATGTTACTTTGTTATTATTTAGTCGATGTTTGATCACCTCATTTGTTTGTTGTTTCATTCGATGTTTTGCCATCTTGATTGTTTTCATTTGCCTTAACTAAAAAACACAAACCAACCAAAACACATAAGCCGAACTACAGCTGCTCTGATTCCTTAAAAGGGATACATAGGCATCGGGGTAGGGCCCAATCGAGCATAATTTTTATTTTCCCTACATTATTTTCTTTTTCCTTTCGCATGCATTCTCTTTTCAGTTGTAAGCCGTAGACATAGGATTTGACCACACCCATTTAGATTAGACAACAAGAGTGGATACCGTAGAGTACTACGGGCGTGTGGGGTGCTAACACCTTCCCCTCGCGTAACAGACTCCCTTACCCGATCTCTCAGTCGAAAGACCGTGATTTCTCCCTTTCCAGGTTTTCTCGATGTTTACCTTTCCCTTTAGGCGGGATAAAAGACGTTCGGTGGCGACTTCATTGATGTTTCATTAACATCCAGATGACAGGTTCAGGCCGCGTAGTTTCACTAGAGACTCAAGGAAGCTAACCAGATCATTGCAGCACCTTGAATCAAGCTCAAACTCATTTCACGATTTCCAATTTTTAGGTATTTTTCTTGAACTTCTATCTTCATATTTAGGCATTGTTAGGCTTGCATTTGTGAAGATAAAATGTAGACATCATTTCCCTGAAACTATACATGTCCATAGATTTCATTTATGTTGCTTGAGTAGGGAGAATTTTGAGTTAGAACCTCTGAAAATATTTAGGTCAGAACTTGGTACTGTTAGAAATTCATGCTCATCTTTGAGAATTAGCTTAAGTTATTTACATATTCAGAACCGTGAGGAAATTTCTAACAAGTTTGATGTTGGAAGTTTTGTGAATGGATGAGAAATGAATAAGTTACAGGTCCTTTGGCTGAAGGTTTAAGATGAAGTTCATTCAAGACTTGATTTGTATTATATATTTGTTGTTTTGTTTAAGTTAACGGATGTATCACCACCCCAGTGGTTAAAGCGCGTGTCTGTCACCTTTAGGACCTGGGTTCGAGCCCCAGCGTCCGTTTTGTTGTTTTTTCTTCATATTTTGCTTCTTTTTTGTTTTACATACAGCAGCGCCTGGGCCCTTTTGATGGGCCTTCCATTTTGTTTACTTTTCTCTAACCCCTTGTCTACTATTGCACCTGGCCCATTATTTTCTTCATTATTTCATTATTTTTTATTTTATTCTCATTTCATATTTTCTTTTATTATTTTCATTATTATTATTATTATTATTATTATTATTATTATTATTAAAAATATAAAAAATATTTTTATTTATTATTCACACTTATTTAGTTTTTTTTTATAAAACAAAAGACTAAAAAACATTTTCTTTTAACAAATTAATTTCTTTTTTTTTAATAATTAATATTTAGACTTAGGATTAATTATTATATTATTTTCTTTTCTTAATTAAAATTAATTTAGAACTTAGGTTTATTTTAATTGATTAACTTTCATTTTATTTTTATTAATTTAAAACCTTTTCATAAAAAAACCCTAAAAAATCCTTTTTAAGTTAATTTCTTTTCTTAATTATTTTAAGTTAATTTTATTTAATTTTCATTAGTCATTTTCTTAATTAGGTTAAAACCCTTTCATGAAAACAAAAATCATGTTTCTTTTCCGTTTGCATTTTGTACATTATTATTTATTCAATTCTTGTACATTTATTCAATATGGTTGTAATAGTTAATTAGGTTTAATTTTCTTGCAAAAATCCCCATTTGTAAATTTGTATGCCCCCTCCCCTAATGATGTAATATCTTAGTATTTTTATTTTCCGCAATTTATCGCTTTATATAAATGCTAGTAAATTAAGGTTTGTATCAAAATATAAAATCAACAAGTTAGAAAACCCTAATCCAAGATAAACAAGCATGTAAGTCAAACACATTTGCAAACTTGCACCCTTAGGATAATTCCACTTTGTTGCCTTATAAAAATGGCCATGTTATGCATGTGGGATATATTAGAAAAAAAACAATTAAAAATACAAGATCATAGTCCCTCTATAACACTATCAAATGTTGCCTTTCAAAATTATCTTAGTCCCTCAAAGAGAATTGCTAAGATATTTCACAACATTGCTATCATGGCTATACGATGACCCACGCCCGTCCCTATACATCCAAAGATAAGGCTTCTTACCAAATCAATGGTAAGATATCAATACCAAAGGAAAGGAAGAAATAAACTAAGACTTTTTGAGTAGGTAGATTGTTCCTAGTTGCTTGCTCAATTTCAAAATCAAACACTCTTGCTTATTTTCAAAACAAACACCAAACATTTTCAAAACACTTTCAAAACATTTTCTAAACATGAAACTTTTTCAAAAGATCAACACTTTGTATACGTTCTTACAAACGAGAACTATTAAACAGTTTTCCTAAACGATGGTGCCTTTTCAAAAACCACACAAAGCACATTTTCAAACAAAAGCAAGTGATCTAGCAAGCAACTAAAAGCCCATAGATAACTATGGATGAAAAGGGTGCTAACACCTTCCCTTTTCATAATCTACCCCCCGAACTCAAGAAACAATATCAAAGGTCTTTCCAGTTCTTTTCATCCTTTCCTTTTGGATAAAATAAAAGTCAGTGGCGACTCTTGCTAACCGCAATATTTGCGATAAAACGCAAAACACCCAAGTCAGTTCTCCCACCGTATCACAGAACTAGCGACTCTGCTAGGGAGAAACTTAAAAGTGGGGTTACCTTAGGGCTAGATCACCTTTATTTACTTTCATTGTTTGATTTGTTTGCTTTACATTTTGGTTCTTTGTTTGGGCTTGTTTGAATCCTCTACCCGGATTTAGGATACCTTATAGGTAAGTAGAAATACATTGTGGAAACTGTGTGGGGTATATCGACATGGTCTAAGAAATAGCTATGTTAGTGTAACATATTTGTGGGTACCGATAGACCTTGAGTATTCAAGGAGAATACGGGGCCGCTGAGTGATGTCATGAAGCACTAACTGACTTTTAGAACCTTTACTTGACCAAATTGGCCATTAGGACGTAGTGAGATGACTGGCTTTGTTGCAGTCCAAAGTTGGTAGATACTCAATACTACACACATTGAGGTTTGGCTTTTTGGGATATTTCGGTCGTTGTGAAAGAGTCTTGCGCTAAAACAATGCCCGAGAAGACAGACCAGTGATATTGGGATCCTTTAGAACCCGATTACTATTTCTAGGACAGGTTTGAGCCAACTAAACTTCAAGAGGATACTTACCTATGAGACTCCATGCAAGCCTAAACCTAAGGACTTGTTTGCCTTGTTTGTATATAATTACTTATACATGACATCATAAACATCATAACATCATACTCATTCTCACTAACCATTTCAAGGATTTTTGGGATTTATCTTTGTTCTTTTTTGTAGGATATGGCTTCTACCCGCAGAAATACTATCCAAGTCAATCTCGTAAGGATTCCTCCTCAACTCAAAGAGTTAGCATCAAGGGTACCTGAGAGTTATCCATTCACCGGAAGACATGGTCGCCTTCTAAACTTGGTTACCTCTAACACTTATGAAGATATGATGAAGGTGCTCTTCCAATTCTTTGATCCTCTACACCATTGCTTCACTTTTCTCGATTATCAACTTGTGCCTACTCTAGAAGAATTCTCACAACTCTTGAGGATTCCCATTCTCAATCAACTACCCTTCAACGGTACGGAAAGAGATCCAAAACCTAAGGAGATTGCCCAAGCATTACATTTGCAACAATCTGATATCACAACTAATTGGGAAACAAGGAGTGGTGTCAAAGGTTTCTTATCCAAGTTCTTGTTTGAGAAAGCTCAAGATTGTCGGAACTCTTTGGACTTACAAGATTTTGAAGAAATATTGGCCCTTCTCATCTATGGGATGGTTTTGTTCCCAAACCCCGATCAACTCATAGATGTCAATGCTGTCAAAATCTTCATGTCTCGCAATCCGGTGCCTACTTTGTTGGGAGACATTATACATTTTTTTCACTCTCGCGCTATGAGGAAAAGGGGGATCCTCATGTGTTACACTTCTCTCTTGGAAAGATGGTTTATTTCTCATCTTCCCCGATCTGTGTTAAAGAATGAGCAAGGTTTGAGATGGTCCCATAGGTTGATGATGCTCAGACATTCAGATGTTCACTGGTGTTCCCGATCCTTGGAGAAGGTTACTATCATCGACCGTTGTGGAGAATTCCTTAATCTCCCCTTGCTTGGAATTAGAGGAGGTATCACTTACAACCCTTTCTTAGCCTTACAAAAGTTTGGTTACGCCCGAAGGGATGGTCCACATGAGATGCTTATCCAAGGAGTGGTATTCGACTACGAGAGCGACAATTAAAGCTATCGTCAGAGGTTTATACGAGCTTGGAGGATGGTAAACAAAGTGGATAGCAAGACGCTGAGACACAATAATTCCATTCCCATCGAGCCTTAACTTAAGTGGGTACAAGCTCAGGCTCAAAAACTTGTGATGCCTTATCCTTCCATCTTACCAGTCATCATGGAACCTGTGGTTGAAGGAGATGTCTCGTACATTGTCCTCCATCCTGATATGCCTACCTCTCTTGAAGACTTGCAAAAGGGTTGGATTCATCTAAAGGAAGAAAGAGATACTTTTGAAGATCAATTCTATTCTAGTGAGAAGAGGGTCTTGGAGCTTACAAAGCAGCTAAAAGAAGAGCAAAGTGTGAACGCCTATCTCGCGCCAAAGAGGATGCGTTCATCCTTTTTGAACTGATTAATGAAAAATTAACATTTGTTCATTTCTTTTGTCTATACAAATTTAAATTTCAGTAATCCTTGAAATCATTTGCATATACATTCCATGCATCATAACATGACAGGTTTTCACATAACAGGTTTCCTTATCTTTCTGCTATTTATTTCAGCAAGATGGATCTAGAGAAAACTGTGAAGGATCTTCAGGCACAAAACTCTCAATTCCAAGAGACTCTACTGGCCCTAGCGAAGGGGCAGAAAGATATGATGGCATTGCTGGCAGTTAAGAAGAAGCCCAAGAAAAGAGCCCTGGTCACATGGGTAGAAGGTTTAAAGAGTCGGTTCGTCAGATCACGGTAGTGGAAGATTCATCTGAAGAGGACGAGAATTAGATTGTTGAGGTTAAGAGTACCCAAGATGACTGTGTTAATGATCAAGCGTCTAATTATGATTATTTTGACGAGCAGTATCCACCCGCCGATATCAAATACAAGCAGTTAGAAGACAGGTTAGAGGATGTTGAAATCCAAGCTGTCCCCAGTTTAGATTTTGATGATTTGGGATTGATCTCTGGGGTTGTGATTCCACACAAATTCAAAATACCAATCTTTGCAAAGTACGATGGGGTTTCTTGTCCAAAACTCCACCTGAAATCTTATGTGTGCAAGATACAGCCGCACACTGCTGATAAGAAGCTCTTGGTTCACTTTTTCCAAGAGAGCTTGGCCAGAACTCAACTTGAATGGTTTTATCAGTTAGATGGTTCTCATATCAATACTTGGGAAGATTTAGCTACCACATTCTACCATTAGTATCAGTATAACACCGAATTGGCGCCAACAAGAGTTTAGTTGCAAGATATGACCATGGGAAAGAATGAAGGACTTAAAGAATACGCATAAAAGTGGAGAGACCTCGCTAGTAGGGTTCAACCACCTTTGACTGATAGGGAGCACATTGACATGTTCATGGGCACTTTATCCGGTCCATTCTTTAATCTATTGGTTGGCTGCTCTTCTTCTGGTTTCACTGAATTAATCTTAATCGGTGAGAGAGTTGAAAGCGGCATCAAAAGTGGAAAGATCTCTGTGGCATTTGCCTCCACTTCTAATCCTGTAAAGAAATCTTTTGCTGCTGTGATCGGTGGAAATAGAACTGACTGTTTTTAGCTGGTTTCGCGAAATGTCGCGGTAAGCAAGAGTCGCCACCGTCTTTTATTTTCTCCAACAAGGAAAGGACAAAAGCACAGCAAAATTCCTTATGAGATATGTTTCTCGGTTCGGGAGGTAGATTTATAGAAAGGGAAGGTGTTAGCACCCTTTCTATCCGTGGTTATCCACGGGCTCTTAGGTACTTGCTCTTATGTTTTCAAAAATGTTTGCTTTTCAAAATGTGAGTGGGTTTGAAAAAGTTTCTTTGAAATATTTCTGAATAACTCTTGTATCTGTCCTCAAGAGTGTTTGAAAAATTTGTTTTGAAAGCTTTTGAAAGTGTAAGGTGTGAAAAGTATTTTGTTTGTTTTTGAAAAGAGCAAGTATCTATGAGTCATCTACCTACCCTACGGAATTAAGCTGTGTAAGTGTCCTTTAGGTAGTGCCATCCCACCATTGAGAGGTAGGTAGCACCACCGTTGGAGGTGTTCGGGTCAATTCGATTGTAGGGACAGTGTGGTCACCGAAGCAACAGTAGGACACCTTAGAAGCTACCCTTATGTCCTTGATCCTTTTTTTTAATCCGAGGCAACCGTTTCGAGGCAACTGTTTCGAGGCAACTGTTTCGAGGCAACTATTTCGAGGCAACTGGATCATGGACATAAGGACCGCTAAAACATCCTATACTTGACGACCACGTTTCGAAGGCAACAAGTGAGGCGTACCCTAGAAGTGGTGTGTGCATTATGTGTTGTATTCATGTTATGTTTGTCTTTGTAATTAGTGAGCTACGAGTTGTTTTTATTTACATACATTCTTTCATGCAAGTTTAGCAGTTAAGGGGTGCAGAAAGTAAATTGCGGAAAAATAAATCCTACGCTATTACAAGGCGCGGGTCTATACATCGCCAAAAATTACAAAGACCCGTTTTTTAGTAAATAAGTACGGAAATTAAATAAAGCGATAAACCTATTTAACTATTACATTCTTGAGGGCAATTACATAATAATCAAATAAAGTAAATGCGCGCGAATAAAATAATCGGGAACGTTCTAAGGGTGTTGACCCTTTTAAGAAAAGAAATTGAATTTTTTTGGTCTTTTTTGTAATTAAAATGAAATTAAAGCTAATTAATGACTAATTAATTAATTAATTGAAAGAAAATATTTTTTTGTTTTTTATGTTTTTATGAAATAAAATAAATGAAATAAAATTAAAAGTGAACTTCACCTAATTCTAGATCTATTTTAATTATTTAAGAAAAGGAATTAAACTTGCCTAATTAAACTATTTTGGTTAATATTTATTTACAAAATAAAATAATAATAATAATAATGATGTAATTCTATTTTTTTTTATTTTTTATGAAAATATGTTAATTAAGTTAATTTGTTAATAATAATAATAAAAATAAAAAAGGTTAGAAATTAAAATAATAGAAAAACAAAACAAAATTAAAAAAAGGAAGTAAAACCAAGGGGGGGTGTGGGCTGAAATTTGGAGGTGTTGAATTGAGAATTGTGGCCCATTTGAACAAGGCATGTATGACTTTTTTGATTGCCTACAACATGCTTGACTCCAGACCATGGTGTTCCTTTCTTTTTGTCCCCTGGATCTGCCTTGGATGACACTTGGCTTGTTGGGATATGAGGTTTATAGTGTTCCTCTTTTGAGAATCAGCATATGAAAGCAATAAAAAAAATAGTGTGGAAATTATAAAGGGACCTGGGAAGAACTTACAGCGCGGTATGAGCCTCAGGACTTGGCAAAGGTTGCTTTAGCTTCAGGGTGTGGCAAAGAATAGAACCACGTGCTTGTTTTGATCTGAAGATGCTCGCAACTATGTTTTAGAACTCTCACTTTTTGAATAATTTTTGGTTTTGCTCTTGGCCTTTTCTGCACACACTATTTTCTTTTTTGAATGAGGTTGGGAAGGCTTGTATATATAGTAATGTAATGTGTATCCATCCAAATAATGGTCATTAAGCTTATGCAATTATGTTCTTGATTTCTTCCATAACCAACATTGAACCACTTGCCATATTTGTGAAAATTTGAATTTTCTTGCTTGGAATAGGCCTTGCACGAATTTGGAATGTGTTTCAAGGTGCATCAAAGCTATTCAACACAAAATATATCCCTCCATTAATTTCTTTGATTTTTATTTGAATTTTAAAGATTTAAAATGAATTAAATCAAATAAAATTAAATAAAAATGGAAAAATTAATTTTAAATCTTGAAATAAATTGTGGGACACGTGGGAGGCATGGTAAAGCTGAACCAAGTGGAAAAAGTGGGCCCCTTTTGTCAAAAATGAAGTTTCAAGGATAATTGACTTTGGCCCTTTCACAAAAATTTCCCAACTTCTCCAATGCATATCTTGCTCAATTTTGAAGCTATGAACATGTTCTTGGACATTTTGGAAAGGTCTTGAAGTCCTCTAACCAATGCCTTTGGTCCCATGTCATTTTGATTTACCAATATCATGTTATGGTCTTTGACTTAAAGTGCCTTTTTGTTGACTTTTGAAAATGACCTATAATGTTGAAATTGATAACTTTTTGTGAGAGGATTTCTTGGACTTGGAATGTGAAGATGAGTTGTAGGAAATGTCTTCCCCTTCAAAATGAGAATTGGATGGGATTTTTCTGATGAACCATGAAAAATTTATGCCTTGGTCAAGGTACAGTTGACTTTTCAGCTGTCCAAAAATAGAAACTTTTGACACCTTGATGATTTTTGAGCCATGCTTGAGGAATCATGATCAAGATTTGACCAAATGATGATTGTGGCTTCAAAATAAGATGTTGACCAAAAATTTTGACTTTTGACTGCCAAATGACCATTTTGCCCCTACAGTTGATTGTGAAGCAATTAGGGTTTTTGACTGTGCAACTTGACCTTGTGAGCCTTGAAACTTGACATGTAGGTGCTTGACAATGTTTATAGGCATGTGGGACTTGATTGGAATATTGAAAACCTCAACTTCCTTGAAGGAACCAAAACCTTAATTTTGACTGGCTTAGGAGGATGGTTGACTGTGCAATCCTTGGAGTAGCCTTGAACCATTTGAGGTGATGCTTGGCAAAACTTTTGAAGAATATGGGAGGGAAAATTTTGGGGTACAACAGTTGCCCCTGTTCAATCTTCTTAGACCTGAGGATGTAGATTGGCTTGTGTGCCTTTCGTGATCCGAGGGTGGAAGATGATTGAACACTAGAGTGCCCAGAAATTTGCACTCACATAGTAGAGTATCAACAGTGTGATGTCGGGAATGGGCTTACAGATGCCATTTGGAGAGATGATGGGTAGGAGGATGGGCTTATAGATGCCATCTGGAAGTGTGACAGAACCTTGTCGGGAATGGGCTTATAGATGCCATTTGGAACTGTAATGGATAGTTGAATCTGAATAAGAAATAGAATAGCTTCCGTGTCTGGGGCATATCTAGTCTATATCTAATTGCTGACGTCTGAACGAGTAGTAGAATGACCGCCGGGTATGGGGTATATCCATACTGCATGAGTAACAGAATGTCATCTGAATCTGGATCGTATCTGGACTGAACAATAGAATAGCATCCGGGATGGAGCATCTCTAAGTTGTCTTTAGAAGTTTGAATCTGAATAAGCAATAGAATAGCGCCCGGATCTGGAGCATCTCTAAGCTATATCTCAAAGGAAATCTGGAATAAGTATCAGAACGTCGCCATGCCTGGGTCACATCTGAACTATCTTTAGAAAGAGTCCTGAATAAGCAAGAAAACAGCATCCATATCTGGAGCATGTCTAAGCTATCTCTGAAAGGAAATCTGGAATGAGTATCAGAACCTCGCCATGCCTGGGTCACATCTGAACTATATCTAGAAGGAGTCTTGAATAAGCAAAAGAACAGCATCCATATCTGGAGCATTTCCAAGCTATCTCTGAAAGGGAATCTGGAATGAGTATCAGAACATCGCCATGCCTGGGTCACATATGAACCATATCTAGAAGGAGTCTAGAGTAAGAAAAAGAACAGCATCCATATCTGGAGCATTTCCAAGCTATCTCTGAAAGGAAATCTGGAATGAGTATCAGAACGTCGCCATGCCTGGGTCACATCTGAACCATATCTAGAAGGAGTCTTGAATAAGCAAAAGAACAGCATCTATATCTGGAGCATTTCCAAGCTATCTCTGAAAGGAAATCTGGAATGAGTATCAGAACGTCGCCATGCCTGGGTCACATCTGAACCATATCTAGAAGGAGATCTCTGAATAAACAATAGAACAGCCTCCGTGTCCGGAGCATCTCTAAGTTATATCTGAGAAGAAATCGGGAATAAGTATCAGAACGTCGCCATGCCTGGGTCACATCTGAACCATATCTAGGAAGGAATTTTGAATAAGCAAAAGAACAGCATCCATATCTGGAGCATTTCCAAGCTATCTCTGAAAGGAAATCTGGAATGAGTATCAGAACTTCGCCATGCCTGGGTCACATCTGAACCATATCTAGAAGGAGTCTTGAATAAGCAAAAGAACAGCATCCATATCTGGAGCATTTCCAAGCTATCTCTGAAAGGAAATCTGGAATGAGTATCAGAATGTCGCCATGCCTGGGTCACATCTGAACCATATCTAGAAGGAGTCTTGAATAAGCAAAAGAACAGCATCCATATCTGGAGCATTTCCAAGCTATCTCTGAAAGGAAATCTGGAATAAGTATCAGAACGTCGCCATGCCTGGGTCACATCTGAACCATATCTAGAAGGAGATCTCTGAATAAACAATAGAACAGCCTCCGTGTCCGGAGCATCTCTAAGTTATATCTGAGAAGAAATCTGGAATAAGTATCAGAACGTCGCCATGCCTGGGTCACATCTGAACCATATCTAGGAAGGAATTTTGAATAAGCAAAAGAACAACATCCATATCTGGAGCATTTCCAAGCTATCTCTGAAAGGAAATCTGGAATGAGTATCAGAACGTCGCCATGCCTGGGTCACATCTGAACCATATCTAGAAGGAGTCTTGAATAAGCAAAAGAACAGCATCCATATCTGGAGCATTTCCAAGCTATCTCTGAAAGGAAATCTGGAATGAGTATCAGAACGTCGCCATGCCTGGGTCACATCTGAACCATATCTAGAAGGAGTCTTGAATAAGCAAAAGAACAGCATCCATATCTGGAGCATTTCCAAGCTATCTCTGAAAGGAAATCTGGAATGAGTATCAGAACGTCGCCATGCCTGGGTCACATCTGAACCATATCTAGAAGGAGATCTCTGAATAAACAATAGAACAGCCTCCGTATCCGGAGCATCTCTAAGTTATATCTGAGAAGAAATCTGGAATAAGTATCAGAACGTCGCCATGCCTGGGTCACATCTGAACCATATCTAGAAAGGAATTTTGAATAAGCAAATGAACAACATCCATATCTGGGGCGTTTCCAAGCTATATCTTTAATCTTTTTAACGTAGACATGCCTGACCAGATACAGGTATCGAATCCACAATCAATCGCTCACGGACATGCCCTGGCTAGATACAGGAATCGAATCTGGGATTGCGATAGTTGATAGTAATCATCTTTGTATTGACCTTTCCTGAAAAAAGGCAAAACATTAGTTATATGCAATGTCATGGTGCATGGAATGCGCGGTGTCATGACGTTTATAACCAATGGGATTGTAGAATGTGATGTTTATATCATGTATGAAAATGTGATGTTTGCGAATGTATTTTTTGTCTAGGAAAATAAATCCTTGACGAATGCTGGGAGCTAATCCTGGGCTGATGTTTGAAGAGTAGAGAATTCTTCATTTCCGCTGGGGAAAATGATTGCAAGGATAAACCGGTAGGAGGAGATGACCCTGTTGGGGAATAAGCTTGGAGAGATTACTCTGCGGGGAAAATTACTCTAGCGATCTTGCTGGGGAAAATACTCTGTGGGAAGAGAGGTACTTTGCTGAGATGTTGTATGAGAACTCCGCTGGGGATACCATTGTTGAGTTACGCTTTGGCGATTTGAGGAACTCCGCTGGGGATAGGAAGACTTCGCCGAGGACGACCTTTCGGTGGCAATTAGCTGAGGATAACCTAGTTATAAGCTCTGGCGAAGAATAACCTTCTGAATAAAGACGGGGAGAGATATGCTCTGCAAAGGATAAGCTTCCAGAATCTACTGGGGATAAGCTTCCTACTAGGGAGATTGATTCAACTCTCCTAGGGAGACTTTGGACTGTACTGGGGAGGGGCTCCGCTGGATGTCTAGATTCCGCCGGAGAACAATCTTAGATCAAGACTGTCGGGGATGCTTGTTGAGGATGTTTGTAGACTCCGCTGAGGAATGTTGAGATCTTCTGGGGGTAATCCAACTTCCTTAAGGCTGACGGAGTATAACTCTGCTCGGGGAGAGTATCGTGACCTGCTGGAGATATTGTGCCTTGTAGGGCTTATGGGAATCCAACTCTGCTTGGGGAGAATTGTTGAATCTTGGCTCGCTCTCTGGGGAATTAAGGCATCTTGGTTGTTCTTCATCCGAACTTACCTTGGTACCTTGGTGGACAGAGCAATTAGATCGCTTAGACGACTCATTATTACCCCAGTTTCAGTGGGAGAAGGCACCTGTGGGGGTAATTGACAAATCTTCTGGTAGACAGGTGACGAGATGCCAGGACATAGTCGTATGCTTTGATCCCTAATTTTTGCCTGGACCGCCCTTTCAGGTTTTCAGTCCACTGGGATACCCGTTTTTTCCCAAGCCGCCTTTTCAGGTTTTCGACTTGCCGGGTGTACAGATTTTTTTTCATTTCATCCCTTATTTTTGCCCGAACCCTTTTGGTTCATCGGGAAGCCCTTATTTTTGCCTAGGTATGTCAACCTAGCGGGTCTTTGATTATGCGTAGTATTTTTTCGACTATGTCCATGCTCTCAGGATGTAGGGAGATTCCCCTGTTATTGATATTGCGTTGCCGTACCACTAGAAGATGTCTGATCAGGCAAGATTCGTTGTCGGAATGCCCCAGGTGATCCAGATGGAGATTTTCCCCAAGCTGGTTGGCCTTTTAAGAGATTCTCCGAATCTTGATTTAACTGCCCCAGATGATGGACAATGATCATGCCTTCCCCTTGGTTGGGAGTGCTTTTTCCCATAAGATATTCTTCGTGCGAATTTCTTTGCTGTTCAAACAAATAGTCATATGTGCAAGCAATGTTATTTCAAAAATGCAAAGATTATGTCTGTCTTGAAGATTTTGAAAAATGCATTTTTTCATAAAAAACAAGTGAATTTTGTAAATCGTGATGTCAACTCGTTATTTTGCCGCAAGCCTTAAGGAGTCAGGATACCTTTCGTAACAGTATGCCTTCGAACTAACCCATGCTTCAGCTAGGACTTTTAAGGGTTGTAGCGTGGCCTGTTTCACGGTTTAAGAAACAAAGGATAAAGGCTAAAATTTATTTGTACCCACCCGTTCTTCGTGATGTTCTTCCAACCTAAACTCAGCTAATCGTGCGTTAGACCTTATTGAGTCTTTGCTTTGATATAGTGATGGTTCGGATACTGACAGTTTATTTTGACCAGGCAGTCATTTCTTTGTTGAGGGTTTGTAGGACCTCTTTCTTTTTTATTTTGTTATCCCTATTTTTTTTTGCCTGTACTGTTTCTTTTGTGGAATTACAGTCAGCGGGATGCCCCAGTTTTGCAAGTCTCCTTCATAGGTTTTGACTTAATGGGCGTTAATTTTGAGGGGTAATGACTGTCTGTCTTTATGATTATTCGGAACCATCACTATTTTTTGTTTTGTGAGGACCTCTTTGGTGCTATTCGTTGTGCACTTGGATCAACTGAGAGAACTACCCTGCCCCAGGTTATGATTAAGGGTTTTAATTTTCGAAAAGAAAAACTCCTACTTCTTTGGCTCGAAGGGGTTGACGAGGGATTATCTTCCTTATAACTCCAGTGTTTAGGAATTGAAACAATGCCTGTACCTCATCAGCGGGGTTCGTTCAAAAGCATACTGTAAATCGTGGTATCGTTTTCGTCATCCTCCCTCAAGAGGCTTAGCATTATTAATTGAGAGTTGATCATCACAAAAATATGAAAACAATTTGCATATAGTAAATACGAAATAATTACTTCAAAACAGACATGTGTAATGCATTAATGAAATAACAACGTTTGACATGATAATTGTTTGAACAATCAAAAGAAAATTAAAACTTGAAAATTCTAATGGACAAAGAGTCTTCTCATCTCAGGACTTGTCACTTCAAATGGTGAATCTCGCAGGGATAGTAGAAGAACTCGACCTGACCATCTGGGGTGAATTCCACAGCTCCTTCATCAATCAGGCTTTGGATTTTGTACCTTAACTTCCAACAGTCGTCAGTACCATGCCCCGGGCTGTTAGAATGGTATGCACACCTGGCCCCAGGATTATAGTTGGGTGAAGAAGTCTTAGTATTAGGGTGAGGTCCTATCAACGTCACCAGATTCAACTTCAACAGGTGTTGCAAAGCTTGGGACAGCGACGTGTTGAGCTGGGTGAATTGCCTCCTGGGCTTGTCTGGCTTACGCTGATCAACCTGTTGCTCTGGGAGAGGTTGTGGTTGGACCTGTGAAGTGGTAGCAATTTGGAGAGGTCTATTCTTCACCATACCAGACCCTTGTCCTCTTGGAAGCTGATCAATGACCTGGTCCCTGACTTGGACTGTTTTCTTCATGTTGTATCTCCCTTGGTGAAGCTGGTTGACCATGGCTTTCAACTCTTCTTGCTCCCGAGCCAAACCTTGGATAAGGGCCATCTGCCCCAGCATCTGAGTCCTCATTGCACTACCTCAGCTTGCATACGTTTCAGCTGTTCGTCCTTATCATCTTCGGGACTTTTCTTGGCCAAGTTCCCCATGAGGAGTGTCCTCAACTCTTCCTGCCCCTTGGATAGGCTTAAGAAGATCTCCCTGAACTGAGTCTCTTGAGCATGAAGACCCTGGTTATCTTGTTGGGAAGCCTTTGCTGAAATAAACAGCGAAGAAGGTGAGTGACCTGTACAAAGGGTACCTGTTATGCAATGATATGTATGTATGCATGCGATGTTTTCAAGGATCTCGTGGGGTAAACAAGAAAAGTTGTTAGGATTTGAATTTCGTAGCTTGATTGAAGGAACTTCATGTTGTTGAGAGTCCTTCTTCAAGAGTCAAGGCTCACCATATCTAGTGGGTCATAGCCCCTGACTCAAGTCATTAACCTGGCTAGAGGAAAATAAATCCCCTTTGCCCTTTGCTAGACATTCTGGTTCATCATGACCTGCATCACAAACCCTTGAGATCCTTGAAATGGATTAGTCCTTATGTAGGATGCATGCAATGGTATGATGTTATGCTATGCATGAAGTGATGTAAGTAGGCCCTGTCATGAGTCCCAATTAAGGACTGTAAACAAAACCTGCAAGGAACCCGTGTTGTTAGATAACAAGTATGCAAGTAGTTCAAGTACGAAGGCACACAAGTCACACAAGACAACCCTTAGAGTTTAGGCCAGCATGAAGTTCAGGTACTACCCTCTTTCAGTTTCGTTGGTTAAGACCTGTCCTATCAAAAGTAACCGGGTTCTAGAGGATCCCAATATCACTGACTACCCTCAATCGGTCATAACTCCAGCGTCGCAATCTTTTCTTGTGGCCAGAACCATCACGAGAGTTTAGCCTCAATGGGTGTAGCATACTGCTACTATTATATGGCCAAGTTGGGTCACATTAGGGTTCTAAGGTCGGTTGGTGCTTAATGACTCCTCAGAAGACCCATGTTCTCCTCGTTGCAACACAAGGGATATCGGTACAGACCAAGGTGCCACACCAACGTAGCCACTGCTTCACCCGTGTCGGTCTACGCCGGACAGGTCCCTCACAGCTTATGCTACCTAAAAGGGTATCCCCAGATCCGGGTTAGGATCTATGAAACTCCGATGCAAAAACCCACAAATATAAAGCAATCAAAGCAAAGAAATTGAAAACATAAGTATGATCTAATCCTAAGGTACACCTCACTTCAACATCCCCAGCAGAGTCGCCAGTTCTGTGATCGGTGGATCTGGAACTGACTGTTTTTAGCTGGTTTCGCGAAATGTCGCGGTAAGCAAGAGTCGCCACCGTCTTTTATTTTCTCCAACAAGGAAAGGACAAAAGCACAGCAAAATTCCTTATGAGATATGTTTCTCGGTTCGAGAGGTAGATTTATAGAAAGGGAAGGTGTTAGCACCCTTTCTATCCGTGGTTATCCACGGGCTCTTAGGTACTTGCTCTTATGTTTTCAAAAATGTTTGCTTTTCAAAATGTAAGTGGGTTTGAAAAAGTTTCTTTGAAATATTTCTGAATAACTCTTGTATCTGTCCTCAAGAGTGTTTGAAAAATTTGTTTTGAAAGCTTTTGAAAGTGTAAGGTGTGAAAAGTATTTTGTTTGTTTTTGAAAAGAGCAAGTATTTATGAGTCATCTACCTACCCTACGGAATTAAGTTGTGTAAGTGTCCTTTAGGTAGTGCCATCCCACCATTGAGAGGTAGGTAGCACCACCGTTGGAGGTGTTCGGGTCAATTCGATTGTAGGGACAGTGTGGTCACCGAAGCAACAGTAGGACACCTTAGAAGCTACCCTTATGTCCTTGATCCTTTTTTTTAATCCGAGGCAACCGTTTCGAGGCAACTGTTTCGAGGCAACTGTTTCGAGGCAACTGTTTCGAGGCAACTGGATCATGGACATAAGGACCGCTAAAACATCCTATACTTGACGACCACGTTTCGAAGGCAACAAGTGAGGCGTACCCTAGAAGTGGTGTGTGCATTGTGTGTTGTATTCATGTTATGTTTGTCTTTGTAATTAGTGAGCTACGAGTTGTTTTTATTTACATACATTCTTTCATGCAAGTTTAGCAGTTAAGGGGTGCAGAAAGTAAATTGCGGAAAAATAAATCCTACGCTATTACAAGGCGCGGGTCTATACATCGCCAAAAATTACAAAGACCCGTTTTTTAGTAAATAAGTACGGAAATTAAATAAAGCGATAAACCTATTTAACTATTACATTCTTGAGGGCAATTACATAATAATCAAATAAAGTAAATGCGCGCGAATAAAATAATCGGGAACGTTCTAAGGGTGTTGACCCTTTTAAGAAAAGAAATTGAATTTTTTTTGGTCTTCTTTGTAATTAAAATGAAATTAAAGCTAATTAATGACTAATTAATTAATTAATTGAAAGAAAATATTTTTTTGTTTTTTATGTTTTTATGAAATAAAATTAAAAGTGAACTTCACCTAATTCTAGATCTATTTTAATTATTTAAGAAAAGGAATTAAACTTGCCTAATTAAACTATTTTGGTTAATATTTATTTACAAAATAAAATAATAATAATAATAATGATGTAATTCTATTTTTTTTTAATTTTTTATGAAAATATGTTAATTAAGTTAATTTGTTAATAATAATAATAAAAATAAAAAAGGTTAGAAATTAAAATAATAGAAAAACAAAACAAAATAAAAAAAAGGAAGTAAAACCAAGGGGGGTGTGGGATGAAATTTGGAGGTGTTGAATTGAGAATTGTGGCCCATTTGAACAAGGCATGTATGACTTTTTTGATCGCCTACAACATGCTTGACTCCAGACCATGGTGTTCCTTTCTTTTTGTCCCCTGGATCTGCCTTGGATGACACTTGGCTTGTTGGGATATGAGGTTTATAGTGTTCCTCTTTTGAGAATCTGCATATGAAAGCAATAAAAAAAATAGTGTGGAAATTATAAAGGGACCTGGGAAGAACTTACAGCGCGGTATGAGCCTCAGGACTTGGCAAAGGTTGCTTTAGCTTCAGAGTGTGGCAAAGAATAGAACCACGTGCTTGTTTTGATCTGAAGATGCTCGCAACTATGTTTTAGAACTCTCACTTTTTGAATAATTTTTGGTTTTGCTCTTGGCCTTTTCTGCACACACTATTTTCTTTTTTGAATGAGGTTGGGAAGGCTTGTATATATAGTAATGTAATGTGTATCCATCCAAATAATGGTCATTAAGTTTATGCAATTATGTTCTTGATTTCTTCCATAACCAACATTGAACCACTTGCCATATTTGTGAAAATTTGAATTTTCTTGCTTGGAATAGGCCTTGCACGAATTTGGAATGTGTTTCAAGGTGCATCAAAGCTATTCAACACAAAATATATCCCTCCATTAATTTCTTTGATTTTTATTTGAATTTTAAAGATTTAAAATGAATTAAATCAAATAAAATTAAATAAAAATGGAAAAATTAATTTTAAATCTTGAAATAAATTGTGGGACACGTGGGAGGCATGGCCAAGCTGAACCAAGTGGAAAAAGTGGGCCCCTTTTGTCAAAAATGAAGTTTCAAGGATAATTGACTTTGGCCCTTTCACAAAAATTTCCCAACTTCTCCAATGCATATCTTGCTCAATTTTGAAGCTATGAACATGTTCTTGGACATTTTGGAAAGGTCTTGAAGTCCTCTAACCAATGCCTTTGGTCCCATGTCATTTTGATTTACCAATATCAAGTTATTGTCTTTGACTTAAAGTGCATTTTTGTTGACTTTTGAAAATGACCTATAATGTTGAAATTGATAACTTTTTGTGAGAGCATTTCTTGGACTTGGAATGTGAAGATGAGTTGTAGGAAATGTCTTCCCCTTAAAAATGAGCATTGGATGGGATTTTTCTGATGAACCATGAAAAAGTTATGCCTTGGTCAAGGTACAGTTGACTTTTCAGCTGTCCAAAAATAGAAACTTTTGACACCTTGATGATTTTTGAGCCATGCTTGAGGAATCATGATCAAGATTTGACCAAATGATGATTGTGGCTTCAAAATAAGATGTTGACCAAAAATTTTGACTTTTGACTGCCAAATGACCATTTTGCCCCTA
This sequence comes from Vicia faba, assembly GCA_948472305.1. NCBI lineage: Eukaryota > Viridiplantae > Streptophyta > Magnoliopsida > Fabales > Fabaceae > Vicia > Vicia faba. The sequence continues at coordinate 1,046,308,589 of OX451737.1, forward strand.
CAGTTGATTGTGAAGCAATTAGGGTTTTTGACTGTGCAACTTGACCTTGTGAGCCTTGAAACTTGACATGTAGGTGCTTGACAATGTTTATAGGCATGTGGGACTTGATTGGAATATTGAAAACCTCAACTTCCTTGAAGGAACCAAAACCTTAATTTTGATTGGCTTAGGAGGATGGTTGACTGTGCAATCCTTGGAGTAGCCTTGAACCATTTGAGGTGATGCTTGGCAAAACTTTTGAAGAATATGGGAGGGCAAATTTTGGGGTACAACAGCTGCAAAGAAGGAAATCAATGTTGTGTACGGGGCAAGGGCCCGTACCAAGAAGAATGATCATCCATCTGTTAATGCTGTCTGAATCTCTAATCCAACTCCTACTCCAAGACCATCTGTAAATCATCAACATTTTGAAACTCCGAGAAGATAATTTACGAGGTTAGGCATGTCACTGTCTCAAGCCTTACAACATTTTCTCAAGGCTAATTTGGTGACATTACGCAGTCCTTCTGCCAACCCTGATACCTCTTCACCAAAGTATAATTCGAACGCTAAATATGCTTACCACTCAAGCAGCCTCAGCCATGAGACTAACCCGTGTTGGGCCTTAGTGAATAAAATTCAGGATTTGATTGATAACAAAACTATTGAGTTTGATCCTCCTCCAAATCCGAATGTAATCACCGCACCTATGCCGAAGCATGACAAGGGTGTTAATGTTGTTGAAGATACAATTTTTGTTGCCTCTATTGAAGAATTGACTACTCCGCTGAACATCATCAAAAAGAATTTGATGAAAGCTGGGATCTTCCCCAGCTGTGTAAAAGACTATGTGTGTTATACAAGACAACTCAATGGATGCGAAGGTCTGAAGAAAGGCATTCAAAGCCTAATGGATAGCCACAAAATTCTATTTTAGAAGACCCCGCTTGCCAAAATTCTGACTGATAAATGTGAAGATCTCTCCATAATAACCATCTCAAACAAGCCTCTTAGGGTCACCTCCAAAGGTCCTATTACGATTTCAAATGAACCCACTATTTCCCCCTTAATAATTACAAATCCTGGACCAATTCCCTATTCTTCAAACAAGGCAGTGCCATGAAACTATGGTGTTGAGGTGTTTTATCATGTGATTAAACAAGATGCTTGGATCGAAGAAGAAAAAGCTGATGATATTGATAACATAACTGGCTCAAGAAAAGTAACCAGAACTGGGAGAATATTTTCACCCAATATCTCACCACCAGTTGTTAAAAATGTGCCCATCTGCATTACTGCTGCCAAGATAAGTACTGATACAAGGGGGAAGGAGAAGGTTGTTGAGCCGATCGTGACAGAAATACCAGCAAAGGACATTGTTGATGGAGAACCCTTCACTCGTGAGATGGACGAGATCTTGAAGATGATAAAAAGAAGTGACTTCAAGATTGTGGAATAGTTAGGGCAAACCCCTTCTAAGATTTCAATGTTGTCCTTGCTACTTTGTTCTGATTCCCATGCTCGAACAATAATCAAATTCCTGAAAAAGGATCATGTCCCCCATGAGACCATAACAGACCAATTTTAGAATTTCGTGGCTAGCCTGACGGCTGGTAATGGCTTGGGATTTTCAGATGCTGACCTAACACCGCTTGGGAAGAATCACAATAAAGCTCTACATGTTTCTGTTGAGTGCAAAGGAACCACCTTAGCACATGTTCTAGTCGACATTGGTTCTTCTCTGAACGTACTACCCAAGGGGGCATTAGACCGTATTGACTGTGAAGGCGTAGTCTTGAAACCTAGTGATATCATTGTGAGGGCCTTTGACAGATCAAAAAGGACTGTTCATGGAGAAGTAGATCTTCCAAATAAGGTGGGCTCCCAAATCTTCAACTCCAACTTCTACATTATGGATATCTGTCCTGCCTATTCTTGTCCGTTGGGTCGCCCGTGGATCCATAAAGTTGGGGCAGTAACCTCAACTCTCCATCAAAAGCTTAAATATCATGTCAAGGGAAGAATTGTAATCGTCTGTGGTGAGGAAGAGTTTATGGTGAGCCATCTCAACTCGTTCAAATAAGTAGAGATGGATGGAGAATTCACTAAGACCCGATGTTAAGCCTTTAAAGTCATTCCACCGATGGTTGCTACTACCAAATGTTCCTCTGATGAGTCCAAAGCTGTTAAGGCCATGCCGAAGATGGTTTCAGTCAAAGATGCTCGTGCTGCAATTGAAGAAGGAAGTTGTGATATGTGGGGACAACTCCTTGATATCCCATTTAAAGAGAACAAGTTTGATTTGGGCTTCACCGTCAAGGTTCAGAAGGAAGTGAGGCATGCTCGTGCTGGAAATCCACCTCTCCGCATTGGAAGCCATGAAGTTAATGTTGTGGGTGATTCAGATGAAGAAGTTGCATTTGAAGATTGGGTGTATCCAACTACAAAGGAGCTGAAGAATTGGTATGCCAAGGACTTTATGCCCATCTCCTTCCTTGGGGAGTAATCTACTTGTTTATTGATTTCCTTTCAATTCAAGAACATTTTGTCTGTAATATTTAACAATGACTTTTAAGCCATGTGCCTGGCCCGGGGCACTTTGGTCCATTTGTCAAGGGTTTTATTTATGTTCATCTAATCATATGATCATTCAATACAAATAATTGGACTCTTTTGCATTCAAATATTTGTGTTCATTGTCTTTCTTTTCCTTCAAATACATTTTTCAAAATAGCCATGTATCTTATATGCACACACACACACACACACACATTCTTGCAGGTCCTCATCCACTCTGGATCCTATTGCTAATGACTCTACTATTGCCGACTATGACTTCGAATTTCCAATCAACCAAGCCGAAGAGGAAGGCGAGGAAGATTGTGAAATACTGGGAGAACTAGCCAGACTTCTTTTACAAGAGGAAAAAGCTATTCAGTTGCACGAAGAGTTAGTTGAAGTCATCAATATGGGTATTGAGGCAGATAAGAAGGAAGTCAAGATCGGAGCTAACTTGGAAAGCAGTGTCAAGAGCAGGTTGGTTCAAATGTTGCATGATTATGTGGAAGTATTTTCTTGGTCTTATGAAGATATGCCTGGTTTGGATACCGACATTGTAGTTCATCATCCGCCGACAAAAGAAGACTGCCTTCCTGTCAAACAAAAGGTTCGCCGCATGAGGCCTGATATGTATGAAAAGATAAAAGCTGAAGTGATGAAACAATTTGATATAGGGTTTCTAGCTGTGACATCTTATCCCCAATGGGTTGCCAATGTGGTGCCCGTGCCAAAGAAAGATGAAAAAGTTCGCATGTGCGTAGACTATAGGGATCTGAATAGGGTAAGCCCTAAGGATGACTTCCCTCTACCACACATTGACATCTTGGTCGATAATACTGCTCAGCATAAAGTCTTCTATTTTATGGATGGTTTCTCCGGATATAATCAGATAAGGATGGCTTCTGAATACATGGAGAAGACTACTTTCGTTACACAATGGGGCACCTTTTACTATAAGGTCATGCCGTTCGGATTGAAGAATGCAGGGGCAACATATCAAAGAGCTATGGTAGCTTTGTTTCATGATATGATCCATCATGAAATAGAGGTATATGTGGATGATATGATTTCCAGATCACAAACAGAATAGGAACATCTCGATCACCTGTACAAACTATTCGAAAGGTTAAAAAAGTGCAAGTTGAGGTTAAACCCTAACAAGTGCACATTTGGAGTACGATCTGGAAAGCTTCTAGGTTTTGTTGTCAGCAATAAAGGCATTGAATTTGATCCTGCCAAGGTGAAGGCCATCCAGGAAATGCCATTCCCCCACTCTGAAAAGGAAGTTAGAGGATTCTTGGGTTGTCTCAATTACATCGCCCGCTTCATATCTCACTCGACTGCTACTTGTGAGCCAATCTTCAAACTCTTGAAGAAAGATCACGTAGTCAGATGGAATGATGAATGTCAAGCAGCCTTCGACAAAATCAAAGAATATCTACAAGAGCCTCATATTATCATGCCTCCAGTGGAAGGAAGACCCTTGATCATGTACTTGACAGTATTAGAGAACTCTATGGGGTGCGTTTTGGGCCAACATGACGAGTTTGGCCAAAAAGAGCATGCTATTTATTACCTGAGCAAAAAGTTTACCGACTATGAAACTAGATATTCACTTCTCAAGAGAAAATGATACGCTCTAGAATGGGTTGCTCACCGGCTAAGATAGTATATGTTGACTCATACCACTATGTTGATTTCTAAGATGGACCCAATCAAGTACATTTTCGAGAAACCTTCCCTTTCTGGACGGACAGCTAGATGGCAAATGATCTTAACTGTGTATGACATTCAATAAACAATGCAGAAAGCCATTAAAGGAAGCGTACTAGCAAATCATTTGGACCATCAAGCTGTGGATGATTATCATTCTATGAACTTTGACTTCCCAGATGAGAACATCATGCTAGTGACCGAGTGTGTGAAATCTGGACCGTATGATGGACCTGAACAAGGATACCGATCAACTATGGTCTTCGATGGGGCTTCCAACTCCTTGGGTAACGAAATTAGTGTTGTGATCTTCCATCCTAAAGGTTGCCACACTCCTTTCACTGCCAGTCTATGCTTCGATTGCACGAACAACATGGCCGAATATGAAGCGTGCATCTTGGGTCTGAAAGCTGCCATTGACTTGAGGATCAAGCATTTGAATGTGTTTGGGGATTCCGCTCTAGTGATTAGCCAAGTAAAAGAGGATTGGGATACTAAGCACCCTAATCTCATCCCTTATAAGGAACTTGTGTTATCCCTGATTCCCTAGTTCAAAGAGATCACTTTTGAGCACTTCTATAGGGAAGAAAATCAGCTAGCCGATGCTTTGGCCACCATGTCTTTAATGTTCCAGATCATATGGGACAATGAAGCCCCTATGATTACAATTGAAAGATTTGACGAGCCTGCACATTGCTGTGAGCTTGACACTGGCACGGAAAAGCCATGGTACCATGTGGTGATGAGATATCTTGAAGCACAAGAGCATCCAGAGGGAGCATCTATCAATTATAGAAAGTTCTTACGAAGATTTTCAGATAAATTCTTCTTAAGTAACAGAATATTGTACAAACGCAACCATGATTCAACTCTACTCCGATGTGTGGACAAGAAGGAGGCAGCGGAAATTATGGAAGACATGCACGATGGTCTCTTTGGTACTCACTCAAGTGGACATACGATGGCTAAGAAGATCTTGAGAGCTGGCTACTATTGGTCAACAATGGAGACTAATTGCCATCAACATTCAAGAACTTGTCACAAATGCTAAATATATGCTGACAAGGTCCATGTTCCTCCTATCCCTCTGAATGTTATGACCGCTCCATGGCCATTTGCAATGTGGGGCGTTGATATGATTGGAGAAATCAAGCCAACCGCTTCCAATGGACATCGCTTCATTCTGGACGCTATTGACTATTTCACCAAATGGGTCGAAGCCGCCTCATTTGCCTCAGTTACCAAGAACGTGGTAGCCAGATTCATCAAACATAACCTTATCTGCCACTATGGTATCCCCGGAAGGATCATCACTGACAATGCGACTAACCTCAACAATGCTATGATTACTGAACTTTGCACTCAGTTCAAGATCAAGCATCACAATTCTTCTCTATATAGACCTAAAATGAATGGCGCAGTCGAAGCGGCCAACAAAAACATTAAGAAGATTGTGCAGAAGATGGTAGTAACCTATAAGGATTGACATGAGATGTTACCGATTTCTCTACATGGCTACCGCACTTCAGCTAGAACATCAACTGGGGCAACTCCCTTTTCTCTAGTCTATGGCATGGAAGTTGTTTTTCCAGTAGAAGTTCAGATTCCCTCACTAAGGATCATGATTGAGGCAGGTTTAGGCGAAGACGAGTGGGTTCAAACAAGATTGGATCAGTTGAACTTGATTGATGAGAAGCGACTGGCTGCTATTTGTCATGGTCAGACGTACCAAAAACAGATGATCAAGGCTTTCAACAATAAGATCAAGCCTCGAGTATCTCAAGTTGGCAACTTGGTGATAAAGCGCATCATTCTTCCATAAGGCGACCCCAGAGGCAAATGGACTCCCACCTACGAAGGGACATTTGTTGTCAAGATAGTTTTCTCTGGCGGTGCCATGATGCTGACTACCATTGATGGTGAAGACTTCCCACATCCTATAAACATGGACATAGTTAAAAAATACTATGCATAATAGACTCGCTAGGTTGACACACCTAGGAAAATAAGGGCATCCCGGCAAACCAAAAGGTTTGGGCAAAAGTTAGGGATATATGCAAAACATTATACACCCGACAAGTTGAAAACTCGAAAGGGCGACTTAGGCAAAAATGGGTATTCTGGTGGGCTGAAAACCCGAAAGGGCGATCCAGTCAAAAGTTAAGGATTGAAAGCGTATGAATATGTCCCATGGAATCACCACAGTCAACTTTATCACCAAGGTCCGAGTTCAAACGGTCCAAGATCAATCCAACCAACTTCTGTCAACGGCAAGGGGCATTCGAAGACATTGGGGAAATATTAGAGTTGGAATGCAACGAGATCATTTCACATGGCTATTTGTTTTGTTTTCAATCTTTGTTTTCCTTTCGACGATTTCCTCTTACTAGGATTTCTTTCCTTGTTTTGAATGCAAACTTGTCCAAAGACTAAAATTGAATGAACATATGCATATGAACATAATTAAAACTGTTGGGCACATATGACATAAGCATTAACAAGCACCTTTTTAATGTATATGGAATATCCCCACAGATTTATTCCATTAACATCATCCTCAATAAAGTTACTCACAAAGTCTCTATGCATAAGATAATCTCTAGCCAAAAGTCCCAATCTCTTGACAACTCTCTCTCCTCAGCTAAGTTGATCCTACAAGTAGAAGCCTTGTGAACATTTTCCTCAAAGAACTCGCCTCGTCAGCAGTTCGTCAAGTATTCATCAATAGGGATTATTTCCCCAACATACAACAATCAAGGAATCACAAAATTCCCCAGCTGAGTACAAAATTCCCCAGCTTAGCCTGTCTTCCCTAACTTAGCCTTTTATCCCCAAGCTGAGTTTGTTCTCCCCGATTGAGCTACATTCTCCAGCTTGAGTTTTCCTTTCATACTATTGCAAATATTAGGGCCACAACCCCTAATCCACAGTAAGGTCGTCAACAAAACCTTTACTATCTCCAAAAGATACCATGAAGCCTGGACCCGACCAGATATTAGCATAATCTTCAAGTTACTATGAAGCCTGGACTTGACCAGATAATAATGTAATCTTTCAAATACTATGAAACCTGGACCCGACCAAATAATATTTTAACTCTTCAAGGATATAGAAGCACCTGGGCTCAGCCAGACCAAGGTTTAACTTCTTGTCCCCAGTAGAGTTTGCCTCTACCCTAACAAGTTATTGTGAAGCCTCGATCCGACCAGATAGCAATTCCCTTCAGAAATTTGTTGTAAAACCTGGAATCCGACCAGATAACAACTAAATCCCCATGCAATTTATTGTTAAACCTGGACCCGGCCAGATAACAACTAACTACGATCCCCAGAGATACACTATGAATCCTGGACACGACCAGATAATAGTATAACTTTTCCAAAACCATGAAGCCTGGACCCGACCAGATAGTAGTTACCACTTCAAGTTACTGGGAAGCCTGTACCCAACTAGATATTATTTCAACTTCATCTGCCCAGTTACTGCAAAGCCTGGACCCGACCAGATAACAGTTAACTTCCTTATCCCTAGCAAGTTGTTGTGAAGCCTAGACCCGACCAGATAACAATTCAATTTCAAAGAGATTTTCTACAAAGCCTATAATTCTACCAGATAGTAGTTAATTTGTTCTTCCCCAGTAAGTTACCGTGAAGCCTGGATCCTACCATATAGCAGTTGACTTCTTCATCCTCAATAAATTGTGAAGCCTGGATCCGACCAGATAACAGCTGACATTCAAGAGATATTCCCCATCAGAAGCATCCTTTAAACAAAGTTTGGAGACATGTATAATATTTTTTGTACCACAAAATTTTCCCTCTCATTTTACTCAATACATGTCCATTGAGATCCTCAATTTGCTCAAAGTTGCCCAAGAGTTGACCAGACAAGCTTTCTCCTAAGGCAGTATACCCCAAATTAGGGTTTCTATTTTCATCAGGATGGGTAGACCACAAAGGTCTCATATGCTCTCCATGGTCTTAATATGTTCTCAAGACACTACATGTCAAGTTTCATGCCTTGCACTACAAGCTTGCTCAGTCAACTGCTCAAATGCTTGAGAATCGACTACATTAGGTCAAAAGTCAACTGTGGACCACATACAGTCAAACTTCAAGATTTTTGGTCAACATCCACATTTTGAAGTTACTTTCATCATTTGATCAAAGGTTGATCATGATTCCTCAAGGGATGCTCCAAATTCATCAAAACCCAAAAGTTGCTAAATTAGGGTTTTGTAGGAAAAATCAACCAAACTTTGACCAAGCATAACTTCTTCATACTTTATCAGAAATTTTCCATCCAAAGCTCATTTTGAAGAGGATGCAATTCCCTACAATTCATATTCATCTCACAAGTTCAAAAAATTCACCCACAAAAATATAGGAATTTCTACATTATGGGTCATTTTGAAAAGTCAACAAAAACACCTTTTGGGTCAAAGCTTCCTACACGAACATGGAAGATCCAATTGAGATGAAACAAAAGGGTTGTTTAGGGAACATTCTAATCTTTCTAAAAAGTCCAAGAACACACTTCTATGGTCAAAATTGAGAGAGTTGTGCATTGTCAAAGTTGGCAATTTTTGGAAAATTGTCAAAAGTCAACATTGATCAAATTTACATTTTTTCCAAAGGGGTCCATGTTTTCTTGCTTGAAACATGTTTCTAATAGGACCCACGACCCCTGAGATTTTCCACCTATTATTTTATTATTTTTATCATTTATTTTGATTTTTTATTCATTTAAATCAAAATAAATCAAATTAAATGTTAAAATAATGAAAATAAATCAAATCTTGAGATTTTTATGCACATTTGGAGTCCATGTACAGCTAGTATGATGATCAATTCGTGCAAGACTCATTAGGGTTGGAAAAGATTGGATTGAAGCTTGTTTTAGAAAGATATCATACATGAATTAAATCAAATCATATTTTCATAATTCTCAAAGATATGATTCAATTTTACAACCCTAATTCAGTCTACTATATGTATACAACAATTGCAGATCAAAAGAACAAGGTTTGCAGTCGTGAAAAGCCAGGGAGAAAACTCAAAAATTTGGACAAAAGTGTGAGATCAAAATCCATCTTAGAGCCATCCTCAAGGAGTTTAAAAGCTAGTAATATGTTCCTAGATATCCCAGGAAGCTTCTCCATTCATTTGCAAGCCTCAAAGCAATAAGAATCATCACATTACAGTATCACGATTTGCCTCTCAAACTCAAATTTGATTTCTATGTTTTACGCACGATAAGTCCATTCTATCCATATATTCCTGATCATAATCATGTTTGCAAGCTTTTTGTATCACTTAATTATACTAACAGTGCAGGAATCCATATCCACCATTGTTAGGGTTTAAGAGAACGATTTGGGGATTTCTGATACAGGAAAAATTGGGCCATGAATGAGGTACCATGATACTCGTGAGACCAAGACGAGTTGATTGGTACCATAAAAATTAATTTATCATGCTTGTACGAGATTTTTGAATTTTTGTAGGGCTGTAGTTACAGCAAACGTCCGCAGGTATAAGTCTTTAACCTAAGACGATAGTTGCAGTGAAGAAGGTGATGCGTGGTAGCCCATGACCGGTTGATTTGAATTTTCACGCATTTTTCTGGGCATCATGCGTTTTTATATTATATTATATTTTGTTTACTTGTATTAACAAAGGAACCAGCAGCGCAGATGGTTAGGAGGCACGCCTTTGATGCACACGTCCTGGGTTCGATCCCAGGCGTGTGCATTTTATTATATTTCCTAATTATTTCAAGCAAATCCAATGCTTCACTCCCTCACACGTCTTCCATACAACCTCAATGCCCAACTATTGGATGCACTGATAGCAAGATCTAACGGTTCTCCCCTGAATGTCCTTGGTACACCTCAGGTCAACGCTTGCACAGGATCCAACATGGTTGACTGGGCTTGGAGCTTAATAGGCTTGAAAATTCAATTCCACATCCCCCTTTCAGCTAGCATACAGGCCCATTTGGTTATTTCTTTCATTATTTTCTTTAATTTCTATTTCTTTATTTCTTTCCCTTTTGTTTTTAATTAATAGAAAAAATCATTTTTATTAAATTAACAAATCAAAAGTCAAAAAAAGATTTATTTTCGTAATAAATATTTTTTAAATTAATTAGTTTAATTAATTTAGGGCAATTTAATTTTCTTTTTATAATGAAAAACAATTAGAATTAGGGTTTGAGATTGTACATAATTTAATTAATTTTCTTTAAAAAATACATCAAAAAATCATTTTTCTCATAAATATTTATTCCTTTAATTAATTAGGTTAATTAGAAAATTAGCTTAATTTTATTTCTTTCATAATTTAAAAAAAAACAATTAGAAATTAGGTTTAATTAATTTGCAATTAAATGTTTTCTCAAATAAAAATCCACAAGAACAAAAATCGTTTTCTCTCGATTAGAGTTTTAGGTTATCTTTTCAACCGTCCTCGTATTTAATTTGCCGCGCGCTTGTTAATTATTTGTCCACTATTTTGTAATTGTTCATGGTTTGTAATAGTTAATCTAGGGTTTTTATTTACTGTTTAAATCCCTGATTTTTTGGTTATGTAATTAATCCCCCTCCCCAAAGCCTTGTAATAGCTAGGTTTTATTTTTCGCACTTTTAATTTCTGCAATCTTTAACTGTCTAGACGTATGGCTAATAGGATTGTATGGCAAGAATGTCTGGAAAATTAAAAAAGGTAGATCACATAATGTGCAAAGAATAAACAACTGAAAAAACTCACATGCACATATTGACTCCTAGGGTTTACCTCACTTCGGTTGCCTTCGGTAAACAATCATTAAGCATAGGAGATTTTAGTGGTTTCCCTCCAATCTAAAGAGATCAAATTGTCCCATTCAAATGTTGCCTCGGAAATGTTGCCTCAGAAAGATCTTAAGACTCTAGGGTTATTACTAAAGTTCTCTAACTATTGCTTTGGTGATTGTACTTGTCCCTTTCGAATGTCCCTTACAACTCCAACGACAGTGCTACCTACTCCTTAATACTGGGATAGTGTTGTCTAAAGGAAATAGAACGAACAATATTTTTTCGAGTAGGTAGAATCTTAAGTACTTGCTCAATAAAAACATTTAACACCAACACCTTTCAAAAAAAATTTTCAAAACAACTTCGTCACATCCTTGAGGACTGATACAAGGGTTATCACGAAGTAAAATATTTTCAAGACAAACACACACAAGCAATTTGAAAAATGAGCAAGTACCTAAGAGCCCGTAGATAACTACAGATAGAAAGGGTGCTAACACCTTCCTTCTCTATAATCTACCCCCCGTACTCAGAATATCTCGAAAAAAAGGTTTTTTCTGTTCTTTTTCCTTTTCCTGGTTGGATAAAATAAAAGTCGGTGGCGACTCTTGCTTACCGCGACATTTTGCGAACAAAAAACACAAAATGCAAACCAGTAAAAACAGTCGATTCTGCCACTGTATCACAGAACTGGCGACTCTGCTGGGGACTATATAAGTGGGGTATACCTTAGGATCTAGGTCATTAAAATTGCTTATATTGATTGTCTTGATTGCTTTACTTTTGAGGGTTTGTTTGGGGTTACCATAGATCCTACACCCGGATCTGGGGGCACTCATTAGGTAAACAACAATAGATCGTGGAGACTGTACGGCATATACTGATATGGTTTAAGCGATGGCTGTGTTGGTGTGGCACTTTGGTTGGTACCGGTATCCTTCGTGGGGAAACGAGGAGAATACGGGGCCGCCGCGTGGTTTCGTGAAGCACTAACAAACCTTAGAACCTTAGTTGAACAAAATTGGCCATTAAAAAGTAATGAGATAGCCGACATCGGTGTAGAGCCGAGAACTGGTTGATACTCGATGCTACACTCATTGAGATCATACTTTCGGGATATTTTGGCTGCAAGAAAAGATTGAGAGCTGAAACAATGCCCGATAAAGAATGGTCAGTGATATTGAGAATCTCTAGAACCCGGTTACTTTTTAAGACAGGTTTGAACCAACTAAAATTCAAGAGGGTACTACCTTTAACCTCATGCAAGCCTTAAACCTAAGGACTTGGTGTGACTTGACTGTGTTTGTTATACCTGTGTTTGCTATACCTGTGGTTTATCATGACATCATGCATCATAACGTGGCATCCATGCTTATTACACTAACCATTTCAAAGACCAAGGGAATTTATCTTTGTTCTGTTTTACAAATCATGGCTTCTGTTCGTAGAAACACTATCCGAATCAGCTTTGTGAAGATACCTTGCCAACTTAAAGAGCTAGCATCAAGGGTTTCTGAAACTTCTGTGTTCACTAAGAGACATGGTCAACTTATCAACCTAGTTACTTCAAACTTTGATGAAAAGATGATGAGTGTACTTTTTCAGTTCTTCGATCCCAAGCACCATTGCTTCACCTTTCCAGACTATCAGTTGGTGCCTACCTTGGAAGAATTCTCTCAGCTATTGGATATACCCATTCTTGAACAGGTACCCTTAATAGGTCTAGAAGAAGTTCCTAAGCCAGAAGTCAATGCCTCAGCTTTACATCTGAAACGGGCCGACGTGGTATCCAATTGGGAAACGAGAAGCGGAGTCAAGGGTTTTCTAGCTAAGTTTCTGATAGACAAAGCCCAGCTGTTTTGGGATGATATGAATTTTCTGGATTTTGAGGAGGTCTTGGCTCTTCTTATCTATGGTTTAGTTCTCTTCCCTAATCCATACTCGTTCGTAGATGTGAATTCTATCAAGATCTTTCTCTCTCGCAACCCGGTGCCTACTTTGCTCGGAGATATTTTGCACACTCTCCATTCTCATACCATGAGGAGAAGAGGGATTCTTATGTGCTGCACGCCATTGTTGTCGATGTGGTTTATTTCTCACCTCCCTAAGTCCATAATGAAGAATGAAGAAGGTCTGGTTTGGTCACAAAGGATAATGTCACTCGCTCATACGGATATTATTTGGTTATCTCGATCTATGTAAAACATTACTATCATTGACCGCTGCGGGGAGTACCCTAATTTCCCACTGCTTGGTATCAGAGGAGGTATAACATACAATCCTTGTTTAGCTCTGCGACAATTTGGTCACACTTGAAGGGATGGTCCCCACGAGTTACTTATCGAGGGTATTGTATTCAACTACGAGGATGATATTCAAGAGTATCGCTGGAGGTTCATACGAGCTTGGGGCATGGTAAACAGATCGAGCGTCAGGGCTTTGGGGCCAAAGACTTCCATTCCAATGGAACCTTATCTACAATGGGTATGAGCTTGTGCTCAGCAGCTTATGATGCCCTATGTGGCTGTTTTTCCAGTAATTATGGAACCCACTACTGAAGAAGGCATTCCTTACACAATTCTTTATCCTTATATGCCCACTGATCTTGGAGAATTACAGAGGTCTTGGATTCAGTTGATGAAGGAGCGAGACACTTACAGGGATCAGTTCCATGCTCAGGAGAGGAAAGTTTTAGAGCTCACAAAACAACTGCATGAAGAAAGAGGACTGAATGACTATCTTGGCACAAAGAGGAAGAACCCATGGGAATTTTGATGTTTCTTATAGTTTTGGATTTAATTGTAACGCCTAAAAGGCATTTGAACTTCAAATTCAGCTAATAAAGTTTTTGTTTATTTTGGTTTGCAAATTTAAATTTCCCGAAGTCTTTGAAATCATTGCATACGCATCCCATTATCATACATATCATTACAGGTACCATTACAGGTTTCTCATCTCCTTCGCTGTTTATTTCAGCAGAAATGTCTTTCGAACAAAGCATTAAGGACCTGCATGAATAGAACGCCCAATTCCAACAAATGTTCATCAGTCTGGCAAAGGGGCAGGAGGATCTGAAAGCCCTCATTCTGAAAGAGAAGAAGAAAAAGAAGAAGGTTGCTGGTATTCTGAACATGGGAAGAAGGTTTAGAGAACGGTTAAAGCGACAAGTCGACCTGACCTCTTCATCTAAGGAAGGGGAGAACCAAGAAGAAGAGAAGGACCCTAGTCCTATAGTCTGTGATAATGATACTGATTATAATGATGAGCAATATCCTCATGTTGAGGATAGATACAAACAGTTGGAAGATCGTCTGAGTGCCATGGAAGTTCAGAGGATACCTGGATTGGATTTTGAAGAATTGGGTTTGGTGTCGGGAGTGGTCATCTCGCAGAAGTTCAAAGCTCCAATTTTTGCCAAGTATGATGGGGTGTCCTGCCCAAAGCTCCATCTCTGCTCTTACGTCAGGAAGATTCAGCCTAATACCGCTGATAGAAATTTGTGGGTGCATTTCTTTCAAGATAGTCTGTCAGGGACTCAACTTGAATGGTTCTACCAGCTGGAGGGAGTCAATGTTCAAAACTGGGAAGATCTGGCTGCTGCTTTCTACAAGCAGTATCAATATAATGCCGACCTTGCTCCCACTCGTACTCAACTCCAGAGTATGTCCATGGGTGCAGGCGAAGGTTTTAAAGATTATTCCCAAAAATGGAGAGACTTGGCTGGGAGAGTTCAACCCCCATTGTCTGATAGGGAGTTGGTTGATATGTGTCTGGGGACGTTATCTGGTACATTTTTCAATCATTTGATCGGCAGCTCATCAGCTGGTTTCACTGAGCTGATCCTAACTGGGGAAAGAGTATAAGCTGGGATCCGAAATGGCAAAATATAGAAGGATGCCTCTTCAAGTTCAGTAAAGAAGCCTTTTACGGGTAAGAAGGAAGCCAGTTCCATCTATAGCCCGAGAGGCAAGAACAGGGTTGAACAACGTCAGACAGTAAGTGCCATGATGATACCTAGACCTGCAGTTGCTCCACAATGCAACAATCAACAAAGGGCGGAAAGGCCACAACGGAATTTTACCCGCATCAACATGACATTGGCTGAAGTTCTACCTCATCTGTTGAGATCCAACTTGGCAACCTTGAGAGAGGCTCCCAAGAATCCAAATACTACATCTCCCCGATATAATCCGAATGCCCGATGTGCCTATCATTCTGAGAATCCTGGCCACGATACAAATGATTGCTGGGCTCTGAGGAATAGAATACAAGACTTTATTGAAGCCAAGGAAATAGATTTTGATGCTCCGGAGAAGCCCAACGTCATAACCGCTCCCATGCCTAAACACGGTTGTGGAGTTAATGTTGTTGACACTGATTTGTTTGTTACCTCTGTTGATGAAGTTTCTACTCCTCTCATGACTGTCAAGAAGAATTTGATGTTGGCCAGTTTATTTCCGGGTTGTGGTGAAGGTTGCCGCATGTGTTAGTTTCTACCTTCTGGTTGCCGTTTGCTGAAGTTAGGTGTTTAATGCCTGATAGATAGTAAAGAAATTTTGTTTGAGAAGACTTTGGTTCCCATTGTTCCAGTTGAAGACGTTGCCATTATAACCATTTCTGGCAATCCTTCTAATGTTTCCTCGAGAAGACCTGTTAGGATTACATCTGCTCCAAGAATTGCTCCGCTAATAATCACTGTTCCTGGTCTTGTCCCGTATGTCTCGGACAAAGCTGTCCCATGGCATTATGGTACCGATGTGTACTATCATGGCATCAAACAAGATTTGAAAGAGGAAGAAGTTGATCCTGATATTGATAACATTTTCGAAACCAGTAAAATCACCCGAAGTGGAAGGGTCTTCTCTCCCGAGATTTCCCCTAAGGCTGTTAACAAGCCTATTGTCATTCCATTTGTCGTTCCTGCTAGTACATCAACTATTGTTCCTGTTCTTACTCCAGTTATTACCCCTGTCAGCGAATCATCTGATACCCACGGAAAAGAGGTTGTAGGTGAGCCTTCCCGGACGGAGGCACCTAAGAAAATTGTCGTGGAAGCCTCTAAGCAATAAATGGAGGAAATTTTAAAAATCATTAAGAAGAGCGACTATGTGATCGGTGGATCTGGAACTGACTGTTTAACGCTGGTTCGCGAAATGTCGCGGAAGCAAGAGTCGCCACCGTCTTTTATTTTCTCCAAATGGAAAGGACAAAAGCACAGAAAAATTCCTTATAGAGATTGCTCTCGGTTCGGGAGGTAGATTATAGAAAGGGAAGGTGTTAGCACCCTTTCTATCCATGGTTATCCATGGGCTCTTAGATACTTGCTCACTTGTGTTTTCAAAAATGGTTTGTTTTCTTTTCAACTGTGGGTTTTAAAAAGTTTCTTTGAAAATTCCAGTTCGACTCTTGTATCGGTCCTCAAGAGTGTTTGAAAAATTGCTTTCGAAAGCTTTTTTGAAAAGGTGTCGGTGTGAAAAGTATTTTTGATTTGTTTTTGAAATTAGAGCAAGTATCTAGAGTCGTCTACCTACCCTAAGGAATTCGTCTGTGTAGATGTCCTTTAAAGTAGTGCCATCCCACCATTGAGAGGTAGGCAGCACCACCGTTGGAGGTGTTCGGGTCAATTCGAGGTTCGGGACATGGTGATCACCGGAGCAATGGGAAGACACCTTAGAAGCTACCCTCATGCCAGGTTCCCGGATCATGAGGACTTACTAAGACATCCTCTACTCGACGATCACCTTTCGAGGCAAGGCAACAGTGAGGCGTACCCTAGGGGTGGTGTGTGCGATTCGTGTGTCGTTTTCGTTTGCATTTATCTTGTCATGTTATTGGTGTTCTACGCTTGTTTTTATTTAGACATTCATTCTTGCATGCTTTGTTTAACAGTTAAAATATTTGCGGAAAAGTAAATTCTAAGCTATTACAAATGGCGCGGGTCCACATCGCCAAAATTAACCAGGACCCGATTTGACAGAAAAATAAATAAATTAAAGGTGCGAGAAGTAATTACATGGCTTCGGGAGAGATACATAATTATTATAATGAAAATAAAATAAATACGCGAATTAGAATAAAAATTAAGAACGAGGGGGTTGGACCCTTTTGCAAAATTTAAAATTAATGAGGAATTAAAATTAAAAAGAAAGCAAGAAATTGTTTTTTGGGTATTTTTTAGTGTTTTAGGAATTTAATGAGAAAAAGAATTAATTGCAATTAAACGCTAACCCTAATTCTATTTTATTTTAATTTATTAAGAAGACGTTAAAATTTAACCTAAATTAAACCTAATTTTTATATACAAATTTGATTATAAAAAATAAATAAAATAAATAATATTATTGTGAAAAAAGAAAAATTAAAAGGAATAAAACATTTACTAAACCTAGTTCTATATTTTTTAGATTTTGTTATGAAAGGAATTAAAATTAAAACCCTAATTTAAACTAATTAATTTATATGCATTTATTTACAAGAAATATTAAAAATAAATATATTTGATTTTTTTTAGTTTTTTTCTGATTTTTATGCATTTTTTACATTTTTATGAAAATAATTAATTAAATTGAACAAAACAATTATTAAAAGAAATAGAATTAAATTGAAATAAAAAAATAAAGAAAAGTGAAAAATATGTAAACCTAGGGGGGTGGTAGTCCCCAAAGTGGAGGTATTTTCTTGATGATTCAGGCCCATTAATCTGGGTCCATTTGACTTTTCCAATTAGCGTGCTGGCGCATTGACTCACGTGTATGGTGCTCTCCAATCCAGGGCCTTTGATCTGATGAAGCTGGACGCGTGGAAGGATAGATTATGAAGGCATATGGTGCGCCACGACGCTGAAGCTGCATAGGAGCGTTATATGAAGAAAAATATGAAAGAAAGTGAGGACCTGGGTCTCGAACCCAGGTCATGAGGATTGCCAATACATACACTTGCCACTGGACCACTACCACGTGTTTGTTAAATAAATAAACAACAAATATTATAAAAAGAAAACAAAAGGTTAATGAATCCACGCGCGAAAATTCAAACCAGCTTATCACGTTTTGCCACGACTTCGTCTTCTTCATGTTCCTGAAAACATAAAAGAACAGGCAACGGTTTTCATGACGTTCTCTTAGGCCGTTTTGGGGAAAATAGCGATTAGGCCTATAGTGTTCATAAATTGAGCGCGAGTGTTGTATCTTCTTCGTCCAGTCATGATGATTCTAATGGTGGTGGCCAATTGTTCCAATTTTTCCTCGTTTCAAAATCCCCAATTCAAAACTCTGCAAACCCTAAAACTCAAACATGGCATATTTGCATACAACACATAAAAAGGCAATTAAGTATATTGGTTAGCTTCAGAATTTTATAAGGAACATGAATCAATGAATAAAATGCTATGAAAATGCTTAGATTTGAGAACACGATTATGAGTTTTTCATGGGATATTTGGAGTTCTGTATACCGATTCCTTGAGCTTTGATGAAGGTTTTTGATTGGAATGTATTCAGTGATCTCCAAGGAAGCTAATGGAACAAGAATTGAAACCTGAATCGCCTTGCAAAGGTGTTTTCAGAATTGACTTTTTTGAGAAAAATTGCAAGTTTGGTTATGGCCTTCTTGAGCAGCTGTGCGTGTCTGAACATTAGGTTTTTCTTTAGGCTTATGTACTGAATAGATTAGGTCAAGAAACTTGCTCAAAATCTCTTGTAATCATGGTTTTGAAGATTTGATTTTCAAGCTTTGTTTTTCAATCTTTTCCATACAATTTTGTATCAATTAGGATCCAATCAAACCAAATCTTCCCATATTTGAACGTGCACGAATTATTGAGACTAAAACCTGTACAAAAAGATTTGTTAGGTTAAGTTAAGTATTTTTCACATATTTAATTGATTTAAGTGAATTAATATAAATAAAAATTCAAATAAATAAATAAAAAATGAATAAAAACCTCCCTTTGGGCCAAGGGGTCGTGCATATGTCATGGATGATGAATCATGGAAGAAAAATGGGCCCATTAGCAATTTTAGGTCATTTGAAGTAATGTTGACTTTTCAAAATATCCAAAAATTTCCCAACTTCCACAAGGCATAACTTGCTCAATTTTTAAGCTTTTCTCATGTTCTTGGACATTTTGGAAAGGTCTTTTAGTCCTATAACCAATGTCTTTGGTCCCATGTCATTTTGATTTACCAATCTCAAGTTATGTCCTTTGACTTAAAGTCCCTTTTTGTTGACTTTTGAAAATGACCTATAATGTTGAAATTGATAACTTTTTGTGAGAGCATTTCTTGGACTTGAAGTATGAAGATGAGTTGTAGGAAATGTCTTTCTCTTCAAAATGAGCTTTGGATGGAATTTTTCTGATAATCCATGTGGAAGTTATGCTCTGGTCAATTTCAGTTGACTTTTTTCAGCTGTCCAAATAAGGAAACTTTTGCATCTTGATGATTTCTGAGCCAAATTTTGAGAATCATGATCAAGCATTGATAAAATGATGTTTGTGGCTTCAAAATGATATGTTGACCAAAAATTTGAACTTTTGACTGTCAAATGACCATTTTGCCCCTATAGTTGACTGTAGTGCAATTTAGGGTTTTGACTGTGCAATTTTGAGCTGAATGTCTTGAAACTTGATATGAGGATACTTGACCATATTTGTAGGCATATGAGACTTGATTGGGCCTTTGAAAACTTCATTTTCTTGATCAGAACACAAACCCTAATCTTGACTGTATAGGAGACCTTTGCACTGTGCAACCCTTGGGGAATTTTTGCAGTTTGACTTGGCAATTTCTTGAAGAATATGGGAGGGCAAATTTTGGGGTACAACAGTTGCCCCTGTTCAATCTTCTTAGACCTGAGGATGCAGATTGGCTGATGCGCCTTTCGTAATCCGAAGGTAGAAGATGATTGAACACTAGAGTGCCCAGAAATTTGCGCTCACATAGTAGCAGTGATGGTGGAATGGGCTTATAGATGCCATTTAGAGGTTGCTGGATGGGATGATGGGCTTATAGATGCCATCTGGATGTTGATTGCATAAGAGATTCCTTAGCGAGAACCTGCGTACCTGCAAAAGAAAAATGAGTACCTGACACGTTGCAGGAGCGGGTTTCAGATGCTTCGCATAGATATGTCCTGACTGGTTACGGGAGCTGGGTCTGGAGCTTCAAAGGATGATGAATGAACCAGGGATGGTTACTAACTTAGCATGAATGGTAAGAGAACCTTGGGTGACTTTAACTTCAACAACGCTCGTTGAGAAAATCTTGGTGGGAATTACCATCTTTGCAGTATCGGGAAGAGAACCAAAGGAAATTATAGTCTGAAAGGGGACTATCACCTCACTCACCGTCGGAGAGGGAACCGTCTGAAAGGGAATTATCACCTCACTCACCTTTGGAGAGGGAATTGTAGGAGATTATCACCTCACTCACCGTCGGAGAGGAAACCATCTGAAAAGGAATTACCACCTCACTCACCGTCGGAGAGGGGACCATAGGAGATTATCACCTCACTCACCGTCGGAGAGGAAACCATCTGAAAAGGAATTACCACCTCACTCACCGTCGGAGAGGGGGCCATAGGAGATTATCACCTCACTCACCGTCGGAGAGGGAACCATCTGAAAAGGAATTACCACCTCACTCACCGTCGGAGAGGGGACCATAGGAGATTATCACCTCACTCACCGTCGGAGAGGAAACCATCTGAAAAGGAATTACCACCTCACTCACCGTCGGAGAGGGGACCATAGGAGATTATCACCTCACTCACCGTCGGAGAGGGAACCATCTGAAAAGGAATTACCACCTCACTCGCCGTCGGAGAGGGGACCATCTGAAAATTATGATCTTAAAGAAAACCCTAAAATGGAAATCTCATGCACCGTCGGAGAGAGAACCAATAAGAAATTATAATCTGGAATAACTTCTGCTGAGTCTTTATCAGAAAAATCTGTTGGGAGTCGATTTAGCTGGACTAGAGAAGGCCTGGGACTGGATAAGAAATCTTTGGAGTCGATTAACTGAACCGGTCTAGGTCTTGAAATATGACTGAGAATTTTGACTGCATCTTTCCTGAAAGGTAAAGGTCAGTTATATGCAATGCATGATATGGATCAAGCAATGATGTTCTCAACATAAATGAGATTTGTATGATATAATGCGTCTATGCATGCTATAATGATATATGTGATGTTTTATGAATGTATGTTTTCGTCTAGGAAAGTAAATCCTTGACGGGTGCCGGGAAGTCACTCTTGGGCTGCTGTTGGAGAATAGATTTCGCTTCCACTGGGGATGATGATTTCAAGAATACCGGTAGGAGAAGATGACTCCGTTGGGGAATAACCTTGGCGAGTGGAAGATTCTGCGGGGAGAAAAGATACTCTAGCAATCATGCTGGGAAGCAATACTCTGTGGGGATAGAGATGCTTTGCTGAATTGTTGATAAGCATTGCTGGGGATATCTTTGTTGTTGGAAGTGTTGATGGACTTCGCTGGGGTAAGAAGACTTCGCCGAGGGCGCTCTTTCCGTGGCTTTTGGCTGAGGATAACCCAGTTATATCCTGTTAAGGAAATAACTCTTTGAATAAAGTCGGGAGACGCGTTCGTGCTCTGCGAGGGATAAGCTTACTGCTTGGGGAGATGGATTCCAACTTTCCTGAGGAGGCTGGATTGGATTCTCCTGGGGAGATTGTGAATTGTAGTTTTGTAAGTTGAAAGAGGGAACCTATGTAGGGTTGCCTGCCGATGAGCTCGTGTAAAACCGCATCTGAAATGGAGAAGGACCTGTGTAGGGTTACCTTGATGATGAATTCGTGTAAAACTTTGTTTTTGGAAAGGGAGAACCGGTGTAGGGTTTCTGGGTGACGAGTCCATGTAAAACTGCATCTTGAAGAGAGGGAACCGATGTAGGGTTGCTTGGTGAGGTAAGTTCATGTAAAACTTCTTGATGAACCGGTGTAAGGTTATCTTGAGCTAAATCTATGTAAGACTTCTGGGGGAACCGGGGTTAGGTTGCCGCAGGATAAGTTCGTGTAAAACTTCTTGACGAACCGAGGTAAGGTCATCTTGAGATAAATCCATGTAAGACTTCGGGAGGAACCGGGGTTAGGTTACTGCAGGATAAGTTCGTGTAAAACTTCTTGACGAACCGAGGTAAGGTCATCTTGAGATAAATCCATATAAGACTTCGGGAGGAACCGGGTTTAGGTTACTGCAGGATAAGTTCGTGTAAAACTTCTTGACGAACCGAGGTAAGGTCATCTTGAGATAAATCCATGTAAGACTTCGGGAGGAACCGGGGTTAGGTTACTGCAGGATAGATCCGTGTAAGATTTCTTGATGAACCGGGGTAAGGTTACTTCGGGATAAGTTCGTGTAAAACTTCTGGAGGAACCGGGGTTAGGTTACCTTGGGATAGATCCGTGTAAGATTTCTTGATGAACCGGGGTAAGGTTACTTCGGGATAAGTTCGTGTAAAACTTCTGGAGGAACCGGGGTTAGGTTACCTTGGGATAGATCCGTGTAAGATTTCTTGATGAACCGGGGTAAGGTTACTTCGGGATAAGTTCGTGTAAAACTTCTAGATGAACCGGGGTAAGGTTACTTGTGGAGGGTGAGTCCGTGTAAGACTTCGTCTGAAAATTGAGAAGGAACCGGTGTAGGGTTGGATGATTTTGATTAAGTGGATGATTGTCCTGTTTGGTTTCGGATGTTAACCCACGATCTGGAATTTGTAAAGGTAGATGGTAATCATCCTTATGTTGATCTTTCCTTTATACTTTGGTTGACAGAGCAATTGGATCGCCTGGATAACTCATTATTGCCCCTGTTTCGAAGGTGAGGGAAGAGGATACCTGTGTGGGTAATTGACAAATCTTCGGGTAGACAAGTGATGAGATACCGGAACATAGTCGTACGCTTTGATCCCTAACTTTTGCCTGGACCGCCCTTTCGGGTTTTCAGTCCACCGAGATACCCATTTTTTCCCAAGCCGCCTTTTCAGGTTTTCGACTTGCCGGGTGTACATATTTTTCCATTTTCATCCCTTATTTTTGCCCGAACCCTTTTGGTTCGCCGGGAAGCCCTTATTTTTGCCTAGGTGTGTCAACCTAGCGGGTCTTTGATTGTGCGTAGTATATTTTCGACTATGTCCACGCTCTCAGAATGTAGGGAGTTGCCCCTGTTGGAAGTATTTTGTCATGCCCCAGATAATGGGCAATGCTCCTATTGTGCCCCTTGATTGGAGGTACTTCTGTTCACAAGGTGTTCATCGTGCGAATTTCCCTGCTGTTCAAACAAATAGTCATATGCAAACAAGGTTATTTTAAGAATGCAAAAGCCTATGTCTGTCTTGAATTTTGAAAATGCATTTTTTGTAATACAGTGCGGTGTCAACTCCGGATTTTACAGCAAACCTTCAGGAGTCAGGATACCTTCGTAACAGTATGCTTTCGAACTAACCCATGCTTCAGCTAGGACTTTTAAGGGTTATATCGTGGCCTGGTTCATGGTTTAAGAAACAAAGGATAAAGGCTCAAATTATTTGTACCCACCCGCTCTTCGTGATGTTCTCCAAACCTAAACTCAGTTGACCATACGTTAGACCTTGTTTGAGTCTTTGCTCTGATTTTCCGGTGATGATTCGGACATTGATGATTTATTCTGACTAGGCAGTCATTTTTGCTTTTGTTGAGGGTTTGTGAGACCTCTTTCTTTTGATTTCGTTATCCCTATTTTTTTTGCCTGAACTGTTCTTTTTTGTGATTACAGTCAGCGGGATGCCCCAGTTTCGTAAGTCCCTTTTTCAGGTTTTGACTTAATGGGCTTTTTTTTTTTTTTGATTTTGGTAATGACTGCCTTTCTTTATTGATTGTTCGGAACCATCACTGTCTTTCTTCGTTTTGTAAGGACTTCTTTGGTGCCATTTGTTATGCACTTGGATCAACTGAGAGACTACCCTGCCCCAGGTTATGATTAAGGGTTTTAAATTTCGAAAAGAAAAACTCCTACTTCTTTGGCTCAGAGGGGTTGACGAGGGATTATCATCCTTATAACTCCAGTGTTTAGGGATTGAAACAATGCCTGTACCTCATCAGCGGGGTCTGTTCAAAAGCATACTGTAAATGTCATGATATCGTTTTCGTCATCCTCCCTCAAGAGGTTTAGAATTTTCAGTCAAGAGTTGATCATCACAAAAATATGAAAGCAGTTTTAAGTATAATAAACATAATTAATTCAAGACAGACATGTGTAATGCATTCATGAAATAAAAGAGTTTAACATAATAATTGTTTGTTTGAATAAGAAAAGAAAGATACAACTTGAATTCAAATGAACAAAAATCTAGCCATGTTTTGGCAAGGGAGCAGTGATCACGTTGGGGGTCTCAGCAGGTTCGAATTCAATCTCTTTAGCATCGATCATATTCTGGATCTTGTATTTCAGCGCCCAACAATCCTCGGTATCGTGCCCCGGGCTATCAGAATGATAAGCACACCTTGCTTCTGGATTGTAGCTTGGAGAGGAAGTCTTAGGATTTGCAGGAGGATTGATCACCGCAATCAGGTTCATCTTCAACATGTGCTGCAATGCTTGTGACCATGGCATGTTAATGTTGGTGAATTGTCTTTTAGGCTCGTCCGGCCTTCGCTGGTTTCCCTTTTGTGGTTGGCGGCATGGTGCAGAACCAGAGATCATGACTGCCCCTGCATGTTGGTCACGACGACTCTTTTGGCTGTATGCAGCATTAGATTCTTTCTTTCCCGTGTAAGGCTTTTTGTGAGTGTCAGAAGGTGTGGCCTCTTGAATTTTCCCACTCTTGATACCAGCTTCAATTCTTTCGCCAGTCAGGATGAGGTCGGTAAATCCTGCAGATGAATTACCAATGAGATGATTGAAGAACGGCCCGGACAGGGTCCCCAAGAACATATCAACGAGTTCCCGGTCAGTTAATGGAGGCTGTACCCTTCCAGCAAGGTCTCTCCATCTTTGTGCGTACTCCTTGAAACCTTCACTTGACCCCAACGACATACCCTGGAGTTGGGTACGTGTAGGAGCAAGGTCGGCATTATATTGATACTGCTTATAGAAAGCAGTAGCCAACTCCTCCCAGTTACGAACTTTGGTCCCATCCAGCTGATAGAACCATTCGAGGTGAGTCCCCGAAAGACTTTCCTGGAAGAAGTGGATCCACAAGTTCTTATTCACAGTGTACGGTTGAATCTTCCGAACATAGGACCTGAGATGTAGTTTGGGACAAGACGCCCCGTCATATTTAGTGAAAGATGGTGCTTTGAACTTCCGAGGAATGATCACAACAGTAGACAAACCCAGATCTCCAAAATCCAACCCAGGTACCCGTTGTATTTCCATAGCATTCAGCCTATCCTCCAGTTGCTTGTATATGTCTTCTGCCGGAGGATACTGTTCGTCGTTGAAATCTGTCTCGTTGTCAGAGACCACTGGACTAGGCACCTCTCTCTCATGATGACTGCCTTCCCCAACAGATGGAGTTGTCCTCTCAGTTTCAATCTGGGGTGTGTTCCCAGATCTGCGTCTAGGGTTGAAGAAAACAGTCCTCTTCTTCTTCTTTTTCAAGAGCAGGGTCTTCAGATCTTGTTGCCCCTGGGTCAAATTCATGATCAGCTCTTGGAACTGGGCGTTCTGAGCTTGAAGGGCCTTGATGGACTGCTCAGTTGAGGATTCAGGATTCATGACGAGACTGCTGAAATAAACAGCGAAGAAGGTAAGCAACCTGCAGAGAAAGGGTACCTGTTATGCAATGATATGTATGACATGCATGCAATGATTTCAAGGACCTCGCGGGGTAAACAGAGAAACTTGTTAGAGTTGAAAACCGGTAACTTGACTGAAGGTACTTCATGTTGTTGAGAGTCCTTCTTCAAGGGTCAAAAGCTCGCCATATCCAGTGGGTCATAGCCCCTGACAACCTTGTCTAGAGGAAAATAAATCCCCTTTGCCCCTTGTTGGACAGTTGGTTCATCATGACCTGCATCGCAAGCCCTTGAGATCCTTGAAATGGGTTAGGATGTATGCAATGGTATGATGTCATGATGCATGGGGTAACGTAGGTAACCCTGTTATGAGTCCCATTTAAGGACTGCAAACAAAACCTGCAAGAAGCTCAAGTGTCAGACAAAAAGCATGCAAGTAGTCAAGTACGAAGGCACACAAGTCACACAAGGGAAGCCCTTAGAGTTTAGGCCAGCATGGGGTCTGGGTGGTACCCTCTTGAAGTTGGTGGGTTCAACCTGTCCTATCAAAGTAACCGGGTTCTAAGGTTCCCAATATCACGGGATTGCTTTCATTGTTCATCGTTTCGATTTAGCCACTGAACTGGCGACCGAAATATTCCAGGAAAGCAACCCTCAATTGAGTGTAGCATCGAGTATCAACCAACCTCGGACTGCACCAAAGTCAGTTATCTCACTACCCTAAAGAGGCCAAGATAGTTCAATTAAGGTTCCTAAGGTCTGTTGATGCTTCATGACACCACGCGGAGGCCCCGTACTCTCCCTGACTGAACTCAAGGGTTACCGGTACACACCAAAGTGCCACATCAACGTAGCAGACTGTTTCAACCATGTCGGTATACCCCGCGCAGTTCCCTCACAGCCTTGTTGCTACTTTCTAAGAAGGTATCTCCCAGATCCGGGTTAGGATCTATAGAACTCCCAAGACAGTCCCACAATTTAAAGCAAGCAAAGAAAACAATTGAAAACACAATTATGAACTAACCCTAAGGTACACCTCACTTTATAAAGGGTCCCCATCAGAGTCGCCAGTTCTGTGATCGGTGGATCTGGAACTGACTGTTTAACGCTGGTTCGCAAAATGTCGCGGAAGCAAGAGTCGCCACCGTCTTTTATTTTCTCCAAATGGAAAGGACAAAAGCACAGAAAAATTCCTTATAGAGATTGCTCTCGGTTCGGGAGGTAGATTATAGAAAGGGAAGGTGTTAGCACCCTTTCTATCCATGGTTATCCATGGGCTCTTAGATACTTGCTCACTTGTGTTTTCAAAAATGGTTTGTTTTCTTTTCAACTGTGGGTTTTAAAAAGTTTCTTTGAAAATTCCAGTTCGACTCTTGTATCGGTCCTCAAGAGTGTTTGAAAAATTGCTTTCGAAAGCTTTTTTGAAAAGGTGTCGGTGTGAAAAGTATTTTTGATTTGTTTTTGAAATTAGAGCAAGTATCTAGAGTCGTCTACCTACCCTAAGGAATTCGTCTGTGTAGATGTCCTTTAAAGTAGTGCCATCCCACCATTGAGAGGTAGGCAGCACCGCCGTTGGAGATGTTCGGGTCAATTCGAGGTTCGGGACATGGTGATCACCGGAGCAATGGGAAGACACCTTAGAAGCTACCCTCATGCCAGGTTCCCGGATCATGAGGACTTACTAAGACATCCTCTACTCGACGATCACCTTTCGAGGCAAGGCAACAGTGAGGCGTACCCTAGGGGTGGTGTGTGCGATTCGTGTGTCGTTTTTGTTTGCATTTATCTTGTCATGTTATTGGTGTTCTACGCTTGTTTTTATTTAGACATTCATTCTTGCATGCTTTGTTTAACAGTTAAAATATTTGCGGAAAAGTAAATTCTAAGCTATTACAAATGGCGCGGGTCCACATCGCCAAAATTAACCAGGACCCGATTTGACAGAAAAATAAATAAATTAAAGGTGCGAGAAGATATTACATGGCTTCGGGAGAGATACATAATTATTATAATGAAAATAAAATAAATACGCGAATTAGAATAAAAATTAAGAACGAGGGCGTTGGACGCTTTTGCAAAATTTAAAATTAATGAGGAATTAAAATTAAAAAGAAAGCAAGAAATTGTTTTTTGGGTATTTTTTAGTGTTTTAGGAATTTAATGAGAAAAAGAATTAATTGCAATTAAACGCTAACCCTAATTCTATTTTATTTTAATTTATTAAGAAGACGTTAAAATTTAACCTAAATTAAACCTAATTTTTATATACAAATTTGATTATAAAAAATAAATAAAATAAATAATATTATTGTGAAAAAAGAAAAATTAAAAGGAATAAAACATTTACTAAACCTAGTTCTATATTTTTTAGATTTTGTTATGAAAGGAATTAAAATTAAAACCCTAATTTAAACTAATTAATTTATATGCATTTATTTACAAGAAATATTAAAAATAAATATATTTGATTTTTTTAGTTTTTTTCTGATTTTTATGCATTTTTTACATTTTTATGAAAATAATTAATTAAATTGAACAAAACAATTATTAAAAGAAATAGAATTAAATTGAAATAAAAAAATAAAGAAAAGTGAAAAATATGTAAACCTAGGGGGGTGGTAGTCCCCAAAGTGGAGGTATTTTCTTGATGATTCAGGCCCATTAATCTGGGTCCATTTGACTTTTCCAATTAGCGTGCTGGCGCATTGACTCACGTGTATGGTGCTCTCCAATCCAGGGCCTTTGATCTGATGAAGCTGGACGCGTGGAAGGATAGATTATGAAGGCATATGGTGCGCCACGACGCTGAAGCTGCATAGGAGCGTTATATGAAGAAAAATATGAAAGAAAGTGAGGACCTGGGTCTCGAACCCAGGTCATGAGGATTGCCAATACATACACTTGCCACTGGACCACTACCACGCGTTTGTTAAATAAATAAACAACAAATATTATAAAAAGAAAACAAAAGGTTAATGAATCCACGCGCGAAAATTCAAACCAGCTTATCACGTTTTGCCACGACTTCGTCTTCTTCATGTTCCTGAAAACATAAAAGAACAGGCAACGATTTTCATGACGTTCTCTTAGGCCATTTTTGGGAAAATAGCGATTAGGCCTATAGTGTTCATAAATTGAGCGCGAGTGTTGTATCTTCTTCGTCCAGTCATGATGATTCTAATGGTGGTGGCCAATTGTTCCAATTTTTCCTCGTTTCAAAATCCCCAATTCAAAACTCTGCAAACCCTAAAACTCAAACATGGCATATTTGCATACAACACATAAAAAGGCAATTAAGTATATTGGTTAGCTTCATAATTTTATAAGGAACATGAATCAATGAATAAAATGCTATGAAAATGCTTAGATTTGAGAACACGATTATGAGTTTTTCATGGGATATTTGGAGTTCTGTATACCGATTCCTTGAGCTTTGATGAAGGTTTTTGATTGGAATGTATTCAGTGATCTCCAAGGAAGCTAATGGAACAAGAATTGAAACCTGAATCGCCTTGCAAAGGTGTTTTCAGAATTGACTTTTTTGAGAAAAATTGCAAGTTTGGTTATGGCCTTCTTGAGCAGCTGTGCGTGTCTGAACATTAGGGTTTTCTTTAGGCTTATGTACTGAATAGATTAGGTCAAGAAACTTGCTCAAAATCTCTTGTAATCATGGTTTTGAAGATTTGATTTTCAAGCTTTGTTTTTCAATCTTTTCCATACAATTTTGTATCAATTAGGATCCAATCAAACCAAATCTTCCCATATTTGAATGTGCACGAATTATTGAGACTAAAACCTGTACAAAAAGATTTGTTAGGTTAAGTTAAGTATTTTTCACATATTTAATTGATTTAAGTGAATTAATATAAATAAAAATTCAAATAAATAAATAAAAAATGAATAAAAACCTCCCTTTGGGCCAAGGGGTCGTGCATATGTCATGGATGATGAATCATGGAAGAAAAATGGGCCCATTAGCAATTTTAGGTCATTTGAAGTAATGTTGACTTTTCAAAATATCCAAAAAATTCCCAACTTCCACAAGGCATAACTTGCTCAATTTTTAAGCTTTTCTCATGTTCTTGGACATTTTGGAAAGGTCTTTGAGTCCTCTAACCAATGACTTTGGTCCCATGTCATTTTGATTTACTAATCTCAAGTTATGTCCTTTGACTTAAAGTCCCTTTTTGTTGACTTTTGAAAATGACCTATAATGTTGAAATTGATAACTTTTTGTGAGAGCATTTCTTGGACTTGAAGTATGAAGATGAGTTGTAGGAAATGTCTTTATCTTCAAAATGAGCTTTGGATGGAATTTTTCTGATAATCCATGTGGAAGTTATGCTCTGGTCAATTTCAGTTGA
Organism: Vicia faba; assembly: GCA_948472305.1. Lineage (NCBI taxonomy): Eukaryota > Viridiplantae > Streptophyta > Magnoliopsida > Fabales > Fabaceae > Vicia > Vicia faba. The sequence goes on from OX451737.1 coordinate 1,046,338,737, forward strand.
CTTTTTTCAGCTGTCCAAATAAGGAAACTTTTGCATCTTGATGATTTCTGAGCCAAATTTTGAGAATCATGATCAAGCATTGATCAAATGATGTTTGTGGCTTCAAAATGATATGTTGACAAAAAATTTGAACTTTTGACTGTCAAATGACCATTTTGCCCCTATAGTTGACTGTAGTGCAATTTAGGGTTTTGACTGTGCAATTTTGAGCTGAATGTCTTGAAACTTGATATGAGGATACTTGACCATATTTGTAGGCATATGAGACTTGATTGGGCCTTTGAAAACTTCATTTTCTTGATCAGAACACAAACCCTAATCTTGACTGTATAGGAGACATTTGCACTGTGCAACCCTTGGGGAATTTTTGCAGTTTGACTTGGCAATTTCTTGAAGAATATGGGAGGGCAAATTTTGGGGTACAACAGACTACAATATGGTCGAGCAGATGGGGCAGACCCCATCGAAGATATCCATGTCGTCTTTGTTGTTGTGCTCTGAGGCCCATGCGAAGGCTTTGATTGCATTTCTCAAGACTGCGCATGTGCCGCAAGAGACTTCAGCTGATCAGTGCAAAGATTGTGTGGCCAGCCTGACTGCTGATAACAGGCTGGGCTTTTCAGATGCAGATTTGACACCAAAGGGAAGGAAGCATAATGATGCTCTGCATGTATCGATTGAATGCAGGGGCACCACTATGGCTCATGTGCTGGTAGATAATGGGTCTTCACTGAATGTTCTGCCGAAGAAGGCATTAGACTGGTTGGATTGCGAGGGTTTAACTCTAAAGCCTAGTAACATTGTGGTAAGGGCTTTTGACGGATCAAAGATAATGGTGCACGGGGAGGTGGACATCCCTGTCAAAGTAGGTTCTCATACTTTTGGGTCCACTTTCTATGTGATGGATATCAGGCCATCATATTCTTGTTTGTTGGGTCTTCCTTGGATCCACGAGGCTGGGGCAGTCACCTCCACACTCCACCAAATGCTGAAGTATCCGGTGAAAGGAAAGATCGTCACAGTGCAGGGTGAAGAAGAATATATGGTGAGTCACCTCAACTCCTTCCGCTATATAGAGATGGACGGGGAATTCATAGAAACTCCTTGTCAGAACTTTGAAGAGGTCCCTCAAATCTTGGCATCAACTGAAACTACTAGCAACAAACCTCCTTTGAAGATGGCTTCTCTCAAGGACGCTAAGGCCGCAGTTGAAGAAGGGGCTCAAAGGGCTGTTAGACGCGCTCGGGCTGGAGGACCTCCCCTATGCATCAGCAATCGTGGGATCAACGCCATTGAAGACAGTGAAGGGGACTCGGACATTGACAACTGGATCTACCCAACTACAAATGGTGGTTCGAGTAACTGGATGGCTAGGGACTTCGAACCTGTTTCTTTTATTCTGCAAAAATTGACCTATTTGTTTTAAAATTTGTAATAAATAATTTGAAACTTTACAGCCCGAAGCCTTGCCCGGGGCACCTTGGCTTTGCTTGTGAGGGATATTATTTGTCATTTCATAATCATTAATAAAGCATTGGACGTTTCTTGCACATAAATTTTGCGCTCTCTGTTTTTCTTTTCTATTTTCACTTTATTAAAACATCTATTCTCTTACACACACTCACGTATCATAATTCAGATTCATATCCACTCTGGATCCCATTGATAAAAGCTCTGCTATTGCCATTTATGACTTCAAAAATCCGATCAACCAAGCCGAGGACGAAGGTGAGGATGATTGTGAGGTTCCTGGAGAACTTGCTAGACTGCTACAGTAGGAAGAAAGGGTCATTCAACCTCATGAAGAGCCGGTTGAGACAGTAAAATTGGGTACCAAGAAAGACAAAAAAGAAGTTAAAATAGGTGCAAATTTGGAGCTTAGCGTCAAACAGAGGCTGATACAGATGTTGCACGACTATGTTGAGATCTTCGCCTGGTCCTATGATGACATGCCTGGTTTGGACACTGATATTGTGGTACATCGCTTGCCGCCTAAAGAAAATTGTCCTCCGGTTAAACAGAAGGTTTGTCGTATGCGCCCTGAAATATTAGAGAAGATCAAGGCAGAGGTCATGAAACAGTTTGACGCAGGGTTCTTAGCCGTCACTTCGTATCCACAGTGGGTTGCTAACATTGTTCTGGTACCTAAGAAGGACGGTAAGGTACAAATGTGTGTTGATTACAGAGATCTGAACATGGTAAGCCTCAAGGATGACTTCCCACTTCCTCACATCAATGTTCTGGTCGACAACACCGTGCAACATAAAATCTTCTCCTTCATGGATGGTTTCTCTGGCTACAACCAGGTCAAGATGGCTCCTGAAGACATGGAGAAGACAACCTTCGTTACACAGTGGGGCACCTTCTGCTACAAAGTGATTCCTTTTGGGTTGAAGAACGCTGGGGCAACCTATCAGCGTGTTATGGTCGCTTTGTTCCACGACATGATTCACCACAAGATCGAGGTCTATGTTGATGACATGATAGCTAGGTCTCAGACTAAGAAAGAGCACCTTGATCATCTCCAAAAGTTGTTCGACAGATTGAAGACATACAAGCTGAGGTTGAATCCGAACAAATGTACCTTCGGGGTAAGATCTGGTAAGCTTTTGGGTTTCATCGTCGGTGACAAAGGTATTCAGGTAGACCCTACGAAGGTAAACGCCATACAAGAGATACAGGTTCCCTGCACAGAGAAAGAGGTTCCTTGGGACGTATGAATTATATCGCCAGGTTCATTTCACATATGACTGCTACTTGTGAGCCAATCTTCAAGCTTCTGAAGAAAGATCAAGTGGTAAAGTGGAATGATGAATTCCATACTGCTTTCGAAAAAATTAAAGAACATATTCAAGAACCACCAATTCTGATGCCTCTAGTTGAATGAAGACCTTTGATATTATACTTGACAGTGCTAGACAATTCAATGGGGTGTGTGATGGGGAAGCATGACGAGTCTGGTAGAAAAGAACACGCCATTTATTACCTTAGCAAAAAGTTTACCAAATGTGAGTCACGATACTCATTGCTCGCGAAAACTTGCTGCACTTTGGCATGGGTTGCTCGCTGACTGAGACAGTATATGCTGACTCACACTACCTTATTGATATCAAAGATGGATCCGATCAAGTATATTTTCGAGAAGCCCGCTCTCTCCGGAAGGATAGCAAGGTGGCAAATGATCTTAACTGAGTACAACATACAATATACAACCCAAAAAGCTATAAAGGGGAGTGTATTGGCTGATCATTTGGCTCATCAGGCCATGGATGACTACCAGTCCATGAATTTTGAGTTCTCGGATGAGAATATTATGTTAGTGACTGACTACGAAGAGCCTGAACCGGATGAAGGACCCGAGGAGGGATCCCGATGGTCTATGTATTTTGATGGAGCCTCAAACTCACTGGGTAACGGCACTGGCGTTGTGATCATATCTCCTGAAGGCTGTCATACTCTATTCACTGCCCGTTTGTGTTTCAACTGCACCAGCAACATGGAGGAGTATGAAGCATGTATCATGGGTCTTCGAGCTGCTATTGACTTGAGGATCAAGTTCTTGAATGTATTCGGGGATTCGACTCTGGTGATAAGTCAGATCAAACGCGAGTGGGATATGAAGTTCCCGAATCTCATTCCTTAAAAAGAATATGTACTGACGTTGCTCCCACACTTTGAGGAGGTAACTTTTAAACATTTCCCACGAGAGGAGAACCAGTTGGCGGACGCGCTAGATACCATGTCTTATATGTTCAAGGTTAGGTGGGACAATGAAGCTCCCCATATTACCATTGAGGGGTTGGATGAACCAGCACACTACTGTGAGATCGATACCGAAGAAGTGGCAGACAAACCATGGTTTCACGAAGTCAAAAGGTATCTCGAGGTTCAGGAATATCCTGAAGGGGAATCTGTCAATGATAAGAAGTTTTTGAGAAGGTTCGCTGCAAAGTTCTTCCTCAATAATGGAATCCTCTATAAACGCAACCATGACTCCACACTATTACGATGTGTAGACAAGAGCGAAGTAGATAGAATCATGACAGATCTACATGAAGGCACCTTCAAAACCCATTCCAGTGGACACACCATGGCTAAGAAGATCCTACGGGCAGGATATTACTGGTCCACTATGGAAGCTGGTTTCTATCAACACTCTCGAACCTGTCATAACTGCCAAGTCTACGTTGATAAGGTGCATGTAACTCAGGTTCCCTTAAATGTCCTGATAGCTCCTTGGCCCTTTGCGATGTGGGGCATCGACATGATCGGAGAAATCAGACCCACCGCTTCTAATAGACATCGCTTCATCCTAGTAGCCATTGATTACTTCACGAAGTGGGTTGAGGCAACTTCTTTTGCTACAGTAACCAAGAACACCGTGGCACGGTTTATCTGACATAATTTGATCTGTCGATATGGTGTACCAGAGAGGATTATTACTGACAATGGTATGAATCTCCACAACACAATGATCACCGAGATCTGCAAACAGTTCAGGATACAGCACCACAATTCTTCTCCTTACCGGCCAAAGATGAATGGCATTGTTGAAGCAGCTAACAAGAACATCAAGAAGATTGTACAGAAGATGACGGTGACATATAAAGACTGGCATGAGATGTTACCATTCACTCTTCATGGGTACCATACCCCAGCACGGACGTCGACAGGGGCAACACCCTACTCTCTGGTATATGGCATGGAGGCAGTCCTACCCATAGAAGTCCAGATACCTTCTCTCAGGATGATGAAGGATGCATGTTTGAACAAAGACGAATGGATCCAAACCCGACTTGATCAACTAAATCTAATCGATGAAAAGAGGCTTACTTCTATCTGCCATGGTCAGGCGTATCAAAAGTGCATGATCAAGGCTTTTAACAAGAAAGTCAGGCATCAAGAATATCAAGTCGGGGATCTGGTGATCAAACACATCATACTGTCGCAAGGTGATCCTAGGGGAAAATGGACTCCCACGTATGAAGGGCCATTTATGGTTAAGAACATTTTCTCGGGAGGAGCTATGATTCTAACCACCATGGATGGTGACGACCTTCCTCACCCTGTCAATGCAGACATAGTTAAAAGATACTACAAATAATCAAAGACCCACTAGGTTGAATGGCCTAGGCAAAAATAAGGGCTTCCCGATGAACCAAAAGGGTTCAGGCAAAAGTAAGGGATGAAAATGAAAACATCTGTACACCCGACAAGTCAAAAACCCGAAAGGGAGGCTTGGGCAAAAAAGGGTATCCTGGTGGATTGAAAACCCGAAAGGGAAATCCAGGCAAAAGTTAGGGATTGAAGCGTATCACTATGTCTCATTGGATCATCTTGCGACCAGACTTCGGTATCGACTATCAAGCTCGGACGGCGCCAATCAATCTGATCAACTTTCGGCGGAGAAGCAAAGTGATGAGACGCTTGAAGATATAAAGGCGATAGCAGAGTTAGAACCCAATGGAGTTGTTTCACATAGATTTTTTTCTTTCTTTTACACAAATTGTATAATTTCTATCTTTCGGTGGAGTTCTCTTACTAGAACGTCAGCCTCTTTGTACAAAACGCCTATTGCAGGCCGACTTTAAAATCAATACAAGTTTCACAAAATTTCAATCTGTTTTTCTTTTTCTATTTTGTTTTGCAAGAACGTCCAATGATTTATTTTTTATATATGCATTTTAAAATAATTGCTTCTCATAAATACTTACATAAGAAACAAAAGACAATTACTCGTAATTCCATAAATAGGGAAAAACAAGAAGTACCGAACCCGACGGTTCCTCTGCCCTGCAGGTATCAGGATAGAGTCAGCTTTAGAACATGATTATTGGTACATACAGTCCCCACAGAGTAAAAGTATCCAAAGGAATTGATGTCAGCTTTCCCATAACAGGACATAACTCTCCCCAGCTGAGGTTCACAATCGCGAGCGAGTCAGTAAATTTTTCCCTAAGTAGAGTTTATTTCTCTCACAGTGGAAACTCAGTCTCCAATAGAGTTCATCATTTCCTACAAGCGGAAAGTCATCCCCAACTGAGTGTATTTCTTCAGATCAGCAGATCTACCAACAGCGCATCTCTTCTTCAACGAGAGTCATTCCCCGGCAGAATATTCAACTGAATGGTAACTCCCTAGCTAGTCATCTTTGTTCACCATCCTCAGCGGAAGCAGAGGAACCACAGTTTTCTACAATGGTTAAGAATGGCATTTCCTGTGTACCCTCCAAACAGCAGTCAGGGATTTATTTTCCCAGACTCAGATTATTACATCAGCATTTCATGTTCATACATCATGACATGCGCATACATATCACATAACATCATAATATCATTTATTTTGAGAACATCATCACACGAAGCATTCCATGCATCACACATAACCAACCCTGATATTTTTCAGGAAAAGACGATTAGCTTCAATGAATCCATCAGTTATACAGATCACATCTACAGACAACTAATGGAAACTCGGTTCCCGAAATCAAACGGGTCAACTAATATACATTGTCAGATCAAAGTAACCTTACCCCGATTCCTCCTGAAGTTTTACACGAACTTATCACAAAGTAACCTTACCCCGGTTCATCCTGAAGTTTTACACAAACTTATAACCTTACCCCAGTTCACCCTGAAGTTTTACACAAACTTATCACAAAGTAACCTTACCCCAATTCATCCTGAAGTTTTACACAAATTTATAACCTTACCCCGATTCATCCTGAAGTTTTACAGAAACTTATAACCTTACCCCGGTTCATTATGAAGTTTTACACAAACTTATCTCAAAGCAACCTTACCCAGGTTTTACACGGACTTAGCCCAAAGTAACCTTACCCAGGTTCCACTGCAGTTTTACCCAAACTCCTCACGAAACAACCTTACCCAGGCTGTCATATCAAAATAACCTTACCCCGGTTCCTTTTGAAGTTTTACACGAACTTATCACGAAGTAACCCTACTACCCAGGTTCCTTCTTACAGCCATACCATCCAGGCTTTTCATATCGAAGTAACTCTACTACCCAAGTTCCTTCTCAAATCCCTACCATCCAGGCTTTTCATATCAAAGTAAGCCTACTACCCAAGTTCCTTCTCACAGCCCTACTATCCAGGCTTTTCATATCGAAGTAACCCTACTACCTAGGTTCCTTCTCACAGCCCTACCATCCAGGCTTTTCATATCGAAGTAACCCTACTACCCAGGTTCCTTCTCACAGCCCTACTTTCCAGGCTTTTCATATCGAAGTAACCCTACTACCCAGGTTCCTTCTCACGGCCCTACTATCCAGGATTTTCATATCGAAGTAACCCTACTATCCAGGTTCCTTCTCATAACCTTACTATCCAGGTTCCTCCTTTCCAATCTCCAGACAGCAGTCCACAACACTATAATATCGGGACCCGATCAAACACGATTAGTTTCGCATTTCCCCAGTAGAGTAACGGACAACTGAAGCTCTTAAAACTCTATTTCTCCCAAGACAGATACCAATGTTCCTCAGCAGATTCCTCGTCGACAATAACAACAGGAACTCTCATCGAAGGAATGTCTCAGGAAATCAACATTATCTAGATGGCATCTTTAAGCCCATCTCTGACAATTCTCCGTCACATCCAGGATGGCATCTTTAAGCCCATCTCCAATAATATTATATCATAAAATTCCAAATGGAATCTATAAGCCCATTCCCGATATCACAAATCAAGTGCCACTTCATGCGAGATCTGTGCCATTTCATGCGAGTACAAATTTCCAAGCACTCTAGTGTTCAATCATCATCCACCTTCATATCACGAAAGGCAGACGAGCCAATCTACATCCTCAGGTTTAAGAAGATTGAACAGGGGCAGCTGTTGTACACCAAAATTTGCCCTCTCATTTTACTCAATACATGTCCATTGAGATTCTTAATTTTCTCAAAGTTGCCCAAGAGTTGACCATTCAGATCCTCTATTTTGATCAAGATGGGTGGACCACAAAGGTCTAATATGCTCTCCATGGTCTTAATATGTTCTCAAGACCCTACATGTCAAGTTTCATGCCTTGCACTACAAGTTTGCTCAGTCAACTGCTCAAATGCTTGAGAATCGACTGCATTAGGTCAAAAGTCAATTGTGGCCCCACATACAGTCAAACTTCAAGATTTTTGGCTAACATCCACATTTTGAAGTGACTTTCATCATTTTATCAAAGGTTGATCATGATTCCTCAAGGGATGCTCCAAATTCATCAAAACCCAAAAGTTGCTAAATTAGGGTTTTGTAGGAAAAGTCAACCAAACTTTGACCAAGCATAACTTCTTCATACTTTATCAGAAATTTTCCATCCAAACCTCATTTTGAAGAGGATGCAATTACCTACAATTCATATTTAGCTTCCAAGTTCAAAAAACTCACCCACAAAAAGATAGGAATTTCTACATTATGGGTCATTTTGAAAAGTCAACAAAAACACCTTTTGGGTCAAAGCTTCCTACATTAACATGGAAGATCCAATTGAGATGAAACAAAAGGGTTGTTTAGGGGACATCCTAAGCTTTCTAAAAAGTCAAAGAACACCCTCCTAGGGTCAAAATTGAGAGAGTTGTGCATTGTCAAATTTGGCAATTTTTGGAAAATTATCAAAAGTTAACATTGATCAAATTTACATTTTTTCCAAAGGGGCCCATGTTTTCTTGCTTGAAACATGTTTCTAATAGGACCCACGACCCCTGAGCTTTTCCACCTATTATTTTATTATTTTTATCATTTATTTTGATTTTTTATTCATTTAAATCAAAATAAATCAAATTAAATGGTAAAATAATGAAAACAAATCAAATCTTGAGATTTTTGTGCACATTTGAAGTCCATGTACAGCTAGCATGATGATCAATTCGTGCAAGACTCATTAGGGTTGGAAAAGATTGGATTGAAGCTTGTTTTAGAAAGATATCATACATGAATCAAATCAAATCATATTTTCATAATTCTCAAAGATATGATGCAATTTTACAACCCTAATTTAGTCTACTATATGTATACAACAATTGTAGATCAAAAGAACAAGGTTTGCAGCTGTGAAAAGCCAGGGAGAAAACTCAAAAATTTAGACAAAAGTGTGAGATCAAAATCCTTCTTAGAGCCATCCTCAAGGAGTTTCAAAGCTTGCAATATGTTCCTGGATATCCCGGGAAGCTTCTCCACTCATTTGTAAGCCTCAAAGCGTCAAGAATCATCACATTACAGTATCACGGTTTGCCTCCCAAACTCAAATTCGATTTCTATGTTTTACGCACGATAAGTCCATTATATCCATATATTCTTGTTCATAATCATGTTTGCAAGCTTTATGTATCACTTAATTGTACTAATAGTGCAGGAATCCATATCCACCATTGTTAGGGTTTAAGAGCACGATTTGGGGATTTCTGATACAGGAAAAATTGGGCCATAAATGAGGTACCATGATACTCGTGAGACCAAGACGAGTTGATTGGTACCATAAAAATTAATTTATCATGCTCGTACGAGATTTTTTAATTTTTGTAGGGCTGTAGTTACAACAAACGTCCATAGGTATAAGTCTTTAACCTAAGATGACAGTTGCAGTGAGGAATGTGATGCATGGCAGCCCATGACCGGTTGATTTGAATTTTCGTGCATTTTTCTGGGCATCGTGCGTTTTTATATTATATTATATTTTGTTTACTTGTATTAACAAAGGAACCAGCAGCGCAGATGGTTGGGAGGCACGCCTTTGATGCACACGTCCTGGGTTCAATCCCAGGCGTGTGCATTTTATTATTTTCCTAATTATTTCAGGCAAATCCAATGCTTTACTCCCTCACACGCCTTCCATACAACCTTAATGCCCAGCCACTGGATGCACTGATAGCCAGATCTAACGCTTCTCTCCTGAATGTCCTTGGTACACCTCAGGTCAACGCTTGCACAGGATCCAGCGTGGTTGACTGGGCTTGGAGCTTAATGGGCTTGAAAATTCAATTCCACACCCCCCTTTCAGCTAGCATACAGTCCCATTTGGTTATTTCTTTCATTATTTTCTTTAATTTCTATTTCTTTATTTCTTTCCCTTTTGTTTTTAATTAATACAAAAAATCATTTTTATTAAATTAACAGATCAAAAATCACAAAAAGATTTATTTTCTTAATAAATATTTTTTAAATTAATTAGTTTAATTAATTTAGGGCAATTTAATTTTCTTTTTATAATGAAAAACAATTAGAATTAGGGTTTGAGATTGTACATAATTTAATTAATTTTCTTTAAAAAATACATCAAAAAATAATTTTTCTCATAAATATTTATTCCTTTAATTAATTAGGTTAATTAGAAAATTAAGTTAATTTAATTTCTTTCATAATTTTTATTAAAAAAAACAATTAGAAATTAGGTTTAATTAATTTGAAATTAAATGTTTTCTCAAATAAAAATCCCCAAGAACAAAATTTTTTTTCTCTCAATTAGAGTTTTAGGTTATCTTTTCAACCGTCCTCGTATTTAATTCTCTGCGCGCTTGTTAATTATTTGTCCACTATTTTGTAATTGTTCATGGTTTGTAATAGTTAATCTAGGGTTTTTATTTACTATTTAAATCCCCGATTTTTTAGTTATGTAATTAATCCCCCTCCCCAAAGCCTTGTAATAGCTAGGTTTTATTTTTCGCACTTTTAATTTCTGCAATCTTTAACTGTCTAGATGTATGGCTAATAGGATTGTATGGCAAGAATGTCTGTAAAATTAAAACGGTAGATCGCCTAATGTGCAAAGACTAAACAACAGAAAAAACTCACATGCACATATTCACTCCTAGGGTTTACCTCACTTCGGTTGCCTTCGGTAAACAATCATTAAGCATAGGATATTTTAGTGGTTGTCCTCCAGTCTAAAGAGATCAAATTGTCCCATTCAAATGTTGTCTCGGAAATGTTGCCTCAGAAAGATCTTAAGACTCTAGGGTTATTACTAAAGTTCTCTAACTATTGCTTTGGTGATTGTACTTGTCCCTTTCGAATGTCCCTTACAACTCCAACGACGGTGCTACCTATTCCTTAATAGTGGGATAGCGTTGTCTAAAGGAAATAGAACGAACAATCTTTTTTCGAGTAGGTAGAATCTTAAGTACTTGCTCAATAAGAAATTTTCACACTGTGATACAGTGGGAGAACTGACTTGAGGTTTTACGTTTGTGTTCGCAAATGTTTCGGTTTAGCAAGAGTCTCCACCGACTTTTTATTTTATCCAAAGGAAAGGTCAAAAAGCACAGGAAAGACCTTTGAAATGTTTTCTTGAGTTCGGGGGGTAGATTATGAAAAGGGAAGGTGCTAGCACCCTTTTCATCCATGGTTTTCCATGGGCTCTTAGTTACTTGTTTAGATCACTTGTTTTGCTTTTTTCAATTGTTTGAAATGGTGCTTTGTGTGGTTTTGAAAGTATTTTGAAAAGAGGCCATCGTTTTGGAAATCTTTGTAATGATTCTCGTTCGTAAGAATGTATACAAAGATGTTTGTCTTTTGAAAAATGTTTTAATGTTTTGAAAGATGTTTGGAAATTGTTTTGAAATTGTGTGTGTGTTTTTGAAAATAGCAAGGATGATTTGCAAATTGATCAAGTAACTAGAAGCTTATCTACCTACTCAAAAGTCTTTCTTGTACATTTTTGACCCTTTGACATTATTGTTTTACCATTGTATTTGGTAAACAACCATATCTTTGGATGTTAAACGGGACGGGTGTGGGTCATCGTATGACCATGATAGAAATAGTGTCAAGCATCTTAGCAAGTTTTTGAGGGACTTAAGATCATTTTGTTTTTAGGCAACCAAGAGAGCGTCATCGAGGGACTATGATCTTTTGTTTTGTTTGATTTTGCCAAGATACCTAGCATGCATACCATGGCCATGTTTTAAGGCAACAAAGTGGATATAACCCTAGAGGTGCTTGTGTGCATTGTGTTGTCATTTTGCATGCATTTATGTCTTGTATTAAGTCATGCTATTTGTTTGATTTTTGGTCTTTTGCATACAAAACCCTAGTTTACTATCATGGTATATGAAAGCAATAAAATGTGTAAAGTAAATCTAGACTATTACAACAATATTATGGGGAGGGGGATACAACTTTGAATAGGGGGTATTTGCACAAAATAAAACCCTAATTTACTATTACAACCCAATTGAATTTATACAATAAATAAATGAACAATTATTTAAATGTACAATAAAATGTAAATATGCACAAATGTTTTTGTATTTATTTTATGTATGTAAAATAAATTTATTTATATCTTAAAAATAAGAAAATAAAATGATTATTTTTGAAAGGGTGAAAACCCTAATTTTTGGTTTAAAAGAAAATATATTCTATTATTATTTATTTCATTTATGTACAAGAAAACTAATAACAATATATACAAAATGTTAAAAAAAATAAAATATTGTATGAAAATATTATTTTAAGTGTACAAATAATAAAAATAAAAATATTTAATATTTAATATTATTTACAAGTTTTATTTAAGAAAATAAAAGTATATTAACCTAATAAACTATTTTTATACCAAAAAAAAATAATAAAATAAAATTCAAAAATTAAAAAAATATTTTTTGGGATTTTTCAATGTTTAGAAAAAATAAATAAAGTCAGAAAATATAAATATGCAAGAAAATATAAAAAAATATAAGAGAATGCTAAAGGGGGTGCAGAAAGTAAAAGGGGGTGCTAAAAGAAGCAGACCTAAGGCGCCCAGGCCCAAGACACACTTCATCCCTGTCCTTGCTCCTTCGTCCCAAATGTGCGCCTTCTGTTACTCAAATCTGTTCTTGTTATTCTTTGCATAAAATCAAAATTTTATAACATGAAAAATGTAGCTCATCATCACACGATTCCAATGATATAAAGAACTTGACCTAACTCTCAAAGATCAGAGAGAATTTTAATGGCCCTAAATTCTGACCTAGTTTTTTTAGCAACTTCAACTATCAAATACTCCAAGCTCAGTCAATATAAATAGAAGTTATGCATATGTACAACTCAAGCACGTTAAAGACTACATTTTTGCTTCACAAACCTAAGCCTAAGGATGTCTAAATAAGGAGATAGAAAGTTGACAAATACCTTGTTCAGTTGAGTTTGGATATGGCAATGTAGCAACTTTGAGTGAGGCCTGAAGGTCGTGTGAGCTTGCTTGAAGTTTCCTCAAGCTATCCCAATGCTCCGGTTGCCTTGAACTGGCCTGAATCTCCCTGTAGAAGTCAACCTGCAAAGCTTCAAAATGAAAATGGTGACCCTCGAAATAGAGGTTACAGTTGCTGGATAAAGGCTTGGACAGCTTAGGTGTGATGTAGAAAATGTGTTTGAAGTGGTTCCAAGCAAAACGCACGAGGCAATATAGAAATGGCTTGTGATTTGCAGAGGTTGCCCTGTTTTGGGCAGAAATGGTGATTTATGTGTTTAAGGGTGTTTGATAGGTTGGGCAATCGTGTTTTGTCTTTGTTGCAATATGTTGAGGTCGTTTCTAATGATGCCAAGACTTGGTTTTATCATATACAAGAGTTATGTGGACTTTTGCAAGCTTACTTGCTTTTGAAGCAAAAGTTGAAGTGACAAAGGCAAAGGCTGTACTTGCTAGCTCGTGGGATGTAGAGGGTTGGTACACTTTTCCTGATGTTCATGGATCTTGTTTAAAACCAAATATCAGGTTCAATGCTCAAGATAAACAAAATTGCTAAAAGTATGCTTTATCAAAGTAGCATTGTAACCTTTATGCCATTTTTGGAATAAATCAATGTACAATGCTTTAAAGCTCAGAACAAAGCCATTGTCCAATGTATTTGCATTTAATTAAGGAGTGTGGAAAGGATTAGGACCTGTAAAACAAGTACAAGCATGCTTAGGACAGATTTGAAACTTGTAACAATGTGAAAAATGCCATGGACAAAAGTGAGAAATTTCCATTTTCTTTTCTTCGATTCTCCCTAACCATAAATGATCTTGGAGTTTTCTTGGACATTTTGGAAATCTTGTAACATGCTCTACAATCCATATTTGAAATTCATTTTGAGATTCCACTTGGAACTAGGTGAAAATTTGCCATGAAGTTAGGTCAAAAATCTGCCTAAACTTGGGCAAAATTTCACTAAGTTAAAAAGTTTTTGGACCCTTATTCACAAAATCATAACTTGAGATCCAAGCATCATTTGGGAAAACTTTGTGAATCAAAGTTATAGATTTTGTGGAGGATCACAACTTTCATGTTGTCAGTTTTCTTTGAATCCAATTGCATCATGGTGAAAAAGTAGGCAAAATTTGGGGAAAAAAAAGAAATTTTCATAACTTAGAAAAATTCTAAGTTATGAAAATTTTCAAACTTAAACCCTAATTTCCAAATTTAGGTTTCTTGGTGAACAAGTTTCATGTTTTGACACATCTTGATAAAAAATGACCCTTGGCACTTGATTTTGACCAAAAAGTCAAAGTTTGACTTTTCAGTATACAGTTGATTTTTGATCAGTTGACTGGAAAATTCATCTGTCAATCCAATGCATTTGAGATCTTTTTAACCTTGTGATTAGGTCATGATGGTGCCATTGAGTCCTTGAAATCATGCTTGAACCCAATTTTCCATTGGCTAGGTGAAAAATCAGAAATTGCCCTTCTATAGTCAAAACCCTAAAAATGACCATTTTGCCCTTTTGATGATCTGATCAAATTTCTTCAGGAGTTGTGGTCCAAACTTGATCAAATGGTTAATATGAGTCTATAATGTTGATGTGGATAAAACTTATGAGGTTTGACTGTAAATTGGCCATAGCTGACTTTTTCCCCAATATAGTTGATTTTTAGGTCAACTGACCAATTGACTAGGCAAAAATGTGATTCAAGGCTTGAAACTTGGTATGAGCAATCTTAGAGGTCCAACATGAAGCATTAAAGTCACATGAAGCATTGATGGTCCAAAAATCCCTGTGCAAACTCAAACCCTAATTTCAGATCATCAGTGCAAGAAGATGTCTTGAGCTGAGCAAACCCTAATCATGTATGGAGTCCAAAGAGTCTTGTGAGGGGAAATCTTGATAAAATGAGAGGGAAAATTTTGGGGTACAACTGCTGCCCCAGTTCAATCTTCTTGAACCTGAAGAGTTGGATTGGCGAGTTTTGTCGTTCGTGACTCGAAGGTAAAAGATGATTGGACACTAGAGTGCCCGTAAATTTGCACTCGTCAAAATGTAGTTGAGGGAATAGGCTTAATGATGCCATTTGGAGAGGTGACAGAATATTGTCGGAGATGGGCTTAAAGATGCCATCCCAGAATGTTTGTTGAAAATCAGGAGAATGAACATCAGAATGGTATCCGTATCTGGAACGTATCTGAGTTGTATCTGGAGATTGGATTTGTATGAGCAAGGGAATAGCATCCGTGTCTGGGGCGTATCCGAGTTGTAACTGTATTTGAATTTGAATGAATAACAGAATGACTTCCGCGCCTAGAGTGTATCGGTATTGTATCTGAGTCTGAAATCTGAATGGGCGACAGAATGGCATCCGTGTCTGGAGCACCTCTGGGCTGGGGAAAAAGTCAGATAAGTGACAGAATGGCAGTCGTGTATGGAGCGTATCTAGACTGTATCTGAAGTTGAGATCTGTATGAGTAGCAGAATGACTTCCGTGTCTGGAGTGTATCTGAACTATAACTGGGATCTGAATAAGTGACAGAATGACTTCCGTGTCTAGAGTGTATCTGAACTTGAAATTGATAGTTGAATCTGAATGAGAAATAGAATGGCTTCCGTATCTGGAGCGTATCTAATATGTATCTGATTGTTGAAGTCTGAATGAGTGACAGAATGGCATCCGTGTCTGGAGCGTATACGTACTGTATCTTGACTTTGAATTCTGAATGAGTAATAGAATGACTTCCGTGTCTGGAGTGTATCTTTACTGTATCTGAATAAGAGATCTGAATGAGTAACAAAATGACTTCCGTGTCTGGAGTGTATCCGTACTGTATCTGAAATCTTTGAATATTTGTTAGAGATAGCTGTTAATCTTATCCTGAAAAAGGGTAAAATGTTAGCTGAAACAACAAGTTATGTTGCATGAAATGTATGATGCAATAAATGTGTTTTATCAATGTTTATGATATATGAATGTAATGTATGCACATATAAGCTGATTCGCTGTATTGCTGAGGAAAATAAATCCTTGATAACTGGGGATAATAAAATCCTTGACTGCTGTCGGGGAAAACAAATCCTTGGCCGCTGCTGGAGATTCAAAACCTTTTATTGGTGAGGATGAGAATTCCTTGGTGGCCGTTGGGGATGGAAAATCCTTGACAACTTCTGTGGGGATGTGAGAATCCTTCATGTCTTGAAGTTGGAGTATCGACAAAAATTCTGCTTGGGGAAGTAATGCCATGTACTGTCTGAGAAATCTGCTTGGGAAATCCAGAGAACTTTGAAGACTTCTACTGGGGGTTAAATAATGAGAATCCTTACTCGGCTGGGGAATAGGGAAAATTCTGATGATTTCTGCAGGGAACTAAGAATGAGAATCTTCATTTTGTTGAGTAGTAATGAAAACTTTGGTAACTTCATGCTGGGGAGTAATGTAGACCCTGGCAATTTTACTGGGGAATCAAGAATGAGGATCTTCATTCTGTTGGGGAGTGAAAAACTCTGTGGGGAGTAGCTATACTGCTGGAGAGTAAGTTCAGGACTCTGGGGGAAAAAGCTTATTCCTGTTTGGAAAAAGTTCAGGAGTTTGGGTTGTATGCCACTCTACTGGGGAATCAACCTAGGTTGGGGAGAGACAAAAGTTAATTGTTATCTAGTTGATTCCCAGATTTTAAGATAAACTTGTTGGGGAAACGAGAGAAACTGGATGGTTTCCGTTGGGGATTGATAGCTGGAAATTTGACTCGACTGGGGAAGAAGGTTTCATCTCCGCTGAGGGTTTGTAGTTCAAAGTTTTTGCTCCGCTGGAAATTAGGAGTTTGAAGTTTTAACTCTGATGGGAATTAAGGATTTGAAATTATAACTCCGCTGGGGATATGTATTTCAAAGTTTTAGCTCTGCTGGGGACCTAGATGATGTACTGCAGGGGGTTTCTCTTGGAATAGCCTAAAGACGTTTTCCTATACTTTCAACCTGTCAGCAATTAATCTTTCCCAATCCGTTTATTTGTAAACAGTGATTATATTCAAATGCATATGCTCATTTAATAAATCATTGGACATTTTCAAATAAAACACAAGTGTAAAAAGAAGAAAAAGCAAATAGTTTTCTGCACTTTGAAGTATCTTTGTATTAACTTTGTGTAAGTATTTTTGTACAAAGGAGACAAACATCCTAGTAAGAGAATGTTGTCATAAAACTGAGAAAAATTTATACAAAGAAAGATGGCTATGTGTGAAAATTCCATGGGGTTCCCATTCTGCTATAGCCTTCGTAACTCTGAATATCTTGTCCATTCGTTGCTTTGTCCGAAGATGATTGAGTTGATCAGAAGCCTGGAGCTTGTCTGTGAAGAGATTGTCCTTAAAGTGATCCGACGAGACATAGTCATACGCTTTAATTCCCTAACTTTTGCCTGGACCGCCCTTTCGGGTTTTCAGTCCACCGGGAAACCCTTTTTTACCCAAGTCGCCCTTTCGGGTTTTCAACTTGTCGAGTGTACAGATTTTTTTGTTTTATCCATAACTTTTGTCTGAACCGCCCTTTCGGGTTTTTGATTCACTGGGATGCCCTTTTTTTGCCTAGGTGTGTCAACCTAGCGGGTCATTTATGCGTAGTATCTTTTGACTATGTCTGCATTTGCAGGGTGCGACAGGTCATCGCCGTCCATGGTGGTTAATATCATTGCCCCACCAGAAAAGATGTTCTTGATCACAAATGGTCCTTCGTAGGTAGGAGTCCATTTTCCCCTAGGATCACTTTGCGGTAAGATGATCCGCTTGATTACAAGATCCCCGACTTGATATGTTTGGCGTCTGACTTTCTTGTTGAAAGCCTTGATCATCCGTTTTTGATACGTCTGACCATGGCAAACAGCAGTAAGTCGTTTTTCGTCAATCAAGTTAAGTTGATCAAGCCGGGTCTGAATCTAATCGTCTTCACTCAAACCAGCATCTTTCATGATTCTCAAAGAGGGAATCTGAACCTCGATAGGAAAAATAGCTTCCATGCCGTATACCAAAGAATAGGGTGTTGCCCCAGTTGATGTTCGTGATGTGGTACGGTACCCGTGAAGAGTAAACGGTAACATCTCATGCCAGTCTTTGTAGGTGACTGTCATCTTTTGTATGATCTTCTTAATATTTTTATTCGCAGCTTCGACAGCGCCGTTCATCTTTGGCTGATAGGGAGATGAATTGTGATGTTGAATCTGGAACTGCTCGCACAAAGCGGTGATCATAGTGTTGTTAAGGTTTGTACCGTTGTCAGTGATGATCCTTTCTGGGATGCCATACCGACAAATGAGGTTCTGCTTGATGAATCGGGCAACAACATTCTTTGTGACGGATGCGAAGGAAGCTTCTTTGACCCATTTGGTAAAGTAATCAATGGCCACCAGGATGAAGCGGTGTCCATTGGATGTTGTAGGCTTGATCTCTCCAATCATGTCGATTCCCCACATAGCGAATGGCCAAGGAGCTGTTAAGACATTGAGAGGAACTGGAGGTATATGTACCTTGGCCGCATAGATTTGACATTTGTGACAAGTACGGGAATGTTGGTAGCAGTCAGCTTCCATGGTAGACCAGTAATAGCCTACCCGTAGAATCTTCTTAGCCATCGTATGACCGCTAGAGTGAGTGCCAAAGGTACCATTGTGCTGTTCAGCCATGATCTATTCAGCTTCAATCTTGTCCACACAACGGAGCAGAATGCAATCATGATTGCGCTTGTACAGAATACCATTGCTTAGGAAGAACTTGGCAGAGAATCTCCTTAAGAACTTTTTGTCGTTGACTGAAGCTCCTTCAGGATATTCTTGAGCCTCGAGATACCTTTTGACTTCGTGAAACCAAGGTCGGTCCACTACTTCCTCGGTATTAATCTCGTGACAATGTGAAGGTTCGCCCATCCGTTCAATGGTGATTTGGGGAGCCTCATTATCCTAGTTAAGTTTAAACATGGAAGACATTGTAGCTAGAGCATCTACTAGTTTATTTTCTTCTCGCGGGAAATGCTCGAAGGTAATCTGCTCGAAATGAGGTAGCAATGTCAAGACATGTTATTTATAAGGGATGAGGTTGGGATGCTTAGTATCCCACTCTCCTTTGATCTGACTGATGACCAAAGCTGAGTCTCCAAACACAACCAAATATTTGATTCTCGGGTCTATTGCAGCCTTGAGACCAAAGATACAAGCTTCATACTCGGCCATGTTGTTGGTGCAGTTAAAGCAAAGTCTGGTTGTGAAAGGTGTATGGCAACCTTCCGGGGAGATGAGTATCGCACCGATGTTGTTGCCAAGTGCATTGGAGGCATCATCAAAGTACAGTGTCCATCGGGATCCTTGTTCAGGTTCGTCATATGGTCTGAAATCTTCAACGTTGTCCAATGTCATAATGTCCTCGTCGGGGAAGTCAAACTTCATGGATTGGTAATCTTCGACGGCTTGATGAGCCAGATGGTCAACTAGCACACTCCTCTTTATAGCTTTTTGGGTCGTGTACTGTATATCGTATTCCATGAGGATCATATGCCATCTAGCTATTCTTCCAGATAAATCTGGTTTCACAAAGATGTACTTGATTGGATCCATCTTAGATATCAGCAAAGTGGTATGAGTCAACATATACTGCCTTAGCTGGCGAGCAACCCATACCAAAGCGCAGTAAGTTTTCTCGAGCAGTGAGTATCGAGTCTCACCGTCGGTAAACTTTTTGATAAGGTAATAAATGGCATGCTCTTTTCGGCTAGACTCGTTATGTTGGCCCAGTACGCACCCCATTGAATTATCCAAAACGGTCAGATACATGATTAGCGGTCTTCCTTCGACGGGTGGCATCAAGATAGGAGGTTCTAGCAAATACTCCTTAATTTTATCGAAAGAAACTTGACAGTCATCATTCCATTTAACTACCTGATCTTTCTTCAACAGCTTGAAGATTAGCTCACAGGTAGATGTTAGGTGAGAAATGAACCTTGCAATGTAGTTTAGGCGTCCCAAGAAACCTCTGACCTCCTTCTCAGTGCAAGGAGCAGGAATTTCTTGTATAGCTTTGACTTTGGTAGGATCAACCTCGATGCCCTTGTTGCTGACAATGAAACCCAAGAGTTTACCGGACCTGACTCCGAATGTACACTTGTTAGGGTTCAGTCTTAACTTGTACTCCTTCAACCTGACAAACAGCTTTTGCAAATGGTCGAGGTGTTCTTCTTCTGTCTGTGAACGGGCTATCATATCATCGACGTAGACCTCTATGTCATGATGTATCATATCATGAAACAAAGCTACCATGGCGCGTTGATAGGTTTCCCCGACATTCTTCAGTCCGAATGGCATCACTTTGTAGCAGAACGTACCCCACTGTGTAACAAAAGTAGTTTTCTCCATGTCTTCAGGTGCCATTTTGATCTGGTTGTAACCTGAAAATCTGTCCATGAAAGAAAATACCTTGTGCTGAGTTGTATTGTCAACCAAGATGTCAATGTGTGGAAGTGGAAAGTCATGTTTAGGGCTGGCCCTGTTTAAGTCTCTATAATCCATGCATATTCTCACTTTTTAGTCCTTCTTAGGCATGGGCACAATGTTAGCAACCCATTGTGGATAGGAAGTAACACCAAGAAATCCAGCATTGAACTGCTTCATAACTTCTGCTTTGATCTTTTCAGACATGTCGGGCCTCATGCGGCGGACTTTTTATTTGACTGGTGGATAGTCTTCTCTTGTGGGTAGACGGTGAACCACAATGTCTGTATCGAGTCCCGGCATGTCTTTGTATGACCAGGAGAAGATCTCAACATATTCATTCAACAGTTGAATTAAGCGCTCTTTGACACTTGGCTCTAGGTTGGCACCCACTCTGACTTCTTTTATGTCTTCCTCAGTACCCAAGTTGATTGTCTCTAGCAGCTCTTCATGAGGTAGAATTGCTCTTTCTTCCTGTTGTAGCAGCCTAGCCAATTCTCCCGGCACCTCACAATCTTCCTCACCTTCGTACGCGGCATGCTAGACCAGATCTTCAGAGTCACTAAAGGCCATAGCAGAATTGTTACCCATGGATTCCGGAATGGAAGGGTACCTGCATTTGTGAGTGTGGGTGTGTGTAAAGGATAACCACCTTTAAACAAATAAAATGTAAAAAGAAAGACAATGAACACAAAAGTTTATATGTGAAAACGTCCATGATTCATTAAAATGGCATATGAAGATGAAAAATCAAACCCTTACAAATGGACCTATGTGCCTCGGGTAAGGCACAAGGTTAAAAGTGTACAAATTGTTTTGAGAATTATTACAAACCAACAGAAATGTTTGAAAGATAAATTATTGCGGTATGAAAGTAATCGAAACAAAGTCTTTTGCCTCCCAGTTGCACAGTCCTCCGTCAACAGTAGGGAAAATCCAGTCTTCCAGGTTGCTCTCCTCTTCATTATCCTCCAAAGCATTGACTCCATGATGGGTGATCTTCACTGGTGGCCTCCCTGCATGGGCGCAGCGTACAGCCTTTTGAGCAGAAGAAGTGAACCCTAAGCCGAATTTATCTGATTTGTGAGGAAAGTCTGGAAGTTGCCCCCAGATTGTGCTTCCTCCTTCTTCAATCACAGCCTTTGCATCTTTGAGAGACGACATCTGAGGCGGAGGTCTGGTAATCATGGGTACAGAAGACACTGTCTTGGTTGCCGCAATCTCCTGAGCTATCTCTACAAAATGTTGGAAAGGGGTTTCGATGAATTCGCCATCCAATTCTACATAGCAGAAAGAATTTAGATGACTTATCATGTATTCCTCTTCGCTATGAACAGTTATAATTTTCCCCTGGACAGGGTACTTGAGCATTTGATGTAGAGAGGTAGTGACGACTCCAACATTGTGAATCCAGGGTCTTCCCAATAAGCAAGAATAGGAAGGACGAATGTCCATCACATAGAATGTGGAGTTGAAGGTTTCAGTTTCCACTTTAATCGGGATGTCCACCTCCCCGTGGACCATCCTTTTAGAACCGTCAAAGGCTCTGACAATTATATTGCTGGGTTTCATGGTTAAGCCTTCACAATCCATTCTATCCAAGGTTTTCTTCGGCAAGACATTTAATGACGAACCAGTGTCTACCAAAACGTGTGCTAGGGTAGTCCCTCTGCATTCCACCGAGACATGCAAAGCGTCATTATGTTTTCTCCCTTTGGAGGTTAAATCGGCATCGGAGAATCCTAGACCATTTTCAGCTGTTAAGCTAGCTACACATTCCTAGAACTGATCTACGGGGGTTTCCTGTGGCACGTGGGCCGTCTTCAAAAATCTGATCAGTGCTTTAGCATGAGCCTCTGAACAAAGCAGCAGGGCCAACATAGAGATCTTTGAGGGGGTTTGCCCCAGTTGTTCCACAACATCATAATCGCTTTTCTTGATTATTTTCAAAATCTCTTCATTTCTTTTTGAGAGGTCTCAGGGATGACCAATGGTTGAGCCTTCGTCCTGACGGGCTCTTCTTGGATTGCTTTCCCTCTATCATCAGCAGCAGCAGAGGGGACAACCACGGGAGTTACAACTTCTTCAATAATTGGAGTTCTTGCAGATATGTTGACTGGCACAAGGGTAACCTTAGGAGAAGCTGAGGGTCCAAAGATTGCCTTTGGAGGGGCAATCTCTGGAGAGAAAATCCTTCCACTGCGGGTGATTTTGCTCGTTCCAGTAATGTTTCCAATGTCGGAAGTCTCTTCATCAAAACTCTCTTCAGTTGATTCAATTTGTTTAATACTGTGGTAGTAGATTTCTCCGCCATAGTTCCACGGTATTGATTTGTCGGACTTGTACGGGACGGGCCCGGGCATGGTTATCTTCAAAGGTGCAATCTTCGGAGTGGATGTAATCTTAACAGGTCTTTTGGAGACCTTGGAAAGATTGGTGGATATGGTTATTATTGAAACATCATTGACAGGAGTCGGTGTAACAAGAGTGTTTTCAAAAAGGATTTCTTGGTTATCCATTAGGCGTTGGATGCCTAACTTCAACAATGGACAGTCGGTCGGTAAGGATGAACAAAGGCAGCAATCTTCTTCACAACCTGGGAAAATCCCAGCCTTCAACAAATTCAGCTTGATTATCGGTAGCGGAGTCATCAAATCATCAATAGTAGCAACAAAAAAATCCTCTTCAATAGCATGGGCATTGTGGCCATGCTTTGGCATTGGAGCAGAGATCACGTTCGGCTTTTCAGGGGCGTCAAATTCCACTTCTTTAGCGTCTATCAAATCCTGAATCTTATTCTTCAGGGCCCAACAATTGTTGGTGTCGTGCCCTATACTCCCTGAATGATAAGCACACTTGGCGTTCGAATGGTAGTATGGAGAAGCTGTATTCAGATTTTTCGGGGATTCTTTCAGACTGACAAGGTTTAACTTCAAGAGATGGGGTAGAACCTGAGCAGGAGTCCTGTTTATCTGGGTGAATTGTCGTATAGGCCTTTCCACCCTTGCTTGGTTGGTTTTGGGTTGATTGTCTCTGGGCTGATCAGCTGCAGACTTCTGAATCATTACGGCCCCCACCGCTGGCCGGCGCTCAAATCTTCCTTGACCTCTCTGGGAGTAGACAGATGATACTTCTTTCTTTGCTGGAAAAGTCTTTTTGATGGCAGCAGAAGCAGATGCATCTTTTTGAATTTTCCCGCTCTTGATTCCGGCTTCAACTCTTTCACCAGTTAGAATTTACTCGGTGAACCCCACAAACGAGCTTCCTATCAGGTGATTAAAGAAAGGCCCTGACAGAGTCCCCAATAACATATCTACTAGCTCCCTCTCAGATAGAGGTGGTTGTACTCGTCCCGCCAAGTCTCTCCATTTCCAGGCATACTCTTTAAAGCCTTCATTTGAGACTATGCCCATACTTTGTAATTGAGTATGGGTTGGTGCTAAGTCCGCATTGTATTGATACTGCTTGTAGAAGGCGGCCGCCAAGTCCTCCTAATTATGCACGTCAGACCTCTCTAGCTGGTAGAACCAATCCAGCTGTGTCACCGGCAAATTGTCCTGGAAAAAATGGACCCACTGGTCTTTGTCAGAAGAATGTGGTTGGATTTTTCTGACATAAGATTGTAGGTGCATCTTTGGGCAAGACACCCCATCGTACTTAGCAAACAAATGTACTTTAAATTTAGGAGGGATTACAATTCCATATACCAACCCTAGCTCTTCAAAGTCCAGCTCAGACACTCTCTATATCTCCATAGCTGCCAGACGTTCTTCCAGATTCTTATATTTATCATCTGCAGGAGGACACTATTGTTCTGAGTAATCCTCTTCTTCCTCTTCTTCAGCTTTAGAATCTGAGGGCACGACAGTCTCTTTACCCTTTCTCTCTCCTTCCTTAGAAGTTGACGGAAGATCTAGGACCCTTCGGGCTTGACCTTCAAATCTTTTTCCCAAAGTAGCCACACCAAATCTCTTCTTCTTCTTTTTCTCTTTTTCCTTCTCTAACATATTTTTGAGCTCCTTCTGACCCTTAGCCAAGGTCATGAGTAGCTGTTGGAATTGTGAATTTTGAGCTTGTAAGTCTTTGACCGTTTGTTCAATATCCATCTTGCTGAAATAAACAGCAGAGAGATGAAGAAACTTGGTGTGAAGACGTGTTTATGCATATGATGAATGATATGTATTCACGTAATGCTTTCAAGGATTCAGAAATTCAAATTTGTTTTAAACAAAAAAGAAACACACGTCATATTAATAAGATAGAATTGTTACTACATCAATGCCCCATGGGCAAAATAATACAAAATTCTAAGGTAAAAAGATGTTGCACATCCTCTTTGGTGCAATGTAGGTGTTGAGAGTCTGCTCTTCGTGAAGTTGACGAGTGAGTTCTAAAACCTTCTTCTCGCTTGCGTAGAATTGGGCTTCAAAAGTATCGCATTCTCCCTTGAGCTGTATCCAACTCCTTTGCAGATCTTCGAGTGATGTTGGCATGTCAGGATGTAGGAGGGTGTATGGAACCTCTCCTTCCTTAACAGGCTCTATAATCACAGGGAGAATGTAGGGGTAAGGCATCATAAGACTTTGGGCGCGGGTTCGTACCCACTTGAGGTAAGGCTCAAGGGGGATGGAATTCTTGTGTCCCAAGGTCTTATTGTCTACCTTGTTTGGCAACCTCCAAGCTCGGATGAACCTTTGTCAAAGTCCTTGATCGTCGTTGTCGAAGTAAAAAACCAAGTTTGGAATCAGCATGTCATGTGGGCCATCCCTTCAGGCATACCTAAACTGTCTCAGAGCCAAGCAGGGGTTGCAGATAATGCCACCCCTAATGCCAAGTAGAGGGACATTAGGGAATTCCCCACAACAGTCGATGATGATAACATTTTCTCTGGATCGAGAACACCAATGAACATCTGAATGTGTAAGAGTCATCAATCGTTGTGACCACCTCAAACCTTGCTCATTCTTTAAGACTGATTAGGGAAGATGAGAAATAAACAATCTTGCCAGTAGAGGAGTGCAACACATGAGAACACCTCTTTTCCTCATTGTTCGAGTGTGAAAAGAGTGTAAGATATCTCCAAGCAATGTAGGCACTGGGTTGCGAGCCATGAAGATTTTGACAGCATTCACATCTATAAGCTGGTCAGGGTTTGGGAACAAGACCAACCCATAGATGAGAAGAGCTACAATCTCCTCAAAAGCTTGCAGGTCTAGAGAATTTCAGCATTCTTGAGCTTTCTCAAACAGGAACTTTGCCAAGAAACCCTTGACACCACTTCTGGTTTCCCAATGACCTGTGACATCTGATGGTTGCAAGTGCAGGGCTTGAGAAACATATTTAGGCTTTGGATCTATTTCTGTACCGTTGAAAGGTAGTCGATGGAGAATAGGAATCCTCAAGAGTTGAGAAAATTCCTCCAAAGTAGGCACCAGCTGGTAATCAGGAGATGTGAAGCAGTGGTGTAGGGGGTCAAAGAACTGGAAGAGAACTTTCACCATGTCTTCCTCTGTGTCGGAGTTGACCAAGTTGAGAAGTCGACCATGTATCTCAGTGAATGGAGAATACTCTGGAATCTAGGAAGTAAGCTCCTTGAGTTGTGGAGGAATTCTCACAATATTGACCTGAATAGTTTTCCTGCGAAGTGATTCCATAACCTACAAAACAGGAACAAAGATGAAAATCCAAAATCCTTGAAATGGTTAGTGGATGCAAATGATGCTTCATGATGTTCATGATGTTATGCACAAGTATATATGTACAAGAAAATCACACAAGTTCCTAGTTTAGGCTTGCATGGGGTTTCATAGGTAAGTACCCTCTTGAAGTTTAGTTGGCTCAACCTGTCCTAGAAATAGTAACCGGGTTCTAAGGAGCTCAATATCACTGGATTGTTTTCTGTGTTCATTGTTTCATTTTAGCCACTTTAATGGCGACCGAAATATTCCAAGAAAATAACCCTCAATGAGTGTAGTATCGAGTATCTACCAACTTCGGACTGCACCAAAGCCGATCATCTCACTACATCCTAAAAGGCCAAGATGGTCAAGTAAAGGTTCTAAAAGTTCGTTAGTGCTTCATGATATCACTCAGCGGCCCCTTATTCTCTTTGATTGACTCAAAGGCTATCGGTACCCACAAATATGTCACACTAACATAGCTATTGCTTAGATCGTGTCGGTATACCCCGCACAGTTTCCACAACATATTGCTATTCACCTATGAATGTTTCCCAAATCCGGGTAGAGGTTTCAAACACAAACAATAGAACCAAAGTGTAAAGCATACAAGTCAAACAAGATAAACATGTAAAGGTGATCTAAACCCTAATATAACCCCACTTTTCTTTACAAGTCCCCAGCAGAGTCTCCAGTTCTGTGATACGGTGGGAGAACTGACTTGAGGTTTTGCGTTTGTGTTTGCAAATGTTTCGGTTTAGCAAGAGTCTCCACCGACTTTTTATTTTATCCAAAGGAAAGGTAAAAAAGCACAGGAAAGACCTTTGAAATGTTTTCTTGAGTTCGGGGGGTGGATTATGAAAAGGGAAGGTGCTAGCACCTTTTCCATCCATGGTTTTCCATGGGCTCTTAATTACTTGTTTAGATCACTTGCTTTGCTTTTTTCAATTGTTTGAAATGGTGCTTTGTGTGGTTTTGAAAGTATTTTGAAAATAGGCCATCGTTTTGGCAATCTTTGTAATGATTCTCGTTCGTAAGAATGTATACAAAGATGTTTGTCTATTGAAAAATGTTTCAATGTTTTGAAAGTTGTTTGGAAATTGTTTTGAAATTGTGTGTGTGTTTTTGAAAATAGCAAGGATGATTTGCAAATTGATCAAGTAATTATAAGCTTATCTACCTACTCAAAAGTCTTTCTTGTACATTTTTAACCCTTTGACATTGTTGTTTTACCATTGTATTTGGTAAACAACCCTATCTTTGGATGTTAAACGGGACGGGCGTGGGTCATCGTATGACAATGATAGCAATAGTGCCAAGTATCTTAGCAAGTTTTTGAGGGACTTAAGATCATTTTGTTTTTAGGCAACCAAGATAGCGTCATCGAGGGACTACGATCTTTTGTTTTATTTGATTTTGCCAAGATACCTAGAATGCATACCATGGCCATGTTTTAAGGCAATAAAGTGTATGAAACCCTAGGGGTGCTTGTGTGTATTGTGTTGTCATTTTGCATGCATTTATGTCTTGTATTAAGTTATGCTATTTGTTTGATTTTTGGTCTTTTACATACAAAACCCTAGTTTACTATCATGGTATATGAAAGCAATAAAATACGTAAAGTAAATCTAGACTATTACAACAATATTATGGGAAGGGGGATACAAGTTTGAATAGGGGGTATTTGCACAAAATAAAACCCTAATTTACTATTACAACCCAATTGAATTTATATAATAAATAAATGAACAATTATTTAAATGTACAATAAAATGTAAATATGCACAAATGTTTTTGTATTTATTTTATGTATGTAAAATAAATTTATTTATATCTTAAAAATAAGAAAATAAAATGATTATTTTTGAAAGGGTGAAAACCCTAATTTTTGGTTTAAAAGAAAATATATTCTATTATTATTTATTTCATTTATGTACAAGAAAAAATAATAACATTATATACAAAATGTTAAAAAAATTAAATATTGTATGAAAATATTATTTTAAGTGTACAAATAATAAAAATAAAAATATTTAATATTTAATATTATTTACAAGTTTTATTTAAGAAAATAAAAGTATATTAACCTAATAAACTATTTTTATACCAAAAAAAAATAATAAAAATAATAAAATAAAATGCAAAAATTAAGAAAATACTTTTTGGGATTTTTCAATGTTTAGAAAAAATAAATAAAGTCAGAAAATATAAATATGCAAGAAAATATAAAAAATATAAGAAAATGTAAAAGGGGGTGCAGAAAGTAAAAGGGGGGTGTCAAAAGAAGCAGGCCCAAGGTGCCCAGGCCCAAGACACACTTCATCCCTGTCCTTGCTCCTTCGTCCCAAATGCGCGCCTTCTGTTACTCAAATTTGTTCTTGCTATTCTTTGCATAAAATCAAAAATTTATAACATGAAAAATGTAGCTCATCATCACACGATTCCAATGATATAAAGAACTTGACCTAACTCTCAAAGATCAGAGAGAATTTTAATGGCCCTAAATTCTGACCTAGTTTTTTCAGCAACTTCAACTATCAAATACTCCTAACTCAGTCAATATAAATGGAAGCTATGCATATGTACAGCTCAAGCACATTAAAGACTACATATTTGCTTCACAAACCTAAGCCTAAGGATGTCTAAATAAGGAGATAGAAAGTTGACAAATACCTTGTTCAGTTGAGTTTGGATATGGCAATGTAGCAACTTTGAGTGAGGCCTGAAGGTCGTGTGAGCTTGCTTGAAGTTCCCTCAAGCTATCCCAATGCTCAGCTTGCCTTGAGCTGGCCTGAATCTCCCTGTAGAAGTCAACCTGCAAAGCTTCAAAATGAAAATGGTGACCCTCGAAACAGAGGTTACAGTTGCTGAATAAAGGCTTGGACAACTTAGGTGTGATGTAGGGAATGTGTTTGAAGTGGTTCCAAGCAAAACGCACGAGGCAATATGGAAATGGCTTGTGATTTGCAGAGATTGCCCTGTTTTGGGCAGAAATGGTGATTTTTGTGTTTAAGGGTGTTTGAGAGGTTGGGCAATCGTATTTTGGCTTTGTTACAATATGCTGAGGTCATTTCTAATGATGCCAAGACTTGGTTTTATCAGATACAAGAGTTATGTGGACTTTTGCAAGCTTACTTGCTTTTGAAGCAAAAGTTGAAGTGACAAAGGCAAAGGTTGTACTTGCTAGATCGTGGGATGTAGAGGGTTGGTACACTTTTGCTGATGTTCATGGATCTTGTTTACAACCAAAGATCAGGTTCAATGCTCAAGATAAACAAAATTGCTAAAAGTATGCTTTATCAAAGTATCATTGTAACCTTTATGCCATTTTTGGAATAAATCAATGTACAATGCTCTAAAACTCAGAAAAAAGCCATTGTCCAATGTATTTGCATTAAATTAAGGAGTGTGGAAAGGATTAGGACCTGTAAAACAAGTACAAGCATGCTTAGGACAAATTTGCAACTTGTAACAATGTGAAAAATGCCATGGACCAAAAGTGAGAAATTGCCATTATCTTTTCTTTGATTCTCCCTAACAATAAATGATCTTGGAGATTTCTTGGACATTTTGGAAATCTTGTAACATTATCTACAATCCATATTTGATATTCATTTTGATATTCCACTTGAAACTAGGTGAAAAGTTTCCATGAAGTTTGGTCAAAAATCTGCTTAAACTAGGGCAAAATCTCACTAAGTTAAAAAGTTTATGGACCCTTATTCACAAAATCATAACTTTCTATCCAAGCATCATTTGGGAAAACTTTGTGAATAAAAGTTATAGATTTTGTGGTGGACTACAACTTTTATGTTGTAAGTTTTCTTTGAATCCAATTGCATCATGGTGAAAAAGTTGGGAAAGGTTGGGAAAAAATAAGAAATTTTCATAACTTAGAAAAATTCTAAGTTATGAAAATTTTCAAACTTAAAACCTAATTTCCAAATTTAGGCTTCTTGGTGAACAATTTTCATGTTTTTACATATCTTGGTAAAAAATAACCCTTGGCACTTGATTTTGACCAAAAAGTCAAAGTTTGACTTTTCAGTGTACAGTTGATTTTTGATCAGTTGATTGGAAAATTCATTTGTCAATCCAATGTATTTGAGATCTTTTGAACCTTGTGATTAGGTCAAGATGGTGCTATTGAGTCCTTGAAATCATGCTTGAACCCAATTTGCCATTGGCTAGGTGAAAAATCAGAAATTGCCCTTCTACAGTCAAAACCCTAAAAATGACCATTTTTCCCTTTTGATGATCTGATCAAATTTCTTGAGGAGTTGTGGTCCAAACTTGATAAAATGGTTCATATGAGTCTATAATGTTGATGTGGATAAAAAATTATAAGGTTTGACTGTAAATTGGCCACATTTGACTTTTTCCCCAATACAACTGATTTTTAGGTCAACTGTCCAATTGACTGGGCAAAAATGTGATTCAAGGCTTGAAACTTGGTACGAGCAATCTTAGAGGTCCAACATGAAGAATGAAAGTAACATGAAGCATTGATGGTCCAAAAATCCCTGTGAAAACTCAAACCCTAATTTCAGGTCATCAGTGCAAGGAGATGTCTTGAGCTGAGCAAACCCTAATCATGTCTGGAGTCCAAAGAGTCTTGTAAGGGGAAATCTTGATAAAATGAGAGGGAAAATTTTGGGGTACAACACACAACAACACCTTTCAAAAACAAATTTTAAAAACAACTTCGTCACATCCTTGAGGACTGATACAAGGGTTATCACGAAGTAAAACATTTTCAAGACAAACACATACAAGCAATTTGAAAAATGAGCAAGTACCTAAGAGCCCGTAGATAACTACGGATAGAAAGGGTGATAACACCTTCCCTTTCTATAATCTACCCCGTACTTAGAATATCTCGAAAAAAGGTTTTTTCTGTTCTTTTTCCTGATTGGATAAAATAAAAGTCGGTGGCGACTCTTGCTTACCGCGACATTTTGTGAACAAAAAACGCAAAATGCAAACCAGTAAAAACAGTCGGTTCTGCCACCGAATCACAGAACTGGAGACTCTGTTGGGGAATATATAAGTGGGATATACCTTAGGATCTAGGTCATTAAAATTGCTTTTATTAATTGTCTTGATTGCTTTACTTTTGAGGGTTTGTTTGGGGTTACTATGGATCCTACACCCGGATCTGGGGGAACTCATTAGGTAAACAGCAATAGATCGTGGAGAGTGTACGGCGTATATTGATATGGTTTAAGCGATGGCTGTGTTGGTGTGGCACTTTGGTCGGTACCGGTATCCTTCGTGGGGAAACGAGGAGAATACGGGGCCGCCGCGTGGTTTCTTGAAGCACTAACGGACCTTAGAACCTTAGTTGAACAAACATGGCCATTAAAAAGTAGTGAGATAGCCGGCCTCTGTGTAGAGCCGAGAACTGGTTGATACTCGATGCTACACTCATTGAGATCAGACTTTCAGGATATTTTGGCCGCAAGAAAAGATTGAGAGCTGAAACAATGCCCGATAAAGGATGGTCAGTGATATTGAGAATCTCTAGAACCCGGTTACTTTTTAAGACAGGTTTGAACCAACTAAACTTCAATAGGGTACTACCTTTAACCTCATGCAAGCCTTAAACGTAAGGACTTGGTGTGACTTGACCATGTTTGCTATACCTGTGTTTGTTATACCTGTGGTTTATCATGATATCATGCATCATAATGTTGCATCCATGCTTATTGCACTAACCATTTCAAAGACCAAGGGAATTTATCTTTCTTCTGTTTTACAGATCATGGCTTTCGTTCGTAGAAACACTATCCGAATCAGCTTTGTGAAGATACCTTCCCAACTCAAAGAGCTAGCATCAAGGGTTTCTGAAACTTCTGTGTTCACTAAGAGACATGGTCAACTTCTCAACATGGTTACTTCAAACTTTGATGAAAAGATGATGAGTGTACTTTTTCAGTTCTTCGATCTCAAGCACCATTGCTTCACCTTTCCAAACTATCAGTTGGTGCCTACCTTGGAAGAATTCTCTCAGCTATTGGATATACCCATTCTTGAACAGGTACCCTTAACAGGTCTAGAAGAAGTTTCTAAGCCAGAAGTCATTTCCTTAGCTTTACATCTGAAACGGGCCGACGTGGTATCCAATTGGGAAACGAGAAGCGGAGTCAAGGGTTTTCTAGCTAAGTTTCTGATAGACAAAGCCCAGCTATTTTGGGATGATATGGATTTTCTGGATTTTGAGGAGGTCTTGGATCTTCTTACCTATGGTTTAGTTCTCTTCCCTAATCCAGACTCGTTCGTAGATGTGAATGCTATCAAGATCTTTCTCTCTTACAATCTGGTGCCTACTTTTCTCAGAGATATTTTGCACACTCTCCATTCTCGTACCATGAGGAGAAGAGGGATTCTTATGTGTTGCACGCCATTGATGTCGAGGTGGTTTATTTTTCACCTCCCTAAGTCCATACTGAAGAATGAAAAAGGTCTGGTTTGGTCACAAAGGATAATGTCACTTACTCATACGGATATTCTTTGGTGTTCTCGATCTATGGAAAACATTGCTATCATTGACCGCTGCGGGGAATACCCTAATGTCCCACTGCTTGGTATCAGAGGAGGTATAACATACAATCCTTGTTTAGATCTGCGACAATTTGGTCACGCTCGAAGGGATGGTCCACAGGAGTTACTTATCGAGGGTATTGTATTCAACTACGAGGATGATATTCAAGAGTATTGCTGGAGGTTCATACGAGCTTGGAGCATGGTAAACAAGAAGGTTGCTGGTATTCTGAACATGGACAGAAGGTTTGGAGAACGGTTGAAGCGACAAGTCGACCTGACCTCTTCATCTAAGGAAGGGGAGAACCAAGAAGAAGAGAAGGACCATAGTCTTGCAGTCTGTGACAATGATACTGATTATAACGATGAGCAATATCCTCATGCTGAGGTTAGATACAAACAGTTGGAAGATCGTCTGAGTGCCATGGAAGTTCAGAGGATACTTGGATTGGATTTTGAAGAATTGGGTTTGGTGTCGGGAGTGGTCATCCCGCAGAATTTCAAAGCTCCAGTTTTTGCCAAGTATGATGGGGTTTCCTGCCCAAAGCTCCATCTCCGCTCTTACGTCAGGAAGATTCAGCCCCATACCGCTGATAGAAATTTGTGGGTGCATTTCTTTCAAGATAGTTTGTCAGGGACTCAGCTTGAATGGTTCTACCAGCTGGAGGGGGCCAATGTTCAAAACTAGGAAGATTTGGTTGCTGCTTTCTACAAGCAGTATCAATATAATGCCGACCTTGCTCCCACTCGTACTCAACTCCAAAGTATGTCCATGGGTGCAGGCGAAGGTTTTAAAGATTATGCCCAAAAATGGAGAGACTTGGCTGGGAGAGTTCAACCCCTGTTATCTGATCGGAAGTTCATTGATATGTTTCTGGGGACGTTATCTGGTACATTTTTCAATCATTTGATCGGCAGCTCATCAGCTGGTTTCACTGAGCTGATCCTAACTAGGGAAAAAGTAGAAGTTGGGATCTGAAGTGGCTAAATACAGAAGGATGCCTCTTCAAGTTCATTAAAGAAGCCTTTTACTGGTAAGAAGGAAGCCAGTTCCATCTATAGCCCGAGGGGCCAGAACAGGGCTGAACAACGTCAGACAGTAAGTGCCGC
This sequence comes from Vicia faba, assembly GCA_948472305.1. Classification (NCBI taxonomy): domain Eukaryota; kingdom Viridiplantae; phylum Streptophyta; class Magnoliopsida; order Fabales; family Fabaceae; genus Vicia; species Vicia faba. Next base: position 1,046,372,718 of record OX451737.1, read on the forward strand.
GATGATACCTAGACCTGCAGTTGCACCACAACACAACAATCAACAAAGGGAGGAAAGTTCACAACGGCAGTTTACCCGCATCAACGTGACATTGGCTGAAGTTCTACCTCATCTGTTGAGATCCAACTTGGCAACCTTGAGAGAGGCTCCCAAGAATCCAAATACTACATATCCCCGATATAATCCAAATGCCCGATGTGCCTATCATTCTGAGAGTCCTGGCCACGATACAAATGATTGCTGAGCTCTGAGGAATAAAATACAAGACTTGGTTGAAGCCAAGGAAATAGATTTTGATGCTCTGGAGAAGCCCAACGTCATAACCGCTCCCATGCCTAAACACGGTCGTGGAGTTAATGTTGTTGACACTGATTTTTTTGTTACCTCTGTTGATGAAGTTTCTACTCCTCTCATGACTGTCAAGAAGAATTTTCTATTGTCCAGTTTATTTCCGGGTTGTGGTAAATATTGCTGCATGTGTTCGTTTCTACCTTCTGGTTGTCGTTTGCTAAAGTTAGGTGTTCAATGCCTGATAGATAGTAAAGAAATTTTGTTTGATAAGACTTTGGTTCCCATTGTTCCAGTTGAAGACGTTGCCATTATAACCATTTCCGCCAATCCTTCCAAGGATTCCTCGAGAAGACCTGTTAGGATTACATCTGCTCCAAGAATTGCTCCGCTGATAATCATTATTCCTAGTCTTGTCCCGTATGTCTCAGACAAAGCTGTCCCATGGCATTATGGTGTCGATGTGTACTATCATGGCATCAAACATGATTTGAAAGAGGAATAAGATGATCCTGATATTGATAACATTTTCAGAACCAGTAAAATCACCCGAAGTGGAAGGGTCTTCTCTCCTAAGATTTCCCCTAAGGCTGTTAATAAGCCTATTGTCATTCCATCTGCCGTTCCTGCTAGTACATCAACTATTGTTCCTGTTCTTACTCCAGTTATTACCCCTGTTGGAGAATCGTCTGATACCCGCGACAAAGAGGTTGTAGGTGAGCCTGCCCGGATGGAGGCACCTAAGAAAATTGTCGTGGAAGCCTCTAAGCAGGAAATGGAGGAAATTTTGAAAATCATTAAGAAGAGCGACTTTAATATGGTCGAGCAGCTGGGGCAGACCCCATCGAAGATATCCATGTTGTCTTTGTTGTTGTGCTTTGAGGCCCATGCGAAGGCTTTGATTGCATTTCTCAAGACTTCGCATGTGCCGCAAGAGACTTCAGTTGATCAGTGCAAAGATTGTGTGGCCAGCCTGACTGCTGATAACGGGCTGGGCTTTTCAGATGCAGATTTGACACCAAAGGTAAGGAAGCATAATGATGCTCTGCATGTATCGATTGAATGCAGGGGAACCACTATGGCTCATGTGCTGGTAGATATTGGGTCTTCACTGAATGTTCTGCTGAAGAAGGAATTAGACCGGTTGGATTGCGAAGGTTTAACTCTAAAGCCTAGTAACATTGTGGTAAGGGCTTTTGACGGATCAAAGATAATGGTGCACGGGGAGGTGGACATCCTTGTCAAAGTAGGTTCTCATACTTTTGGGTCCACTTTCTATGTGATGGATATCGGGCCATCATATTCTTGTTTGATGGGTCATCCTTGGATCCACGAGGTTGGGGCAGTCACCTCCATACTCCACCAAATGCTGAAGTATCCGGTGAAAGGAAAGATCGTCACAGTGTAGGGTGAAGAAGAATATATGGTGATTCACCTCAACTCCTTCCGTTACGTAGAGATGGACGGGGAATTCATAAAAACTCCTTGTCAGAATTTTGAAGAGGTCCCTCAGATCTTGGCATCAACTGAAACTACTAGCAACAAACCTCCTTTGAAGATGGCTTCTCTCAAGGACGCCAAGGCCACGGTTGAAGAAGGGGCTCAAAGGGCTGTTAGACGCGCTCGGGCTGGAGGACCTCCCCTACGCATCAGCAATCGTGGGATCAACGCCATTGAAGACAGTGAAGAGGACTCGGACATTGACAGCTGGATCTACCCAACTACCAATAGTGGACCGAGTAACTGGATGGCTAGGGACTTCGTACCTGTTTCTTTTATTCCGTAGTAATTGACATATTTGTTTTAAGATTTGTAATAAACAATTTGAAACTTTACGGCCCGGTGCCTTGCCCGAGGCACCTTGGCTTTGCTTGTGAGGGCTATTATTTGTCATCTCATAATCATTAATAAAGCATTGGACGTTTCTTGCACACAAATTTTACGCTATCTGTTTTTCTTTTCTATTTTCACTTTATTAAAACAGCTATTGTGATACGGTGGGAGAACTGACTTGGGATTTGCGTTTGTGTTCTCACTAGTTCGGTTTAGCAAGAGTCGCCACCGACTTTTTATTTTATCCTAAGGAAAGGCCAAAAAGCACAGGAAAGACCTTTGAGATGTTTTCGTGGGTTCGGGGGGGGGGGGGGGGTAGATTATGAAAAGGGAAGGTGCTAGCACCTTTTACATCCATGGTTATCCATGGGCTCTTAGTTACTTGTTTTAGATCACTTGCCTTTGCTTTTCAATTGCTTGAAATGATGCTTTGTGTGTGCGGTTTTGAAAATGTTTTGAAAAAGATGCCTTGTCTAGGCAACCTTTGTAATGATTCTTGTTTGAATATATACAAAGGTGTATGTCTTTTTGAAAGGTTTTCAATGTTTTAAAAGTTGTTTTGAAATTGTGTTGTGGAGTGTGTTTTGAAAAATAGAAAGGATGTTTTGCAAGATTTTTGATCAAGTAACTAAGAGTTGTCTACCCTATTTTACTCAAAGATCTTTCTTATGTTTTTAACCCTTTTAACAGTGTTGTTTCACCATTGTATTTGGTGAACAACCTTGTGTTAGGATGTTAACGGGACAGGCGCGGGACATCGTATGACCATGATAACAATGTTGTGAAATGACTTAGCACTTTTCTGTAGGGACTAAGATCATTTTGAAAGGCAACTTTGATAGCGTCATCGAGGGACTATGATCTTTTTTCAATTCGTTTGTGCTAAGACATCCCACATGCATAACATGGCCATTTTTATAAGGCAACAAGTGGAATTACCCTAAGGGTGCATGTGTGCAAGTGTGTTTGATTGCATGCATTTTGTCTTTGATTTTTGGGTTGTCTACTTGTTGATTTTATCTTGCCATACACATCTAATTACTAGTATTTGTACAAAGCAATAAAAATGCAAGAAATAAATATCTTATACTATTACAACCATATTGAATTTGCATGAGAATATAAAGGCAAAAATAAGGTAAAAGCAAGAAAAATGGATCTTTCGATTGAGGCAGAAGCACCCTTCAATTTGCATTATGCTGGCCTCCTTCGATTGGGGCTGGCAATAGCAAAGTCACGTCTTTCGATTAGGCTTTGGCACCAGTCAGGTCATGTACTTCGATTGGAGGCTGGCACCAGCATGGGAGTGCCTTTCGTCTGAGCCTGGACTTAGTGCAAGTGTGCCTCTGGCTGGGCCTTTTCTGCCTTGTTGCCTTCTTCGATTGGGCCAGTGAAATCAGTGTGAGCGTGTCTCTGGCTGGGCTTGGAAGTCAGTGTGGAAACCAAAGGCTTCGTTTCATACTCCTGGTTGTCTCTTTCGTTCGTCCTGGAGAAAGAGGATAGAAGCCAGAAGCTTCGTTTCCTATTTCCTGTTTCTTGTTTCTTTCATTTAAAGCATTAAATGGCAACATGGCTTGAGGCCATGCTAGTATTTGTTTGGTAAACAGTTTAACAGTTAAAGCAAGTCCAGGTAAACAGAAAGCAAAATGAAAGGGTTAGCTCTGAAAAATATGTTAAAAATGTGGAAACGAAAGGAACAATGGTATGTACAATGTTTCAAACGAAAAGGAATTGTATTTACATGTTATGAAACAAAAAGTTCAAAGGTAAGAATAACTTACCTTGCTTCAGGCCTTGAATGGATGTGGGACCTTGAGTGGAGGCCCAGGATTCTGGATTTGAAAGAGGGGGCCAACAGTTGTGCTTGGAATGCTGGATTCAAAGGAAGGAAAGAAACAAGTCTTATGTTTCTTTCCAAACTGGATTTGAAGGATACTGAAGAGTGTTTGTTCTTCAGAAGTAAGTATGTGATTCTGGGTTTGTTCTCACAAGTGTTGAAGGAACTTGAAAGATTTGCTTTGTTTGAGAAAATTTGGGAGATTCGTTCCTTTGGTCCAAAGATCCTCCCTTAGCTTTGTAAATGTTCCTCTATTTATAGAGAAAGAGTGGACATGTTGTCCAAAGCCAGCCTTGCAAATAAATGATAGAATAATGTAACGTGGCAGTACATGTGGGGGGCCTGTTGGCAGTTGGGGTGCAGAAAATAATAAAATAAGGCCCAGCTGGAAAGTAAATGTCCACATGTGCCACAAAAGCAAGATGAATGGTTCAGATGGGGTTGCTTCCTTCTGGAGGAAAATAGGCGCAAGGCTCAAGACATACTTTTCTAAAAGGTAGTACTGTGCTATTAAGTGCAAGTGGTCTTAGACAACAAATGGGTACAGGCCTAAAAAGGGAAGACACGTGGCCTAGCCTATGGGTCTGAATGTTCAACTTGATCTTTTGAGTTGAATCCTCCATCTTTCTACACCTTTCGACCAGACTAGGACAACACGGCCTTCGTTTTCACCAGTTGTGTGTCCTTCGAATGGATTTCTTATGCACCCTTCGAATGGGCCTTCTTTGCCAGCTTCAAAGTCCAATTCGAATCTATTTAGAACATTCCCTATTAGACAACTTCGACCAACCCTTGGCTTTGTGATGAGTCTAAGTTCTGATTCGAAGTGTTCAGAACTTCCTTCTTCAGAGCATCTTAGATTAAGAGAAACTATGCACTGAAATGCCATTCGAAGGTCATTTCGTTCTGATGTTCTTATTAAGGGAAACTCTGAAGTTCCAGTCGAAGGACACTCTAAAGTTCCAGTCCAAGGACCTTTTGAAATGCCAATTGAAGGGTATTTTTCCATATACCAATCAAAGGGTACTTGTTAAAATTCCAATCGAAAGGCTTTGTTAACAGGCCAATCGAAAGGTGATGTTCATGCTAATCGAAGGACATGGTTAACATGTCTGTCGAAGCTGCCTTGACACAATGCTAAATCGAAGGATCCCGTGGCATGACAATTGAAAGGCTTGGCCCAGGGTGCCAAACGAAAAGGTCTTTCAGAATTCCAATCGAAGGCCTAGACACAATGCCAATCGAAGTGCTTGTCCATAATGCCAATTGAAGCATTTTTGGAATGTCAATCGAAGTGCTTGTCCATAATTCCAATTGAAGCATTTTTGGAATGTCAATCGAAGTGCTTGTCCATAATGCCAATCGAAGGGAATTATCCATGCCAATCGAAAGGCTCCTTCAGAATACCAATCGAAGGGTCTTTCAGAATGCCAATCGAAAGGTACTTAAAGCACCACTCAAAAATTTTCTTTTTCCTTAGGTAAGGGTTTCTGGTCAACCATGCAGGGGGGAGACTTTGGAAAACATGAGACGGCAAATTTTGGGGTACAACAGCTGCCCCTATTCAATCTTCTTGAACCTGAAGAGTTAGATTGGCAGTTTTGTCGTTCGCGACTCGAAGGTAAAAGATGATTGGACACTAGAGTGCCCAAAAAATTTGCACTCGTTAAAGCGTAGTTTGAGGGAATGGGCTTAAAGATGCCATTTGGAGATGTGACAGAATCTTGTCGGAGATGGACTTAAAGATGCCATCTGGAGATGTGACAGAATCTTGTCGGGGATGGGCTTAAAGATGCCATCTGGAGATGTGACAGAATCTTGTCGGAGATGGGCTTAAAGATGCCATCCAAGAATGTTCGTTGAACTGTATGTCGTTGGTGAGTGGGTGAGAAGCAGGAAGGTATCTGCGTTTGGAGCATCTCTGGGCTGAGGATAAATTCTGAATGAGTGGCAGAATGGCAACCGTGTCAGGAGCGTATCTGGACCGTATCGGAAGTTGAGATCTGTATGAGTAGCAGAATGACTTCTGTGTCTGGAGTGTATCTGAAACTGTAACTAGGATCTGAATAAGTGACAGAATGGAAACCGTATCTAGAGCATATATGGACTGTATCTGGAGTTTGAGATCTGTATGAGTAGCAGAATGACTTCCGTATCTGGAGTGTATCTGAAACTGTAACTGGGATCTGAATGAGTGACAGAATGGCAACCGTATCTGGAGCGTATCTGGACTGTATCTGAAGTTGAGATCTGTATGAGTAGAAGAATGACTTTCGTATCTGGAGTGTATCTGAAACTGTAACTGGGATCTGAATGAGTGACAAAATGGCAACCGTATCTGGAGCGTATCTGGACTGTATCTGGAGTTTGAGATCTGTATGAGTAGCAGAATGACTTCCATGTCTGGAATGTATCTGAAACTATAACTGGGATCTGAATGAGTGACAGAATGGCAACCGTATCTGGAGCGTATCTGGACTGTATCTGGAGTTGAGATCTGTATGAGTAGCAGAATGACTTCCGTGTCTGGAGTGTATCTGAAATTGTAACTGGGATCTGAATGAGTGACAGAATGGCAACCGTGTCTAGAGCGTATCTGGACTGTATCTGGAGTTTGAGATTTTGTATGAGTAGCAGAATGACTTCCATGTCTGGAATGTATCTGAAACTATAACTGGGATCTGAATGAGTGACAGAATGGCAACTGTATCTGGAGCATATCTGGACTGTATCTGGAGTTGATATCTGTATGAGTAGCAGAATGAATTCCGTGTCTGGAGTGTATCTGAAACTGTAATTGGGATCTGAATGAGTGACATAATGGCAACCATATCTGGAGCGTATCTGGATTGTATCTTGGAGTTGGGTTGTTTGAGCTGGTCGAGTAGATAGTTGTCCTGTCTGGTTTCAGGTATTAATCTCTGACTTGAGAAAGAAAGATAGTTTTCATGGCTTGTTACAGGTGTTAATCTTCAATCTCTTCATGTAGATAGTTTTCCTGGCTTGTTACAGGTATTAATCTACAATCAGTCTTCCACAGATGGTTTTCCTTGCTTGCTACAGGTATTAATCCGGAACTTGAAAAGGTTGGCCGATGAGATAGTTGTCCTATCTGGTTTCAGGTATTAATCGCTGCCCTGAGAAAGAAAGATAGTTTCCTGGCTTGTTACAGGTGTTAATCTTCAATCTCTTCATGTAGATAGTTTTCCTGGTTTGTTACAGGTATTAATCTACAATCAGTCGTCCACAAATAGTTTTCTTGGCTTGCTACAAGTATTAATCTGGAACTTGAAAAGGTTGGACGATGAGATAGTTGTCCTGTCTGGTTTCAGGTATTAATCTCTGCCCTGAGAAAGAAAGATAGTTTCCTGGCTTGTTACAGGTGTTAATCTTCAATCTCTTCATGTAGATAGTTTTCCTGGTTTGTTACAGGTATTAATCTACAATTAGTCGTCCACAGATAGTTTTCCTGGCTTGCTACAGGTATTAATCCGGAACTTGAAAAGGTTGATGGTAGCCATCTATTGATTGACCTTTTCCTGAAAAGGTAAAATGTTAGTTGTATGCAATGTCATGATGTATCAAATGCATAATGTCATGATGTTCTCAAAAGTACATGAGATTGTGTTGTATGCACTTATCATGTATGTAAATAGGATGTATGAAATGTGAAATGTTAATGAATGTATTTTTGTCTGGGAAAATAGATCCTTGACAAAAGCTGGGGAGTCATTAAATCCTGGACTGCTGTTGAAGAGCATGGGTGTCTTCAAACTTTGCTTAGAATATTTCCAATGGATTCTTGTTTTCTTGTTTGAGGAGAACTCCGCTGGGGGAAGTTGAAAACTCTGTGGGGAGTATGTTTATTTCTGCTTGGGAAAAGAGTTTAGGAGTCTTAGTCGTTCGTTGCTCTACTGGGAAGTCGAAGTTGAACTGATACCTGGTCGGGTCCAGGTTTCGCAGTAACTTGCTGGGAACTGTAGAGTAGTCTACTGGGGAAGAGGAGTTGTGGTCCTTTGATTTGTAGTAGTCGGAGAGGCCAACTCAAGCTGGGGAATCCTGGTGTTGTTGGGGAAATAAACCCTGTCGTCAGTCCGCTAGAGAGGTGACATCTTCGTTGGGGGAAGTCCTCGAGGATTCTTGAGGTTGATTCAGCTGGGAAAAGGGGGTCAGAGATTATACTCTTGCTGGAGAATCATCCTATGAAAAGGCTTTTGGGGAGATTTGTCACTGCCCCTAGCAGCGAGTGTTTATGGCACTGCCTGGAAACGTTTGACGGTATGTAACCCTTTGTTGGGGTTGACGTTCAATGCCCCAAGTGACAGAGATGGAGACTTGCCCCTGTTTACTCTGCACTTCTTCAGAGATTTCTGGAAATCTTGACTGGACTGCCCCAGGTGTGCTGGATAATGACATGTTAAGTCCCCCTGTTGATAGGAGATTCGTCAATGGAAGTGTCATCCTTCTTGAATTGATTTTGTTCACCGATAGAGCTTTTGTTCACTGGATATTCATTGTGTGAATTTCTCCGCTGTTAAACAAATAGCCATATGCAAACAATGATATTCAAGTAGTGCAAAGTTTATGCTTGTCTCGAAGTTTTGAAAAATGTGTTTTTTAGCAGAAAACTTTTTATAAGACAAATTCAACACAAGATTTAGGGCTAAGCCTTACAGGAGTCAGGATACCTTTTGTAACAGTATGCTTTCGAACTAACCCATGCTTCAATTAGGACTTTTGAAGGGTTGTAACGTGGCTTGGTTCACGGTTTAAGAAACAAAGTATAAAGGCTCAAAGTATATTTGTACGCACCCGCTCTTCGTGATATTCTTCAATCCTAAACTCGGTTAATTGTGCGTCGGACTCTATTCAAATTTGGAACGAAGTTTTGGTGATGGTTCACACAAGTTGGATTTTGGAAGGCAGTCATTTTTGCAACATTTTTCATGTTGTTGAGGATTTGTAGCGACCTCGTTCTTTTGATTTGTTATCCCTAACTTTTTCCTGATTGTTCCTGTTTTCGAGATTACAGTCAGCGGGATGCCCCAGTTTTCTTAAGTCTCCTTTGTAGGTTTTGACTTAGTGGGCTTTTTATTTTGAGAGATAATGAATGCCTATGAGGTAAGGAACCACCACTGTCTTTTGATTCCAGAGGAATGCTTTTGATGTCGTTCATTGTATTATGAACTGAGAGTTTTGCGACTTCAATGCGCATCTTTTGAATTAACTGAGAGACTACCATGCCCCAGGTTTAAATCAAAGGTTTCAATTTGTGTTTAAAACAGAAAACTCCTACTTCTTTGGCTCTAAGGGGTTGACTAGGGATTATCTTCCTTATAACTCCAGTGTTTAGGATTTGAAAGAAATGCATGTACATCGTCAGCAAGGTCTGTCCAAAAGCATATTGTATGAGATTATGGCATTGTTTCGTCATCCTCCCTCTAAAGGCTTGTAACTTTTAGCAAGAGTTGAAAGTCATAAAGAGAGTAAAAAAGCATAGTTTAAATGTAATGAAAATGAAAGGATGAATTCAAGACAAACATATGCAATGCATTAATGAAACAGAGTTTGACATTAATAGATAATTGTTTGCATAACCAAAGAGAAATTAAAACTTGAAAATTCAAAATGAACAGAAGCTTATTTTTCTGAACTTGTCACTTTAGGTGGTGAGCCTTTGGCAGAAGAATTCAGTATGGCCATCTTGTGTGAACTCCAGCATTCCTTCGTCGATCAGGTTTTGAATCTTGTACTTCAATGCCCAACAATCGTTTGTATCATGTCCAGGACTATCAGAATGATAGGCACACCTGGCATCTGGATTGTAGCTGGGAGAAAAAGTTTTGGGATTTGGATGAGGTCTTATTCGTGTAATCAGATTCATCCTCAGCATGTGTTGCAAAGCTTGGGACAGTGGTATGTTGATGTTGGTAAACTGTCTTTTGGGCTCGCTTTGCCTTTGCTGATTTTCCGGTTGTTGTTGATGAAGTCATTGTTGGGCTCGTGACGTGGAAGCAAAGTGAAAAGGTCTTCTCTCCCTTAAACCGGCTTCTTGTATCATGGGAGGCTGAATGATGACTTGATCCCCAATTCTAGATATTTTCCCCATTTGGTTACATCCTTCTTGACGAAGCTTGTTGATGAGAACCCTCAGCTCCTCTTGTCCTTGTGCCAGATTTTGGATAAGAGCCATCTGGCTCACCAGTTGCCCCATCATTTGGACCTTCATTTGTAGCCACTCCAACTGGTCATCTCTGTCGTCCCCAGGATTTCCCATGATCATGCCCCTGGTGAGGAGCGCCTTGACCTCTTCTTGTCCCTTGGATAGGTTCAAGAACATCTTTTGAAGTTGAGAGTTTTGAGCCTGGATGTCCTTGATAGTCTTCTCTAGAGCCATCTCTACTGAAATAAACAGTAGGAGAATAAGGAGACCTGTGTGGGAGAAACCTGTCATGATATGATGCATGATATGTGGATGCATGTTTTCAAGGATCTCGCGGGGTAAACACAAGAAAATGTTAGAGATTTGAACTTTGATCAACATCTTTGATTTGAGAACTTTGTATCGGTGGATGTCTTTCCATGAGAATCAAGCTCACCATGTCAAGTGGGCCATAACCCCTGATTCAAGTTGTTTCACTTGATCTTTGATGGTGTTTGTTTAGAGGAAAATGAAACCTCTTGCCCTTTGGTAGACGTCTGGTTCAACGTGCCCCTGTATCAAAAGACCCTCGAGATCCTTGAAATGGTTATTGAAAATGCTATGGTATGATGTTATGATGTTATGTACACGTATGCAGAAGTAAGAAAGTGTATATACAGACAATCATATTCACACAAAGCAGACAAGTCCTTAGGTTTAGGCTTGCATGGGGTTTGTAGGTAAGTACCCTCTTGAAGTTAGTTGGCTCAACCTGTCCTATAAATAGTAATCGGGTTCTAAGGAGCTCAATATCACTAGATTATTTTCTATGTTCATTGTTTTGGTTTAGCCACTTAACTGGAGACCAAAATATTCCAAGAGAACAATCCTCAATGAGTGTAGTATCGAGTATCTACCAACTTCGGACTGCACCAAAGTCGGTCATCTCACTACCCCTAAAAAGAAGGCCAAGATGGTCAAGTAAGGTTCTAAGAGTTCGTTAGTGCTTCATGACATCACTCAGCGGCCCCGTATTCTCCTTGACTACTCAAGGGCTACCGGTACCCACAAATATGTCACATTAACGTAGCTATTGCTTCAACCATGTCGGTATACCCCGCACAGTTCCCTCACAGTTTATTGTTACTTACCTAAAAAGGTGCCCCCAAATCCGGGTGTAGGATTTACAACAAACCCAAACAAAGAACCCTAAAAAGTAAAGAAATCAAAGAAATCAAAGTAAGCATGTAAAGGTGATCTAAAACCCTAAGGTAACCCCACTTTTAGAAATACATCCCCAGCAGAGTCGCCAGTTCTGTGATACGGTGGGAGAACTGACTTGGGATTTGCGTTTGGGTTCGCACTTGTTCGGTTTAGCAAGAGTCGCCACCGACTTTTTATTTTATCCTAAGGAAAGGCCAAAAAGCACAGGAAAGACCTTTGAGATGTTTTCGTGGGTTCGGGGGGGTAGATTATGAAAAGGGAAGGTGCTAGCACCCTTTTCATCCATGGTTATCCATGGGCTCTTAGTTACTTGTTTTAGATCACTTGCCTTTGCTTTTCAATTGCTTGAAATGATGCTTTGTGTGTGCGGTTTTGAAAATGTTTTGAAAAAGATGCCTTGTCTAGGCAACCTTTGTAATGATTCTTGTTTGAATGTATACAAAGGTGTATGTCTTTTTGAAAGGTTTTCAATGTTTTGAAAGTTGTTTTGAAATTGTGTTGTGGAGTGTGTTTTGAAAAATAGCAAGGATGTTTTGCAAGATTTTTGATCAAGTAACTAAGAGTTGTCTACCCTATTTTACTCAAAGATCTTTCTTATGTTTTTAACCCTTTTAACAGTGTTGTTTCACCATTCTATTTGGTGAACAACCTTGTGTTAGGATGTTAACGGGACAGGCGTGGGTCATCGTATGACCATGATAGCAATGTTGTGAAATGACTTAGCACTTTTCTGTAGGGACTAAGATCATTTTGAAAGGCAACTTTGATAGCGTCATCGAGGGACTATGATCTTTTTTCAATTCGTTTGTGCTAAGACATCCCACATGCATAACATGGCCATTTTTATAAGGCAACAAGTGGAATTACCCTAAGGGTGCATGTGTGCAAGTGTGTTTGATTGCATGCATTTTGCCTTTGATTTTTGGGTTGTCTACTTGTTGATTTTATCTTGCCATACACATCTAATTACTAGTATTTCTACAAAGCAATAAAAATGCAAGAAATAAATATCCTATACTATTACAACCATATTGAATTTGCATGAGAATATAAAGGCAAAAATAAGGTAAAAGCAAGAAAAATGGATCTTTCGATTGAGGCAGGAGCACCCTTCGATTTTCATTCTGTTGGCCTCCTTCGATTGGGGCTGGCTACAGCAAAGTCACGTCTTTCGATTAGGCTTTGGCACCAGTCAGGTCATGTACTTCGATTGGAGGCTGGCACCAGCATGGGAGTGCCTTTCGTCTGAGCCTGGACTTAGTGCAAGTGTGCCTCTGGCTGGGCCTTTTCTGCCTTGTTGCCTTCTTCGATTGGGCCAGTGAAATCAGTGTGAACGTGTCTCTGGCTGGGCCTAGAAGTCAGTGTAGAAACCAAAGGCTTCGTTTCATACTCCTGGTTGTCTCATTTCGTTCGACTTGGAGAAAGAGGATAGAAGCCAGAAGCTTCGTTTCCTATTTCCTGTTTCCTGTTTCTTTCATTTAAAGCTTTAAATGGCAACATGGCCTGAGGCCATGCTAGTATTTGTTTGGTAAACAGTTTAACAGTTAAAGCAAGTCCAGGTAAACAGAAAGCAAAATGAAAGGGTTAGCTCTGAAAAATATGTTAAAAATGTGGAAACGAAAGGAACAATGGTATGTACAATGTTTCAAACGAAAAGGAATTGTATTTACATGTTATGAAACAAAAAGTTCAAAGGTAAGAATAACTTACCTTGCTTCAGGCCTTGAATGGATGTGGGACCTTGAGTGGAGGCCCAGGATTATGGATTTGAAAGAGGGGGCCAACAGTTGTGCTTGGAATGCTGGATTCGAAGGAAGGAAAGAAACAAGTCTTATGTTTCTTTCCAAACTGGATTCGAAGGATATTGAAGAGTGTTTGTTCTTCAAAAGTAAGTATGTGATTCTGGGTTTGTTCTCACAAGTGTTGAAGGGACTTGAGAGATTTGCTGTGTTTGAGAAAATTTGGGAGATTCGTTCCTTTGGTCCAAAGATCCTCCCTTAGCTTTGTAAATGTTCCTCTATTTATAGAGAAAGAATGGACATGTTGTCCAAATCCAGCCTTGCAAATAAATGATAGAATAATGTAACGTGACAGTACATGTGGGGGGGCTGTTGGCAGTTGGGGTGCAGAAAATAATAAAATAAGGCCCAGCTGGAAAGTAAATGTCCACTTGTGCCACAAAAGCAAGATGAATGGTTTAGATGGGGTTGCTTCCTTCTGAAGGAAAATAGGCGCAAGGCTCAAGACATACTTTTCTAAAAGGTAGTACTGTGCTATTAAATGCAAGTGGTATTAGACAACAAATGGGTACAGGCCTAAAAAGGGAAAACATGTGGCCTAGCCTATGGGTCTGAATGTTCAACTTTATCTTTTGAGTCGAATCCTCCATCTTTCTACACCTTTCGACCAGACTAGGACAACACGGCATTCATTTTCACCAGCTGTATGTCCTTCGAATGGATTTCTTATGTACCCTTCGAATGGGCCTTCTTTGCCAGCTTCAAAGTCCAATTCGAATCTATTTAGAACATTCCCTATTAGACAACTTCGACCAGCCCTTGGCCTTGTGATGAGTCTAAGTTCTGATTCGAAGTGTTCAGAACTTCCTTCATCAGAGCATCTTAGATTAAGAGAAACTCTGCACTGAAATGCCATTCGAAGGGCATTTCGTTCTGATGTTCTTATTAAGGGAAACTCTGAAGTTCCAGTCGAAGGACACTCTAAAGTTCCAGTCCAAGGACGTTTTGAAATGCCAATTGAAGGGTATTTGTCCATATACCAATCAAAGGGTACTTGTTAAAATTCCAATCGAAAGGCTTGTTAACAGGCCAATCGAAAGGTGTTGTTCATGCTAATCGAAGGACATGGTTAACATGTCTGTCGAAGCTGCCTTGACACAATGCTAAATCGAAGGATCCCGTGGCATGCCAATTGAAAGGCTTGGCCCAGGGTGCCAAACGAAAAGGTCTTTCAGAATTCCAATCGAAGGCCTTGACACAATGCCAATCGAAGTGCTTGTCCATAATGCCAATTGAAGCATTTTTGGAATGTCAATCGAAGTGCTTGTCCATAATGCCAATTGAAGCATTTTTGGAATGTCAATCGAAGTGCTTGTCCATAATGCCAATCGAAGGGAATTATCCATGCCAATCGAAAGGCTCCTTCAGAATACCAATCGAAGGGTCTTTCAGAATGCCAATCGAAAGGTACTTAAAGCACCACTCAAAAATTTTCTTTTTCCTTAGGCAAGGCTTTCTGGTCAACCATGCAGGGGGAAGACTTTGGAAAACATGAGAGGGCAAATTTTCGGGTACAACAGTTATTCTCTTACACACACTCACGTATCATAATGCAGATCCATATCCATTCTGGATCCCATTGATAACAGCTCTGATATTGCCATTTATGACTTCAAAAATCCGATCAACCAAGCCAAGGACGAAGGTGAGGATGATTGTGAGGTGCCTAGAGAACTTGCTAGACTGCTACAACAGGAAGAAAGGGCCATACAACCTATTGAAGAGTCAGTTGAGACAGTAAACTTGGGTACCGAGAAAGACAGAAAAGAGGTTAAAATAGGTGTAAATCTGGAGCTTAGCGTCAAACAGAGGCTGATACAGGTGTTGCACGACTATGTTTAGATCTTTGCCTGGTCCTATGAAGACATGCCTGGTTTGGACACTGATATTATGGTACATCGCTTGTTGACTAAAGAATATTGTCCTCCGGTTAAATAGAAGGTCCGTCGTATGCGCCCTGAAATGTCAGAGAAGATCAAGGCAGAGGTCATGAAACAGTTTGAGGCAGGGTTCTTAGTCGTCACTTCGTACCCATAGTGGGTTGTTAACGTTGTTCTGGTACCTAATATGGACGGTAAGGTACGGATGTGTGTTGATTATAGAGATCTGAACATGGTAAGCCCCAAGGATGACTTCCCACTTCCTCACATCGATGTTCTGGTCGACAACACCGTGCAACATAAAATATTCTCCTTCAAGGATGGTTTCTCTGGCTACAACCAGGTCAAGATGGCTCCTGAAGACATGGAGAAGACAACCTTCGTTACACAGTGGGGCACCTTCTGCTACAAAGTGATTACTTTTGGGTTGCAGAACACTGGGGCAACCTATCAGCGTGCTATGGTCGCTTTGTTCCACGACATGATTCACCATGAGATCGAGGTCTATGTTGATGACATGATAGCCAGGTCTCAGACTAAGGAAGAGCACCTTGATCATCTCCAAAAGTTGTTCGACATATTGAAGACATACAAGCTGAGGTTGAATCCGAACAAGTGTACCTTCGGGGTAAGATCTTGTAAGCTTTTGGGTTTCATCGTCAATGACAAAGGTATTCAGGTAGACCCTGCGAAGGTAAAGGCCATATAAGAGATACCGGTTCCCCATACAGAGAAAGAGGTTAGAGGTTTCTTGGGACGTCTAAATTATATCGTCAGGTTCATTTCACGTCTGACTGCTACTTGTGAGCCAGTCTTCAAGCTTCTGAAGAAAGATCAAGTGGTAAAGTGGAATGATGAATGCCAGACCGCTTTCAAAAGAATTAAAGAATATCTTCAAGAACCGCCAATTCTGATGCCTCCAGTTGAAGGAAGACCTTTGATATTATACTTGACAGTGCTAGACAATTCAATGGGGTGTGTGCTGCGGCAGCATGACGAGTCTGGTCGAAAAGAGCACGCCATTTATTACCTTAGCAAAAAGTTTGCTGACTGTGAGACACGATACTCATTGCTCGCAAAAACTTGTTGCGCTTTGGCATGGGCTGCTCGCCGATTGAGACAATATATGCTGACTCACACTACCTTATTGATATCAAAGATGGATCCGATCACGTATATTTTCGAGAAGCCCGCTCTCTCCGGAAGGATATCAAGGTGGAAAATGATCTTAACTGAGTACGACATACAATATACAACCCAAAAAGCTATAAAGGGGGGTGTATTGGCTGATCATTTGGCTCATCAGGCCGTGGATGACTACCAGTCCATGAATTTTGAGTTCCCGGATGAGAATATTATGTTAGTGACTGACTACGAAGAGCCTAGATCGGATGAAGGACCCGAGGAGGGATCCCGATGGTCTATGTATTTTAATGGAGCCTCAAACTCACTGGGTAACGGCATTGGTGTTGTGATCATATCTCCCGAAGGTTGTCATACTCCGTTCACTGCCCGTTTGTGTTTCAACTGCACCATCAACATGGCGGAGTATGAAGCATGTATCATGGGTCTTCGAGCTGCTATTGACTTGAGGATCAAGTTCTTGAATGTATTCGGGGATTCCGCTCTGGTGATAAGTCAGATCAAAGGAGAGTGGGATACAAAGCACCTGAATCTCATTCCTTACAAAGAATATGTATTGACGTTGCTCCCACACTTTGAGGAGGTAACTTTTGAACATTTCCCACGAGAGGAGAACTAGTTGGCGAACACGCTAGCTACCATGTCTTCTATGTTCAAGGTTAGGTGGGACAATGAAGCTCCCCAAATTACCATTGAGAGGTTGGATGAACCAGCACACTGCTGTGAGATCGATACCAAAGAAGTGGAAGACAAACCCTGGTTTCACGAAGTCAAAAGGTATCTCGAGGTTCAGGAATATCCTGAAGGGGCATCTGTCAACGATAAGAAGTTTCTGAGAAGGTTCGCTGCAAAGTTCTTCCTCAGTAATGGAATCCTCTATAAACACAACCATGACTCCACACTATTACAATGTGTATACAAGAGTGAAGCAGAGAGAATCATGACAGATCTACATGAAGGAACCTTCGAAACCCATTCCAGTGGACACACCATGGCTAAGAAGATCCTACGGGCAGGATATTACTGGTCCACTATGGAATTCGGTTATTATCAACACTCTCGAACCTATCATAAGTGCCAAGTCTACACTGATAAGATGCATGTGCCTCTGGTCCCCTTAAATGTCCTGACATCTCCTTGGCCCTTTGCGATGTGGGGCATCGACATGATCGGAGAAATCAGACCCACCGCTTCTAATGGACATCGCTTCATCCTAGTAGCCATTGATTACTTCACGAAGTGGGTTGAGGCAGCTTCTTTTGCTACAGTAACCAAGAACATCGTCGCGTGGTTTATCCGACATAATCTGATTTGTCGATATGGTGTACCAAAGAGGATTATTACTGACAATGGTATGAATCTCAACAACACAATGATCATCGAGATCTGCAAACAGTTCAAGATACAGTACCATTAATCTTCTCCTTACCGGCCGAAGATGAATGGCGTTGTTGAAGCAGCTAACAAGAACATCAAGAAGATTGTACAGAAGATGAGGTGACATATAAAGACTGGCATGAGATGTTACCATTCACTCTTCATGGGTACCGTACCTCATCACGGACGTCGACAGGGGCAACACCCTACTCTCTGGTATATGGCATGGAGGCAGTCCTACCCATAGAAGTCCATATACCTTCTCTCAGGATTATAAAGGATGCGGGTTTGAATGAAGATGACTGGATCCAAACCCGACTTGATCAACTGAATCTAATCGATGAAAAGAGGCTTACTACTATCTGCCATGGTCAGGCGTATCAAAACCGCATGATCAAGGCTTTTAATAAGAAAGTCATGCATCAAGAATATCAAGTCGGGGATCTGGTGATCAAACGCATCATACTGCCGCAAGGTGATCCCATGGGAAAATGGACTCCCACGTACGAAGGGCCATTTGTGGTTAAGAACATTTTCTCGGGAGAAGCTATGATTCTAACCACCATGGATGGTGACGAACTTCCTCACCATGTCAATGCAGACATAGTGAAAAGATACTATGAATAATCAAAGACCCACTAGGTCGACTGGCTTAGGCAAAAATAAGGGCTTCCCGGAAACCCAAAAGGGTTCGGGCAAAAGTAAGGGATGAAAATGAAAAAATATGTACACCCGGCAAGTCGAAAACCCGAAAGGGAGGCTTGGGCAAAAAAGGGTATCCCGGTGGATTGAAAACCCGAAAGGGAAATCCAGGCAAAAGTTAGGGATTGAAGCGTATCACTATATCTCATTGGATCATCTTGCGACCAGACTTCGGTATCGACTATCAAGCTCGGATGGCGCCAATCAATCTGATCAACTTTCGGCCGAGAAGCAAAGTGATGAGACGCTTGAAGATATAAAGGCGATAGCAGTGTTGGAACCCAAAGGGGTTGTTTCACATAGCTGCTTTTCTTTCTTTTACACAAATTGTATAATTTATATCTTTCAGTGGCGTTATCTTACTAGAACGTCAGCCTCTTTGTACAAAACGCCTATTGCAGGCCGACTTTAAAATCAATACAAGTTTCACAAAATTTCAATCTGTTTTTCTTTTTCTGTTTTGTTTTGCAAGAACGTCCAATGATTTATTTTTGATATATGCATTTGAAAATAATTGATGCTCATAAATACTTACATAAGAAACAAAAGACAATTACTCGTAATTCCAGAAACAGGGAAAAACAAGAAGTACTGAACCCGACGGTTCCTCTACCCAGCAGGTATCGGGATAGAGTCAGCTTTGGAACATGATTATTGGTACATACAGTCCCCACAGAGTAAAAGTATCCAAAGGCATTGATGTCAGATTTCCCAAAACAGGACATAACTCTCCCCAGCTGAGGTTCACAATCGCGAGCGAGTCAGTAAATTTTTTCCCAAGCAGAGTTTATTTCTCTCACAGCGGAAACTCAGTCTCCAACAGAGTTCATCATTTCCTACAAGCGGAAAGTTATCCCCAGCTGAGTGTATTTCTTCAGAATAGCATATCTACCAACAGAGCATCTCATCTTCAACGAGAGTCATTCCCCGGCAGAATATTCAACTGAATGGTAACTCTCTAGCTAGTCATCTCTGTTCACCATCCCCAGCGGAAGCAGAGGAACCACAGTTTTCTACAATGGTCAAGAATGGCATTTCCTGTGTACCCTCCAAACAGCAGTCAGGGATTTATTTTCCCAGACTCAGATTATTACATCAGCATTTCATGTTCATACATCATGACATGCGCATACATATCACATAACATCATAATCTCATTTATTTTGAAAACATCATCACACGAAGCATTCCATGCATCACACATAACCAACCCTGATATTTTTTAGGAAAAGATTATTAGCTTCAATGAATCCAGCAGTTATACAGATCACATCTACAGACAACTAATGGAAACTCGGTTCCCGAAATCAAATGGGTCAACTAATATACATTGTCAGATCAAAGTAACCTTACCCCAGTTCCTCCTGATGTTTTACACGAACTTATCATAAAGTAACCTTACCCCGGCTCATCCTGAAGTTTTACACAAACTTATAACCTTACCCCAGTTCACCCTGAATTTTTACATGAACTTATCACAAAGTAACCTTACCCCGGTTCATCCTGAAGTTTTACACAAATTTATAACCTTACCCTGATTCATCCTGAAGTTTTACACAAACTTATAACCTTACCCCGGTTCATTATGAAGTTTTACACAAACTTATCTCAAAGCAACCTTACCCAGGTTTTACATGGACTTAGCCCAAAGTAACCTTACCCAGTTTCCCGCTGCAGTTTTACCCAAACTCCTTACGAAACAACCTTACCCAGGCTGTCGTATCAAAATAACCTTACCCCGGTTCCTTTTGACGTTTTACACGAACTTATCACGAAGTAACCCTACTACCCTGGTTCCTTCTCACAGCCATACCATCCAGGCTTTTCATATCGAATCAACCCTACTACCCAGGTTCCTTCTCAAAGCCCTACCATCCAGGCTTTTCATATCAAAGTAACCCTACTACCCAGGTTCCTTCTCACAGCCCTACTATCTAGGCTTTTCATATTGAAGTAACCCTACTACCCAGGTTCCTTCTCACAGCCCTACCATCCAGGCTTTTCATATCGAAGTAACCCTACTACCCAGGTTCCTTCTCACAGCCCTACTATCCAGGATTTTCATATCGAAGTAACCCTACTACCCAGGTTCCTTCTCACGGCCCTACTATCCAGGCTTTTCATATCGAAGTAACCCTACTATCCAGGTTCCTTCTTATAACCTTACTATCCAGGTTCCTCCTTTCGTATCTCCAGACAGTAGTCCATAACATTGTAAGATCGGGACCCGATCAAACATGATTGGTTTCGCATTTCCTCAATAGAGTAACGGACAACTGAAGCTCCTAAAACTCTATTTCTCCCAATACATATACCAATGTTCCTAAGCAGATTCCTCGTCGATAATAACAACAGGAACTCTCATCGAAGGAATGTCTCAGGAAATCAACATTATCTAGATGGCATCTTTAAGCCCATCTCCGACGATTCTCCGTCACATCCAGGATGGCATCTTTAAGCCCATCTCCGATAATATTCTATCATAAAATTCCAAATGGAATTTGTAAGCCCATTCCCGATATCACAAATCAAGTGCCACTTCATGCGAGATCTGTGCTACTTCATGCGAGTGCAAATTTCCAAGCACTCTAGTGTTCAATCATCTTCCACCTTCAGATCACGAAAGGTAGACGAGCCAATCTACATCCTCAGGTTTAAGAAGATTGAACAGGGGCAGCTATTGTACCCCAAAATTTTTCCTCTCATTTTACTCAGTACATGTCCATTGAGATCCTCAATTTGCTCAAAGTTGCCCAAGAATTGACCATTGAGATCCTCTATTTTCATCAAGATGGGTGGACCACAAAGTTCTAATATGCTCTCCATGGTCTTAATATGTTCTCAAGACCCTACATGTCAAGTTTCATGCCTTGAACTACAAGTTTGCTCAGTCAACTGCTCAAATGCTTAAGAATCGACTACATTAGGTCAAAAGTCAATTGTGGCCCCACATACAGTCAAACTTCAAGATTTTTGGTCAACATCCACATGTTAAAGTGACTTTCATCATTTTATCAAAGGTTGATCATGATTCCTCATGGGATGCTCCAAATTCATCAAACCCCAAAAGTTGCTAAATTAGGGTTTTGTAGGAAAAGTCAACCAAACTTTGACCAAGCATAACTTATTCATACTTTATCATAAATTTTCCATCCAAATCTCATTTTGAAGAGGATGCAATTCCATAAAATTCATCTTCATCTCCCAAGTTCAAAATACGCACCCACAAAAAGATAAGAATTTCTACATTATGGGTCTTTTTGAAAAGTCAACAAAAACACCTTTTGGGTCAAAGCTTCTTACATGAACATGGAAGATCCAATTGAGATGAAACAAAAAGGGTTGTTTAGGGGACATCCTAAGCTTTCTTAAAAGTCCCAGAACACCATCATAGGGTCAAAATTGAGAGAGTTGTGCATTGTCAAAGTTGGCAATTTTTGGAGAATTGTCAAAAGTCAACATTGATCAAATTTACATTTTTTCCAAAGGGGCCCATGTTTTCTTGCTTGAAACATGTTTCTAATAGGACCCACGACCCCTGAGCTTTTCCACCTATTATTTTATTATTTTTATCATTTATTTTGATTTTTTATTCATTTAAATCAAAATAAATCAAATTAAATGGTAAAATAATGAAAACAAATCAAATATTGAGATTTTTGTGCACATTTGGAGTCCATGTACAGCTAACATGATGATCAATTCGTGCAAGACTCATTAGGGTTGGAAAAGATTGGATTGAAGCTTGTTTTAGAAAGATATCATACATGAATCAAATCAAATCATATTTTCATAATTCTCAAAGATATGATGCAATTTTACTACCCTAATTCAGTCTACTATATGTATACAACAATTGCAGATCAAAAGAACAAGGTTTGTAGCCGTGAAAAGCCAGGGAGAAAACTCAAAATTTTGGACAAAAGTGTGAGATCAATATCCATCTTAGAGCCATCCTCAAGGAGTTTCAAAGCTAGCAATACGTTCCTGGATATCCCAGGAAGCTTCTCCATTCATTTGCAAGCCTCAAAGAATCAAGAATCATCAAATTACAGTATCACGGTTTGCCTTCCAAACTCAAATTCGATTTCTATGTTTTACACACGATAAGTCCATTCTATCCATATATTCTTGTTCATAATGATGTTTGCAATCTTTCTATATCACTTAATTGTACTAACAGTTCAGGAATCCATATCCACCATTGTTAGGGTTTAAGAGCACGATTTGGAGATTTCTGATACAGGAAAAATTGGGCCATGAATGAGGTACCATGATACTCGTGAGACCAAGACGAGTTGATTGGTACTATCACAATTAATTTATCATGCTCGTACGAGATTTTTGAATTTTTGCAGGGTTGTAGTTACAGCAAAAGTCCATAGGTATAAGTCTTTAACCTAAGACGACGGTTGCAGTGAAGAAGGTGATGCGTGGCAGCCCATGACCGGTTGATTTGAATTTTCGCGCATTTTTCTGGGCATCGTGCGTTTTTATATTATATTATATTTTGTTTACTTGTATTAACAAAGGAACCAGCAGCGCAGATGGTTGGGAAGCATGCCTTTGATGCACACATCTTGGGTTCGATCCCAGGCGTGTGCATTTTATTATTTTCCTAATTATTTCAGGCAAATCCAATGCTTCACTCCCTCACACGCCTTCCATACAACCTCAATGGCTACCGCACTTCAGCTAGAACATCAACTGGGGTAACTCCCTTTTCTCTAGTCTATGGCATGGAAGTTGTTTTGCCAGTAGAAGTTCAGATTCCCTCGCTAAGGATCATGAATGAGGCAGGTTTAGGCGAAGACGAGTGGTTCAAACAAGATTGGATCAGCTGAACTTGATTGATGAGAAGCGACGGGCTGCTGTTTGTCATGGTCAGACGTACCAAAAACAAATGATCAAGGCTTTCAACAATAAGGTCAAGCCTCGAGTATATCAAGCTGGCAACTTGGTGATAAAGCGTATCATTATTCCATAAGGCGACCCCAGAGGCAAATGGACTCCCACCTACGAAGGGACATTTATTGTCAAGAGAGTTTTCTCTGGCGGTGCCATGATGCTGACTACCATGGATGGTGAAGACTTCCCACATCCTATAAACGTGGAAATAGTTAAAAAATACTATGCATAAGAGACTCACTAGGTTGACACACCTAGGCAAAATAAGGGCATCCCGGCAAACCAAAAGGTTTGGCCAAAAGTTAGGGATATATGCAAAATATTGTACACCGGACAAGTTGAAAACTCGAAAGGGAGACTTGGGCAAAAATGGGTATTCTGGTGGGCTGAAAACCCGAAAGGGCTGTCCAGGAAAAATTTAAGGATTGAAAGCGTGTGACTATGTCCTGTGGAATCACCACAGTCAACTTTATCACCAAGGTCCGAGTTCAAATGGTCCAAGGTCAATCCAACCAACTTCTGTCAACGGCAAGGGGCATTCAAAGACATTGGGGAAATATTAGAGTTGGAATGCAATGAGATCATTTCACATGCCTATTTGTTTTGTTTTCAATCTTTGTTTTCCTTTCGACGATTTCCTCTTACTAGGATTTCTGTCTCTTTGCACAAAAAACACATATACATGGGCAAAATATCAATACAAATATACTTTGAAGTGCAAACTTGTTGTCCTTGTTTTGAATGCAAACTTGTCCAAAGACTAAAATTGAATGAACATATGCATATGAACATAATTAAAACTGTTGGGCACATATGACCTAAGCATTAACAAGCACCTCTTTAATGTATATGGAATATCCCCACAGATTTATTCCATTAACATTATCCTCAACAAAGTTACTCACAAAGTCTCTATGCATAAGATAATCTCTAGCCAAAAGTCCCAATCTCTTGGCAACTCTCTCTCCTCAGCTAAGTTGATCCTACAAGTAGAATCCTTGTGAAAATTTTCCTCAAAGAACTCGCCTCGTCAGCAGTTCGTAGGGATTATTTCCCCAACATACAACAATCAAGGAATCACAAAATTCCCCAGCCGAGTATAAAATTCCCCAGCTTAGCCTGTCTTCCCCAGCTTAGCCTGTCTTCCCCAGCTGAGCCTGTTATCCCCAGCTGAGTGTATCCTCCCCAAGATGAGTTTGTTCTCCCCTATTGAGCTGCATTCTCCAGCTTGAGTTTTCCTTTCATACTATTGCAAATATTAGGGCCACAACCCCTAATCCACAGTAAGGTCGTCAACAAAACCTTTACTATCTCCAAAAGATACTATGAAGCCTGGACCCGACCAGATATTAGCACAATCTTCAAGTTACTATGAAGCCTGGACTCAACCAGACAATAGTGTAATCTTTCAAATACTATGAAACCTGGACCCGACCAGATAATAGTTTAACTCTTCAAGGATATAGAAGCACCTAGACTCAACCAGACCAAGGTTTAACTTCTTTTCCCCAGTAGAGTTTGCCTCTACCCTAACAAGTTATTGTGAAGCCTGGATCCGACCAGATAGTAATTCCCTTCAGAAATTCATTGTGAAACCTGGAATCCGACCAGATAACAACTAAATCCCCAAGAAATTTATTGTGAAACCTGGACCCGGCCAGATAACAACTAACTATGATCCCCAGAGATACACTATGAAGCCTGGACCCGACCAGATAATAGTATAACTTTTCCAAAACCATGAAGCTTGGACCCGACCAGATAGTAGTTACCACTTCAATTTACTGGGAAGCCTGTACCCGACCAGATATTAGTTCAACTTCATCTGGCCAGTTACTGCAAAGCCTGGACCCGACCAGATAACAATTAACTTCCTTATCCCTAGACCGTTGTTGTGAAGCCTAGACCCGACCAGATAACAATTAAATTTCAAAGAGATTTTATACAAAGCTTGGAATTCTACCAGATAGTAGTTAATTTTTTCTTCCCCAGTAAGTTGTCGTGATGCCTGGATCCGACCAGATAGCAGTTGACTTCTTCGTCCTCAACAAATTATGAAACCTGGATCTGACCAGATAACAGTTGACATTCAAGAGATATTCCCCAGCAGAAGCATCCATTCAACAAAGTTTGGATACATGTATACTCTTTTTTGTACCCCAAAATTTTCCCTCTCATTTTACTCAATACATGTCTATTGAGATCCTCAATTTGCTCAAAGTTGCCCAAGAGTTGACCAAACAAGCTTTCTCCTAAGGCAGTATACCCCAAATTAGGGTTTCTATTTTCATCAATATGGGTGGACCAAAAAGGTCTCATATGCTCTCCATGGTCTTAGTATGTTCTCAAGACCCTACATGTCAAGTTTTATGCCTTGCACTACAAGTTTGCTCAGTCAACTGCACAAATGCTTGAGAATCGACTACATTAGGTCAAAAGTCAACTGTGGACCACATACAGTCAAACTTCAATATTTTTGGTCAACATCCACATTTTGAAGTTACTTTCATCATTTGATCAAATGTTGATCATTATTCCTCAAGGGATGCTCCAAATTCATCAAAACCCAAAAGTTGTTAAATTAGGGTTTTGTAGGAAAAGTCAACCAAACTTTGACCAAACATAACATCTTCATACTTTATCATAAATTTTCCATCCAAAGCTCATTTTGAATAGGATGCAATTCCCTATAATTCATCTTCATCTCACAAGTTCAAAAAATGAACCTACAAAAATATAGTAATTTCTACATTATGGGTCATTTTGAAAAGTCAACAAAAATACCTTTTGGGTAAAAGCTTCCTACATGAACATGGAAGATCCAATTGAGATGAAACAAAAGGGTTTTTTAGGGGACATCCTAATATTTCTAAAAATTCCAAGAACACCCTCCTAGGGTCAAAATTGAGAGGGTTGTGCATTGTCAAAGTTGGCAATTTTTGGAAAATTGTCAAAAGTCAACATTGATCAAATTTACATTTTGTTTCCAAAGGGGCCCATGTTTTCTTGCTTGAAACATGTTTCTAATAGGACCCATGACACTTGAGATTTTCCACCTATTATTTTATTATTTTTATTATTTATTTTGATTTTTTATTCATTTAAATCAAAGTAAATCAAATTAAATGGTAAAATAATGGAAACAAATCAAATCTTGAGATTTTTGTGCACATTTGGAGTCCATGTACAGTTAGCATGATGATCAATTCGTGCAAAACTCATTAGGGTTGGAAAAGATTGGATTGAAGCTTATTTTAGAAAGATATCATACATGAATCAAATCAAATCATATTTTCATAATTCTCAAAGATATGATGCAATTTTACAACCCTAATTCAGTCTACTATATGTATACAACAATTGCAGATCAAAAGAACAAGGTTTGCAGCCGTGAAAAGCCAGGGAGAAAACTCAAAAATTTGGACAAAAGTGTGAGATCAAAATCCATCTTAGAGCCATCCTCAAGGAGTTTCAAAGCTAGCAATACGTTCCTGGATATCCCATGAAGCTTCTCCATTCATTTGCAAGCCTCAAAGCATCAAGAATCATCACATTACAGTATCACGGTTTGCCTCCCAAACTCAAATTCGACTTCTATGTTTTACATACGATAAGTCCATTCTATCCATATATTCTTGTTCATAATCATGTTTACAAGCTTTCTGTATCACTTAATTGTACTAACAGTGCAGGAATCCATATCCACCATTGTTAGGGTTTAAGAGCACGATTTGGGGATTTTTGATACAGGAAAAATTGGGCCATGAATGAGGTACCATGATACTCGTGAGACCAAGACGAGTTGATTGGTTCCATAAAAATTAATTTATCATGCTCGTATGATATTTTTGAATTTTTGTAGGGCTGTAGTTACAGGAAACGTCTGTAGGTATAAGTCTTTAACCTAAGACGACAGTTGCAGTGAAGAAGGTGATGCGTGACAGCCCATGACCGGTTGATTTGAATTTTCGTGCATTTTTCTGGGCATCGTGCGTTTTTATATTATATTATATTTTGTTTACATGTATTAACAAAGGAACCAGCAGCGCAGATGGTTGGGAGGCACGCCTTTGATGCACACGTCCTGGGTTCGATCCCAGTTGTGTGCATTTTATTATTTTCCTAATTATTTCAGGAAAATCCAATGCTTCACTCCCTCACACGCCTTCCATACAACCTCAATGCCCAGCCATTGGATGCACTGATAGCCAGATCTAACGCTTGTCCCCTGAATATCCTTGGTACACCTCGGGTCAACGCTTGCACAGGATCATGCGTGGTTGACTGGGCTTGGAGCTTAATGGGCTTGAAAATTCAATTCCACACCCCCCTTTCAGCTAGCATACAGGCCCATTTGGTTATTTCTTTCATTATTTTCTTTCATTTCTATTTCTTTATTTATTTCACTTTTGTTTTTAATTAATACAAAAAATCATTTTTATTAAATTAACAAATCAAAAATAACAAAATGGTTTATTTTCTTAATAAATATTTTTTAAATTAATTAGTTTAATTAATTTAGGGAAATTTAATTTTTATTTTATAATGAAAAACAATTAGAATTAGGGTTTGAGATTGTACATAATTTAATTAATTTTCTTTAAAAAATACATCAAAAAATAATTTTTCTCATAAATATTTATTCCTTTAATTAATTAGGTTAATTAGAAAATTAGGTTAATTTAATTTCTTTCATAATTTAAAAAAAATAGAAATTAGGTTTACTTAATTTGCAATTAAATGTTTTCTCAAATAAAAATCCATAAGAACAAAAATCTTTTTCTCTCAATTAGAGTTTTAGGTTATCTTTTCAACCGTCCTCGTGTTTAATTTGCCGCGCGCTTGTTAATTTTTTGTCCACTATTTTGTAATTGTTCATGGTTTGTAATAGTTAATCTAGGGTTTTTATTTACTGTTTAAATCCCCGATTTTTTGGTTATGTAATTAATCCCCCTCCCCAAAGCCTTGTAATAGCTAGGTTTTATTTTTTGTACTTTTAATTTCTGCAATCTTTAACTGTCTAGATGTATGGCTAATAGGATTGTATGGCAAGAATGTCTGGAAAATTAAAATGGTAGATCACCTAATGTGCAAAGACTAAATAACTGAAAAAACTCACATGCACATATTCACTCCTAGGGTTTACCTCACTTCGGTTGCCTTCGGTAAACAATCATTAAGCATAGGAGATTTTAGTGGTTGCCCTCCAGTCTAAAGAGATTAAATTGTTCCATTCAAAAGTGTGCCTCGGAAATGTTGCCTCGGAAAGATCTTAAGACTCTAGGGTTATTACTAAAGTTTCCTAACTATTTCTTTGGTGATTGTACTTGTCCCTTTTGAATGTCCCTTACAACTCCAACAATGTTGCTACCTACTCCTTAATAGTGGGATAGCGCTGTCTAAAGGAAATAGAACAAACAATCTTTTTTTGAGTAGGTAGAATCTTAAGTACTTGCTCAATAAAAACTTTTCACACCAACACCTTTCAAAAACAAATTTTCAAAACAACTTCGTCACATCCTTGAGGACTGATACAAGGGTTATGACGAAGTAAAAAAATTTCAAGACAAACACACACAAGCAATTTGAAAAATGAGCAAGTACCTAAGAGCCCATAGATAACTACGGATAGAAAGGGTGTAACACCTTCCCTTTCTATAATCTACCCCCCGTACTCAAAATATCTCGAAAAAAAGTTTTTTCTGTTCTTTTTCCTTTTCCTGATTGGATAAAATAAAATTTGGTGGCGACTCTTGCTTACCGTGACATTTTGCAAACAAAAAATGCAAAACGCAAACCAGTAAAAATAGTCGGTTCTGCCACCGTATCACACTTTTCATCCCCGACAGAAATTTGGGATTCAACTTCCCAGGAACTCCTCAGCAGTAGTCAGGGATTTATTTTCCCAGCAAATATGCATCCCACGTTCATACATCATAGCATATTCATATAAAATGCATCTAGCATGATCTCATTCATCTTGTAAACATCATGCATACATCTGTATTAAACTAACCCTTTTTCCCACAGGTAAAACATCAAGTTTTAGTATAAATATGCCAAAGACTTATGTTGATACTTCTTCCAGTATTTACAAACATTCCTCCAAATGGCATCTATAAGCTCGCTCACAATACATCTTCGAGTGCAAAGTTTTGGGCACTCTAGTGTTCAATCATCTTTCACCTTCAAGTCACGAATGGCGGATCCGCCAATCTAACTCTTCAGGTCTAAGAATATTGAACAGGGGAAGCTTTTGTACCCCAAAATTTTCCCTCTCATTTCTCAAATAGTCTCCCACAATATCTCCTTAGATTCAAGACTGCACTAGGGTTGATCAGCTCAAGACACCTCCTCAAGCACTGATGACTGAAAATTAGGTTTTGAGATTGCACAAGGACAAATGGACTTTTAATGCCTCATATGACTTTCATGTATCATTTTGGACTCTCAAGATTTTTTCATGTCAAGTTTAAAGTCTTGGATCACATTTTTGCTCAGTCAATTGATCAGTTAACCTAAAATCAACTATATTGGGGGAAAAGTCAATTGTGGTTAATTTACAGTCAAACTTCATAATTTTTATCCATATCAACATTATGAACTCATATATGTCATTTGATCAAGTTTGGATCACAATTCCTCAAGAAATATGATCAGATCATCAAAAGGGCAAAAAGGTCAAAATTAAAGTTTTGACTGAGAAGGTGCAATTTTTTATTTTTGACCTAGAAAATTATTGATTGGTTTAAGTAATGATCTCAAGGATTCAAATGCATCATTTTGACCTAAGTACATGGCTCAAAACATCTCTCAAGATCAATTGGTTGACAAATGATTTTCAGTCAACTAATGAAAAGTCAATTGTACACTAAAAAGTCAAACTTTGACTTTTTGGTCAAAATCAAGTATAAAAGATAACAATTCATAAAAACATGTCAAATATTAAACTTGTTCATCAAGAAATAAAAAATTCAAGATTTCATTTTGAAAAGTCAAAATTTCAAAACTTAGAAATTTTTCTAAGTGTTGAAAATTTCATATTTTTTCACAACTTTGAGTCAATTTTTCAACATGATGCAAGATGGTTCAAAAGAAACTTCCAACATGAAAGTTGTAGATCTCAATGATATCTAAAACATTGTAGAATACAACTTCTCCTAGAAATTCATGGATTTCAAGTTATTATTTTGTGAATACATGTTCATTAAACTTGGAAACATAGTGAAATTTTGCCCTAGTTTAGGCAGGATTTTGACCTAACTTCATGGAAATTTTTCACATAGTTCCAAGATGAATCTTCAAAAATGTCCAACATATAGGTTGTATAGTATGTCACAAGCTTTCCAAAATGTCCAAGAATTTATTGAGATCATATTTTATCAAGGAGAATCGAAGCCAAGAAGTTAGGGTTTCAAACTTGTTTTTCAAGTCATTTTCATGATAAACATTTGATCCAGTCCACGCCCATGCTGAATAAATTTTACTTTTAAGGCTTCTAACTTCTAAATATATCCATAATCAGAAGATTACACAACTATTTGAGCTATGATCTAAGTGCTAGAGTCATTGTCCAAGTGATTATTCCATTAATGGAACAAAGTTCACACTTCCATTTTGGAAAAGTGACTTTAATCACAAGGTCAATGCATAGAGCTCCTAACTTGTTTCATCTGAACACAAGCAATGTCAAAGGCAAAAGCAACATGTCTAGAGCCTCCCATAAACTCATGCCATGCTTGTATTATGCCTTGAAACCATGTTTTCCACTTTTCTTCAAAATCAAGTAACATAGCCATAACTCTATATCTCACAGTTCTGTCAACCTCTAGTGCTCTAACCTTTTTCATATAACTATACAAGTTATTTATAAGCTAACACATGATTAGAAACACTCCCAAACTCCCTGAAAACTCAGATTGCATAAAAACTCCATTGTTGTGCAGAACCTGACCAAAAACTCACGTCTCTCAAACCACTCGTGTGTTTCATCTCCAAATCATCTCAAAAGCTTCCTTACTTCAAATACAACTCATCCCAATCCATGTTCCTAAATTGTAACACCATTTTCACCATTGTCCATGTTCAAAAACAGAGCATTGCACATTGACTTCTCCAGGACATTTCAGCTACTCTCAACTCAAACTAAGCATTGCATTAGCTTCCTAGAGACTCAAGGAAGCTAACCTGATCATTGCAGCACCTTGAATCAAGCTCAAATTCATTTCACAATTTCCAGTTTTGAGGTATTTTTCTTGAACTTCTATCTTCATATTTAGGCATTGTTAGAATTGCATTTGTGAAGATAAAATGTAGACATCATTACCCTGAAACTATACATGTCCATAGATTTCATTTATGTTACTTGAGTAGGGAGAATTTTGAGTTTGAACCTCTGAAAATATTTAGGTCAGAATTTGGTACTGTTAGAAATTCATGCTCATCTTTGAGAATTAGCTTAAGTTATTTACATATTCAGAATCGTGAGGAAATTTCTAACAAGTTTGATGTTGAAAGTTTTGTGGATGGATGAGAAATGAATAAGTTACAGGTTCTTTGGCTGGAGGTTAAAGATGAAGTTCATTCAGGACTTGATTTGTATTACATATTTGTTGTTTTGTTTAAGTTAACGGATGTATCACCACCTCAGTGGTTAAAGCACGCGCCTGTCACCTTTAGGACCTGGGTTCGAGCCCTAGCGTCTGTTATGTTGTTTGTTTTTCATATTTTGCTTCTTTTTTGTTTTACATACAGCAGCGCCTGGGCCCTTTTGATGGGCCTTCCATTTTTTTACTTTTCTCTAACCCCTTGTCTACTGTTGCACCTGGCCTATTATTTTCTTCATTTCATTATTTTTTATTTTATTCTCATTTCATGTTTTCTTTTATTATTTTCGTTATTATTATTTTTTTTATATTATTATTAAAAATATAAAAAATATTTTTATTTATTATTCACACTTATTTAGTTTTTTTTATAAAACAAAAGACTAAAAAACATTTTCTTTTAACAAATTAATTTCTTTTTTTTAATAATTAATATTTAGACTTAGGATTAATTATTATATTATTTTCTTTTCTTAATTAAAATTAATTTAGAACTTAGGTTTATTTTAATTGATTAACTTTCATTTTATTTTTATTAATTTAAAACTTTTTCATATAAAAAAACCCTAAAAAAATCCTTTTTAAGTTAATTTCTTTTCTTAATTAGTTTAAGTTAATTTTATTTAATTTTAATTAGTCATTTTCTTAATTAGGTTAAAACCCTTTCATGAAAACAAAAATCATGTTTCTTTTCTATTTGCATTTGTACATTATTATTTAATCAATTCTTGTACATTTATTCAATATGGTTGTAATATTTAATTAGGTTTAATTTTCTTGCAAAAATCCTCATTTGTAAATTTGTATACCCCCTCCGCTAATGATGTAATAACTTAGTATTTTTATTTTCTGCAATTTATCGCTTTATATAAATGCTAGTAAATTAGGGTTTGTATGGAAAGATAAAATCAACAAGTTAGAAAACCCTAATCCAAGATAAACAAGCATGTAAATCAAACACATTTGCACACTTGCACCCTTAGGGTAATTCCACTTTGTTGCCTTACAAAAATGGCCATGTTATGCATGTGGGATATCTTAGCAAAAAAATAATAAAAAATACAAGATCATAGTCCCTCGATGACGCTGTCAAATGTTTCCTTTCAAAATGATCTTAGTCCCTCAAAGAGAATTGCTAAGATATTTCACAGCAATGCTATCATAGATATACGATGACCCACGCCCGTCCTTATACATCCAAAGATAAGGCTTCTTACCAAATCAATGGTAAGATAGAAATATCAAAGGAAAGGAAGAAATGAACTAAGACTTTTTGAGTAGGTAGATTGTTCCTAGTTGCTTGCTCAATTTCAAAATCAAACACTCTTGCTTATTTTCAAAACAAACACCAAACACTTTCAAAACACTTTCAAAACACTTTCAAAACACTTTCAAAACATTTTCCAAACATGAAACATTTTCAAAAGATCAACACTTTGTATATGTTCTTAGGAATGAGAAATATTACAAAGTTTGCCTAAACAATGGCGCCTTTTCTAAATACTTTCAAAAACCACACAAAGCACATTTTCAAACAAAAGCAAGTGATCTAGCAAGCAACTAAGAGCCCATAGATAACTATGGATGAAAAGGGTGCTAACACCTTCCCTTTTCATAATATATCCCCCTAACTCAAGAAACAATCTCAAAGGTCTTTCTTGTTCTTTTCAGCCTTTCCTTTTGGATAAAAGAAAAGTCGGTGGCAACTCTTGCTAACCGCAACATTTGTGATAAAACGCAAAACACCCAAGTCAGTTCTCCCACCGTATCACAGTCCTGCTGTGATGAATAGGATTTTTTGATATATTTATGGCACTTAGATTATCACAGAATAATATTATAACATCTTGTTTGACATTATATTCTGTTAATATTTGTTTCATCCAAACCAACTGAGAACAATTGCTTCCTGCAGCAATATACTCAGCCTCAGTAGTGGGCAGAGACACACAATTTTGCTTCTTACTGAACCAAGATATGAGATTATTTCCCAGAAAGAAGCATCCTCCTAATGTACTTTTTCTATCATCAACACTTCATGTCTAATCAGCACCACAATAACCAATTAAGGCAGAGCTAGATCCATGAGAATATAGCATACCATAGTCACTTGTCCCATTCACATATTTAAGAATTCTCTTCACATGGTTGGCATGGCTAACTTTAGGATTAGTTTGATATCTAGAACACACCCCTACAGCAAAGGCAATGTTAGGTCTTCTAGTTGTGAGGTATAAAAGACTGCCTATCATACTTTTGTAAATACTTTGATCCACACTTACTCCTTTTTCATCTTTAGACAACGTCAGATGTGTGGGAATAGGTATTCTTTTGTGACTGGCATTTTCCATCCTAAATTTCTTTACTATATTCTTCGCATACTTGCTCTAAGATAAGAATATGGAATCTTCCATTTGTTTAACTTGCAGACCAAGAAAGTAGGTTAATTCACCAACAAGTCTCATCTCAAATTCTGACTGCATTTGCTTGACAAAATATTGAACCATCTCATTTTACATCCCACCAAACATAATATCATCAACATAAATTTGTGCAATCATGATCTTCCCTTTTTCTTCCTTGACAAAAAGAGTTTTGTCTATGCCACCTTTCCTATATCCATTCTCACCGAGAAATTATGTCAATCTCTCATACCAAGCTCTTGGAGCCTGCTTTAATCCATGAAGAGCTTTCTTCGGTTTGTACACATGTTTAGGAAAACTTGGATCAACAAATCCCTTAGGTTGTTCCATATAAACTTCCTCATTCAGATATCCATTTAAGAAGGCACTCTTTACATCCATTTGAAACAATTTAAATTTCAGAATGCAAGCAACTCCCAAGAGTAGTCTGATTGATTCAAGTCTAGCCACTGGGGCAAAGGTTTCATCAAAGTTAGCTCCTTAAATTTGAGTGTATCCTTGTGCAACTAATGTTGCCTTATTTCTAGTGACCACCCCTTTTTCATCAGATTTATTCTTGTACAAACATTTAGTGCCAATCACATTTGTCCCTTTAGGCCTTAAAACTAGATCCCAAACTTCGTTTATACTAAATTGTTCTAGCTCTTCTTGCATAAGATTAATCCAGAACTCATCAATTAAGGCCTCTTTGACATTCTTAGGCTCAATTTTTTAAACAAAGCAAGAGTTTGATATCACTTCTCTTGATCTAGTAGTAACTCCTTTATTTATATCTCCTATGATAAGCTCCTTAGGATGATCTCTATGAGTTCTAATTGAAGGCCCTTTATTGAGATGACTAGACTCAGGATCTTCTTGAGGTTGATTAGAATTAATACTTCTGTCATTTGATTTTGTTGGAATATCAGACAAAGATGTTCCAACATCTTCTAAGACATCTTCTTTATCATTCCATCCTCTATCATCAATAATAACATTTATGGATTCCATTATAACCTTGGTTCTGGAGTTAAAGACACCATAAGTTCTGCTATTTATAGAGTAACCCAGGAATATTCCTTCACCACTCTTGGGATCCATCTTCCTCCTTTGTTCACGGTCAGCTAAGATGTAACATTTACTTCCAAAAACATGAAAGTATTTGATAGTAGGTTTTCTTCCCTTCCATATTTCATACAATGTGCCTGAGGTGCCTTTTCTTAGTGACTCTGTTATGAATATAGAATGTGATATTCATAGCTTCAGCCCAAAAGTGGTAGGATAACTTCTTAGCATGAATCATAGCTCTGGCAGATTCTTGAAGGGTTCTGTTTTTGCGTTCCATAATCCTATTTTGCTGAGGAGTAATAGGAGAGGAAAATTCATGATTGATTCCTTCAGAAGAGCAAAAATCAGCAAATTTATTGTTCTCAAATTCCTTTCCATGATCACTTCTTATTCTGATGACATGACTATCTTTTCCCCTTTGAATTTTTTGACAGAGATCTTAAAACACTTCAAAAGTTTCTGATTTTTCTCTGATAAAACTTATCCATGTGCACCTAGAGAAGTCATCTACAACAATATATGCATACTTCTTTCCAACAAGACTTTCAACCTGCATAGGTCCTATCAAGTCCATATGAAGAATTCTAAAACTTTTGATGTAGTAAGACGTTGGATCTTCTGATGTGACATCTTATTTTGCTTTCCAATCTTGCAGTCACCACAAACTCTCCCTTCTTATATTTTGAGCTTAGGAATCCCTCTCACAGCTTCAATAGATATAATTCTTTCCATTCCTTTCAGATGCAAGTGTCCTAGTTTTTGATGTCATAGATTAACTTCATTATATTTGGCTAAAGTACATGTTGAGGAGAAGTTCAACTCTTGGAGAACCCATAGATGACAATTGTCTTTAGATCTGATTCCTTTCATAATAACTTCATTCTTGTCATTGCAAATGAGACATTCTTTCTTGGTGAAGTTAACTTTGAATCCTTGATCACATAGTTGGCTTATACTTATTAGGTTAGCTGTTAACCCTTTAACAAGTAACATATTGTCAAGTTATGAGACTCCTGAACATTCCAGCTTTCCAACTCCTTTGATATAACCTTTGGCTCCATCACCAAAATTCACATAACTGGTGGAGTGAGATTTGATATCTACCAATAGATTCGTGACACCTGTCATGTATCTAGAACAACCATTATCAAAGTACCAGCCATCTTTGGTTGATACTCTGAGAGAGGTATGAGCTATGAAACTAGCAACATTAGACTTGAGAACTCATTGTTTCTTCTTTTTGCTATTTTGAGAGACCTGGTCAGTCTTGGGAAGAGGAGTAGTTTTAGGATATCCATACAACTTGAAACAGAAAGGTCTTATGTGACCAGACTTTCCACAGTGATGACATCTCGAGGGCTGGAATTTATCTCTGGTGTGATTAAATTTTCTTACCATGATGTTTGCCATGATTTCTTTTCTTGCCATGATGTTCAAAC
This sequence comes from Vicia faba, assembly GCA_948472305.1. Lineage (NCBI taxonomy): Eukaryota > Viridiplantae > Streptophyta > Magnoliopsida > Fabales > Fabaceae > Vicia > Vicia faba. The sequence continues at coordinate 1,046,409,366 of OX451737.1, forward strand.
ATTTGATTCGATATCTTTGGTTTAGGCTTGGCATGAGTGGAATTTGATGAAGGTTCTTCTGAAATAGGTTCCTTTTTATCATTAAAACCTAGACCACTCTTGTCTCCTGTCACTCTTCCCACTTGAAGAATTTCATCTAATGTGTCAGACCCATTATTCAGCATCTTGAGAGTTTTGACCATTCTATCAAGATTTGAATTTAGAGAGGTCACTTCACTTTCCTTAAAATTGTTTTCAGATGCTCTTTCCTTTCCGTCTTTAGCTGAGTTATGAGTGCTTTTTGTTTCTCCTCTTCTAGGCAAACTTCTACACTTCTGATACACGGTTCTTTGTACAAGGAAGCTAGCTCATCAAAGGTTAGTTCACCATCACTAGAATCTTCATCAAACACATATTTGCCTGTCAATGCTTTAACATACTTTATAGATTCCTCTTCAAGATCACTCTCAGAATCCTCTTTAGACCAAGTAACATATAGATTCTTCTTCTGTTTCTTAAGATATGTAGGACATTCATCTCTAATGTGACCAAAACCTTCACATCCATGACATGTATTCCCTTCCCTTGAGTGGATTTTTCTTCAGCCCTTTTTCTTCCAAACTCATTTGACTTAAGGATGTCAGATGAGATGTTCTTGACATTTAATCTTGGGTTTTATGATACAGTGGGGGAATTGAATTGGGTGTTTTGCATTTGATTGCAAATGTTGCGGTTAGCAAGAGTCGCCACCGACTTTTCTTTTATCCAAAATGAAATGTGAAAAAGCACAGGAAAGACCTTTGAGATTATTTCTTAAGTTCGGAGGGTACATTATGAAAAGGGAAGGTATTAGCACCCTTTTCATCCATGGTTTTTCATGGGCTCTTAGTTACTTGCTAGATCACTTGCTTTTGTTTGAAAATGTGCTTTGTGTGGTTTTTGAAAGTATTTTGTAAAGAGGCCATTGTTTAGGCAAACTTTGTAATGATTCTCGTTCGTAAGAATGTATACAAATATGTTGACCTTTTGAAAATATTTTCAAGTTTTGAAAGTGTAGGTGTTTGTTTTGAAAATAGCAAGGATGTTTTGTTTGAAATTGAGCAAGTAATTAAGAGCATTCTACCTACTCAAAAGTATTTCATGTTCATTTCCTTTTCCTTTGACATCGTTATCTTACCATTGATTTGGTAAGTAACCCTATCTTTGGATGTAAACGGGACGGGTGTGGGTCATCGTATAACCATGATTAGCAATATTTCAGGGTATCTTAGCATTCTTTTTTAGAGACTACGATCATTTGAAAGGAAACATGGATAGCGTCATCGAGGGACTATGATCTTGTATTTTGCTTGTTTTTGCTAAGATACCTCACATGAGTAATATGGCCATTTAGTAAGGCAACCAAGTAGATTTACCCTAGGGGTGCTTGTGTGCAAGTGTATTGTTTTTCATGCTTGATTTTGTCTTTGATTAGGGTTTTCTAATTGATTGGTTTTAGTCTTACCATATAAACCCTAATTACTAGCATTTGTATATAAAGCGATAAATTGTGGAATTTAAAATTACCACGCTATTACAATACTTGTGGGAGGGGGTATACAAATTATAAATGGGGATCACAAGAAAATAAAGCCTATTTATCTATTACAACCATATTGAATTGGTACAAAAATTGAATAAATAATGTACAAGATGAATAAATATACAAGAATGTAAATGTAAAGTAAATGGATATTTGTTTGGATTTTTATAGAGAAAAGGGGTTTTGATTTTAACCTAATTAACTAAATAAAAATAATTAATTAAATTAGTAAAAGAAGTAAACCTAAATTTACTAGGAAAAGAAATTAAATAAAACCCTAATATATTAATTGATTAAAAGAAATTAAGTTTATAAGAAGAATATTTTTGGTATTTTTTGTCTTAAAAAATAATTTATAGTATTATGAAATATTTTTGGTCTTTTTTATATTAAAATAATATATTTTAATTGATGTAAAAGAAAATAAATAAAAACCTTGTTTTTAATTAAATTTACAAAACAATTAGTCAAAATAAATAAAGTATGATTAAATAAAATAATTTTTGTGAGAAAAGATAAATAAACTATGTCGAAATATAAATCTATTATTTTTATATTTTTTATGATTTTTAATATTAGATAAAATATTTAAGAAAATAAATAAATAAAAATAAGAAAAAAAGAAAATAAATGGGCCAGGGTGTGTAAATGAAACAGGGGGTCAAAAAGTTAAAAAAAACAAAGCCCAAGGAGATGAGGCCCAGGCGCCTGCCAAAAAGAAAATCAGAAATGCAAAAAATGTGAGAAATCCAAACGGGTACTGTTGTATCCCAAAATTTTCCCTCTGAGTTTACTCAACACATGCCCATTGAGGTCCTCAACTGGCTCAAGGATGCCCAATAGTTGACCAGACAAACTCTCTCCTAAGGCAATGTACCTCAAACTAGGGTTTCCATTTTCATCAGGGTGTGGGAACTCCAAAGGTTCAAAATGCCTTCCATGGTACCAATATGTTCTCAAGAACATCCATGTCAAGTTTCATGCATTGCACAAGAAGTTTGCTCAGTCAATTGCCCAGATGCTTGAAAATCAATTATACTAGGTCAAAAGTCAAATGTGGCCAACATACAGTCAAACTTTAAGATTTTTGGTCAACATCAATATTTTGAAGAGATATCCATCATTTGATCAAGGGTTGATCATGATTCCTCAAGGAGTGCCCCAAAATTCATCAAAACCCAAAAGTTGCTAAATTAGGGTTTCATAGGAAAAGTCAACCAAACTTTGACCAGGCATAACTTCTTCATACTTTATCAGAAATTTTCCATCCAAGTCTCATTTTTAATAGGATGCAATTACCTACAACTCATATTCATCTCACAAGTTCAAAATATGCACTCATCAAAAGATATGAATTTCTATATTATAGGTCCTTTTGAAAAGTCAACAAAAACACATTTTGGGTGAAAGCTTCTTACATGAACATGGAAGACCCAATTGAGATGAAACCAAAAGGGTTGTTTAGGGGACATCCTAAGATTTCTAAAAGTCCAAGAACACCTCTCTAGGATTAAAATTGTAGGAGATATGCCTTGTCAAAGTTGACCATTTTTGCAAAATTGCCAAAAGTCAAATGTGCTCAAAAGTGCAATTTTTGTAAAATGGGCCTAGCTTTTCATGATTGAATCTTATTGGGGACATGGTCCACAACCCAAATCAGCATCCATACTTTATTTGCTTCATTATTTATTTTGATTTTGATTTTTTATTATTTAAAATACAAATTAAATCAAATAAATGGCAAAAACTATAAAAGATTGATTTTGATCTAATTTTTTTGAAGGAATCAAATCAAATCAACCTAGCATGACCAAATAAAATCGTGCAAGGGTGGAATGGCTCAAATGCATTTAGAAAGATATGATGCAAGGGAAAAAACAAATCAAATCTTGATGATCTTCAAAGATTCAAATTGTTTTTGTTACCCTAATTCATTCTAGCATATATATTGAGCAAGAACAAGCCAAAAAGACAAGGATTTGCAGTCGTAAAACGCCATACCAAAACTCAAAAAATTGGACAAAAGTGTTGGATCGTTTTTGGACCTAGAAGGTAATTCAAGCCATTCCAATACTCCCAATCGTTTCCTGAAGCCTCTCTGAAGCTAACACGACCAGTTTCACGCATCCCCACGCCCAGAATAGACCCCTAGACTTCATACGATTTGCTTTCTTTTTCAAAATCAATTACAGCAATTCTTGCATCATTAGCATATTTTAATGATATACTTGTGATTGTTGATGTATTTGCAACATGCCTGGATTGTTTAATTTAAGTTTTGAGGATTGTATGTGTGTTTTCCATTGTTAGGGTTTTCATGGCCGTTTTAGGTTTTTTCTCTACAAGCTATATTAGGCCAAGAAAAGGATGCCATGGTGTTCATGGCATCAAGATAAGTTGAACCATGGTCTTTAATTTCATTTATCATGTGTATTTCTTGATGTTTGAAGTGTACAGGCTATGGCTACAAACGTTTGTCTGTAGGTAAAAGGTGATACCTCAGACGACAGTCTCAATAAAGGAGACGATGACTTGGCATCATGGTACTAGTCCATTCAAATGCTGGCGCGCGTTTTTGTTTTTATCCATGTGTTTTCATATATTATTATTTGTTTTTATTATACTAACAAATAAAGCAGATAGCCCAGATGGCAAGACGTGTATTGATTTGAGTGGGAGGACCTGGGTTCGATCCCAGGTCCCAGTAAATTTTATTTTCTCACTTTGTTTCTACAAATTATGTGCATTTCCTTTCCAAGCGCCTCCCATGCGTTGTCACCATCTTGCCATTGGATTCATTGCTAGCCAGATCCAACGCCTCAACCAAGGAAGGACTATGGTGCACTCCCAGGCTGGCACAATAGGGAATCACACGCATGGAATGGGCTCAGCTTCATGGGCCTAAGCAATTCAGCATCATACCCCCTCACTCGGCTTCTAATAGGCCCATTCTATCTTTTTTATTTTAATTCTTTTAATTATTTTCTAATTATTTTCTTTTTAAAAATAACACAAAAATCATTACTTTTTTCATTTAATCAAAAAATCATAAAAAAACATCCAAAATCATTTTTCATAAAAAATATTTTGTTTCTTTAATTAATTAATTAGTTTAATTAAATTAAGGCAATTTAATTCTTTCTTTTGTCATAATTTAAAATAATTACACTTAGGGTTTGATTTTGGATATAATTTGATTCATTCTCAAAAAAACTAACCTAAACATTTTTTTTAATTAGATCTTTTAGGTTTTGCTAATTATTCTCGCATTTAATTCGCCGCGTGCATTTTTTAATTTCCCTTTTATTATTATTGTAACTGCTCCGAGTTTGTAATAGTAATTAGGGTTTCAATTCCGCATCTTTATTTTTGGTCAAAATAATTATGTATCTGCAAAAGCTCTGTAATAGCTAGGACTTTAACTTTCTCGCCTTAATTTCCGTAAACTATAAACTGCTTAGATGTATGTTAATAGGATTGTATGGAAAGACAAACTGAAAATTAATACGGTCGAAAACCCTAAATGTGCAAAGATAAATTAACTGAAAATTACACTCGCACATGCTCACTCCTAGGGTTTACTCCACTCTGATTTCCTTCGGTAAAAGGTCATGAAGTATAGGGTTTGTTAGTGGTTGTCCTCTAGCCCCGAAAGATCTAAAATGACCCATTCAGATGTTGCCTCAGAAAAGAGATCTTTAAGGTTTTAGGATGATTACTAACATTTCCTAACATTGCTTTTGTGATCGTATTTGTCCTTTCGAATGTCCCTAAAAAACTCCAACGACGATGCTACCTATTTCTCAATACTGGGATAACATTGTCTAAAAGGAAAACGAACAGACCTTTTTTGAGTAGGTAGATTAGTTCATAGGTACTTGCTCAAACAAACAAAAACTTTTCACACCAACACTTTTCAAAACAGTTTTCAAAAACAACTTCGTAACACTCTTGAGGATAGAAACAAGGGTTAATACGAAGTAAAATAAAACTTTTCAAAACAAGCAGACACAAGCAGTTTTCACAATGAGCAAGTACTTAAGAGCCCGTGGAAAACCACAGATAGGAAGGGTGCTAACACCTTCCCTTTCTATAATCTACCCCCCGTACTCAGAAACATCTCGAAAAAGGTTTTTTCTGTTCTTTTTCCTTTTCCTGATTGGATAAAATAAAAGTCAGTGGCGACTCTTGCTTACCGCAACATTTGCGAACAAAAAATGCAAACCAGTATTAACAGTTGGTTCTTCCACCGTATCATAGAACTGGCGACTCTGATGGGGATAAGAATATAAAGTGGGGTAAACCTTAGGATATAGGTCATATTTAATATTTATCTCTTGATTGTCTTACTTGCTTTATATTTATGGGAACTTTTTGGGTTATTTAATCCTACACCCGTATCGGGAAACACCTTTTAGGTAAGTAGTAATAAACTCTGAGGGAGTTGTGGTTGGGTATACCGACACGGTTGAAGCAGTAGTTACGTTGATGTGGAACTTTGGTTGGTACCCGTAACCCTTGAGTCAATCAGGGATATGTACGGGGCCACCGTGTGGTGTCATAAAGTATCAACTGACCTTAGAACCTTTAATTGCACAACTTGGCCAGTAGGACGTAACGAGATAGCTGGCTTTGGTGTATGCCCAAGGTCGACAGATACTCGATGCTACACTCATTGAGGTTTGACTTCTGAGTTTTGTTTGATTACGAGTCAATCTTCGATTGAAAAAGGCTTGGGGGAAAGATCGGTGATATTGAGATCCCTTTAAAACCCGGTTACATATTTATAGGACAGATTGAACCAATCCAGCTTCAAGAGGGTATGACCTTAAAACTCAAGCAGGCCTTAAACCTAAGGACTTGGTGTGATTTGTCTGTATTTTCTATACCTGTGATTTATCATGACATCATAAACATCATACCATAGTATATCATACTAACTATTTCAAGGGTTTCTAGGGCTCATTTTTGCTCTATTTTGTAGGATATGGCATCCGCCCGCAGGAACACTATTCAGATTAACCTAGTGAAAGTATCTCCCCAATTAAGGGACTTGGAAGAAAGGATTTCTGAAATCTCTCCTTTCACTGAAAAGCATGGTCGGTTGCTCAACTTGGTCACTGCAAAACCTGACGAAGAAATGTTGAAAGTGTTGTTTCAGTTCTTCGATCCTCTGCATCACTGTTTCACATTCCCGGATTACCAGTTGGTGCCTACTATGTAGGAATTTTCTCAGTTATTAGGGATACCCATTCTTGATCATCTACCTTTCAACGGTACGGAAAGACATTCCAAACCTGAAGATATTTCTAAAGCTCTATCCTTACAACAGTTCGACATAGTGACAAATTGGGAAACCAGAGGGAGTGTTTAAGGAATTTCGGTTAAATTTTTGTTCGAGAAGGCTTACTATTTTTGGGATACCCTGGATCTACAAGATTTTGAATAGGTTTTGGCACTCCTTGTCTACGGGATGGTATTGTTCCCTAATGAGGATCAACTAGTAGATGTGAGCATAATCCAGGTTTTTGTCTCGGAATTCGGTACCTACATTACTCACGAATATTCTACACTCTCTGCATGCTCGCACTCTAAAAAGAAGGGGGACCCTCCAGTGTTGCACTACTCTATTGGCTAGGTGGTTTATTTCGCACCTACCCAGATCTAGTTTGAAGAATGAACAGGGTAAAAGATGGTCTCATCGACTGATGTCCCTTACGCATTCATACATTCACTAGTGTTCACGGTTCTCGGAAGATGTTACTATCATTGATCGCTGTGGTGAATTCCCTAATGTCCCTCTCTTAGGCATTAGGGGAGGAATCACTTATAACCCTTGCTTAGTATTATGACAGTTTGGTTATGCGAGAAAGGATGGTCCTCATGATACACTTATTCAAGGAATCTCCTTCAACTATGAGAATGATGTTCAGGGTTACCGCAAAAGGTTCGTACAAGCTTGGAGTATGGTACATAGGGTTGACAGCAAGACACTTGGGCATAAGAATTTCATACCTCTCGAGCCTTATCTCAGATGGGTACAAGCCTACGCTCAAACTCCTATGATGCATTATCCCACTATTTGACCTATGATTATGGAACCAGTTGCCGAGGGAGACACTTCTCATCTTGTTCTTCATCCATACATTCCAACTGATCACGAAGAGTTACAAAAGTCCTGGGTTCAGCTTAAAGAGGAGCGGGATACGTTTGAATCCTAATTCTACGCCAGCAAGAAGAAGGTATTGGAACTCACTAGGCTACTTCATGAAGAGAGGAATATCAACGCCTATATCGCACCAAAGAGGATGCGCTCATGGGAAACCTAGTCTTATTTTTGTTTTATTTTGCTTAATTATACTCTCAAAATACATTCTTTGTAACAATTCAAGTTTACTAATACAATTCGCGTTTGTTCCTTTTTGTTTAAGAAAATTTGAGCCTTTAAGAACCCTTGAAAACATTGCATACATATCATACATATCATTGCATAACAGGATTCATAACAGGTTTCTCATCTCCTCCGTTGTTTATTTCAGCAATGGCTCTTGAACAAACTGTGAAAGATCTTCAAACTCAAAACACGCAGTTCCAACAAATGATTGTGGCTCTGGCCAAAGGACATAAAGAGCTGAAGGCTCTGATTGTTAAGAAGAACACTAAGAAGACCAAGAGGACAGTCAGTGTGGCACATATGAGCAGAAGGTTCAGAGGGCCGCCAAGACGGGTTGTTGATTTAGCTTCTTCATCTAAAGAGGGAGAGAATCAAGAGGTTGAAGCCAGAGAAGAGGACCCTAGTCCTAAAGATTCTGACAATGAAACTGATTATAATGAGGAGCAAAACCCTCTGGCTGATGAAAAGTATAAGCAGTTAGAAGAGCGTCTGAGTGCTATGGAAATCCAGAAGGTTCCTGGGCTGGATTTTGAAGAGTTAGGTCTGGTCTCTGGGGTTGTCATCCCCCAAAAATTCAAGTCACCGGTATTTGCTAAGTATGATGGGGTCTCTTGTCCTAAAATGCATCTTCGTTCCTATGTGAGGAAGATACAGCCTCATACTGCTGACAAAGACTTGTGGGTCCATTTCTTCCAAGACAGTCTGTCTGGAACATAACTGGATTAGTTCTATCAGCTAGAAAGAGCCAATGTTCGTAACTGGGAAGGCCTTGCTACTGCATTTTATAAGCAATATCAGTATAATGCAGACCTTGCTCTCACCCGTACACAACTCCAAAATATGTTTGTGGGTTCGAACGAGGGTTTCAAGGATTATGCTCGGAAGTGGAGAGATTTGGCTGGAAGAGTTCAACCTCCCTTGGCTGACGGGGAGCTCGTGGATATGTTTCTGGGAACTTTGACTGGGCCATTCTTCAACCATTTGATTAGAAGTTCATTGGCGGGTTTTACTGAACTAATCTTAACAGGAGAAAGAGTGGAAGCTGGAATTCGAAGTTGAAAAATTCAGAAGGATGCCTCTTCTAGTGCTGCAAGGAAGTCGTTTATAGGTAAAAAGGAAGTCAGTGTCGTCTATAACCAAAAGAATCATAATCGAACCAAGCGTCATCCGACGGTAGAGGCTGTTATGATTCCCAAACCTGCACCTGCTCAGCAAAGAAACAATCAGCCAAGAGCAGAAAGACCTGCTAGACAGTTCACTCAGATCAACATGACGTTGTCTCAGGTTTTACCTCATTTGCTGAAGTACAATCTGGTTACTCTGAGCGAAGCTCCGAAGAATCCGAACACCACCTCTCCCTACTATAAACCAAATGCTCGTTGTGCTTACTATTCGGAAAGTCCAGACCATGATACCAATGACTGCTGGGCTTTGAAGAATAAAGTACATGATCTGATTGATGTTAAGGAGATTGAATTTGATCCCTCAGAGACTCCCAACGTTATCACTACCCCTATGCCGAAACATGGTCGGGGTGTTAATGTCGTTGAAGAAGGTGTGTTTGTGACCTCTGTGGAAGAATTGGTGACCCCACTCATGACTATCAAGGGGAATTTGTTTAAGGCCGATTTATTTCTGGGTTGTGGTGAAGGTTTCCACTTTTGTTCATTTCTACTGACTGGTTGCCATTTGTTGAAGATAGGTGTTCAGCGCCCGATGGATGACAAAGAGATTCTGTTTGAGAAGACTCCTGTTTCGACTGTTTCCTGTGAAGACGTTGCTATCATAACCATTTCCGCCAATCCTCTCAGGGCCTCCGCTAAGAGACCCGTCAGGATTACATCAATTCCTAAGGTGACTTTGTTGATCATAGCCATGCCAGAGCTAATCACATACTCCTCGGACAAAGTTGTTCCTTGGAACTATGGGGCCGACGTCTATTACCACGGCGTAAAGCAGGACATGCTAGCCCTTGAAGACAAGATTGCTGAAAATGTTGATTTCGACATCGTCAATATTGCTGGAACCAGTAAAATAACAAGAAGTGGAAGAGTGTTCTCTCCTGAAATTTCTCCCCCAAAGACTGTTACCAGACATGTGATCATTCCTGCTGTGGTTCCACCTAAGACTACTACTGCAATTCCAATAATCACTCTTATTGACCCTCCCATCACCGAGTCGGCCAAGACTTGAGGTAAAGACATACTGATTGAGCATGTCCTGACAAAGGCCAATTCATTAACCATACCAGAAGCTTCCAAAAAAGAAATGGAAGAAATTTTGAAGATAATAAAGAAGAGCGACTACAACGTGGTCGAGCAGCTGGGGCAGACCCCATCCAAAATTTATATGTTGGCTTTGTTGATGTGTTCCGAGGCCCATGCGAAGGCTTTGGTTATGTTTCTGAAGACGGCTCACGTGCCACAAGAGACATTTGCTGATCAGTTTGAAGATTGTGTGGCTAGTCTGACTGCCGATAATGGTTTGGGTTTTTCCAATGCGGATCTGACACCAAAGGGGAGGAAGCATAATGATGATTTTCATGTTTCCATTGAATGCAGGGGCACGACTCTGTCCCATGTTTTGGTAGATATTGGTTCCTCGTTGAATGTGCTACCTAAAAAAGCTCTGGACAGATTGGACTGCGAAGGCTTGACCTTGAAGCCTAGCAATATAGTAGTGAGAGCTTTTGATGGTTCAAAGAAGATGGTGCACGAGGAAGTGGATGTCCCTATCAAAGTTGGTTCCCAGATATTTGACTCTACTTTCTATATAATGGATATCAAACCATCATATTATTGCTTGTTGGGACGCCCTTGGATACATGGGGCTGGGTTGTTACTTCTACCCTCTACCAAATGTTGAAGTACCCAGTAAGAGGAAATATTGTCACTGTGTATGGTGAAGAGGAGTATATGATCAGTCACTTGAACTCCTTCAGGTACGTGGAAATGGATGGCGAGTTCATTGAGACTCCTTGCCAGAACTTTGAAGAGGTACCTCAGATTATGGCTACAGCAGAAACTACCGACAGTCCTCTAAAGGTCACCAAATCTCCCTCAAAGATGGCTTCTCTCAAGGATGCACGAGCAGTGGTTGAAGAAGGTGGGTCTACCATTTGGGGTCAGCTCCCATTTATTCATTATAAGTCTGACAAATCTGGTTTGGGCTTCACTACAGGTGCTCAAAGGGTTGTTCGTCATGCTCGGCCTGGAGGACCTCCCCTACGAATCAACAATCCTGGGGTCAATGTGCTTGAAGACAGTGATGATGATTCTGACATTGACAGCTGGATCTTCCCGACTACCAACGGCGGACTCAGTAACTGGACTACCAAGGACTTTGTACTGATTACTTTTGTTCTGGAGTAATTGTCTTTCTGATTTTTCGGATATGTAATTTAAAAACAATATAAACTCTATAGCCATGTGTCTTACCCGGGGCACAATGGTTCTATTTGTGAGGGTTATCATGTTTCATTTTCATATGACATCAATAAAGCATTGGACGTTTGCATACAAATTTTGCGCTCTCTGTCTTTCTTTTCTTTTATTCTGTCTATACAGTTATGCTCTTACACACACTCACATATCCAAATGCAGATCCATATCCACTCTGGATCCCATTGATAACAGTTCTGCTACTGCTCATTATGACTTTGAAAATCCGATCAACCAAGCTGAGGATGAAGGTGAGGAAGATTGTGAGGTACCCGGAGAACTTGATAGACTATTACAGCAGGAAGAAAGGGCCATACAGCCTCATGAAGAGCCGATTGAGACAGTGAACTTGGGTACAGAGGAAGATAGAAAAGAGGTTAAGATAGGTGCAAATCTGGAGCATAGTTTCAAACAACGGTTGGTACAAATGTTGCATGAGTATGTTGAAATCTTCGCCTGGTCATATGAAGACATGCCGGTACTAGACACGGATATAGTGGTTCATCGTCTGCCGACTAAAGAAGTTTGCCCTCCGGTAAAGAAAAAGGTTTGTCGTATGCGCCCTGAGATGTAAGAGAATATTAAAGCAGAGGTTATGAAGCAGTTCAACGCAAGGTTCTTAGCTGTCACCTCCTATCCACAGTGGGTTGCTAATGTGGTTCCAGTACCTAAGAAAGATGGTAAAGTACGAATGTGTGTGGATTACAGAGACCTGGACAGGGAAAACCCCAAGGATGACTTCCCGCTTCCCCATATCGATGTTCTGGTTGACAACACCGCACAACAAAAAGTCTTTTCCTTCATGGACAGTTTCTCTGGCTACAATCAGATCAAGATAGAACCTAAAGACATGGAGAAGACAACCTTTGTTACACAGTGGGGCACTTTCTGCTACAAGGTGATGACGTTTGGGTTGAAGAATGTTGGGGTAACTTATCAGCGAGCTATGGTAGCTCTGTTTCATGACATGATTCACCATGAGATAGAGGTTTACGTCGATGACATGATAGCCAGGTCTCAAACTGAGGAGGAACATCTTGATCATCTACAAAAGTTTAAATCCAAACAAGTGCACCTTCGGGGTAAGGTCTGGTAAGCTTCTGGGATTCATCGTTAGTGACAAAGGTATTCAAGTAGACCCTGCAAAGGTGAAGGCCATACAAGAGATGTCTTCTCCCCGTACTTAGAAGGAAGTTAGAGGTTTCTTGGGACGCCTAAATTACATTGCCCGATTCATTTCACATCTGACTGCTACTTGTGAGTCAATCTTCAAGCTTCTGAAGAAAGACCAAGTGGTAAAGTGGAATGACGAATGCCGGGTCGCCTTTGACAAAATCAAGCAATACCTCCAAGAGCCTCCTATTATGATGCCTCCGACTGGAGGAAGACCTTTGATAATGTACTTAACAGTGCTAGATAATTCAATGGGGTGTGTGCTAGGGCAGCATGACGAGTCTGGTCGAAAAGAGCACGCAATATACTACCTTAGCAAAAAGTTTACCGACTGTGAAACACGATACTCACTGCTCGAGAAAACTTGATGCGCTTTGGCATGGGCTGCTCACCGACTAAGACAGTATATGTTGACCCACACTACTTTATTAATATCTAAGATGGATCCGATCAAGTACATTTTTGAGAAGACCGCTCTCTCCGGAAGAATAGCAAGATGGAAAATGATCTTAACCGAGTACGACATCTAATACACAACCCAAAAAGCAATCAAGGGAAGTGTGTTAGCTGATCATTTGGCATATTAAGTCGTGGATGACTACCAGTCCATGAATTTTGAGTTCCCGGATGAGAACATCATGTTAGTAACCGACTATGAAGAACCTGGACCGGATGAAGGACCTGAGGAAGGATCCCGATGGTGTATGTTTTTTTATGGAGCCTCAAACGCACTGGGTAACAGCATTGGCGTTGTAACCATATCTTTCAAGGGCTGTAATACTCCTTTCACTGCCCGATTATGTTTCAATTGTACCAACAACATGGCAGAGTATGAAGCGTGTATCATGGGTCTTAGAGCTGCTATTGACCTAAGGATCAAGTTCTTGAGTGTATTCGGGGATTCCGCTTTGGTGATAAGTCGGATCAAAGGCGAGTGGGATACGAAACACCCGAACCTTATCCCTTACAGAGAACATGTACTGACACTGCTGCCGCATTTTGAAGAGATCACCTTTGAACATTTCCCACGAGAAGAGAGTCAGTTAGCGGACGTGCTAGATACTATGTCGTCAATGTTCAAGGTCAGGTGGGACAATGAATCTCCCCGAATCACTATTGAGAGGTTGGATGAACCGACATACTACTGTGAGATCGATACTGAGGAGGTAGCCAACAAACCTTAGTTTCATGAGGTGAAAAGGTATCTCGAGGCTCAAGAATACCCCGAAGGGGAATCTGTCAATGACAAGAAATTTCTGAGAAGGTTTGCTGCAAAGTTCTTCCTCAGCAATGGAATCCTCTATAAGCGCAATCATGACTCTACCTTACTGCGGTGTGTAGATAAGAGCGAAGCATAGAGGATCATGGCAGACCTAAACGAAGGTACCTTTGGCAATCATTCCAGTGGACATACCATGGCAAAGAAGATCCTACGGGCAGGATACTACTGGTCCACTATGGAAGCTGATTGTTATCAGCATTCTCGAACCTGTCACAAGTGCCAAATCTATGCTGATAAGGTGCGTGTACCTCCAGTTCCCTTGAACGTCTTGAAAGCTCCCTGGCCCTTTGCAATGTGGGGCATTGACATGATCGGCGAGATCAGACCTACCGCGTCCAACGGGCATCGCTTCATCCTAGTGGCCATTGATTACTTCACGAAGTGGGTTGAGGCTGCCTCCTTTGCTACGGTTACCAAGAATGTGGTGGCACGGTTCATCAAGCATAACTTGGTTTGTCGTTATGGTATCCCTGAGAGAATCATCACGGATAATGGTACTAATCTCAACAACTTGATGATCACTGAACTCTGTAAATAGTTTAAGATTTAGCATCACAACTCTTCTCCTTACTGGCCGAAGATGAATGGGGTTGTCGAAGCTGCTAATAAGAATATTAAAAAGATCATACAGAAGATGACGGTGACATACAAAGACTGGAACGAGATGTTACTGTTTGCTCTTCACGGGTACCGTACTTCAGCACATACGTCGACAGGGGCAACACCCTATTCTCTGGTATATGGCATGGAGGTTGTCCTACCCATGGAGGTCCAGATCCCTTATCTATGGATTATGAAGGATGCGGGTTTGAGTGAAGAGGATTGGATCCAGACTCAAATTGATCAATTGAACTTAATCGACGAGAAAAGACTTACTGATGTCTGCCATGGTCAAATGTATCAGAAACGGATGATCAAGGCCTTCAACAAGAAAGTCAGACAACAAGTGTATCAAGTAGGGGATGTGGTAATCAAGTGCATCATACTGCCGGAAGGTGATCCCAGGGGCAAATGGACTCCCACCTATGAGGGACCATTTGTAATTAAGAACATATTTTCGGGTGGAGCCATGATTCTGACCACCATGGATGGTGACGACCTTCCACGCCCTGTTAATGCGGACATAGTGAAAAATACTAGGCATAATAAAGACCTGCTAGGTTGACATACCTAGACAAAAATAAGGGCATCCTGGCGAACCAAAACGGTTCTAGAAAAAATTAGGGATAAAAATGCAAAAAAAATATGTACACCCGGCAAGTCGAAAACCTGAAAAGGCGGCTTGGGCAAAAAAGGGTATCCTGGTGGACTGAAAACCCGAAAGGGCGGTCCGGGAAAAAATTAAGGATTAAAGCGTATCACTATATCCCATTGGATCACCTTGCGATCAAACCTCAGTAATCAGATATCAAGCTCAAACGGTACCGATCAATCCAATCAACTTCGGACAAGCAGCAAAGTGATGAGATGCTCAAAGACATAGGGGGCAATAGCATAATTGAAACCCAATGGGATCACTACACATAGCTGTTTTCTTTTTATACACAATTTATGTAATAATTTTCATTTTTATGGCGGCGTTCTCTTACTAGAGCGTCAACCTCCTTGTAAAAAACGCCTGTTATAGGCAAATTTCAAATCAATACAAAGCGTCTTTTGAGTACAAAACTCTGTGTTTGTTTTTTCTATTTTATGTTTTGTTTTGCAAAAAAAACGTCCATTGTTTTATTCTTGACATATGCATTTGAATATGATTAATGTTCACAAATATCTGCATATAAAATAGAAAGACAGTTACTAAGAACTCAAAGAAACTGGTACAAAACCTAAATACCGACAGTTACCCCGTCCATCATAGTACAAGGGGCAGAGAAAGTTGGAAGCGAAGTCACAATCACATACAAGCCAGTGATACCTATATTCCCCACAGAGCAGAGACAACCAAGGTCCGGCCTCCATATCCCCAAGCAGGAATTCCTTCCCCGACAGGTTTCCTCAGAAAGCTGATATCTACATTCCCCAGCCGAGTTTTATAACCATGAGCAGTTTATAAAGCCATCTCTCGAGCAGAGTTTATTTCTATGACAGCGGAAGCTCAATCTCCAGCGGAACTCTTCTCTCCAGCAATGGAAGTTCATCCCCAGCTGAGTTTATTTCTCCAAATCAGCAGATCTTCCAACAGAGTATCTCTCTTCCCTGCAGAGTCATTCCCCCGCAGGATTATTCTCAGACAGAGTCTCCTCCGGCAGAATGTTCTCAAGCAAAATGGATGTAAATCCCCAGCTAATCATCTTCGGTCACTATCCCCAGCAGAAACAAAGAACTCAACTCCTTATACTCTCCAGCAGTAGTCCATGATTTATTTTCCCCAGCTAGAGAATATCACAATAGCATTGCATATCCATACATCATGGCATGTGAATACATATTATACATCACAATCTCATTTATTTTGAGAACATCATTACTCAATACATTTCATACATCATGACTTTACATACGACTAACTCTTTACCTTTCAGGGAAAGATGCAATCAAGTTCTCACAAGTTCTCTTTGGTTCAGTCAATCCGAAACCAAGGTTTCTATTCCAGTTGAAGATATTCCAACACTTTTCAAGATTTTCTCTGGTTCAGTCAAATCGGCACTAAGGTTTCTATTCTAGTTGAAGATGTTCTAAGACTTTTGTCTGGGTCAGCCGAATCACCGCTAAGATTCTCCTAATTTCTATGTCAGTCAAAGTCAATCTGAGACCTTCCCCCGGTTCAGTCAAATTGATGCTAAGATTTCTTTCCCGGTTGAAAACAGCTCGAGACCTTTCCCTGGTTCAGTTAAATCGATACTAAGATTTCTATCCCAGTTAAAGAAGCTATGAAGCCCGGAAAATGACCGGATAATAACTTTATTTCCCCAAATTACTAAAGCCTGGAGCACGACCAGATAATGGCAAAAGACACTGTGAAACCCGGAGCACGACCAGATAACAGTATAAGGTACTACGAAGCTTGGAATCCGACCAGATAACAGTTTTTGAGATTGCAAAGCCTGGAGCACGACCATATAGCAAGTTTAAACTCATGTACCCATTAAGCCACTGTAATACCAGGAGCATGACCAGATAGCAGTCAGTCTTATTATCCTCAGTAAATCACTGTAAGGCCTGGAGCACGACCAGATAGTAGTTCATTTTCATCTCCTCGACTAAGAGATGATTCCCCAGTATAGTAACGGACAACTGAAGTTCCTAAAATTACATTTCTCCCAAGACAGAGACCAACATTCCTCAGCAGATTCCTCCTCAACGACAGGAACAGGAATTCTCATCAAAGGAATATCTCGGGAAATCAACATCCTCTATATGGTATCTTTAAGCCCATCTCCGACGATTCTCCGTCATATCTTCTGGATGGCATCTTTAAGCCCATCTCTGGTGACCTTTTGTCATCTCCTCCAAATGGCATCTGTAAGCCCATTCTCGATACTACCTACACAGTCCAACACCATCTCAGACAAGTGTAAATTTCTAGGCAATCTAGTGTTCAATCATCTTCCACCTTCAGATTACGAAAGGTAGACAGCCAATCTACATCCTCAGGTTTAAGAAGATTGAACAGGGGCAGCTGTTGTACCCCAAAATTTTCCCTCTCATTTTACACAACACATGCCCATTGAGGTCCTCAACTGGCTCAAGTATGCCCAAGAGTTGATCAGACAAACTCTCTCCAAAGACAATGTACCTCAAACTAGGGTTTCCATTTTCATCAGGGTGTCGGAACTCCAAAGGTCCCAAATGCCTTCCATGGTCCCAATATTTTCTCAAGATCATCCATGTCAAGTTTCATGCCTTGCACAAGATGTTTGCTTAGTCAATTGCCCAAATGCCTGAAAATCAATTGTACTAGGTCAAAAGTCAACTATGGCCCACATATAGTCAAACTTCAAGATTTTTGGTCAACATCAACATTTTGAAGATATTTCCATCATTTGATCAAGGTTTGATCATGATTCCACAAGGAATTCCCCCAAATTCATCAAAACCCAAAAGTTGCTACATTAGGTTTTCATAGGAAAAGTCAACCAAACTTTTACCAGGCATAACATCTTTATACTTTATCAGATATTTTCCATCCAATGCTCATTTTGAATAGGATACAATTCCCTAAAACTCATATTCATCCCACAAGTTCAAAATATGTACTCATCAAAAGATATGAATTTCTACATTATATGTCCTTCTGAAAAGTCAACAAAAACACCTTTTGGGTCAAAGCTTCTTACATGAACATGTAAGACCCAATTGAGATGAAACCAAAAGGGTTGTTTAGGGGACATCCTAAGATTTCTAAAAAGTCCAAGAACACCTCTCTAGGGTTAAAATTGGAGGAGATATGCCTTGTCAAAGTTAACCATTTTTGCAAAATTGCCAAAAGTCAAATGTGCTCAAAAGTGCATTTTTTGTCAAATGGGCCTAGCTTTTCATGATTGAATCTTATTGGGGACATGGTCCACGACCCAAATCAGCATCCACACTTTATTTGCTTCATTATTTATTTTCTTTTGATTTTTTATTATTTAAAATACAAATTAAATCAAATAAATGGCAAAAACTACAAAAGATTGATTTTGATCTAATTTTTTTGTAGGAATCAAATCAAATCAACCTAGCATGACCAAATAAAATCGTGCAAGGTGGAATGGCTCAAATTTGCATGATTTTGATGCATTTAGAAAGATATGATGCAAGGGAAAAAAACAAATCAAATCTTTATGATCTTCAAAGATTCAAATTGTTTTTGTTACCCTAATTCATTCTAGCATATATATTGAGCAAGAACAAGCCAAAAAGACAAGGATTTGCAGTCGTAAAACGCCATACCAAAACTCAAAAAATTGGACAAAAGTGTTGGATCGTTTTTGGACCTAGAAGGAAATTCAAACCATTCCAATACTCCCAATCGTTTCATAAAGCCTCTCTGAAGCTAACACGGTCATTTCACGCATCCTCACGCCCAGAATCGACCCCTAGACTTCATACAGTTTGCTTTCTTTTTCAAAATCGATTACAACAACTCTTGCATCATTAGCATATTTTAATGATATAGTTGTTATTATTGATGTATTTGCAACATGTCTGGATTGTTTAATTGAACTTTTGAGGATTGTATGTGTGTTTGCCATTGTTAGGGTTTTCATGGCCGTTTTAGGTTTTTTCTCTACAGGCTAAATTAGGCCAAGAAAAGGATGCCATGGTGTTCGTGGCATCAAGATAAGTTGAACCATGGTCTTTAATTTCATTTATCATGCATATTTCTTGATGTTTGAAGTGTACAGGCTATGGCTACAGACGTTTGTCTGTAGGTAAAAGGTGATACCTCAGACGACGGTCTCAATGAAGGAGACGATGCCTTGGCATCATGGTACTGGTCCATTAAAATGTTGGCGCGCGTTTTTGTTTTTATCCATGTGTTTTCATATATTATTATTTGTTTTTATTATACTAACAAACAAAGCAGATAGACCAGATGGCAAGACGTGTATTGATTTGAGTGGGAGGACCTGGGTTCGATCCCAGGTTCCAGCAAATTTTATTTTCTCACTTTGTTTCTACAGATTATGTTCATCGCCTTTCCAAGCGCATCCTATGGGCTGCCACCATCTTGCCATTGGATTCATTGCTAGCCAGATCCAACGCCTCAACCAAGGAAGGACTATGGTGCACTCCTAGGCTGGAACAATAGGGAATCACACGCATGGAATGGGCTTAGCTTCATAGGCCTGAGCAATTCAGCATCATACCCCCTCATTCAGCTTCTAACAGACCCATTCTATCTTTTTTATTTTAATTCTTTTAATTATTTTCTAATTATTTTCTTTTTAAAAATAACACAAAAATCATTACTTTTTTTCATTTAATCAAAAAATCATAAAAAACATCCAAAATCATTTTTCATAAAAAATATTTTGTTTCTTTAATTAATTAATTAGTTTAATTAAATTAAGGCAATTTAATTCTATCTTTTGTCATAATTTTAAATAATTAGACTTAGGGTTTAATTTTGTACATAATCTGATTTTTTTCTCAAAAAAACTAACCTAAACATTTTTTTAAATTAGATCTTTTAGGTTTTGCTAATTATTCTCGCATTTAATTCGCCGCGCGCATTTTTTAATTTCCCTTTTATTATTATTTTAACTGCTCCGAGTTTGTAATAGTAATTAGGGTTTCAATTCCGCATCTTTATTTTTGGTCAAAATAATTATGTATCTGCAAAAGCCCTGTAATAGCTAGGACTTTAACTTTCTCGCTTTAATTTCCGCAAACTATAAACTGCTTAGATGTATGTTAATAGAATTGTATGGAAAGACAAACTGAAAATTAATACGGTAGAAAACCCTAAATGTGCAAAGATAAATTAACTGAAAATTACACTCGCACATGCTCCCTCCTAGGGTTTACTCCACTCCGGTTGCCTTCGGTAAACGATCATGAAGTATAGGGTTTGTTAGTGGTTGTCCTCTAGCCCCGAAAGATCTAAAATGACCCATTCGGATGTTGCCTCGAAAAAAGATCTTTAAGGCTTTAGGATGATTACTAACATTTCCTAACATTGCTTTTGTGATCGTATTGGTCCCTTCGAATGTCCCTAAAAAACTCCAACGACGATGCTACCTATTTCTCAATAATGGGATAGCATTGTCTAAAAGGAAAACGAACAGACCTTTTTCGAGTAGGTAGATTAGTTCCCAGGTACTTGCTCAAACAAACAAAAACTTTTTCACACCAACACTTTTCAAAACAGTTTTCAAAAACAAGTTCGTAACACTCTTGAGGACAGAAACAAGGGTTAATACAAAGTAAAACAAAACTTTTCAAAAGAAGCACACACAAGCAGTTTTTAAAATGAGCAAGTACCTAAGAACCTGTGGAAAACCACGGATAGAAAGGGTGTTAACACCTTCCATTTCTATAATCTACCCCCGTACTCAGAAACATCTCGAAAAAGGTTTTTTCTGTTCTTTTTCCTTTCCCTGATTGGATAAAATAAAAGTCGGTGGCGACTCTTGCTTATCGCGACATTTGCAAACAAAAAACACAAACTAGTATTAACAGTCAGTTCTGCCACTGTATCACAGGTACCACTGGGGCTCGAACCCAGGTCCTTCAAGTCACAGGCGCGCGCTTCAACCACTGGGGTGGCTATACATCCGTTTATATAATCAAAACAACAAATACATGATAGTAAACAAGTCCATAGCCTGAACTTTGTCTTCAACCTCATGCCCAGCCAGAGCCTCTATAACTCATTAAAATCTCAACAAAAATGAAAATTGTAAACAGGAAACTTGTAGCAAATTTCATCACGATTTCAGAAATGCAAAGCAATAGAATTATAAATCAAAGATAAGAATGAATTTTAATGGCCCTAATTTGAACCCTAAAATTCTCAGAAACTTTAATCTTAAAATTCTCTAAGCTCAAGCAAAATTAATCAAAACTATGGACATGGTTAGCTTTAGGGCAATGATATCTACATTTTTCATTCACAAATAAATCATTAATGATGCCTGTATGAAAAGTTCCAAAGTCAGAAAACTTACCTTGCAAGAGGGTATCGGGTTTGGAGTTTGAGAAGCTTTCAGTGAGTTCCAATGATTGGGTTAGCTTCCTCAAGTTCCCAGAAAGCTAATGGGATGCTTAGCTTGAGCTGAAAGTGCCTGAGGAGTTCTGGAGAAGTCCAAGTGCAAAGCTCTGTTTTTGAAAATGGAGGATGATGTTAATGGTGTTACAGTCTTATAACAGGGTGTGGGATGAGTTCTAAATGATGTTTAGAAACTTTAGGAACCAAGAGGCTTGAAAACGCACAAGGGAGATGTGAGTTTCAAACTTTTGGTCAGGTTAGGCAACAATGGAGGTATGTGATGTAGTTCTGAGCTCTTGGTGTTTTTAGGGGTCAAGCATGCATGGGATTTATGGCAAATGGCTTGTGTATCTATAAGAAAAAGGTCTTGAGTGGTTTTGAAAGTCATAAGTACAAGTTTTAAGCTAATTGCTAGGTTACTTGATTTTGTAGATAAGTGGGAAAACAAGTTTCAAGAGGAGGTACAAGCATGGGCTGGGTGATTGTAAGTGTATAAAACATTTCTATTGTGTTATGAGACATGTATGATCAGAAAAGAACAAGTGCAGGGCTCAAGAACAAGTTATGTGCAAAAAGTCACTTTATCAAAATGGCAATGTGCACTTTCTTCCCAAAATGGATATAAAGCATGGCCTTGAATTGAATGCTTGAAATGAGACCTCTAACAGTTGTGCAAACAATTAATTATGGAGTTCTTAACAAGTTTGAGGCCTGCAAAGTAGAGGTTATGCAGCATAACTTTGAATTTTGAATTTGTTCATCACAAAATGACTTGTAATTCAAGTGATAAAACCCTAACTTCATCTCTTCGATTCTCTCTACTCAAAAATGATCTCAAAGAGTTCTTGGACATTTTGGAAAGCTTGAAATGTACTCTACAACCCATATTTGAATAACTTTTGAAAATTACCCTTGGAACTATATGAAAAAGTGCCATGAAGTTGGGTCAAAATCCTGACCAAATTAGGGCAAAAACTTCACTAAGTGTTTTGTTTCATGACCATGTATTCTTAAAATTATAACTTGAAATCCAAGTACTTTTGGAAGGAGTTGTGTGAAGAAAAGTTGTAGATTTCATGGAGATCTACAACTTTCATCTTGGAATTTTCTTTTGAATCATCTTGTATCATGGTGAAAAATTTTCTCAAAGTTGTGAAAAAATAAGAAATTTCCAACACTTAGAAAAATTTCTAAGTTTAGAAATTTTAACTTTTCAAAATGAAATCTTGAATTTTGGATTTCTTGATGAATAATTTTTATATTTTGACATGTTTTGATGAATTGTGATCTTTGACATCTGATTTTAACCAAAAAGTCAAAGTTTGACTTTTCAGTATACAGTTGACTTTTGATCAGTTGACTGAAAATTCATATGTCAATCCAATGGAATTGAGCAATGTTTTAAGCCATGTCATTAGGTAAAAATTATGCAATTGGACTCTTGAGATCGTTCCTTAAATTAATTGATCATTTGCTAGGTCAAAAATCAGAAATTGCCCTTTCCCAATCAAAACCCTAATTTTAACCATATTGCCCTTTTAAAGATTTGATCCAATTTCTTGAGGAATTATGGTCCAAACTTGATCAAATGATACATATGATTTTAAAATGTTGATGTGGATAAAAAATTATGAAGTTTGACTGTAAATTGGCCATAGTTGACTTTTTCTCCAATACAGTTGATTTTTAGGTCAACTGCTCAATTGACTGAGCAAAAGTGTGATCCAAAGCTTGAAACTGACATGAGTGATCTTGAGGGTCCATAATGATCCATGAAAGTCATATGGGGCATTGGAAGTTCAAATATCCTTGTGCAATCTCAAACCCAAATTTTGGTCATCAGTGCTTAAGGAGGTGTCTTGAGCTGATCAACCTTGGTGCAGTCTTGAGACAAAGGAGATCTTGTGAGCAAATTATTGATAAATGAGAGGGAAAATTTTGGGGTACAACAAGTTCCTATCCATGCTTTTTATCACTTTGTTAAACTTTCTTCTAAGCATAACTAAGGCATTAGATATTCCTTCATTTGTATCCAGATCACAATCCTTCTCTTCATCTTCAATATTGGTTACAAGAGCTATATTTTTGTTCTTCTTTTTAGATATTTCATTGATGCTTAATTCAAATGTCTGAAGTGATCCAACAAGTTCATCCACTTTCATCTTGTCAATGTCTTGTTCTTCTTCTATGGCAGTCACTTTCATATCAAATCTCTTGGGAAGAGACCTAAGCATCTTTCTCACCAATTTGTCTTCTGAAATTTTTTTCTCCTAAAGCGCTGGCAGCATTAGCAATCTCAAGAATGTTCATATGGAAGTTATTAATGATTTCATCATCCTTCATTCTCAGATTTTCAAATCTGGTGGTGAGCAACTGAAGTCTTGACATCTTAACTTTGGATGTGCCTTCATGGGTAGATTGAAGAATCCCCCAGGCATCCTTAGCTACTTCACATGTGCTCACTAATCTAAAAATGTTCTTGTAAATTCCATTGAATATAGAATCTAAGGCTTTAGAATTTTCAAGAGAAATTTCATCCTCTTCTTTAGACCAATTTTCTTCTGGCTTTAACTCAGAAGTAGGTTCTCCATTTTCTCCCAATTTGACAGGGTGTTTCCATCCTTTTAAGACAGCTTTCTAGGCCCTGCTGTCCAGAGACTTTAGAAAGGCCACCATACGTGGTTTCCAATATTCATAGTTGCTTCCATCTAGAATGGGTGGTCTGCTCACAAATCCTCCTTCCTTGTCCACAATACCAGAAAGTATCTTCCCTAGATCTCACCCAGATATAGAGCAGGATGCCTGCTCTGATACCAATTGAAATTCTAGTATCAGATATGTGATTTCGAAAGAGAAGTCACGATATAAATAACCGAGGACAATATAAAATGCAACAATATTAAAAGCAGTAAAAACACAAGGGATTGTTAACCTAGTTCGGTGTACAACAACACCTACTCTGGGGGATACCAAGCCAGGGACAAGTACACTAAATAGTATCAATTCATATACCCTCAGTAAATAACCAGTTTATGATCTAATCACTTAATCACTACCCGTGCTATACTTCTACCTAAGACACACCTAGGTATGAGGCCCTCCTCAAATCCCTCCAATCACTAACAGTGAAGAACAACAGAAATATTAAGTTTTAAAGACTTCAATCATTCAATACTTAAAAGCTTATAAATGATCCACAATTAACAACTCAAATTAAAACTCAAGTATTAAACCAATACTTAGAGTGTATTACAATTAAAAATACTTAGACTTCTAAAATAAAAAGAATATATTCTTCTTCAAAAGTTGCAGTCAAATGAATAAGGATGTAAGTCCTTATAAAGGCGCAGCAGTGGGCTTGGGCTGAAAAACAAATATTCAAATCCCTTGAATATTTCCATGAAAACAGGCCAAGATATAATCCATAAGGATAAAACAAATAAAAAATATTCCTCCATATTTTTCGTAAGCTATGAGTCACAAATCCTGAATAATGGCGTGCATAAAAACAGGAAACAAAATACTGAAAACAATTATGAAGTCACGTTCAGATCAGGAGGTAGATGTCAAGACATCTGCTTTGACATCATTCAAAACCAGTTTGCTTCAAATGTCAAGGCATTGATCAAAACATTATCAAGTTAGTGTTTCACCAAAATTGCTGCCAACAAACACTTACAGTTGAAAATTCTCAGAATAGATGGTGGAGGTGAGTATAACTCTACAGAATTCCAGAAGTTCTGTGAGGAGAATGGAATTGATCATGAGTTTACTACTCCTTATACTCCTCAACACAATGGTCTTGCTGAAATAAGAAATTGTACTTTGCTTGATATAACAAGAAGCATGCTGAAAGAGAAGAAGCTTTCTCACACCTTGTGGGGAGAAGTTGTTGCCACCGCAGCATATGTGCTCAACAGGTGTCCAATGAAGAAGCTAAAAGAAATTGTTCCTTTAGAGAAGTGGACTGGAAACAAGAAAAGTTTTATCCATCTGAAGGTGTTTGGTTCTGTATGTTACAAACACGTTCCAGGAGCTAGAAGAAAGAAGCTAGATGATAGAAGCAAAGTGATGTTACTGTGGGGTACCATAGTAAAGGTACGTACAAGCTTTATTATCCAGAAACTAATAAAGTTGAAGTCAATAGAGACATTATTGTAAAAGAATCATAAGTATGGGACTGAAGCAAGTCTCAATCCATTTATGGTGTAGTACAAACACTAGAGGTAACTTCTGAAGATACTTCAGAAGGTTCTAAATAAGAGTCAAAGTCAGAAGATGATTTTTGAGACTCTAAAGATGAGTCAGTTGGTGAATCTGATTCTGATCCAAATTTTGACTATGATCCAGAATCTGGTGGTGGTCATGTTTCTGGAAGGAAAAACTTTGAAGACGTTGATTCTGGAGGACAAGCTTTTGTAGGTGATCATGTTTCTGAAGGTGGTACTTCTGAAGGTAGTGGTTCTAGACTAAGTTCAGAAGCTAATGTTTTCCAGGTTCTGTAGAAGATTCAGAACAAGTTCAGAGGCCACAAAGGATCACACAAATACCAAGAAGATTTGCAGAGTTTGACATGTTACAAGACACTGAAGTAGATTCTGAAGAAGAAGTTGTTCAGTGTGCCATGTTAGTAGATTTTGAACCAATGGGTATTGAAGAAGCTCTCAAGAAGAAAGTATGGTTGAATTCCATAAAAGAATAACTTTAGGATATATAAAGAAACAAGACTTGATAATTGACAAAGCTTCCAAACGAGAAGAAAGCCATCAGTATCAGATGGGTTTCAAGGTAAAATTTAAGCTAGATGGATCAATTGGAAAGCACAAAGCAAGGCTAGTGGCTAGAGGTTTTCTTTAAAAACCTAGGCTAGATTACTTTGAGGTGTCTGTGTCTGTATGTAGACATGAAATAATCAGACTGGTGATTGATATAGATGCAAATAGAAACTGGCCTCTGATGTATCTGGATGTGAAGTCTGCATTTGTGAATGGTCCATTACAAGAAGATGTATAGGTATCACAACCTCCTGGATTCGAGAAAAAGAATCAAGAAGGGATGGTGTAGAAGTTACATAAAGCCTTGTATGGATTGAAGCAAGCACCCATAGCTTGGAACTTGAAGATTGATTCATTTTTCAAGAAGCAAGGGATTCAGAAATGTGAAATGGAATATGGCGTTTATGTACAACATTCTGGAGACAATATGATTCTGGTGTGTCTCTATGTTGATAACATATTGCTGACAGATATTTGTTCTGAAGAGGTAGTCAAGTTTAAGAAGATTATGATGAATGAGTTTGAAATGACTGACCTAGGAAAGCTGGTATACTTTTTAGGGGTGAAGGTATTGTACTCTGAGAAGGGTATAATTTTGCATCATTTGAAGTATGAACTTGAGCTTCTGAAGAGATTTAAGTTGTGGAATTGTAAGGCTACTGTCACACCTTCAGAAATCAATCATAAATTGGATTCTGATTCTGAGGATTAGGATGTGGATGCTACAAACTTCAAATAATTGGTTGGTTCTCTAAGGCATCTGTATAATACCAGACCTGATATTTGCTATTCAGTTGGAATGGTTAGTAGGTTTATGAGTAAACCTAAATGGTCCCATTATCAAGTTGCTATCAGGATTCTGAGGTATATCAAGGAAACTCTGAAGTATGGAGTACTATTCTCTTATGGAAGAAAGACTAATTCAGAGTTGATGAGTTACTCAAACTCTGATTGGTATGGAGATAGAGTTGATAGAAGAAGTACTTCAGGATACTTGTTTAATTTTCTGGGAGGTCCTATTTCTTGGTGTTCTAAGAAGCAATTTATTATTGCACTATCAACGTGTGAAGCTGAGTACATTGCAGGTGTTGTACCTAGATGTCAAGTTGTTTGGTTGTTTAATCTACTGCAGGATCTGAAGATCAAGGTAGATAAACCGCTGAATCTGATGATTGATAACAAGTCTGCAATCAATCTTGCTAAAAACCTAGTGTTGCATGGGAGAAGCAAGCATATTGAGACAATGTATCATTTCTTGAGAAGTCAAGTCCAAAATGGAGTACTAGAAATTGTGCACTGTAGCACCAAAAGCAGCTAACAAATGTTCTGACTAAGGCGATCAAGACAAATCAATTTCTCTAATTAAGGGATGAAATTGATGTTGTTAGTTTTGATTAGAAAATCCTAAATTAAGGGATGATATTCAAGGGTAATTTATTATTTTAGTATGTTGCCTAGTGACCCTAGTTTATGTGTATAAATAGACTAATAGTACCTATTTTTTTAAACCTAATCTTTCTTTACACTTTTTTAGTAGTCACTTTGCATAGCAATACAAATATATTCTCTCTGTCTTCGTCATCTTATGCACTAACATCTTCCACCAATCCCCGAACCACTTTGTCATCATGATTTGCAACAGCCAGATGAATCTTCCAAGCTGCCCATCCTATACCATTCTCTAATAATTCCCTTACAATCATTTCAGAACTCTTTGTATGAATGCAATTTCCAAAATATTCTTTAGAAAGAGGCGGTTGCATTCTCATTCAATTGTTTATAGGAAATTTGCAGCTAGTTATCTGGTCATGTTGTAGTTGACGTGCACGTATTATAGATCTCCAAACTAGTGCTGATAATGATCGGAAAGGAGATATTTTTGTTGTCTTACATTCTTTGTTTGCCTTTGCTTTAAGTTTTGCTATAGACTCGGCTGAGAAATGGAAGAATCACTCTTATAATTGGTGCTTCATATATGTGAATAAACTCGTTATGATGTTTAAAAGGAAGATTGATAACTAGACCATAACCTTCTGGAGACCACCTATTTTGGATGGGTTGGTGGGAAATTGAAAGAGGATTAGTATTATTGCCATTTTGAAATGTGTCAGAAAGTGTGTTAAAGAAATTCCAATAAGCAGTTCCATCACCAAGAGAATGGTTCATGGAACAAGCAATGAAAACGCCATCCAATAATTCAGTGACTTGAATAGACAACAAAGACATGGTGTGACCATCATGGTTGACGGCTTTGTGGTGATCAAAGAAGGAATGAACAACGTGTGGAACATCAACGAGAGAGAGGATATCATTTATGGTTATATCTAATGTTGCATGGATAAATTTAGCTCCAGGACTATTTTTGCAGTCGACAAAAACGGTGTAAGAAGGAGGATTTTGGAAAAGGTTGTCAAGATCGAGATCTTATCTAACATCGAAAGATAATAACAAAATCATAAAATATAAAATCATAGTTAAGATCAGAAAATTCTACTCAATTATTTCTGTAAGATTGAGAGGGGATAATAAGATCGTAAAACATAAGATCGCAATAAAAATATCCTACTAAAATGAAAAAATAAATATATATTTTAACTAATTTTAAGATCTAGAACGAGATCTTGACAATCATGGTATTGGATTTTCTAGGTAACCAGACGACCTGAGAGAGGATGAAAATGGTGAAGTGCGAGAGAAAGAGAGTGTTTGAGCTTGTTGATGAAATGCTGTTGGTTTTGTGATGAAGTTGGTTTTTTGAAGAGAAGACCCTTTTGGGATATAGTTTGCTGATAACATGCAAAGATCCCAAGATGATAAATAGCATATTCGGTTAACATCTTGGATTGGGTGATATGGTTTGATGAAACATTCAGAAATGGGTTTTAGAGAAGTGGTGCTCATGTTTTCATATGTATGTGTGTTGGAAGAGAGAGAACTAGTGTCTTTTGAAAATATTATATAAAGCTAATTATAGATGATGATTTACTCAGTGTACTATACGATAAATAAATAGAAGAATGAAGAATCAATTTGGCAACTTCATAGTTCATATATATAGACCGGCTCAATATGAATTGTTTTTGTCTACGATTCTAAATATGTGATCAACCCTCAAATTTAAAATCTTCCCCACATATAAATATTTGGAGCATCTCCGAATGAATGATGCTATTCATTAATTTTTTTGTAAATTTATTAATTTATAATCGAGTTTGTTTTGTCTTTTTTTTTTTTGTTGTAAATGATATTTATAATATTATATATTTTTGTGTAAAAAAAGATTTAAATTTTTTTTTATAAAATTTTAAATAAAAATTTGGTTTGAATTTGTTATTTCTAAAATGTTATTTTTAATATTTTATCATTTAATTATAAAAATTTAATATCAAAACTTCAAAAAATCATTTAATTTTAAAATCATTTTAAATAAATTTTATAAAAATTATTTTTAAGATACAATTAAAAAAAAACACGAGAGAAAAGTGGATCCAATACCAAAATGCCTAGAACTATCATTTTGAAAGATGAACCCTCCATTGACTAAGATGAATTGAAAGTGCTATAGAGGAACTTCACTTTAAGACTTCTTTCTTTGTCTTTTAATTTCAAAGGCGGACTAAGATTTCAATTCAAGCTGGAGGTTGTAGTTATAGACTCTCACTTTTTTTCTTCGTTTTGATACATTAATAATGATACATGTTTATGTTATAAAATATAAAACTAATCTTTCAATTTAAAAAAAAAACAAATATAAAAAGTTACAATATTTTTATAAAATACAATTTTAATAATACAATTTTTTATTTTATTTAAAATTAAAACAATGGACTCTTTATCATTTTAAAACAATTCATCTTATATATAAAAATTGTTAAGTTATTGAAGTAAATTTTGGAGTAAAAAATAAAGTTAAAAGTTGTTAAATCATTGAAATAAATTTTGGAGTAAAATATAAATTTATTTGAGTAATTTCATTTTTCAATATTTATTTATTATTATTTCAAAATATCTTATTTCTTATTTATTTAATTAATTATTATAAATAATAAAAATTTCTCCCATTAACTTTTATTAAGTAACCGCTAACTAACCACATTTTTAAATTATTATTAATCAAAAAAAAATTATTTCTTATTTATTTAATTAATTGTGCACTTTATATTTTTTTTCCACATTTAATCTTAAATATAAAAGTTTTTATTTCATTGAAGTAAATTTTGGAGAAAAATTAAAATTTACTAGAATAATTTCATTTTTCTACCTTGAAGTAAAAAATAAAGTTACTTAAGTAATTTTATTTATCAATATTTATTTATTATTGTTAATCAAAAAAATTTATTTCTTTTTTATTTAATTAATTGTTATGATTATTAACAAAAATTTCTCCCACAACTAACCATATTTTTTAATTGTTATTATTAACATTTTATTATTTTTTATTTCTTATTTATTTAAAAATAATTGTTATTATTAATAACAAAAGTTTCTCTCATTAACTTTTAATAAGTAATTGTCAACTAACTATATTTTTTAATTAATTTTCAATTATTATTATTATTATTATTATTATTATTTTAATTATTTTTAATTTTTCCCATTTTTAATTTTTAATTTGTAACGAAATAAGTTTAATTAATTAATTAAATTAAATTAAAATAAAAAACGAAATTTGGAATTCTATTTTATATAGTTAAATAATTTTAAGAGTTTCACTTTCATAAATGTGTATATAATTTTATTATAATTTTTATTATAAATTAATTATTAAAATTGCTTAATTAAATTTAATTATTAACTATTTATTTTTAACGTTATTTTTTAAAATCAATTAGTTAAATATAGTAGTCACTATTTATAAAGCCAGAAGAAAACTAATCTAAATTGTGAGGACATAAAGTAATCTTTACTTTGTAGAAAAATTCAATGCATTATAAGTCATTGGTTTTTTATGATGCAGAGAAGATTACGTAGAATCCAATAATAAGTATCTACTTATAATAGTATATGAAACTATTATATATAGAGTAATCATATTGTAATTCATAATCATCCTAATCATCCAAGAGTTTGCTACAATTGTGTTTCTTCTTATTCCTACACTCAACTCTCAAATTTTACTTGTTCTATTATTATTATTATTTCATATTATTCTGATACCCAACAGTGGTATCAGAGCATTTGGTATTGGTCCATATTCCGCTGCAAATATTATTTACGGTGAAATTGTGTAAGTCGGTTTAATTGAAATTATTATGACGGCAAAATTTGAGATTGAGAAGTTCAATGGGAGTAATTTCTCCCTATGGAAACTGAAGATAAAGGCAATCCTGAGAAAGGATAATTGTTTAGCAGCAATTGAAGATAGAGCTGAGGGATTATCTGACGAAAAATGGAATGAGATGGATAGCAACGTTGTTGCCAATTTGCACTTAGCATTGGCAGATTCAGTTTTGTCTAGCGTTGCCGAAAAGAAAACTGCAAAGGAGATTTGGGATGTTCTCATCAAATTGTACGAGGTCAAGTCACTTCACAATCGAATTTTCTTAAAGAGGAGACTCTACACTCTTCGAATGAGTGAATCCACATCTGTGACAAATCACATCAACACTCTAAATACAATGTTTGCTCAACTTACATCGGCAAATTTTAGCATAGCAGAAAATAAACGTGCAAAATTACTACTTCAGAGCTTACCAGATTCATATGATCCACTCGTTGTTAACTTAACAAATAATAATGTTACAGACCGTCTATACTTTGATGATGTTGCCGGAGCTATTCTTGAGGAAGAGTCCAGGCGTATAAATAAGGAAGATCGTCAAGAAAACTCAAAACAAGTAGAAGCTTTGACAATGACAAGAGGCAGATCAGTGGAACGTGGCCCCAGTGGGAGTCAAAATCATGGTAGATCAAAATCTCGAAGTAAGATGAATTTGAAATGCTACAATTGCGGCAAGAAAGGGCACTTGAAAAGAGATTGTTGGTTTAAGAAGAATGGTGAGAAGTCTTCTGAGGCAAGTTCATCTCAAGGATGTATTGCCAATACCTCTGATGATGGAGAGATTTTATATAGCGGAGCAACAAATAATTGCAAAGGTAGTAAACAACTCACTGATGTTTGGATAATTGATTCAGGAGCAACATGGCACATGACTCCTCTAAGAGATTGGTTTTACACTTATCAACCTATCTCAGAAGGATCCGTGTTCATGGGAAATGATTACGCCTTAAAAATTGCTGGTGTAGGTACTGTCAAAATAAAAATGTATGATGGTACAATTCGCACAATTCAAGAGGTACGACATGTAAAAGGTTTGAAGAAAAATTTATTGTCTATTGGACAGTTAGATGATCTCAGTTTCAAGACCCATGTTGAAGGTGGGATCTTGAAGGTGGTGAGAGGTGCTCTAGTAGTGATGAAGGCAGAGAAGCTATCTGCAAATCTATACATTCTTATGGGAGAGACATTGCAAGAAGGTGATGTGTCAATTGCATCAACTAGTCAAGAAAACTCAACGACAATGTGGCATCGCAGATTAGGCCACATGTCAGAACGAGGCTTGAAAATTCTTGCAGAACGTGATCTCTTACCCGGGCTCAAATCAGTAAGTCTACCTTTCTGTGAGCATTATGTGGTAAGCAAACAACATAGGTTGAAGTTTGATAGATCAACTACTAAGAGCAAACACATACTTGACTTGATTCATTCTAATGTGTGGGAGTCACCACAAATGTCCCTAGGAGGAGCAAAATATTTTGTATCATTCATTGATGATTACTCTAGAAGATTGTGGGTATACCCAATCAAGAAGAAGTCAGATGTGTTTTCAATATTCAAGCAATTCAAAGCACTAATTGAGCTTGAAACTGAAAAGAAGATTAAGTGCTTGAGGACAGACAATGGAGGAGAATATACAGACAGTGATTTTTTGTCATTTTGCAAGGAAGAGGGTACAATGAGACAATTTACAGTTGCTCATACGCCTCAGCAGAATGGTGTAGCAGAGCGGATGGATAGAACTCTCCTAGAAAGGACTAGAGCTATGTTACGAACTGCAAAATTAGCCAAGTCATTCTGGGCAGAAGTCGTGAAAACTGCCTGTTATGTGATAAATAGATCGCCATCAAGTGCAATTGGTTTAAAGACTCCGATGGAGATGTGGAAAGGAAAGCCAGCTGAGTATTCTACTCTACATATAGTTGGATGTCCCGTTTACGTGATGTATAACTCCCAAGAAAGAACTAAGCTAGATCCAAAATCTAGGAAATGCATATTCTTGGGCTACGCTGACGGTGTCAAGGGGTATCGCCTGTGGGATCCCACTTCCCATAAGGTTATTGTCAGCAGAGATGTAATCTTTGCAGAGGATGAAATGCAAAGGGAGCAGGAAAATGATAACACTTCTAAAGATAACACTATTGTTCATATAGATGGAAAGTCTGTTGAAAATGACTCTTTTGAAGCAGAACCAGAGCACGAGGTACAAGAACTAGATGAACCTGATGGTGTTGAAGTTCGACGATCAACACGTCAGAAAAGGAAACCAAATTGGCAATCAGACTATGTTATGGAAAGCCATGATGCATATTGTCTTCTAACCGAAGATGGAGAACCATCAACCTTTCAAGAGGTTGTGAGTTGCTCAAATGATTCTTTGTGGATGGCAGCAATGCAGGAAGAAATGGAAGCCTTACATAGAAATAAGACATGGGATCTTGTTGTACTTTCTGAAGGTCGGAAAGCCATCGGTAACAAATGGGTCTATAAGATTAAGCGTGATGGTAATGATCAAGTGGAAAGATATTGTGCAAGATTAGTGGTTAAAGGGTATGCTCAAAAGGAAGGAATTGATTTCAATGAAATATTTTCTCTGGTGGTTAGACTTACCACTATCAGGGTAGTGTTAGATATGTGTGTTGTTTATGATTTACATCTTGAACAATTGGATGTAAAGACTGCTTTTCTTCATGGAGAACTTGAAGAAGAAATATATATGCTCCAACCAGAAGGTTTTGAAGAAAAAGGCAAAGAAAACTTGGTTTGCAGGTTGAGCAAATCTCTATACGGTTTAAAGCAGGCGCCGAGGTGTTGGTACAAGAGATTTGATTATTTCATTATTAGCCTTGGATACAACAGGTTGAGCTCAGATCATTGTACATATTACAAGAGGTTTGAGGAAAATGCTTTCATCATTTTGTTGTTGTATGTGGATGACATGTTGGTGGTAGGCCCCAACAAAGATCAAGTCCAAGAATTGAAGGCACAATTGGCTAGGGAGTTTGATATGAAGGATTTGGGACCATCAAACAAGATTTTAGGGATGCAAATTCACCGAGATAGAAAAGATAGGAATATTTGGCTTTCTCAAAGAAATTATCTATGAAAAGTTTTGCGGCGCTTCAACATGCAAGACTGTAAGTAAATATCTACCCCACTTCCTATCAATTATAAATTATCCTCAAGTATGAATCCTAGCAATGAAGCGGAGAGGATGGAAATGTCTCGAGTATCCTATGCATCAGCGGTGGGAAGCCTTATGTATGCCATGATATGTACAAGGCCATACATTGCACATGCAGTGGGAGCGGTCAGTCGGTTTATGGCAGATCCTGGTAAAGAGCATTGGAATGTTGTGAAGAGGATTCTGAGATACATTAAAGGAACCTCAGATGTTGCGTTATGTTTTGGAGGATTGGAG
Organism: Vicia faba; assembly: GCA_948472305.1. Classification (NCBI taxonomy): domain Eukaryota; kingdom Viridiplantae; phylum Streptophyta; class Magnoliopsida; order Fabales; family Fabaceae; genus Vicia; species Vicia faba. The sequence continues at coordinate 1,046,444,329 of OX451737.1, forward strand.
TTTGGTGTCAGAGGATATGTTGATTCAGATTATGCAGGTGATCTTGACAAAAGAAAATCTACTACAGGCTATGTGTTTACAATTGCAGGAGGAGCAGTAAGCTGGTTATCCAAATTGCAGACTGTTGTAGCTCTATCTACTACAGAAGCTGAGTATATGGCAGCTATCCAAGCATGCAAGGAAGCTATATGGATTCAAAGGTTATTGGAAGAGCTCGGATACAAACAACCAAAAATTATTGTGTATTGTGACAATCAAAGTGCCTTGCACATTACAAGAAATCCAGCTTTTCATTCCAAGACAAAGCACATAGGAGTTCAATACCATTTCGTCCGCGAAGTAGTAGAGGAAGGGAGTGTGGACATGCAAAAGATTCACACAAAAGACAACCTAGCAGATGTTATGAAAAATCCGATCAACGCTGACAAGTTTTATTGGTGCAATTCTTCTTATGGCCTATCTAAAACGTAGCAACATGGAATTAACAAGGGATGTAAAAAAAATTTGAAAGCAAACAAAATTACTTTAAGTGGGAGATTGTGAGGACATAAAGTAATCTTTATTTTGTAGAAAAATTCAATGCATTATAAGTCATTGGTTTTCTATGATGCAGAGAAGATTACGTAGAATCCAATAATAAGTATCTACTTATAATAGTATATGAAACTATTATATATAGAGTAATCATATTGTAATTCATAATCATCCTAATCATCCAAGAGTTTGCTACAATTGTGTTTCTTCTTATTCCTACACTCAACTCTCAAATTTTACTTGTGCTATTGTTATTATTATTTCATATTATTCTGAGTTGAGTGTAGGAATAAGAAGAAACACAATTGTAGCAAACTCTTGGATGATTAGGATGATTATGAATTACAATATGATTACTCTATATATAATAGTTTCATATACTATTATAAGTAGATACTTATTATTGGATTCTACGTAATCTTCTCTGCATCATAGAAAACCAATGACTTATAATGCATTGAATTTTTCTACAAAATAAAGATTACTTTATGTCCTCACAATCTCCCACTTAAAGTAATTTTGTTTGCTTTCAAAAAAAATTTTACATCCCTTGTTAATTCCATGTGGCTACGTTTTAGATAGGCCATAAGAAGAATTGCACCAATAAAACTTGTCAGCGTTGATCGGCTTTGTCATAACATCTGCTAGGTTGTCTTTTGTGTGAATCTTTTGCATGTCCACACTCCCTTCCTCTACTACTTCGCGGACGAAATGGTATTGAACTCCTATGTGCTTTGTCTTGGAATGAAAAGCTGGATTTCTTGCAATGTGCAAGGCACTTTGATTGTCACAATACACAATAATTTTTGGTTGTTTGTATCCGAGCTCTTCCAATAACCTTTGAATCCATATAGCTTCCTTGCATGCTTGGGTAGCTGACATATACTCAGCTTCTGTAGTAGATAGAGCTACAACAGTCTGCAATTTGGATAACCAGCTTACTGCTCCTCCTGCAATTGTAAACACATAGCCTGTAGTAGATTTTCTTTTGTCAAGATCACCTGCATAATCTGAATCAACATATCCTCTGACACCAAACTCCAATCCTCCAAAACATAACGCAACATCTGAGGTTCCTTTAATGTATCTCAGAATCCTCTTCACAACATTCCAATGCTCTTTACCAGGATCTGCCATAAATCGACTGACCGCTCCCACTGCATGTGCAATGTCTGGCCTTGTACATATCATGGCATACATAAGGCTTCCCACCGCTGATGCATAGGGTACTCGAGACATTTCCATCCTCTCAGTTTCATTGCTAGGATTCATACTTGAGGATAATTTATAATTGATAGGAAGTGGGGTAGATATTTACTTACAGTCTTGCATGTTGAAGCGCCGTAAAACTTTTCGTAGATAATTTCTTTGAGAAAGCCAAATCTTCCTATCTTTTCTATCTCGGTGAATTTGCATCCCTAAAATCTTGTTTGCTGGTCCCAAATCCTTCATATCAAACTCCCTAGCCAATTGTGCCTTCAATTCTTGGACTTGATCTTTGTTGGGGCCTACCACCAACATGTCATCCACATACAACAATAAAATGATGAAAGCATTTTCCTCAAACCTCTTCTAATATGTACAATGATCTGAGCTCAACCTGTTGTATCCAAGGCTAATAATGAAAGAATCAAATCTCTTGTGCCAACACCTCGGCGCTTGCTTTAAACCGTACAGAGATTTGGTCAACCTGCAAACCAAGTTTTCTTTTCCTTTTTCTTCAAAACCTTCTGGTTGGAGCATATATATTTCTTCTTCAAGTTCTCCATGAAGAAAAACAGTCTTTACATCCAATTGTTCAAGATGTAAATCATAAACAGCACACATAGCTAACACTACCCTGATAGTGGTAAGTCTAACCACCGAAGAAAATATTTCATTGAAATCAATTCCTTCCTTTTGAGCATACCCTTTAACCACTAATCTTGCACGATATCTTTCCACTTGATCATTACCATCACGCTTAATCTTATAGACCCATTTGTCATCGATGGATTTCCGACCTTCAGGAAGTACAACAAGATCCCATGTCTTATTTCTATGTAAGGCTTCCATTTCTTCCTGCATTGCTGCCATCCACAAAGAATCATTTGAGCAACTCATAACCTCTTGAAAGGTTGATGGTTCTCCATCTTCGGTTAGAAGACAATATGCATCATGGCTTGCCATAACATAGTCTGATTTCTAATTTGGTTTCCTTTTCTGACGTGTTGATCGTCGAACTTCAACACCATCAGGTTCATCTAGTTCTTGTACCTCGTGCTCTGGTTCTGCTTCAAAAGAGTCATTTTCAACAGACTTTCCATGTATATGAACAATAGTGTTATCTTTAGAAGTGTTATCATTTTCCTGCTCCCTTTGCATTTCATCCTCTGCAAAGATTACATCTCTGCTGACAATAACCTTATGGGAAGTGGGATCCCACAGGCGATACCCCTTGACACCGTCAGCGTAGCCCAAGAATATGCATTTCCTAGATTTTGGATCTAGCTTAGTTCTTTCTTGGGAGTTATACATCACGTAAACGGGACATCCAACTATATGTAGAGTAGAATACTCAGCTGGCTTTCCTTTCCATATCTCCATCGGAGTCTTTAAACCAATTGCACTTGATGGCGATCTATTTATCACATAACAGGCAGTTTTCACGACTTCTGCCCAGAATGACTTGGCTAATTTTGCAGTTCGTAACATAGCTCTAGTCCTTTCTAGGAGAGTTCTATCCATCCGCTCTGCTACACCATTCTGCTGAGGCGTATGAGCAACTGTAAATTGTCTCATTGTACCCTCTTCCTTGCAAAATGACAAAAAATCACTGTCTGTATATTCTCCTCCATTGTCTGTCCTCAAGCACTTAATCTTCTTTTTAGTTTCAAGCTCAATTAGTGCTTTGAATTGCTTGAATATTGAAAACACATCTGACTTCTTCTTGATTGGGTATACCCACAATCTTCTAGAGTAATCATCAATGAATGATACAAAATATTTTGCTCCTCCTAGGGACATTTGTGGTGACTCCCACACATTAGAATGAATCAAGTCAAGTATGTGTTTGCTCTTAGTAGTTGATCTATCAAACTTCAACCTATGTTGTTTGCTTACCACATAATGCTCACAGAAAGGTAGACTTACTGATTTGAGCCCGGGTAAGAGATCACGTTCTGCAAGAATTTTCAAGCCTCGTTCTGACATGTGGCCTAATCTGCGATGCCACATTGTCGTTGAGTTTTCTTGACTAGTTGATGCAATTGACACATCACCTTCTTGCAATGTCTCTCCCATAAGAATGTATAGATTTGCAGATAGCTTCTCTGCCTTCATCACTACTAGAGCACCTCTCACCACCTTCAAGATCCCACCTTCAACATGGGTCTTGAAACTGAGATCATCTAACTGTCCAATAGACAATAAATTTTTCTTCAAACCTTTTACATGTCGTACCTCTTGAATTGTGCGAATTGTACCATCATACATTTTTATTTTGACAGTACCTACACCAGCAATTTTTAAGGCGTAATCATTTCCCATGAACACGGATCCTTCTGAGATAGGTTGATAAGTGTAAAACCAATCTCTTAGAGGAGTCATGTGCCATGTTGCTCCTGAATCAATTATCCAAACATCAGTGAGTTGTTTACTACCTTTGCAATTATTTGTTGCTCCGCTATATAAAATCTCTCCATCATCAGAGGTATTGGCAATACATCCTTGAGATGAACTTGCCTCAGAAGACTTCTCACCATTCTTCTTAAACCAACAATCTCTTTTCAAGTGCCCTTTCTTGCCGCAATTGTAGCATTTCAAATTCATCTTACTTCGAGATTTTGATCTACCATGATTTTGACTCCCACTGGGGCCACGTTCCACTGATCTGCCTCTTGTCATTGTCAAAGCTTCTACTTGTTTTGAGTTTTCTTGACGATCTTCCTTATTTATACGCCTGGACTCTTCCTCAAGAATAGCTCCGGCAACATCATCAAAGTATAGACGGTCTGTAACATTATTATTTGTTAAGTTAACAACGAGTGGATCATATGAATCTGGTAAGCTCTGAAGTAGTAATTTTGCACGTTCATTTTCTGCTATGCTAAAATTTGCCGATGTAAGTTGAGCAAACATTGTATTTAGAGTGTTGATGTGATTTGTCACAGATGTGGATTCACTCATTCGAAGAGTGTAGAGTCTCCTCTTTAAGAAAATTCGATTGTGAAGTGACTTGACCTCGTACAATTTGATGAGAACATCCCAAATCTCCTTTGCAGTTTTCTTTTCGGCAACGCTAGACAAAACTGAATCTGTCAATGCTAAGTGCAAATTGGCAACAGCGTTGCTATCCATCTCATTCCATTTTTCGTCAGATAATCCCTCAGCTATATCTTCAATTGCTGCTAAACAATTATCCTTTCTCAGGATTGCCTTTATCTTCAGTTTCCATAGGGAGAAATTACTCCCATTGAACTTCTCAATCTCAAATTTTGCCGTCATAATAATTTCAATTAAACCGGCTTACACAATTTCACCGTGAATAATATTTGCAGCGGAATATGGACCAATATCAAATGCTCTGATACCACTGTTGGGTATCAGAATAATATGAAATAATAATAACAATAGCACAAGTAAAATTTGAGAGTTGAGTGTAGGAATAAGAAGAAACACAATTGTAGCAAACTCTTGGATGATTAGCATGATTATGAATTACAATATGATTACTCTATATATAATAGTTTCATATACTATTATAAATAAATACTTATTATTGAATTCTACGTAATCTTCTCTGCATCATAGAAAACCATAAGGGCATTAATCTGTTTTCAATTACAACATGTTTCACCGAAACTAAAACCTGGGTGTGATGCATTTTGATAGCATATTAGGCGGTTATCAAAACATATAAATGATAGAAACGAGAAATATTCTCAAAATGCACACGTTGAAACTGAATCAAAAGGGAAACTTTTATATTCTATAATTTATCAAATTAAATAAAAACTCAATGTCACTTTGGAGATTCATAAAACCTTGAAATATAACAGATTTATCAAACTCACGGTTGACTTTGAATCGGAAATTATCATTATGGCAGATTTTTCTTGCTCATTATTTTACTTTCTATGTTTTGATAATAATAATAATAATGTAAGTTACTATTGGTTTAAAACTTGGAAAAGAGAATATGAATCCAAAACGTAAATTATTTGTACACCATCAATGAATGAGACATGTATTCAATTAAATTTTATTTTTATTTTTAAAGAATTTATATGATATAATAAATATAAAAATTTTAATTAGATATATTTGTAAAATTAGATTACACGATTTATGCATTATCTTTAACCTTTAAAATTTTGGGTCACTAATTTACAAATTTATTCCTTCTTTTAATTTTTTTAATTTACAAAATTTATTTAACGAAAATACTTAAATACAATTTCATAGATGTGCTTCATATTCTTTTTAAATAAAAATATGATAAATATGTCTAAATATTTTTTAAGGAGTAAAAATAAAAAGAAATTTTATATATGTAAAAGAAAATTATACACTTATTATATTTTTATTAGAAAAATATAAATCACATCTAAGAAAATACTTCTTTTATTTAATTCAAATAATTTCATTATACGTTATTTAAAAATGTGTTATTTATTTTTTATATTTTATTAATTTGTATTTTATTATTAAAAAATATATTATTATTTGTTTATATTTTTCTCCTATATATAATCTATTAATTATAATATTTATCTTTAATAATAATTTAAAATGATTTTTTTATCAAAATAAAATAATATAATATAATAAAATTTAAGATTAAATATGTTTTTGGTTCCTATAAATATCTCAAATTTCATTTTTAATCCTTATTAAAATAATCGCAAGTTTTAGTCCCTACAAAATTATTATGCACGTAGTTTTAATCCCTGTTGTTAAACCAATTGTGTATTTTTGAATGATTATTTTGTAGACATGCTTAGAACATTATAAAAAGTTCTTTGGAAAAAAAGAAATTCAAAATTTGATTTTTAAATTGAAATTTTTATTACTTTTATCAATATCTTTTGAAATTTAAAAAAATTATATTTAATTTTTCTCATTTAAAAAAATTCTACAATTTGATAAAGAAACATTTTATAGTATTCTAAACACGCATGAAAAACATTATTCAAAAATTTAAGAGTTTAAGAATAATTAAACAGTTTTTAAAATTTTAGAAAATAACAGAGACTAAAACTGGATGAACAAAAAAAAATTTAGAGACTAAAATTTATCATTTTTTTAATAAAAATTAAAAATAAAATTTGAAATACTTATAAAAATCAAAAACATATTTAACCTTAAAATTTACTATTAGCAGAAAGTGGAATTGGAAAATTTTGTATTCCATATTTCGTGTCTTTACAAGGATATAATTATTGGGATATATACAATCCAGCATTAGCTTATTTAGGTATGTAAATCACCTATAATAATACCGTAATAATTATATAATAAAACTGAAATATCCTATAATTAATCTATATAAAAAATATCCCTATAATTTCTCTTAACACCCTCCCTCAAACTCTAGTTGGTATGGTGGATGCCAACTGGAGTTTGCTTAATAAATATTTGAAGTGCATCAGATTATGTGGTTTGGTGAAGGTATCAGCCGGTTGGTCCTCAGAGGGAATAGAAATCAACTGTATGGTGCCATTAGTAACATGATGGCGTACAAGGTGACAATCAATTTCAATGTGTTTCGTGCGCTCATGAAAAACATCATTATGGAAAATTTGGATAGCACTTCTGTTGTACCCCAAAATTTGCCCTCTCATTTGTCAAGTATTTGCTCACAAGATATTCTAAGACATCAAGTTTGCAACACTGATACATCAATTTAGGTTTGGAATTGGCAAAAGGGCAAAATGGTCAATTGCATACTAGAAAGTTAAACTTTGACTTTTTGGTCAACATTACATTCCAAGGATCAAATTTCATCAAGACATTCAAAAATATGAAACTTGATCATCAAGAAATCAAGAAAGTCAAAAGTCAATGTGAAAGTTCAAACCCTTCAAGACTTAGAAATTTTTCTAAGTGTTTTTTATACGTGATAATCTCATTTCTTCATGCCAACTTTTCACCTTGATGCAAGATGATTCAAGAGAAGCTTCCAACATGAAAGTTGTAGATCTCCACGATATCTACAACATTTCTTTACACAACTTCTCCTAAACAGGTTTGGATTTCAGGTTATAAATTCATGAAGTCATGACATTTTCATTTAAACACTTAGAGAAATTTTCAGCAGTTTTGGTCAGGTTTTTATCCCAACTTCTTGCCCATTTTTCATCAAGTTCCAGTTTGATTTAACAAAAGTTGCCAACATGAAAGTTATAGAGGGTGTTTCAAGCTTTCTAAAACATCCAAGAGCATGAATTTATCATATTTGAGCTAGAAGATACAAGGATCTGAAGTTGAGTATCCATTCTTGAATTACAAGCCCTTTTTGTTGAAGAACACATAATCCAATTGGCATGATGTGCTGCATAATCTCACTTTACAGGTCTGGTGACTTGCAAATATCAACATAATTTAATGTTTATACAAGAGCTTGAGCTATTACCCAAGTGTTTAATCCATTGTCCAAAGGATCTTTTCATTTATGGCATAAAGGCATCATTGCTATTCTTGAAAAACAAACTTTTTGTACAAAGTTTGTCTTGAGCCAATACTTTGTTTATTTCTTACTTCACTCCACCATAAAATAGGGAAACCAACCCCTCTAAACTAGAACTTTGGTACTTCACCTTGGGACCATGGAGTACTTGACATAGTTTGATACTTACATCCCAACCAAACCATAACATGTTGTGTTGTAAATATATTCAGCCTTTGTTCACAAGTCCTTTGCCGATAAATAGAAGAAGCATTTGCAAGAGAAAGAGGTTGGAAAAGGTTAGAAAATATATATATATATATATATATATATATATATATATATATATATATATATATATATATATATATATATATATATATATAGAGAGAGAGAGAGAGAGAGAGAGAGAGAGAGAGAGAACAAGGAGAACAGCCAGAAGTTTTATTGATAAACCCTTAAAATCTCATATTCACAAAAAGCCATAACAATCCATAAAACCTCCACTCTTGAGTTTTGAAGTCTAAACCTTCAAACCTCTCATACCTTGCAAGTTCTGCCCAACCATCCAAACATTTCCTATCATACAGAGGTTGTTTAGTAATCTTCAACAAAAAAGAAAGTCTAGCAGTCTGTTAGAGCTTCCTTAAGGTTCATACAACATCTTGAAGGGTATTTGGTTTCAAAACCTAAAGTGCAGTTTTAAGGTAAGTCATCTTTACCTTGCCTTTTCCATACATCAATTTTTCTATTTATAGGATGTATCAATCACTATTTTTGAAGTTAATATTTATTTGTTGTTCCTGTTATTCATTCATATGTTAAAAACTAACTGATGTATGCAAAGAATGGTGTTTAAGGCAGGAAAATGCAGTATGTATCGACACGTATCCACATGTGTCGACCCATCTTAGTGAAAATACAGGGTATGAGTCGACACATGACCCTCATGCATCGACCCATACTGAATTCAGGTCATAAAACAGAAACTAGAAAGGACTATGAGTCGACACATATGCATTTCGTGTTGATGCAAAAAGGTGTATGAGTCGATACATCTCATTATGTGTCGACTCATACTTAACAGATTTCACAAAACAGAAGCTGGAAAAGCCTATGAGTCGATACATACGCGTTTCGCATCGATACAAGAAGGTGCATGAGTCGATACATCCCATTATGTGTCGACCCATAATGAACATATTTCACTTTACAGGAGCAAGGAGAAGCTATGTGTCGATGCATAGCAGCATGGGTCGACACATAGCAGTTCAAAAGTGCATTTTCCCTTTATTTTACACTGTTTTCACATTCTTTTCATTATTATTCGATATGGTTGTAATATTTTAGTTCCTACTTCACCCCATTGCTAAATTGTACCCCCATCCCCCTAAAGTGATGTAATAGCATAGATTTTACTTTCCGTCTTTTACTTGCTTTCCATATATTGCTAGTAAATAAGTGTGTATGGCAAGATAAAAACAACAAAATAGGTCACCCTAATCAAAGACTAAATGCATGTAAGTCAAACACATTATTCACACATGCACCTCTAGGGTAATCTCACTTGTTGCCTCTCAAAAAATAGTCATGTCCCTCGAGCATGGGTGTTTTGGCAAAGACCCTCGATAAAAGATCGTAGTCCCTCGATGACCCTCGATGTTGCCTTCGGTAAACGATCTAGTCCCTAAAACGACATTGCTAAAACGTCCTATATGTTGCCTTCTATGACTATACAAACGTCCCAATGCCCGTCCCTTTACATCCAACGATGGGGCTTCTTATCAAATCAATGGTAAGATAGTAACATCTAAAGGAGGAGGAAAAACACATTTAATACCTTTCGAGTAGGTAGGTTTGCTCTCAGTTACTCGCTTGCTCATGACAAAAACATTTTATACACCCATACTCTCACCTTTGAACTATTTTCGAAACAAACACTTTGTAGGCGTTCTTATAAAAACAAGAACCATTATGAAGTTCCATTTTCAAAATACTTTCAAAAACACATCTCACAAACACACTTTTGAACTATTTTCGAAACAAACACTTTGTAGGCGTTCTCATAGAAACGAGAACCATTACGAAGTTCCATTTTCAAAATACTTTCAAAAATCACCACCACAAGCACACATTCAAACAAAAGCAAGTGATCTAGCAAGTAACTAAGAGCCCGTGGAAAACCATGAATGAAAAGGGTGCTAATACCTTCCCTTTTGATAATCTACCCCCCGAACTCAAAAACATCTCAAAAGGTCTTTCCTGTGCTTTTTCACCTTTCCTTTTGGATAAAAGAAAAGTCGGTGGCGACTCTTGCTAACCGCAACATTTGCAAACACAAACGCAAAATCTTCAAGTCAGTTCTCCCACTGTACCATAGAACTGGCGAATCTGTTAGGGATATTATAAAAGTGTGGTTACCTTAGGGCTAGATCACATTTACTTGCTTACATTGTTTGACTTGTTTTCTTTACAATAAGGTTCTTTGTTTGGGTTTGAATCCTCTACCCAGATTTGGGAAACATTATAGGTAAATAGCAATACATTGTGGAAACTGTGCGGGGTATACCGACATGGTCTAAGCAATAGCTATGTTAGTGTGACATATTTGTGGGTACCGATAGCCTTTGAGTTAATCAAAGAGAATATGGGGCCTCTGAGTGATGTCATGAAGCACTAATGAACTTCTAGAACCCTTTACTTGACCAACTTGGCCTTTAGGACGTAGTGAGATGACCGACTTTGGTGCAGTCTGAAGTTGGTAGATACTCGATACTACACTCATTGAGGTTTGGTTTCTTGGGATATTTCGGTCGCCATTAAAGAGACTTGTGCTAAAACAATGACCAAGGAAACAAAGCAGTGATATTGAGCTCCTTAGAACCCGATTACTATTACTAGGACAGGTTGAGCCAACTAAACTTCAAGAGGGTACTTACCTACAAACTCCATGCAAGCCTAAAACTAAGGATTTGTTTGCTTTGTGTGAATATGATTATTTGTATATAAACTTGCTTACCTCGCATATCTCTACATAACATCATAACATCATGCCATAAGAATTTTCAATAACCATTTCAAGGATCTCGAGGGTCTTTCATGCAGGTTGTGATGAACCAAACGTCTAGCAAGGGGAAGGGGATTTATTTTCCTTTGACCAAACGCCCTCAAAGATCAAGTACAAACTTGAGTCAAGGGCTATGACCCACTTGACATGGTGAGCTTGATTCTCGTGGAAGGACATCCACCGATACAAAGTTCTTCAATCAAAGATGTTGATCAAATTTCAATTTCTAACTTTTTCTTGTGTTTACCCCGCGAGATCCTTGAAAACATGCATCCACATATCATGCATCACATCATGACAGGTTTCTCCCATACAGGTCTCCTTATCTTCCTACTGTTTATTTCAGTAAGATAGATATGGAACAAACGGTGAAAGATCTCCAAGCTCAAAATCTCAATTCCAACAAATGTTTCTGGCTATGGCTAAGGGGCAAGAGGACCTAAAAGATCTCCTTCTCAAGGAAAAGAAGAAAAAGTCCAAGAAGTCAGTAGGCGTATTGAACTTGAGAAGAAGACCTAAAGCCCTAGATCTTTCAACTCCATCCAACATGGGGGGTAGTCATGAAGAAGACAACAATCTGGAGATTGATGAAGCTGAAGCTGACTACTCTAAAGAACAATATCCTCCCGCTGATAACAAGTATAAATAGTTGGAGGATCGCCTCAGTGCTATGGAGATTCAACAAATATCTAGCTTGGATTTAGGAGACATGGGTTTGGTTTCTGGAGTGGTCATCCCGCCAAAGTTCAAAGTTCCTACCTTTTCCCTGTACGATGGAGTCTCTTGCCCTAAGATGCACTTAAAGTCTTATGTCCGCAAGATTCAACCATACACAACTGATCCGAAGCTTTGGATCCATTTCTTCCAAGAAAGCCTGGTAGGGACCCAACTCGAGTGGTTCTATCAATTGGAGAGTTCTCGCATCCACACTTAGGAGGATTTAGTTGCTGCTTTCTACAAGCAGTATCAGTACAATGCTGATCTTGCACTAACTCGTGTGCAATTGCAGAACATGACCATGGGTTCCAACGAGAGCTTCAAAGGATACGCCCAAAAGTGGAGAGATCTGACTGGTAGGGTAAAACCCCCTATAACTGACAGGGAGCTGATTGACATCTTCATGGGAACTCTGACAGGACCTTTCTTTAATCACTTAATCGGAAGCTCCTCAGCCGGGTTCACCGAGCTAATACTGACCGGCGAAAGGGTCGAAGCTGGCATCAAAAGTAGAAAGATCCAAGGAGCTACACCTTCTGATGCTCAAAAAAAGCCCTATAATAGGAAGAAAGAGTCCAATGCAGTGACTGGTCAAAAGAATCGTCATGACCAACACGTGGGGGAAATCCTGATCTCTAATCCCACACTTGTTCAACAAAGACAGAGCAATAGGCATAGAGTAAGATATCAAGAAAGGCAGTACACTAACATCAACATGCCTTTGTCTCAAGCGTTACAACAATTTCTGAAGTTGAAACTGATCACACTAAAGGATCCTCCTCAAAATCCTGATACCTTCTCTTCTAAGTACAATCCGAGCGTAAGATGTGCCTATCATTCTGACAGTTCCGGACATGACACCAACGGCTGTTGGACTTTGAATAACAAGATTCAAGACTTGATTGATGCCAAGGAGGTCGAGTTTGACCCTCCAGAGACTCTAAACGTGATCACCGCTCCTATGCCAAATCATTGAAGGCTTTTGTTTCATTTGAATTTTCAATTGTAATTTCTTTTGCTTGTTAAAACAATTATCTATTAATGTCAAACTTTGTTTCATTAATGCATTGCATATGTTTGTATTGATTTGATTCACTCATTTTCATTACATTTAAACTATGCTTTTTACTCACTTTATGACATTCAACTCTTGCTAAAAGCTACAAGCCTTTAGAGGGAGGATGGCGAAAACAATGCCATAATCTCATACAGTATGCTTTTGAACAGACCTTGCTGATGATGTACAAGCATTCTTTCAAATCCTAAACACTGGAGTTATAAGGAAGATAATCCCTAGTCAACCCCTTATGGCCAAAGAAGTAGAAGTTTTTCTTTTTCACAAATTGAAACCTTTAATCAAAACCTGGGCCAGGATAGTCTCTCAGTTAATTCAAACGCGCGTTTAGCCGCAAACTCTCATTTTATAATACAACAAATAACGTCAAGAAACATTCCTCTGGGATCAAAAGACAGTGATGGTTCCCTATCACATATGCAGTCATTATTTCTCAAAAAGAAAAGCCAACCAAGTCAAAACCTACAAAGGAGACTTAAGAAAACTGGGGCATCCCGCTGACTGTAATCTCAAAACAAGAACAGTCAGGCAAAAATTAGGGATAACAAATCAAAAGAAAGAGGTCGCTACAAATCCTCAACAACATGAAAAAAATGTTGCAAAAATGACTGCCTTCCGACAAACCTAACTTGTCTGAACCATCACCAAAACTTCATTCCAGACTCAATTGGAGTTTAAACTCCTAATTAACTGAGCTTAGGATTGAAGAACATCATGAAGAATGGGTGGGTACAAATACACTTTGAGGCTTTATCCTTTGTTTCTTAAAACCGTGAACCAAGCCACGTTACAACCCTTCAAAAGTCCTAATTGAAGCACGGGTTAGTTCGAAAGCATACTGTTACAAAAGGTATCCTGACTCCTGTAAGGCTTTACTCTAAATCTTGAGTTTGAATTTTTTCTTACAAAATTTCTTTACTCACTAAAACGCATTTTCAAAACTTCAAGACAAGCATAAACTTTGCATTACTTGAATATCACTATTTGCATATGGCTAATTGTTTGATAGCGGAGAAATTCACACAATGAATGTACAGTGAACGAAAGCTCTCTCAGTGAACAAAATCAATTCAAGTGGGATGACACTTCCATTGACGAATATCCTATCAACAAGGGGGCATGACATGTCATTATCCAGCACACCTGGGGCAGTCCAGTCAAGATTCCAAGAAAATCTCTCAAGAAGTGCAGAGTAACCAGGGGCAAGTCTCCATCTCCGTCACTTGGGGCATTGAACATCAATCTCATCAAAGGGTTACGTACAGTCAAACAATTTTTGGCAATGCCACGAACATTTGCTACCAGGGGCAATGACGAATCTCCCAAATTCCTTCTCATAGGATAATTCCCCAGCAAGAGTTTAATCTCTGAAAACCTTTCCCCAGCTGAGACAACTTCAAGAATCCTCGAGGACTTCCCCAACGAATTCGTCACCTCTCAAGCAGACCGGCAACATGGTTTATTTCCCCAACAAACGGTAGGATTCCCCAACTTGAGTTTGCCTCTCCGACTACTACAAATCAAAGGACCACAACTACTCTTCCCCAGTAGACTACTCTACAATCCCCAACAAGTTATTGTGAAACCTGGACCCGACCAGATATCAGTTCAACTTTGATTCCCCAGTAGAGCAACAGACAACCGAGACTCCTGAACTCTTTTCCCAAGCAGGAATAAACATTCTCCCCACAGAGTTTTCAATATTCCCCAGCGGAGTTCTCCTCAAACAACAAAACAGGAATCCCCGGTAGAAACATTCTAAGCAATGTTTGAAGACATACCTACTCTTCAACAACAATCCGGGATTTAATAACTCCCCAACACTTGTCAAGGATTTATTCTCCAAGACAAAATTACATTTCAACAACATTCATAGCATATGCATACAAAATACATATAACATAAATCTCATTTATTTTGAGAACATCATTACGCAGTGCATACATCATAACATTGCATACAACTAACTCTTTACCTTTTCAGGAAAGATCGATCGACAAATAAAGGTTGTCATCTTTTGAGGTAGTAATCGTTCAAGATTCCTTTATCATCCTGCTGAGGTAGTAATCGTCCAAGATTCCTTCATCATCTTGCCGAGGTAGTAATCATCCAAGATTCCTTCATCATCCTGCTGAAGTTGTAGTCGTTCAAGATTCCTTCATCATCCTGCTGAGGTTGTAGTCATCCAAGATTCCTTCATCATCCTGCTGAGGTTGTAGTCGTCCAAGATTCCATCATCATCCTGCTGAGGTTGTAGTCGTCCAAGATTCATTCATCATCCTGCTGAGGTTGTAGTCCTCCAAGATTCCTTCATCATCCTGCTGAGGTTGTAGTCGTCCAAGATTCCTTTATCATCCTGTTGAGGTTGTAGTCGTCCAAGATTCATTCATCATCCTGCTGAGGTTATAGTCGTCCAAGATTCATTCATCATCCTGCTGAGGTTGTAGTCGTCCAAGATTCCTTCATCATCCTGTTGAGGTTGTAGTCGTCCAAGATTCCTTCATCATCCTGCTGAGGTTGTAGTCGTCCAAGATACCTTCATCATCCTGTTGAGGTTGTAGTCGTCCAAGATTCCTTCATCATCCTGCTGAGGTTGTAGTCGTCCAATATTCCTTCATCATCCTGCTGAGGTTGTAGTCATCCAAGATTCCTTCATCATCCTGCTGAGGTTGTAGTCATCCAGGATTCCTTCATCATCCTGCTGAGGTTGTAGTCATCCAGGATTCCTTCATCATCCTGCTGAGGTTGTAGTCATCCAAGATTCCTTCATCATCCTACTGAGGTTGTAGTCATCCAAGATTCCTTCATCATCCTGCTGAGGTTGTAGTCATCCAAGATTCCTTCACCATCTTGTTGAGGTTGTAGTCATCCAAGATTCCTTCATCATCCTGCTGAGGTTGTAGTCATCCAAGATTCCTTCATCATCCTGCTGAGGTAGTAATCATCCAAGATTCCTTCATCATCCTGCTGAGGTAGTAATCATCCAAGATTCCTTCATCATCCTGCTGAGTCCAGATACAATCACCTTCGGATGGCATCTTTAAGCCCATCTCTAACAACTTTCTATCATCTCTCCAAATGGTATCTCTAAGCCCATTCCCCCAACCATCACATCACCGAGTGCAAATTTCAGGGCACTCTAGTGTCCAATCATCTTCCACCTTCAAGTCACGAATGGCAAACATGCCAATCTAACTCATCAGGTGTAAGAAGATTGAACAGGGGCAACTGTTGTACCCCAAAATTTTCCCTCTCATTTGTCAAGTATTTGCTCACAAGATATTCTAAGACATCAAGTTTGCAGCACTGATACATCAATTTAGGCTTGGAATTGGCAAAAGGGCAAAATGGTCAATTGCATACTAGAAAGTCAAACTTTGACTTTTTGGTCAACATTACATTCCAAGGATAAAATTTCATCAAGACATTCAAAAATATGAAACTTGATCATCAAGAAATCAAGAAAGTCAAAAGTCAATGTGAAAGTTCAAACCCTTCAAGACTTAGAAATTTTTCTAAGTGTTTTTTATACGTGATAATCTCATTTCTTCATGCCAACTTTTCACCTTGATGCAAGATAATTCAAGAGAAGCTTCCAACATGAAAGTTGTAGATCTCCATGATATCTACAACATTTCTTTACACAACTTCTCCTAAACAGGTTTGGATTTCAGGTTATAAATTCATGAAGTCATGACATTTTCATTTAAACACTTAGAGAAATTTTCAGCAGTTTTGGTCAGGTTTTTATCCCAACTTGTTTCCCCTTTTTCATCAAGTTCCAGTTTGATTTAACAACAGTGGCCAACATGAAAGTTCTAGAGGGTGTTTTAAGCTTTCCAAAACATCCAAGAGCATGAATTTATCATATTTGAGCTAGAAGATACAAGGATCTGAATTTGAGCATCCATTCTTGAATTACAAGCCCTTTTTGTTGAAGAACACATAATCCAATTGGCATGATGTGCTGCATAATCTCACTTTACAGGTCTGGTGACTTGCAAATCTCAACATAATTTAATGTTTACATAAGAGCTTGAGCTATTATCCAAGTGTTTAAGCCATTGTCCAAAGGATCTTTGCATTTATGGCATAAAGGCATCATTGCTATTCTTGAAAAGCAAACTTTTGTACAAAGTCTTTCTTGAGCCAATACTTTGTTTATTTCTGACTTCACTCCACCATAAAATAGGGAAACCAACCCCTCTAAACCAGAACTTTGGTACTTCACCTTGGGACCATGGAGTACTTGACATAGTTTGATACTTACATCCCAACCAAACCATAACATGTTGTGTTGTAAATATATTCAGCCTTTGTTCACAAGTCCTTTGCCTATAAATAGAAGAAGCATTTGCAAGAGAAAGAGGTTGGAAAAGGTTAGAAAAATTAGAGAGAGAGAACAAGGAGAACAACCAGAAGTTTTATTGATAAACCCTTAAAATCTCATATTCACAAAAAGCCATAACAGTCCATAAAACCTCCACTCTTGAGTTTTGAAGTCTAAACCTTTAAACCTCTCATACCTTGCAAGTTCTGCCCAACCATCCAAACATTTCTTACCATACAGAGTTTGTTTAGTAACCTTCAACAAAAAATAAAGTCTAGCAGTCTGCTGGAGCTTCCTTAAGGTTCATATAACATCTTGAAGGGTATTTGGTTTCAAAACCTAAAGTACAGTTTTAAGGTAAGTCGTCTTTACTTTGCCTTTTCCATACATCAATTTTTCTGTTTATAGGATGTATCAATCACTATTTTTGAAGTTAATCTTTATTTATTGTTCCTGTTATTTATTCATATGTTAAAAACTAACTGATGTATGCAAAGAATGGTGTTTAAGGCAGGAAAATGCAGTATGTATCGACACATATCCACATGTGTCGACCCATCTTAGTGAAAATACACGGTATGAGTTGACACATGACCCTCATGCATCGACCCATACTGAATTCAGGTCACAAAACAGAAACTAGAAAGGACTATGAGTCGACACATACGCATTTCGCATCGATGCAAAAAGGTGTATGAGTCGATACATCCCATTATGTGTCGACTCATACTGAACAGATTTCACAAAACAGAAGCTGGAAAAGCCTATGAGTTGATACATACGTGTTTCACGTCGATACAAGAAGGTGCATGAGTTGACACATCCCATTATGTGTCGACCCATACTGAACAAATTTCACTTTACAGGAGCAAGGAGAAGCTATGTGTCGATGCATAGCAGCATGGGTCGACACATAGCAGTTCAAAAGTGCATTTTCCCTTTATTTTACACTGTTTTCACATTCTTTTCTTTATCATTCGATATGGTTGTAATATTTTAGTTCCTACTTCACCCCATTTCTAAATTGTACCCCCATCCCCCTAAAGTGATGTAATAGCTTAGATTTTACTTTCCGTCTTTTACTTGCTGTTATACCCCAAAATTTGCCCTCCCATATTCTTCAAGAAATTGCCAAGCCAAGTCACAAAATTCCCCAAGGGTTGTGCAGTGCAACAGTCTCCCATACAGTCAAAACTAGGGTTTGTGGTCTGATCAAGAAAATGAAGTTTTCAAAGGCCCAATCAAGTCTCACATGCCTACAAACATGGTCAAGCATCCTCATATCAAGTTTCAAGGCATTCAGCTCAAAATTGCACAGTCAAAACCCTAAATTGCACTATAGTCAACTGTAGGGGCAAAATGGTCATTTGGCAGTCAAAAGTTCAAATTTTTGGTCAACATATCATTTTGAAGCCACAAACATCATTTTATCAATGCTTGATCATGATTCTCAAAATTTGGCTCAGAAATCATCAAAGATGCAAAAGTTTCCTTGTTTGGACAGCTGAAAAAGTCAACTGAAATTGACCAGGGCATAACTCTCACATGGATTATCAGGAAAATTCCATCCAAAGCTCATTTTGAATAGAAAGACATTTCCAACAACTCATCTTCATACTTCAAGTCCAAGAAATGCTCTCACAAAAAGTTATCAATTTCAACATTATAGGTCATTTTCAAAAGTCAACAAAAAGGGACTTTAAGTCAAAGACCATAACTTGAGATTGGTAAATCAAAATGACATGGGACCAAAGGCATTGGTTAAAGGACTCAAAGACCTTTCCAAAATGTCCAAGAACATGTGAAAAGCTTAAAAATTGAGCAAGTTATGCCTTGTAGAAGTTGGGAAATTTTTGTGAAATGGCAAAAGTCAACTATCCTTGAAACTCCAATTTTTGACAAAAGGGCCCACTTTCTTCCACTTGGTTCATCCTTGTCATGCCACACACGTGTCCCATGATTAATTTCAAGACCAAATATTGATTTTTTTATTTTATTTAATTTTTGATAATTTAATTCATTTTAAATCTTTGAAAATTCAAATAAAATTTAAAAACCAATGGAATAGTGTCATGTGAACTTGGACAATTTCTATGTATCATGGGCCAACTCAAAAAACTCAGGCTAGGGTTAAGTTTCACACTAGGTCTAGGTCTTGGCTAAAAAGAAGGAAAAATGGTCAATGGTAAAAACCCTAAGACTTGTTCATTCATGAGCTTAAATCTAGGTCAGTTAGCAAGCCAATTCCCTTCCATTATAATCACTAAGTCAAACCCTAAGCCTAAGACATCATAAGCTGCGCCCAAACAAGCTTTGGCAAATTGAAATTTTTCCTTAAAACTCAAACACTGAAAACCAGTTTAGAGGTCGATCCAAGCTTCAATTTTTGTTCCATAAGCATCCTTAAGCATCCCTGAAGGTGTTCCAATTGATATCAATCACAAAAGCTCAAAGAATTAGGGTACAGAACTCAAGAAATTCCATGGAAAATTCAAAATCGTATTCTACATTTTACGCATTTTTATGACATTTCATTGATTGATTCGTGTTCCTCATGACATTCTAAAGCTAACCATAACAATTAATTTCGTTTTTGAGCAATACATGTGATTTGGCCATGAACGATATTTAGGGTTACAGGGTTCTGAAATTGGGGATCTTGCATAGAGGAAAAATTAGGGCTCAGGAGTACCATGGTTGGATTCAGTACCTCAAGACGAAGGAAGATTGACCCTCGCGCCTAATTTCTGATCACCATAGCGCTATTCGCTATTTCTTGGAAGGCTGCCTAATGCTACGCTTCAAAACCGTTGCCTTCGTTCTTTGTGTTTCAGGAAAATGGAAGAGATGATGGCGTGGCACAAGCGGATTGGGGGAATTTGAAAATGCGCGCGTGGAATCATTAACGTTTTGTTTATTCTTTTTATTATTTATTAACCATATTATATTAATTGAAATTGAGTGGTTCAGCTGGCAGGTGGTTTCCTTTGCATTGTCTAAGACCTGGGTTCGAATCCCAGGTCTGTGTAATTTCTCACATTATTTTTCAATACATCATTCCATGCAGCGCTCATAGTGATGTACACCATATTCCACCCTCATCCAAGCGTACACATGCCTAATGGATGTAGATCAAGGGCTGAGATTGAAGATCCACTATACGCCTAGGTCAACGCGTTGGTACACCAATTGGAGAAGTCAACGAATCAAGTCTTGTTGGGCCAGAATTTCCAGGCCTGAACCTCCAATTCTGGGGCTACACCCCACCCTGGTTTGTCCATTTGATTTATTTTTCTTATATCTTTTAATTATTTTATTTGTTTTGTTGTTTTAATTCAATAATTATTTTTTACAAAAATACAAAAACATCACAAAAATCAGAAAAGTCAAAAAATTTAATAATTATTTTATTTTAAATATTGTTTTTTTTTGTATAAATAATAACATGTAAATATTTAGTTTTAATTAGGTTTCCAACTTTAATTCATTTTAATAAAAATCAAAACATAGAATTAGGTTAATTAACAACGTTCATTCCTCTTAAATTTATTCTTTTTTATCATAATATAATTATTAATTTATTCTATTTTATAATTAAATGTATATAAACAACTTAGATTTAAATTAGGTTAAAAATTAAATCTTTTTCTTAATAACTTAAAAAACGTTAGAATTAGGATTTACAACCAATTTTTTATTTTAATTAATTCTTTTTTCTTTTTTCTTTTAAATCTTAAAAAATACAAAAATACAAAAAATATTCCTTTTTCTTTAATTTTAATTCTTCATTAGTTCTAATTAATTAATTCATTAACTTTAAATACTTTTGCAAAAGGGTCCAACGCCCTAGTTTTGTTTTTTTTTAATTTCTTTATTTCGCACATTTATTTTATATCGTTTAAATAATTATGTATATGCCCCAAAGCCTTGTAAATTTATTTCTCGCACTTTTATTTTATTGCTTCTTTACTTTCAGTCAAATCGGGTTCGGTTTATTTTGGCGATGTGGACCCGCGCCATTTGTAATAGTTTAGATTTATTTTCTCGCAAATTTTATAACTGTTAAATGCATGCAAGAATGAATGGCCCTAACTAAAATCGAGCGTAGATCACAACAAACATGACAAGACAAAATAATTGAAACATGACACCCGGACCGCACACACCACCCCTAGGGTACGCCTCACTGTTGCCTTTCGAAAGGTGGTCGTCGAGTAGAGGACGTCTTAGTAAGTCCTCATGATCCGGGAACCTGGCATGAGGGTAGCTTCTAAGGTGTCTTCCCATTGCTCTGGTGATCACCACGTCCCTAAAACTCGAATTGACCCGAACACCTCCAACGGTGGTGCTACCTACCTCTCAATGGTGGGACGGCACTACTTTAAAGGACATTTACACAGACGAATTCCTTAGGGTAGGTAGGTTCTCGTAGATACTTGCTCTCTTCAAAACAAATCAAACTCTTTTCACACCAACACTTTTCAAAAAGCTTTCAAAACAAACTTTTCAAACACTCTGACGTACGAGTCAATCTGAAATTTTTCAAAGAAACTTTTTAAAACCCACAATTGAAAAGCAAGCAACCATTTTTGAAAACACATTGAGCAAGTATCTAAGAGCCCATGGATAACCATGGATAGAAAGGGTGCTAACACCTTCCCTTTCTATAATCTACCTCCCGAACCGAGAGCAATCTCTTTTAAGGAATTTTTCTGTGCTTTTGTCCTTTCCATTTGGAGAAAATAAAAGACGGTGGCGACTCTTGCTTCCGCGACATTTCGCGAACCAGCTTTAAAACAGTCAGTTCCAGATCCACCGATCACAGAACTGGCGACTCTGCTGGGGAAAAAACTTAAAGTGAGGTGTACCTTAGGGCTAGTTCATAACTGTGTTTTCAATGTTTTCCTTGTGTGCTTTAAAGCTGTGGGTTGCTTGGGAGTTCTATAGATCCTAACCCGGATCTGGGGGATACCCTTTTAGAAAGTAGCAACAAGGCTGTGAGGGAACTGTGCGGGGTATACCGACATGGTTGAAGCAGTCTGCTACGTTGATGTGGCACTTCGGTGTGTACCGGTAACCCTTGAGTTCAGTCAAGGAGAGTACGGGGCCTCCGCGTGGTGTCGTGAAGCATCAACAGACCTTAGGAACCTTAATTGAACTATCTTGGCCTCTTTAGGGTAGTGAGATAACTGACTTTGGTGCAGTCCGAGGTTGGTTGATACTCGATACTACACTCAATTGAGGGTTGCTTTCCTGGAATATTTCGGTCGCCAGTTCAGTGGCTAAATCGAAACGATGAACAATGAAAGCAATCCCGTGATATTGGGAACCTTAGAACCCGGTTACTTTGATTAGGACAGGTTGAACCCACCAACTTCAAGAGGGTACTACCCAGACCCCATGCTGGCCTAAACCTAAGGGCTCTCTCTTGTGTGACTTGTGTGCCTTAGTACTTGACTATCTCCATGCTTGTGATCTAACACTTGTTTCTTGCAGGTTTGTTTCAGTCCTTAATTAGGACTCATAATAGGGTTACTGACATCATCCCATGCATACCATGACATCATAACATTACATACATCCTAACCCATTTCAAGGATCTCAAGGGCTTGTGATGCAGGTCATATAAATCAAACATCCCAGCAAGGGGCAAAGAGGATTTATTTTCCTCTAGACAAAGTTGTCAGGGGCTATGACCCACTTGATATGGTGAGCTCTGACTCCTGGAGAAGGCTCCCTTAACCAAGGTTGTTTGGAAATCAAAACCAACATGATGACTAAAATCAGGGGCTATGACCCACTGGATATGGTGAGCCTTTGACCCTTGAAGAAGGACTCTCAACAACACGAAGTTCCTTCAGTCAAGCTACCGGACCCAAATTCTAACAAATTTTCTTGTTTACCCCGCGAGGTCCTTGAAAACATTGCATGCATATCATACATATCATTGCATAACAGGTACCCTTTGGACAGGTCACTTACCATCTCCGCTGTTTATTTCAGCAATGGCTTCCCAACAAGATAACCAGGATTTTCTTGCTCAAGAGACTCGGTTCCGGGAAATCCTCCTGAATCTATCCAAGGGGCAGGAGGAGCTAAGGACACTTCTCATGGAGACTTTTGCCAAGAACAGTGCCGAGGATGAAAGGCTGAAACACCTACAATCTGAGATGGATGCTATGAAAGCTCAAATGCTGGGGCAGAGGAATGCCATTCAAGGTCTAGCGCAAAGACAAGATGAGCTCCGGTTTCTTGTCAACCAACTGCTTCAGGGTAACCAACTGGGGCAAACGTCTAAGGGTAAAGAGCCAGTCATTGTTCAACCACCTTTGAGACAAGGAGATAAGGGAAGAGCTCCTCAAATGGCTTCAGTACCACAAATTCAGCATCAACCTCACCAGCGTCAACCAGACAAGCCTAAAAGGCAGTTCACCAAGATCAACACGTCGCTGTCCCAAGCTTTGCAACGCCTGTTGAAGTTGAATCTGGTGACGTTGATAGGACCTCACCCTAATCCTAAGACTTCTTCACCCAACTACAATCCTGGGGCCAGGTGCGCATACCATTCTAACAGCCCGGGGCATGATACTGATGACTGTTGGAAGTTGAAGTACAAAATCCAAAGCCTGATTGATGAAGGAGCTGTGGAATTCACCCCAGATGGTCAAGTCGAGTTCTTCTACTATCCCTGCGAGGTTCACCATTTGAAATGACAAGCCCTGAGACTATAAGACTTTTGTTCATTCGAATGCTCAAGTTGTAATTTTCTTTTGATTGTTCAAACATTTGTTCATTGTTAAAGGTTGTTATTCCATTAATGCATCGCTTATGTCCGTTTTGAATCAATATATTCGTATTCACTCTATGCATGTTATTGTCATATTTTTTCTGACGTCAACTCTCATTAATTCTAAGCCTCTTGAGGGAGGATGACGAAAACGATACCACGATCATTACAGTATGCTTTTGAACAGACCCCGCTGATGAGGTACAGACATTGTTTCAATTCCTAAACACTGGAGTTATAAAGATGATAATCCCTCGCTAACCCCTCTGAGCCAAAGAAGTAGGAGTTTTTATTTTCGAAAATCAAAACCCTTAATCATAACCTGGGGCAGGGTAGTTCTCTCAGTTGATCCAGTGCACAGAGAATGGCACTAAATGAGTTTTTTTTTTTTTTTTTTTTTTTCAAAAAAACAAAAGACAGTGATGGTTCAGAACAATCATAAGGATAGGCAGTCATGAAAAAAAAAAATAAATAAAAAGCCCAAGAAGTCTAAACCTACAAAGGGGACTTATGAAACCGGGGCATCCCGCTGACTGTAATTCCAAAAGAGGGAAACAGTTCAGGCAAAAAAGGAAAGGGGATAACAAAAAAAATCAGACAAGAAAGAGGTCTTACAAACCCTCAACAAAAAGGAGTGACTGCCTATCCAAGTAAACGTTCAATATCCGAACCATCACCGGAAAATCAGAACGAAGACTCAAACAAGGTCTAACGCATGATCAACTGAGTTTAGGTTTGAAGAACGTCACGAAGAGTGGGTGGGTACAAATAATTTGAGCCTTTATTCTTTGTTTCTTAAACCGTGAACCAGGCCACGTTATAACCCTCAAAAGTCCTAGCTGAAGCGTGGGTTAGTTCGAAAGCATACTGTTACGAAAGGTATCCTGACTCCTTAAGGCTACGGTAAATACAGAGTTGACATCATGTTTTACAAACATTCACATGTTTTATGAAAAAATGCATTTTCAAAATCTTCAGGACAGACATAAGCTTTGCATTTTTAACATAACTTTGTTTGCATATGAATTTTTGTTTGAACAGCAGGGAACTTCGCATGATGAATACCTATTGAACAAAAATACTTCCAATCAAGGGGCATGACATGATCATGATCCATCATCTGGGGCAGTTAAGTCAAGATTCAAGATTCGAAGAATCTCTCGAAGGCCAGATAGCCTGGGGCAAATCTCCGCCTGGGTCACTTGGGGAGTCCAGCAACACAAACAGCCAGGGGCAACTCCCTACATTCTAAGAGAATGGGCATAGTCGAAAAGAGTACTACACAAAGTCAAAGACCCACTAGATTGACATACTTAGGCAAAAAATCAGGGCTTCCCGGCGAACCAAAAGGGTTCGGGAAAAATGAAGGGATGAAATGAAAAAATCTGTACACCCGGCAAGTCGAAAACCTGAAAAGGCGGCTTGGGCAAAAATGGGTATCCCGGTGGACTGAAAACCCGAAAAGGCGGTCCAGGCAAAAGTTAGGGATCAAAGCGTACGACTATGTTCCGTCATCTCGTCACTTTCCTACCAGAAGAAGATTTGTCAATCGGCAGTCATCAAGCACCGCCACAGGTATCTTCTCCCACAGAAACAGGGGCAATAAAGAGTTGTCTAAGCAATCCAGTTGTTCTATCCTCCAAGGTATCAAAGTAGGTTCAGCTGAAGAACACAACCAGGTATCTTAAATTCCCCAGAGAGTGAGCCAGCAAGCAGTATACTCTCCTCAAGCAAAGCAGTTGTCAACCTTAAGGAAGTTGGGTATCCTCCCACAGATCTCAACCTTCCCCAGCAGCATACAGTCTTAACAAGCATCCCCGGCAGTCTTGGTCTAAATATTGTTCCCCGGCGTTCTATCAACATGCAAAGGAGTCACTTCCCCGGTACAGTCCAAAACTTCCCCAGGAGAGTCCAATCCAATTCCCCAGCAAAGATGGAATTCATATCCCCAAGCAATAAGCTTATCCCCAGTAAATTCTGGAAGCTTATCCCCTCCCAGAGCACGAACGCGTCGCCCGGCTTTATTCAAAGAGTTATTTCCTTAACAGGATATAACTGGGTTATCCTCAGCCAAAAGCCACGGAAAGAGCGTCGTCGACAAAGTCTTTTCGTCCCCAGCGGAGTCTATTAACACTTCCAACATGACAACGGTATCCCCAACGGAGTTCTCATACAACGTTTCAACAAAGTATCTCTCTCCCCACAGAGTATTGTTTCCCAGCATGGTCGCTAGAGTATCTTTTCTCCCCGCAGAATCCTCCATTTGCCAAG
Source organism: Vicia faba (assembly GCA_948472305.1). Lineage (NCBI taxonomy): Eukaryota > Viridiplantae > Streptophyta > Magnoliopsida > Fabales > Fabaceae > Vicia > Vicia faba. Next base: position 1,046,470,758 of record OX451737.1, read on the forward strand.
TTTATTCCCCAACGGAGTCATCTTCTCCTACCGGTTTATTCTTGCAACCATCGTCCCCAGCGGAAATAAGAAGCTCTATTCTTCCACATCAGCCCGGGATTCAACTTCCTGGCACCCGTCAAGGATTTATTTTCCTAGACGGAAACATACATTCATAAACAACACATCTTCATACATTATAGCATGCATATACGCATCATGGACATACAATCTCATTCGTTCTGAGAACATCTCGCATGTCATACATCATGACAATCGCATACAACTAACGTTCTGTCTTTTCAGGACAAAAGTTAATACAAAGATAATTGCTATCAACTGTCGTGATTCCAGATCCGATTCCTGAATCTTGCCAGGGAGTATCTGTTGACGACTACGGTACCAGACTCGATTCCTGTATCTAGACAGGGCACGTCTGAAGAGTTCGAAGATCCGATTCCTGTATCTCTCCAGGGAGTATCTGTTGACGACTACAGTACCAGACTCGATTCCTGTATCTAGACAGGGCACGTCTGAAGAGTTCGAAGATCCGATTCCTGAATCTCGCCAGGGAGTATCTGTTGACGACTACAGTACCAGACTCGATTCCTGTATCTAGACAGGGCACGTCTGAAGAGTTCGAAGATCCGATTCCTGAATCTTGCCAGGGAGTATCTGTTGACGACTACAGTACCAGACTCGATTCCTGTATCTAGACAGGGCACGTCTGAAGAGTTCGAAGATCCGATTCCTAAATCTTGCCAGGGAGTATCTGTTGACGACTACAGTACCAGACTCGATTCCTGTATCTAGACAGGGCACGTCTGAAGAGTTCGAAGATCCGATTCCTGTATCTCGCCAGGGAGTATCTGTTGACGACTACAGTACCAGACTCGATTCCTGTATCTAGACAGGGCACGTCTGAAGAGTTCGAAGATCCGGTTCCTGAATCTTGCCAGGGAGTATCTGTTGACGACTACAGTACCAGACTCGATTCCTGTATCTAGACAGGGCACGTCTGAAGAGTTCGAAGATCCGATTCCTGAATCTTGCCAGGGAGTATCTGTTGACGACTACAGTACCAGACTCGATTCCTGTATCTAGACAGGGCACGTCTGAAGGGTTCGAAGATCCGATTCCTGAATCTTGCCAGGGAGTATCTGTTGACGACTACAGTACCAGACTCGATTCCTGTATCTAGACAGGGCACGTCTGAAGAGTTCGAAGATCCGATTCCTGAATCTTGCCAGGGAGTATCTGTTGACGACTACAGTACCAGACTCGATTCCTGTATCTAGACAGGGCACGTCTGAAGAGTTCGAAGATCCGATTCCTGAATCTTGCCAGGGAGTATCTGTTGACGACTACAGTACCAGACTCGATTCCTGTATCTAGACAGGGCACGTCTGAAGGGTTCGAAGATCCGATTCCTGAATCTTGCCAGGGAGTATCTGTTGACGACTACAGTACCAGACTCGATTCCTGTATCTAGACAGGGCACGTCTGAAGAGTTCGAAGATCCGATTCCTGAATCTCGCCAGGGAGTATCTGTTGACGACTACAGTACCAGACTCGATTCCTGTATCTAGACAGGGCACGTCTGAAGAGTTCGAAGATCCGATACCTGAATCTTGCCAGGGAGTATCTGTTGACGACTACAGTACCAGACTCGATTCCTGTATCTCGCCAGGGCACGTCTGAAGAATTCAAGGATCCAGCTCCTGTAACCAATCAGGGCACATCTATACCAAGCATCTGAAAACCAGCTCCTGCAACGTGTCAGGTACTCATTTTTTTCTTTTGCAGGTATGCAGGTTCTCGCTAAGGAATCTCTTACGCAATCAAACATCCAGATGGCATCTATAAGCCCATTCCCCCATCATTGCTAACATGTGAGCGCAAATTTCTGGGCACTCTAGTGTCCAATCATCTTCTACCCTCGGATTACGAAAGGCACGTCAGCCAATCTACATCCTCAGGTCTAAGAAGATTGAACAGGGGCAACTGTTATACCCCAAAATTTGCCCTCCCATATTCTTCAAGAAATTGCCAAGCCAAGTCACAAAATTCCCCAAGGGTTGTGCAGTGCAACAGTCTCCCATACAGTCAAAACTAGGGTTTGTGGTCTGATCAAGAAAATGAAGTTTTCAAAGGCCCAATCAAGTCTCACATGCCTACAAACATGGTCAAGCATCCTCATATCAAGTTTCAAGGCATTCATCTCAAAATTGCACAGTCAAAACCCTAAATTGCACTACAGTCAACTATAGGGGCAAAATGGTCATTTGGCAGTCAAAAGTTCAAATTTTTGGTCAACATATCATTTTGAAGCCACAAACATCATTTGATCAATGCTTGATCATGATTCTCAAAATTTGGCTCAGAAATCATCAAAGATGCAAAAGTTTCCTTGTTTGGACAGCTGAAAAAGTCAACTGAAATTGACCAGGGCATAACTCTCACATGGATTATCAGGAAAATTCCATCCAAAGCTCATTTTGAAGAGAAAGACATTTCCAACAACTCATCTTCATACTTCAAGTCCAAGAAATGCTCTCACAAAAAGTTATCAATTTCAACATTATAGGTCATTTTCAAAAGTCAACAAAAAGGGACTTTAAGTCAAAGACCATAACTTGAGATTGGTAAATCAAAATGACATGGGACCAAAGGCATTGGTTAAAGGACTCAAAGACCTTTCCAAAATGTCCAAGAACATGTGAAAAGCTTAAAAATTGAGCAAGTTATGCCTTGTAGAAGTTGGGAAATTTTTGTGAAATGGCAAAAGTCAACTATCCTTGAAACTCCAATTTTTGACAAAAGGGCCCACTTTCTTCCACTTGGTTCATCCTTGTCATGCCACACACGTGTCCCATGATTAATTTCAAGACCAAATATTGATTTTTTTATTTTATTTAATTTTTGATAATTTAATTCATTTTAAATCTTTGAAAATTCAAATAAAATTTAAAAACCAATGGAATAGTGTCATGTGAACTTGGACAATTTCTATGTATCATGGGCCAACTCAAAAAACTCAGGCTAGGGTTAAGTTTCACACTAGGTCTAGGTCTTGGCTAAAAAGAAGGAAAAATGGTCAATGGTAAAAACCCTAAGACTTGTTCATTCATGAGCTTAAATCTAGGTCAGTTAGCAAGCCAATTCCCTTCCATTATAATCACTAAGTCAAACCCTAAGCCTAAGACATCATAAGCTGCGCCCAAACAAGCTTTGGCAAATTGAAATTTTTCCTTAAAACTCAAACACTGAAAACCAGTTTAGAGGTCGATCCAAGCTTCAATTTTTGTTCCATAAGCATCCTTAAGCATCCCTGAAGGTGTTCCAATTGATATCAATCACAAAAGCTCAAAGAATTAGGGTACAGAACTCAAGAAATTCCATGGAAAATTCAAAATCGTATTCTACATTTTACGCATTTTTATGACATTTCATTGATTGATTCGTGTTCCTCATGACATTCTAAAGCTAACCATAACAATTAATTTCGTTTTTGAGCAATACATGTGATTTGGCCATGAACGATATTTAGGGTTACAGGGTTCTGAAATTGGGGATCTTGCATAGAGGAAAAATTAGGGCTCAGGAGTACCATGGTTGGATTCAGTACCTCAAAACGAAGGAAGATTGACCCTCGCGCCTAATTTCTGATCACCATAGCGCTATTCGCTATTTCTTGGAAGGCTGCCTAATGCTACGCTTCAAAACCGTTGCCTTCGTTCTTTGTGTTTCAGGAAAATGGAAGAGATGATGGCGTGGCACAAGCGGATTGGGGGAATTTGAAAATGCGCGCGTGGAATCATTAACGTTTTGTTTATTCTTTTTATTATTTATTAACCATATTATATTAATTGAAATTGAGTGGTTCAGCTGGCAGGTGGTTTCCTTTGCATTGTCTAAGACCTGGGTTCGAATCCCAGGTCTGTGTAATTTCTCACATTATTTTTCAATACATCATTCCATGCAGCGCTCATAGTGATGTACACCATATTCCACCCTCATCCAAGCGTACACATGCCTAATGGATGTAGATCAAGGGCTGAGATTGAAGATCCACTATACGCCTAGGTCAACGCGTTGGTACACCAATTGGAGAAGTCAACGAATCAAGTCTTGTTGGGCCAGAATTTCCAGGCCTGAACCTCCAATTCTGGGGCTACACCCCACCCTGGTTTGTCCATTTGATTTATTTTTCTTATATCTTTTAATTATTTTATTTGTTTTGTTGTTTTAATTCAATAATTATTTTTTACAAAAATACAAAAACATCACAAAAATCAGAAAAGTCAAAAAATTTAATAATTATTTTATTTTAAATATTGTTTTTTTTTGTATAAATAATAACATGTAAATATTTAGTTTTAATTAGGTTTCCAACTTTAATTCATTTTAATAAAAATCAAAACATAGAATTAGGTTAATTAACAACGTTCATTCCTCTTAAATTTATTCTTTTTTATCATAATATAATTATTAATTTATTCTATTTTATAATTAAATGTATATAAACAACTTAGATTTAAATTAGGTTAAAAATTAAATCTTTTTCTTAATAACTTAAAAAACGTTAGAATTAGGATTTACAACCAATTTTTTATTTTAATTAATTCTTTTTTCTTTTTTCTTTTAAATCTTAAAAAATACAAAAATACAAAAAATATTCCTTTTTCTTTAATTTTAATTCTTCATTAGTTCTAATTAATTAATTCATTAACTTTAAATACTTTTGCAAAAGGGTCCAACGCCCTAGTTTTGTTTTTTTTTAATTTCTTTATTTCGCACATTTATTTTATATCGTTTAAATAATTATGTATATGCCCCAAAGCCTTGTAAATTTATTTCTCGCACTTTTATTTTATTGCTTCTTTACTTTCAGTCAAATCGGGTTCGGTTTATTTTGGCGATGTGGACCCGCGCCATTTGTAATAGTTTAGATTTATTTTCTCGCAAATTTTATAACTGTTAAATGCATGCAAGAATGAATGGCCCTAACTAAAATCGAGCGTAGATCACAACAAACATGACAAGACAAAATAATTGAAACATGACACCCGGACCGCACACACCACCCCTAGGGTACGCCTCACTGTTGCCTTTCGAAAGGTGGTCGTCGAGTAGAGGACGTCTTAGTAAGTCCTCATGATCCGGGAACCTGGCATGAGGGTAGCTTCTAAGGTGTCTTCCCATTGCTCTGGTGATCACCACGTCCCTAAAACTCGAATTGACCCGAACACCTCCAACGGTGGTGCTACCTACCTCTCAATGGTGGGACGGCACTACTTTAAAGGACATTTACACAGACGAATTCCTTAGGGTAGGTAGGTTCTCGTAGATACTTGCTCTCTTCAAAACAAATCAAACTCTTTTCACACCAACACTTTTCAAAAAGCTTTCAAAACAAACTTTTCAAACACTCTGACGTACGAGTCAATCTGAAATTTTTCAAAGAAACTTTTTAAAACCCACAATTGAAAAGCAAGCAACCATTTTTGAAAACACATTGAGCAAGTATCTAAGAGCCCATGGATAACCATGGATAGAAAGGGTGCTAACACCTTCCCTTTCTATAATCTACCTCCCGAACCGAGAGCAATCTCTTTTAAGGAATTTTTCTGTGCTTTTGTCCTTTCCATTTGGAGAAAATAAAAGACGGTGGCGACTCTTGCTTCCGCGACATTTCGCGAACCAGCTTTAAAACAGTCAGTTCCAGATCCACCGATCACACTTGCTTTCCATATATTGCTAGTAAATAAGTGTGTATGGCAAGATAAAAACAACAAAATAGGCCACCCTAATCAAAGACTAAATGCATGCAAATCAAACACATTATTCACACATGCACCTCTAGGGTAATCTCACTTGTTGCCTATCGGAAAATAGTCATGTCCCTCGAGCATGGGCGTTTTGGTAAAGACCCTCGATAAAAGATCGTAGTCCCTTGATGACCCTCGATGTTGCCTTTGATAAACAATCTAGTCCCTAAAACGACATTGCTAAAACGTCCCATATGTTTCCTTCTATGACTATACAAACGTTCCAATGTCCGTCCCTTTACATCCAACGATGGGGCTTCTTATCAAATCAATGGTAAGATAGCAACATCTAAAGGAGGAGGAAAAGCACATTTAAGACCTTTCGAGTAGGTAGGTTCGCTCTCAGTTACTCGCTTCCTCACGACAAAAACATTTTATACACCCACACTCTCACCTTTGAACTATTTTCGAAACAAACACTTTGTAGGCGTTCTTATAGAAACAAGAACCATTACGAAGTTCCATTTTAAAAATACTTTCAAAAACATATCTCACAAACACACTTTTGAACTATTTTCGAAACAAACACTTTTTAGGAGTTCTCATAGAAACGAGAACCATTATGAAGTTCCATTTTCAAAATACTTTAAAAAATCACCACCACAAGCACACATTCAAACAAAAGCAAGTGATCTAGCAAGTAACTAAGATCCCATGGAAAAGCATGGATTAAAAGGGTGCTAATACCTTCCCTTTTCATAATCTACCCCCCGAACTCAAAAACATCTCAAAAGGTCTTTCCTGTGCTTTTTCACCTTTCCTTTTGGATAAAAGAAAAGTCGGTGGCGACTCTTGCTAATCGCAACATTTGCAAACACAAACGCAAAACCTTCAAGTCAGTTCCCCCACCGTATCACAACTTATATTATCACAATGAAGCATAGTAGCAGAATATTGTGTAATACCCATATCATTTAACAACCATCGTAACCAAAGTTACTCGGCCGTAGCATCAGCAAGAGCGCGATATTCAGATTTTGTGCTTGGTCGGGAAACAATTGTTTGCTTTTGCTACGCCAGGAAAGAAGAGAATTTCCTAAGAAGAAATAATACCCTGTTGTTGAGCGACGATCAGTAGGGTCACCTGCCCAATCTGCATCAGAGTATCCAGATAGGACCAAGGATGAATTAGCAGAGAAGCGTAAACCATGAAAAATTGTACCTTTAACATAGAGAATGATACGTAGAACTGTAGAGAAATGAGATGATCGAGGGGCAGCCATAAATTGACTGACTTTATGAATAACATATGCAATATCAGTGCGAGTGACAGTTAGGTAAACAAGACTACCAACAAGTTGTCGATACAAGGTGGCATCTTCAATAGGTGTGCCGTCAAGTGGTGTGAGTTTGGAGTTGACTTCCAATGGTGTCAATTCAGTCTTGCAGTCTGTGACGCCTGCTCGAGAAAGCAGGTTAGAAGCATACTTGGCCTGGGAAAGATAATAGCCTTCCGAGTCTTAGGAAACTTCAAGCCCCAAAAAATAACTAAGGGAACCAAGGTCTTTCATTTCTAAATGTTGACTGAGATATTGTTGTAAAGCTGAGATGCCAGTCTTGTCATCTCCGGTTATGATCATATCATCTACATAAAGAAGAAGAATTATAATACCACTATCACTTCGTTGAGTGAATAGAGCAGAATCATGTGGACTAGAGAGAAAACCAAACTGTGTTAGAGTAGAACTGAACTTGGCAAACCAGGCTCTAGGAGCTTGTTTAACCCATATAAGGCTTTCTGAAGTTTACAGACCTTATGAGGATAATGATATCCTGGAGGAGGGTGCATATATACTTCCTCTATCAATTCACCATGAAGGAAGGCATTTTTGACATCCATCTGAAAAAGCTTCCATTTACGAACTGCAGCAATGGCCAGGAGGCTACGAACAGATGTTATTCGAGTTACCGGAAAAAATGTCTCTTCATAGTCTATACCATACTCTTGAGTGTAACCTTTGGCTACTAGGCGAGCTTTATAACGTTCTACAGTTCCATCAGAGCGAGTTTTAATTTTGTAGATCCATTTGCATCCAATAGGAATCTTTTCCGCAGGAAGATCAACTAATTCCCAAGTATTTGTCTTTTCTAAAGCTTGAATTTCTTCAGCCATAGCTTGCTGCCAAATGGGGTTAGTACTTGCCTCTAGATAATAACAAGGCTCATGAATAGTTTTAATAGCAGGGTAGCAATGGTAATCATTAAGATGAGTAGGTGGATTACTTACTCGGGTGGAATGGCGAGATGCAGGTACAATATCAACATCTGAAACAAGGTTCAGTAGGAGCAGGTGAGGGCGGACGAGTATTGAGCTCAACATCTGGAACAAGTTCATTAGGAGCAGGTGAGGGAAGAGGAGTATTGAGTTTATTAGAGTTATTTGCATTAGAACTTGGAAACAACTCAACTGAGGGATCAGTGAAATAAAATGAGTCGGTGTCAAGAGAATGATGAAATGTAGAAAGAGAGGAGAACATGGTGTTTTCCCAAAAGGTAACATGACGTGAGATGCGTAATCTGTTAGAGATTGGATCCCAACAGCGATATCCTTTGTGTTCTGTGCCATAGCCAAGAAAGCAACACAAGCGAGCACATGGTTATAATTTTGTGTGCTCATGAGGCTGCAAGAGAACAAAACAAGCACATCCAAAAGGTTTAAGAATGGAATATTCAGGAGACTTACCAAATAGTTTTTCAAAAGGAGATAAGTTTTGAAGATTTATGGTGGGAAGTCGATTAATTATATAGACAACATTAAGAGTTGCTTCCCCCAAAACTTCTCTGAACACAAGGCTGAGAGGAGAAGAGCACGAACTGAGTCAAGGATGTGACGGTGTTTTCGTTAAGCCCGACCATTTTATTGGGAGGTGTGAGGGCATGAACGTTGAACCACGGTGCCTTGCTGATTGAGAAACTGAAGCAAGGAAGATTCACGGTATTCCATCGCATTGTCTGTGCGAAGAATCTTAGTAGCACAAGAAAATTGTGTTTTAACCATACGAGCAAAGGAAATATAAATTTGAGGTAATTCAGAGAGATTTTTCAAAAAATATATCCATGTAAAATGAGAAAAATCGTCAATAAACAATACAAAATAACGATGACCATTTATTGAAGAAACAGGAGAAGGCCCCCAAATATCAGAATGAACAAATCAAAAGGACTATCTGAACTAGAAAAACTACGATTGAATGATAATGCAGGCTGTTTGGCAAGTTTACAATGTAAACAATAAAAAGGCTCAACCTTTGTGGATCCTAATAACCCACGAGATATTAGAGGTTGAATTTTGCTTGCTGAGGCGTGACCAAGACGAAGATGCCATTGATGAATTGGAGAATTTATAGTAGTAGCAGAAATATGATCTTTAGGAAGGTGAAGAGATCGTAGCTCAAATAGCCGACCCACCCTGCGACCCGTCCCAATGATCTGCTTCGTTTGCGGATCCTGTACCTGAACACCAGAGGGAGAAAAATAAACATTCAGTCATTGTTCACACAATTGACCAATGGAAATAAGATTAAGGTTCAAGTTAGGAATGTAATATGTGTCAGGAAGGGTGAGATTTAAGGTGGATACATGACTGGTATGAGTGATGTTCATTGTATTGCCACTGGCTGTGTGGATTGGTGACAAAGATGAAACAAGTGTCGCAGCAGGTAATGGTTTAATATCAGTGGTCATATGATTACTACATGCAGAATCAAAAAACCAACGAGAATTACCGTGAGTAGCAGACATGGCAGTAGAGTTGTTGGAAGACATAACCTGTTTGATTAAAGCTTCAATATCACTCAAAGTGATGGTCGTCGAACCTTCAGTGGCAGCAGCAGAGATGGAGGAAGATCCAGACGTTGGAACATTCTTGGATTTGGTGAAGCCACGATTTTTTTTGGAGGTCGCGTGGGACAATGTTCAAGAATGTGACCGATACCATGGCAGTACCTACACTCTATAGTAGGACAGTTAGCAAATATATGACCAGTGCGATTGCAATTCTTACATGGATGATGCTTCGATTTTTGATGTGAGAATCGAGTAGTTGCAAGAGCAGCATCCATTTGAGGAGTTTTGTCTAGATTCCGACGCGTTTCTTCAAAAAATGATTTCTTGAATAGCAGTGTCCAATGATGGAAGTGGATTTCAATGCATCAGTGAGGCTCGTACGGCTTCATATTCGGGCCGAAGAGCCATAAGGACTTGAATGAGATGAAGGTGGTATTCACTGATTTTGGCAAGCGATATTTGATGCCAAATTGGTTGGACTTGAGCGAGAAAATCATTCACTGATTGACCAGGTTCTTGCTTGGTATTGTGAAGTGTGGTCCATAACTGATAATAATGTGCAAGGCCAGTGGTTTGATAGCGGTTTTTCAAGAAATCCCAAATTTCTTTTGCAGAATCGTAGTTATGAAACTGAATGTGAATAGACGGTACAGACGTGTTGCGCAGCCACGTGATGATCTGGTGATTTTTACTATCCCAATCTTCAAGGCGGTCCGCAAATTTTGCAGCAGATTCATCTTTGTCTTGAGTTGGCTTGATGACATCTCCGGTGACTATGCGCCAAAGCTTGCGTCCGATCAGAAAACTCTTCATTCCTTGGACCCATAGATTGTAGTTTGGTCCGGTCAAGGTGGTTGTAATGGGTTTAAAAATATAAGTTTTCTCCATAATGCAGAGATGAACAGATGAACAGGATAATGGAGAACTGAAGATGTTGCAGAAAGCAGAGGAAAAAAAATGGGGATCCATGACCTATGCTCTGATACCATATTAGCAGAATAGCAGAAAATGGAATTGGAAAATTCTGTATTCCATATTTCGTGTCTTTACAAGGATACAATTATTGAGATATATACAATTCAGCATTAGCTTATTTAGGTATGTAAATCTCCTATAATAACACTGTAATAATTCTATAATAAAACTGAAATCTCCTATAATTAATCCATATAAAAAATATCCCTATAATTTTTCTTAACATTTACTATACCTAATACAATTTTAATTTAATTAAGCAACTTTTAACAAGATTAATTTATTGTTATTTTAATTCCAAACTGCGTTGCTTCATGGTGCAACTATTAGCGGGAAAGAAATAACTACTCTTCAATCGTAAAAGGTTGCAGGAGCAATGGTTTGAAAAAACTTTGCCTCTAACCATTCAAAATAAAAAAGAAATTTGCCTCTTGTTTCGGTGATGACGTTTCCTTATTTAAAATTTAACTTTTTTTTTAATTGAAATCATAAAATTGTGATTATAATAAAAGAGAATTTTTTTCAATTAACAAAAAATTATGATTAAAAATTATATGCTATATTAATTTCTCTATAAATTAATATTTATATTTAATCATTTTTTACTCACTAGTTAAAGTCTAATTCTTTTTAATATAAAATAACACACATATATATATATATATATATATATATATATATATATATATATATATATATATATATATATATATATATATATATATATATATATATATATATATATATATATATATATATATATATATATATATATATATATATATATATATATATATATATATATATATATATATATATATATATTAAAAATAAATAAATTGAGAATAACACCAATAATATTTACATATTTAAAAAGTAATTAAAAAAATAAACAAAAGAGTCAAAGCACTTGAATCTCTTCGAATCAAAGATGATAGTTTCTCTGTCTATAGTATATTAAAAAAAATAGAAAAATACAAAGAATAATATTTTATTATAATATTCTTAATTATATATTAAAAATAATAAAAATTTAATTAATTAAAAGATAAAATAGAAAAAATATATTAAAATTAAAAATGAAATATTTATTTTACAATATTATTTTATTTTAAATGAATTATTTATTAAGTGACAAATAGAATAATAGTAAGATAGTGAAACATCAAAAAAAACCTTCCCAACTAAGTCACAATTCCTAATCAGAAAATAAATCTTTAACAATTATTGATGATTCGAGCGCAGTTTATCTACCGTTCTAAACCACACAAAAATAAAGGAAGTTATAAAAAGATATTCTTTATGTATTATATTATTTATTACAATTAATTATTTTATATATATTAAAAAATTATAATAAATAAAAGAGAAAATAATATTTATTTATCACAACTAAATATAAAATTATATCGATAATTTAAAATAACAAATATTTTGAAACATATTTTTTTTCTAAATACTGTTATTTATTTTAAACGGAGGGAATATCATTTTCAAGATCATAAGATCATCATAAGGTAGCTTTGTTCACTAATTCCTTAATGGTAAATGTCAAACCTAGCTAAAATGTTACACTTATTGTTGGAATTCAATAACAATTAATATAATATTTTAGTGTAGAATAAAATAATAAATGAGCAGTCTAAGATTAAAGAATCTATCTAAATAGATTCAAGAAGAAAGTTCTCTAAATAGAGATAATACTAATCCTAAAATGCAAAAGTATAATAAAAAGTGATTAATACTTTTTAATTTGTAGATCTTTCTCATATTTTTAATGTATTAAATACTCTTAACATAAGAAGAAGAGATAATAGATTTGTTATATGATATTATAGAGCATGGCCTATATAGAAGATGATGGGTAATTAAAGTTCTTATTATTTTGAAATGAGTAATCTTAACATTTACTTATATTTGCGTTTATATATAATTAATTAATTATTAAATAAAAATATAATTAAAAATATAATTAGGTTTTTTAACTTTATTTGATTACTTAATCGATAAAAATTCTTAATTTCATAAATAATTAATATAATTAATATAAATATATATGTCTAAATAATAATTATTGAAATGTAATAATTAAATAATATTTAAATATAAAAAAAATATTTCGACAATCTTTCACTTGAACAATATATCTTAATAATTATATCATAGATCTTTGGCATTCATCTGAACGGTATTAATTTTTAGATTTTAACTTTACAATTTGGGTAGCCTCATACATTAATAATAGGACTACCATTACTCTCATCAATGATGTATGACGTGATGGAACCCCGACGAGTACTACATCAATGTACTTAGTGACATATATTGATATGGATGAGTAACATCAAAATTTCATGTAATGTTATCTCTAAATCATGCATATTTCTATCTGGTCCAACAAAAATCTTTATTGAGATCAAATCGAAGTTTTCAAATTCCATATTTGCACGAATGAATATACATAAATGGTTATAACGATAATAACCTCGTAAACTTTATTTATGCATATAATTGTTGCGTTAGCAACAAAAGTAAGTTTTACAATTATCTTATATATACCGGTAATTTTAAAGACAATTTAACAGTTTTTTATCTATAAATGAAGAAAGTAAAGTTGGAGATTTCAGTGTAAATAATAAAAATGTTTATCGGGGGTAGATTTCACATTACTTATATATCATACACATCCATATGTCAGTAATATACTCATCTACTCAACTTATAATACTACCAATGGTTACCCTACTCCAATACTTACATGTATTTCACATGCCCTTAACCTGCTTTGCTCGCCTAACACACCACACCTTCGACTAATGTGCTAACCCTTGATTCACCATGAATTACTTGCATATGGTCATGCCATCTGGCCTTGTTTGCGCCTAGCGCGCCTATTGCTTAGGTCAAGCGAGTTTTGATTTTTCAGGGTTTGGCATTTTCCTGTTTTCTACATGCTGAAGCATGATTTTCCAATTCGTTTCACCTATTTTTGATTAATGCATACAAGAAAAGTCCAACCTAGTGTTATCTCACTTTTCATATATTATTCTAGGGTTTTTGTAAAAATTGCTTATGAAATAAGTCAATAAGTGTCGACGTATTTAACGTAAACCCGACACTTATCAATTTTCCACAACTTACCTTTATTTTGTCCTCAAACAAAATTATCAGATGATTTTAAAAAAATTGTATGTTTCTTTTGACTTGCTAACTGACTTTGGGTCAAGAGTTTTGAAATTGTATTTATGGAATGGTGTTCTTTATCAAATGCAAGTTCATAATCAATATCATGACTATCCATGAACCATATCGTAGTGATGAATAATTTGCTTGATCAAAGTAATATTTTTAGAACATGTCAAAATTAACATTTCATCATTCATCAGAAACATGACCTCACTGAGTATCTCTCAATTGTTAGTGTTTCCCTAAAAAATTTAGACAATACATACACTATAGTAATACTTTGTATGTTTCCACTCTCTTACAAATCATATTTTCCCGTTTTTTCTTTTTGTATGTTTGACTTTTAATTTTTAACTTTTGTTTTTTTCAAAATATTTTTTTCTCTTTCCATGCACAAGTACTATTTGAGTTTTTCTTTGAAAATTTCCCCTTTTTCATTTTCTCGCAAACTTTTGTTTTAACAATACCCTTGATTTTCGCTTGCTCTACTATCCTTAAGAAAAGGTAGTGGACATTGTTTTTCTTTTCAAATTTGGCCAAGGGTTGTAAATTTGAAAGAATAAAATAATTTTTCATTGTACGACTCAAAAGGGGCTTGTCAAATTATTCTCACCTTCACAAGGTATACTTTTCAGATCTAGCAGCTTTTTCACGCCATATAAAAAATGTCTTGATCATATTCATGACTTTTAGATATATCAAGTAATTTGCAATACTAATTCAAAGTCTACTTAGTTATTATACATGTTTATTCTCATTATTAAAGTAAAAATAAGGTTGCACACTTCTTATCTAGGTAGGCTTAAAAATTTGTGACTTATGTCAACATATTTTTTCTAGACAGTAGAAAAAGCAAACTTTGAATAAAGTAAATAATTCATTATCATGCTATTTTCACAAATAGTTAGCCATTAATTATAAATTAAGCATTTAAAGTGAACAAAACCGTATTTATGTTATTTGATCTCTGGCCTTTTTTAGTCAACCTATAATTGGTGGTTCCATGCAATTTTTAACATTTTAGAATATTATATGAACCATCTGCAGACAAACTTCTTTTGGGAGTATTTTAAAAAAAAAAATCAATATTTTTTCCCAGAAAAATTGACACTTTATCATGAAGATAGTTTAAAACAAATATGTATAGTTTTAGTTTGGATCATCTTTGTATTCCACCCTCTGCATAAAATATTAAATGTCATCAGGAAACAAAATAATGAGTGCTACAAAGTTGTCCTTGCCCAACCTCATATTCCTCGCGTAGCCCGCCTGTGTGATCAAGTTGCACTACACACACTGGATGGAACTTGGTCAACCTCTGCATCAATGTGTTATAGGCGCACTGTGTGGCGCGCTTAAAGCACCCTTTGTGACACCAACCAAATTTTTTTTGTGTCATTTTGAAATCAAGATCTAATGAATTGATGTAGCACAATAAAATGTGCATGGAGCTTATCCAATTACAAGTCAAATTAATTAAAACATAAAGTCATAAAAAATTCCAACAAAGCAATTTAAACACACATAAAATCAAAGAAGTTTTTAAAACAAGTTCAAAAGAAATGCCATAGTTTTAAAGTTATGAATTTTCATTCATCGGAGTCATATTCTTCAAGATACTCTTCATACTCTTCTGGGTCATCCTCTTCTCCCTCTTATTATTCCTTCTCTTCCTCCTCATTTTCTTTGTTCTCTCTTGATTTTCCTTTTCCACTACCACTTGACCCAACATTTCCACTGCTTCCACCCTTTCCAACATGCCCTGGTCCCATTTCTTATGGATATATTGACCTATTATGAGGCCATTGAAGATCAATTTTAAATTGTTGTTGAGACTACATGTGGCCGAATAGGGAATTTTGATTTTGGATTTTGATCTCCAAATTACTCATGGATTCTTGCAATGCAAGCGTATATAATAAGTATCAATTATGTCCCGCTCATAAGTAAAATATGTTTGCATATTTCTATTGATATCTTCTAAACCTGATGATTCATGATGGTTTTAGAGAGGGGGTGAGGTTGGTATTCAGCGGTTGTTGGCCTTATACTATAGTGTCATATAGTTACGACAAACATTTTCATCGTCTATTGAGCTATTTATACGACCATGAAAATAGTAAGGGAAATCGACTTCATGTACCTTGCATAGCCCTGTAATTACTCCTGGAAAAGAAAAAGAGGTTTTGATATTGAAAGCATAATTTCCCATATCTTCTTAGAGATTATTCTGGCCACATCTATTTCTTGTTAAGTTAGAATAAACAAGATGAGTTGTTCCAGTTGAAGGTTTGCGGAAGAGGTGTGTAGCTTAGGAATGACATTGTGCAAGAGGAAAATCAACCACAATTTGGCTTCTGTGGTGAAGTTAGATTTATTGGACAGAATAGTTTTACCTAACCAACCTATTTTATAGATTTTATTCTCAATACAGATGTTAAAGGCTATTCTATCATAGTTCTCGTCATTTCTATGAACCTCCCACAAAAAATATTCATTGCTTCTTGAGGTAATTCACATGCATATTCAATATAATCATGTATATTGTCTCGATCATATGGAATTGCCCTTCTTCTTACCCACGAGTTTCTTACAAGCATTGTGTTTTCTCTTGCAGGTTTGGCATTAGTGTATAACTCCCTTATGATATTGACATTTATTTTGTCTAGAGGATTTGCTAAAATTTGTCATCGTCTACTATTTATTTCTTGCATGAACTTGGAAAATTATCATGGGTAGTCCAGTTGGATTCTTCTTTCAACCATAAGTTGTCTACTCATAAGTTCTTCAGAAGCTTCTTTGTGATCCAGACTCTTGAATAGATTTCTATCATAGGGTACTCTGTACAATTCTATCTCAGATTGTCTTTTCCGTCCAATAACGGATTTCTATTGATCCATCTTCACAAAATCAAATGAACAACATATATTTTTCTATTTTGTTTAGTTCAATGATAAACATGTGAATGGAAATTTTTTAATTCTGTTAATACATTGTCCTGTATTGTTGTACTTTATAGGAGAGGCTCAAAGCTCTCCTAATACAACAAGCTTTTTCAAACCAGAACTTTCGTTGATTGTTGAGTATAAGAGTGGTACAAGAATACATACATGTGATGTTTTGATGTTAGCATAAGATTTATCAACATGCATTAGGGATATCTATACTAGTGACATAAATGGTATGATCATCTAAAATTACCTATGTTCAAGGATATGAATAAGTAAAGAATGAAAAGTTAGCATACATTGGTTAAGCCTTTGAATTGAAGATGAAGAGAATATGAACTTGGTATTTAATTGCTCTTAAAATGAGAGTGTAAGTTATTTTTGAAAATATGAAGAAAAAATATGACTTTCTTTTGAACTAAGACTTTTTACCATGAAAACAATGCAGGTATATAGCTTTTAGGGATTATGTTGTGTAAGAATCAATACCCCTTTAGTATTGTTCAATATTCGCGTTATCTTTAGGAAAACTTTAACCTCGCTAGTCGAGATATGTCTAATCCCCTATGTGCACTAGTCGCGGAATGGTCTAACCATATGGCGCTTAGAGAGCCAATCTTTTGGTTGGCTTTGGCTTTGATTTATATGAAAGTGGTTTAAGAGGAAACGATTAAACTAATGACTTGCTAGTTCCATGATTTTATGATTGGTATAAATTTTACTAAAACATGGTTCATAGCTGATGTTGAGCAAGATGTCACAACATATTGACCAACTGTCATAAAAGGTTCTGCTGTCATGAATATCAGAAATATGTTGAGCTAAATGTCTTGACATGTGGGTCAGACATCAGTTTGCAGAGATGTCACACAAGATGGTGTGACATGTTATACTAGAAGTTAAGGTTTTATATCTTGAAAGATTTGTTTTATTTTTAAGAGATTATCTGCCATTCTTAAACGCACAGCTTGTCGCATATCAATGAGTATTTATTGGTCATCTGTTCTTGACCATATTTGTGCATTGTTTCATAAATAGGATCTTGGAGACTTTTTGAGAAACTTTCTATTTTAGATCCTTTAATCTGTGCAGAAAATTATGGAATTTCTTTACAGCTGATGTTTTGGATATGTGTTTTATTTAAATGAAGATCCAAAACCCATGAATATCATAAAGCTATTTAAAGGAAGTTTCTAAACCTAATTTGGTAGCTAAGCCATGTATTGAAAGAAGAATTTTAGGGTTTAGTTTGTTCTTTGTTATTTGTGATCCACTCTATAGTAGAGTTGGACTGTGTTTATTGTGAGTCATTCTATTATCACTTTGATGTTATAATTGGACTTTGTTTGTATTTTTACTTGATTTTATATCAAGTTATTGTTCTCACTCTTGAATCTTTTAAGCATATAGTTGATTATTTTTCTTAGTTAAGTTGTTAAGCAAAACTAAGTATTGTGAGGGAGGATCGTGGTCTGTCTTTAAAGGCGATATTGTGTGGTTTTGAAATGGTGTCATGACTGAGAATTAACATGAGTAAGAGCAAATTATATGGCATTAGAATGGATCAATATTTTCTTGTGGCAGTTGCTCAATTTCTGTCTTGTAAGAATGACTGAATTCCGTTCAAATTCTTAGAATCACTTTTGGTGGAATCAATGGAGGGTGGAATTTTGGAAACTTATTATTAAAGGAATGAAGGAGAAAGTATTAACTTGGAAAGGCATAATTTTATCAATGGATGGGAGAGTATCATTGATTAATTCAGTACTCTCTAATCTACTGGTTTACTACTTCTCTTTTTTCAATGTCATGGCTAAAATCATTCATGATATCACTTGTATACAAAGAAATTTTCTCTGGCAAGGTTCAGTGGAAAAAAATGGAATAGTTTGGCAAAATTGGAAATATATTTGCAGGTCTAAAGATGAAGGTGGACTAGGAATCAAAGATGTGTCTTGCTTCAACAAAGGGTTGCTAAGAAAATGGCTATGGAGAATAGATACAGATCACAATTCTATTTGGATGAAGCTATTGCAACAGAGACCTTATGATAATAAAAGGGAATGAAGCTAAACCTGGGTTTACTCAATGGGCTACTTGGCGCATTGGAGACGGGGTTGTGATGTGTAACGCCCGTAATTTAATTAATCATTTAATTAAATTATTTTTGGAATATTTGAGAAGATGTGTTATGATTAATTAGATTTATTTTTTTAAGTGGAGAAATAATATTAGAAGTATAACATTATTTGGTGTGGGCTTATTCAAAGGAATAGAAGTAATAAGGGGGTGTATTAGTTTGGAGCCCAATAAGGAATAAAGAATAATAGGTTATTTTATTGTTGTTAGAAAGAGTAGAAAAGAAAGAAGCAGTAGAAGAATAAGGATTGAGAAGAAGAACGTGAAGTTGCTGGAAAAAGTGGAAAAAAACGGCAGAACGAGGATTCGACCGGAAGTTATAGAGCGACCTTCAATCCAAGGTATGGGTGGGGTTCTGACTTTATAATTGGGTTCATGATGATTGGTATGTGGGGTTAGAGGTGATTGATGTCTTGTTCATGAATAGAATGTATATGATGTTGTATGATGAAGATTTGATGAATTTTTAGATGAATAATGATGTCTCGATGTTGTTTAATTGATATAGAATCATAGGATAATTGTAGGTGATGATTTATCATGATTATATTAAGTTAGTAGGGTTAAAAACATGAATCCCGTAGTGAGATACAGGGAAGAAAATCGCAGAATTATGCAGGAAGGATCAGGATGTGTCGACCTCTGACTTGATGCGTCAATACATGAGGGCCTAGAGACTTAGTATGAGTCGACACGAAGAGGCTTACGTCGATACATGAAGGTTGAAAGACTCAGGATGAGTCGATCTGTGGGATGCATGTGTCGATACATGTTGTGTGCAAGACTCTGGATGAGTCGATCCATGAGATTATGCGTCGACTCATGTTGTGCAGTTAGAGCAGTACGCGTCGATCCAAGGGGTTTTGCGTCGACCCATAATGCCTGATTTTTGGCAGATTCAGTTTTAAAGTGTTGTAACTTGAGTTTTAGGATGTCGTTTGAGATGCCGCTCGAAGTGTTGAATAACTAACGCGATGAACATTATTCTAGAGGATTAAAATGAATAATAGGAAGTGTAATCCTAGTAGACAATTTAGGATTTAGAGTTAATTCCCGTGTTGACCCTTGCGCTGGTTTTGTACAGAATGATGAAGATGAGATGCTTAGAGGCTGATGTTTGAATTATAACAGTAGGATTAGTGACAATAATGATTTAAGAATTACAAAATAACAATAGGAACTACTGTAGTATTAATGTACAACTGAGTTGTTGATGAGAAGTTACTAATAATGTTGTATTGATGATTTATAATAAATAAATGATGTTTGATGAATTATTATGATGATATGAGATGTTGATGAAGAGACATTGAGATGCTTTTGAGATGTTGTTAATTTGAGATGTTGTTAATTTGAGATGTTGTTAATTTGAGATGTTGTTAATTTGAGATGTTGTTAATTTGAGATGTTGTTAATTTGGGTGTTGTTATTACATTCATGATTGTGTCGCATACATTGCATTTTGAGATGGAGCTTATGCTCGTTGAGATGGCCTGTATTGGCGGATTTTGAGATGAAGGCTTATGCCTTGTTGATGCCTCTATTAATTGGCAAATTTTTGAGATGGGAGTTCTGCTCCAATGGTACCACATGCATTTGCATAGTATTGAGTCGTATTATATGATTGCATGAAGAAGTGTGTAATGATGTTGTGAATGTGTATTATTGTTGTGATTATTGTTGATTACGAGATGGGAAGTGGTGATGTGTATTGATATAATTTAATATATTAATTATCATGCGCTTTATTATATTGTTAGATATCTCACCCCTTATGTTTGAATGTTGCCCTTATGTTGGTAACGTGCAGGTAATCGAGAGTGAAGGTTGTATACCTTTAGTAGTTCGAGTTAGTGTCATTTCTCTGATATGTAACACTCGGGGGGATGAACGCTTGATGTTTTGATTGTTGATTATTATTAAATTGTGTTGTTTCGAAGTTGTTGTACTAATGATAAAATTGTTATTGAGAATTCCGCTGCGTAGTTGTTGAATTATTTAATTAAAGATGTTATGATGATGGTTCATCCGATGTTTTGAAAGTGTTATATATCCACGATGAATGCAATGAATTTTGATAGAGGAATTTGTGACGTCCCGATTCATTTGCATGATTGAATTTTATAACTCTGATTTATTTATATAATTTGTCGGGGTAGAATTGGGGTGTTACAAAGTTGGTATCAGAGCAAAAGGTTGGTCCGACCTTGTTGTCCAGTCGTAGTTTTCTAACAACCGAGTGTTGTTAATTTGAGTTCTAATCGTTGTTTATGTTGTAGTGAGAAGTTGAGATGGCTGGAAGGAATGATACTGCACTTGCTGCTGCTTTAGAAGCAATGGCTCATGCGATGGAGAATCAGCCGAATGCTGGCGGGAATGCTGGATCTCGTAGCTTGGCGACTTTCCAGAGAGAGAATCCATCTATGTTCAAGGGAAAGTATGATCCTGACGTAGCATTGGAGTGGTTGAAAGAGATTGATAGAATCTTCCGTGTGATGGACTGCACTCCAGCGCAGAAGGTTCGTTATGGTACTCATATGCTAGTAGTCGAGGATGATGACTGGTGGCTAAAGACTTGTCAGAAGTTGGAAGTTGCAGGTGAGAATGTCACTTGGGCTGTGTTCCGAAGGGAGTTTCTGAGGAAGTACTTTCCTGAAGAAAAGGGAGGTAGTCTGTTATCTGCTAGACAGTTGAGGAAGTTGATGCAAGAGGAAGCACATATGTTTTCGTTGATGGAGTTGCTATCTGTAGAGACTCAAGCTATAATTCAGGAATTGCAGGTGGTGTGTGAATTTCCTGAAGTTTTCCCTGATGAGATTCCTGATGTACCTCCAGAGAGGGAAGTTGAATTTGCAATTGATCTTGTACCTGATACCAGACCTGTGTCTATGGCACCATACAAGATGTATGCATCTGAATTATTGGAGTTAAAGAAGCAGTTGGAAGAGTTACTTGAGAAGAAGTTCGTAAGACCAAGTGTATCGCCGTGGGGTGCTCTAGTGTTGTTAGTGAAGAAGAAATATGGAAGTATGAGGCTTTGTGTTGATTATAGACAGTTGAACAAGGTAACGATTAAGAACAAGTATCCGCTTCCAAGAATAGATGACTTGATGGATCAATTGGTGGATGCTCGTGTGTTTAGTAAGATCGATTTGAGGCCGGGTTACCATCAGATTAAAGTGAAGGATAAAGATATCCAGAAGACGGCTTTCAAAACGCGTTATGGACATTATGAGTATTCGATGATGCCTTTTGGTGTTACTAATACGCCAGGAGTATTCATGGAATATATGAATCGTATCTTTCATACTTATTTGGATCGGTTTGTAGTGGTGTTCATTGATGATATTTTGATTTACTCTAAGTCAGAAGAAGAGCATGCAGAACACTTGAGGGTAGTATTGAAGATTTTGAAAGAGAAGAAGTTGTATGCAAAGCTGTCCAAGTGTGAATTCTGGCTGAAAGAGGTTAGTTTTCTTGGTCATGTGATTTCAGGTAGTGGCATTGTTGTAGATCCATCGAAGGTTGATGCTGTGTTGCAATGGGAAACTCCAAAGTCAGCTACTAAGATTAGAAGCTTTTTGGGATTAGCTGGTTACTATAGAAGGTTTATCGAAGGATTTTCTAAGTTGTCCCTTCCGTTGACTAAGTTGACTTGTAAAGGTAGAGCATTTGTGTGGGATGTTCAGTTCCAAGAAATTTTTACGGAATTGAAGAAGAGGTTGACGTCGGCTCCGATTTTGGCGTTGCCTAATCCAGGAGAGCCTTTTGTAGTGTATTATGATGCTTCTGAGATGGGTTTAGGAGGTGTGCTTATGCAGAATGGTAAGGTAGTTGCTTATGCGTCAAGACAGTTGAGGACTCATGAGAAGAACTATCCTACGCATGATTTAGAGCTTGTTGTTGTTGTCTTCGTGTTAAAGATTTGGAGGCACTATCTTTATGGTTCTAGATTTGAAGTGTTTAGTGACCATAAGAGCTTAAAGTATTTATTTGATCAGAAGGAGTTGAATATGAGGCAACAAAGATGGTTGGAATTGTTAAAGGATTATGAATTTCGGTTTGAATTACCATCCAGGAAAAGCAAATGTGGTAGCTGATGCGTTGAGTCGAAAGACTTTACATATGTCAGCAATGATGATTAAAGAGTTGGAATTAATTAAGCAGTTCAGAGATATGAGCTTAGTTTGCGAGGTTACTCCACAAAGTGTTATGTTGGGTATGTTGAAGATTAATAATGAATTTCTAGACAGTATCAGAGAAGCTCAGAAGTTGGATGTGAAACTGGTAAAAATTTGATGGTTGGGATTGATCAGTTTGAGAATAATGATTTTAAGCTAGATGCGCAAGGTGTGTTGATATTTCGTAATCGGATTTGTATTCTTGATGATGTTGAGATGAAGAAAGTGATACTTGAAGAGAGTCATAAAAGTAGGTTGAGTATTCATCCAGGAGCTACATAGATGTATCAAGATTTGAAAGACTTATTTTGGTGGCCTGGGATGAAGAATGATGTAGCTCGTTTTGTGTATGCATGTTTGACTTGTCAGAAGTCGAAAGTTGAACACCAGAAGCCTGCAGGGTTGATGCAACCGTTAGAAGTTCCAGAATGGAAATGGGATAGCATTTCAATGGACTTTGTGACGGGTTTACCTAATACTTTAAGAGGATATGTTTCGATTTGGGTGATTGTTGATAGGCTTACGAAGTCAGCTCATTTTATTCCTATTAACATCAGCTTTCCAGTGTCGAAGTTGACTGAGATTTACACTAGTGTGATTGTGAAGTTGCATGGTGTTCCTTTGTGCATTGTGTCTGTTGTACCCCAAAATTTGCCCTCCCATATTCTTCAAAGTTTTGACAAGCATCATCTCAATTTGCTCAAGTCTACTCAAGGGTTGCACAGTTCAAACACCCTCCTAAGCCAGTCAAATTAGGGTTTTGGTTCTTGCAAGGAAGTTGAGGTTTTCAAGGGTCCAATCAAGTCCCATATGCCTATATACATTGCCAAGCATCCATATTCCAAGTTTCAAGGCTCACAAGGTCAAGTTGCACAATCAAAAACCATATTTGCTCTACAATCAACTGTAGGGGTAAAATGGTCATTTGGAAGTCAAAAGTCAAAAATTTTGGTCAACATATTATTTTGAAGCCACAGTCATCATTTGATCAAGTCTTGATCATGATTCCACAAGCATGGCTCAAAAATCATCAAGATACAAAAGTTTCCATTTTTGGAAAGTTGAAAAGTCAACTGTAACTTGACCAAGGCATAACTTTTTCATGGTTCATCAGAAAAATCCTATCCAATGCTCATCTTGAAGGGGAGGACATTTCCTACAACTCATCTTCACATTCCAAGTCCAAGAAATGCTCTCACAAAAAGTTATCAATTTCAACATTATAGGTCATTTTTAAAAGTCAACAAAAAGGGACTTTGAGTCAAAGACCATAACTTGAGATTGGTAAATCAAAATGTCATAGGACCAAAGACATTGGTTAGAGGACTTCAAGACCTTTCCAAAATGTCCAAGAACATGTTCATAGCTTCAAAATTGAGCAAGATATGCATTGGAGAAGTTGGGAATTTTTTGTTAAATGGCCAAAGTCAATTATCCTTGAAACTTCATTTTTGACAAAAGGGGCCCACTTTTTCCACTTGATTCAGCTTGGCCATGCTTCCCACGTGTCCCACAATTTATTTCAAGATTTAAAATTAATTTTTCCATTTTTATTTAATTTTATTTGATTTAATTCATTTTAAATCTTTAAAATTCAAATAAAAATCAAAGAAATTAATGGAGGGATATATTTTGTGATGATTAGCTTTGATACACCTTAAAACACATTCCAAATTCGTGCATGGCCTATTATGGGCATAAAAATTCAAAATTTCACAAATATGGCAAATGGTTCAATGTTGGTTATGGAGGAAATCAAGAACATAATTGCATAAGCTTAATGACCATTATTCTTATTGATACACTTTATATTACTATATATACAAGCCTTCCCAACCTCATTCAAAAAAGAGTGTGTGCAGAAACGGCCAAGAGCAAAACCAAAAATTATTCAAAAAGTGAGAGTTCTAAAACATAGTTGCGAGCATCTTCAGATCAAAACAAGCACGTGGTTCTATTCCTTGCCACACCCTGAAGCTAAAGCAACCTTTGCCAAGTCCTGAGGCTCATACCGCGCTGTAAGTTCTTCTCAGGTCCCCTATAATCTCCATATTATTTTCTTCAACGTTTTCCTGTGCAGATTCCAATATGAGGTGCATCATAAGTCTCACATCCCAGCGCAGCCAAGTGTCATTGGAGGCAGATCCAAGGGCCAAAAGCGTAGAACACCATATTCTGGAGTCAGCGTGGACATAGGTGATCAAAAAAGTCAAACGAGTTTGCTTTCAATGGGCCACAATTCTCAATTCAACACCTCCAAATTTCAGCCCACACCCCCCCTTGGTTTTACTTTTTTTTCTTCAGTTTGTTTTGTTTTTCTATTATTTTAATTTCTAACCTTTTTTATTTTTATTATTATTAACAAATTAACTTAATTAACATATTTTCATAAAAAATCAAAAAAATAGAACTAACATCATTATTATTATTATTATATTATTTTGTAAATAAACATTAATTGAAATAGTTTAATTAGGCAATTTTGACTCTTTTTTTAATAATTAAAATAATTTAGAATTAGGTTGACTTAATTTTGTTTCTTTTTATTTTATTTCATAAAAAACATAAAAAACACAAAAATATATTTTCTTTTAATTAATTAGTTTAATTATTTAATTAATTGCATTTAATTGACAAAAAGACAAAAAATCAATTTCTTTTCTAAAAAGGGTCAACACCCTTAAGACGTTCCCGATTATTTTATTCGCGCGCATTTACTTTATTTGATTATTATGTAATTGCCTTCAAGAATGTAATAGTTAAATAGGTTTATCGCTTTATTTAATTTCCGTACTTATTTACTAAAAAACGGGTCTTTGTAATTTTTGGCGATGTATAGACCCGCGCCTTATAATAGCGTAGGATTTATTTTTCCGCAATTTACTTTCTGCACCCCTTAACTGCTAAACTTGCATGAAAGAATGTATGTAAATAAAAACAACCCGTAGCTCACTAATTACAAAGACAAACATAACATGAATACAACACACAATGCACACACCACTTCTAGGGTACGCCTCACTCGTTGCCTTCGAAACGTGGTCATCAAGTATAGAGTGTCTTAGAGGTCGCCCTTTGTCTAAAGATCCAGTTGCCTCGAAACGGTTGCCTCGAATAAAAGGATCTAGGACATTAGGGTTACTTCTAAGACGTCCTACCATTGCTTCGGTGACCACACTGTCCCTATAATCGAATTGACCCGAACACCTCCAACGATGGTGCTACCTACCTCTCAATGGTGGGATAGCACTATCTAAAGGACTCTTACACAGCCTAATTCCTTAGAGTAGGTAGATCTCATGGGTACTTGCTCTTTTCAAACAAACAAAACAACTTTTCGCACTCACACTTTCTAAAAGTTTTCAAACAAATTTTTCATACACTCTTGAGGACTGATACAAGAGTTACTTAGAAATTTTTCAAACGAAACTTTTTCAAAACCCACACACACTTGAAAAGCAAACAAATTTTGAAAACATAAGAGAAAGTACCTAAGAGCCCATGGATAACCATGGATAGAAAGGGTGCTAACACCTTCCCTTTCTATAAATCTACTTCCCGAACCGAGAAACATTCTCGAATAAGGAATTTTGCTGTGCTTTTGTCCTTTCCATGTTGGAGAACATAAAAGACGGTGGCGACTCTTGCTTACCGCGACATTTCGCGAACCAGCTTAAAAAACAGTCAGTTCTATTTCCACCGATCACAGAACTGGCGACTCTGTTGGGGAATCATAAAAGTGAGGTGTACCTTAGGAATAGTTCATCATCATGTTTTCAATTGCTTTCTTTGCTTGATTTACTATTGTGGGCCTGTTTCGGGAGTTTCATAGATCCTAACCCGGATCTGGGGATACCCTTTTTAGGTAGCATAAGCTGTGAGGGACCTGTCCGGCGTAGACCGACACGGGTGAAGCAGTGGCTACGTTGGTGTGGCACCTTGGTCTGTACCGATATCCCTTGTGTTGCAACGAGGAGAATATGGGTCTTCTGAGGAGTCATTAAGCACCAACCGACCTTAGAACCCTAATGTGACCCAACTTGGCCATAGAACAGTAGCAGTATGCTACACCCATTGAGGCTAAACTCTCGCGATGGTTCTGGCTGCAAGAAAAGATTGCGATGCTGGAGTTATGACCGATTGAGGGTAGTCAGTGATATTGAGATCCTCTAGAACCCAATTACTTTTGATAGGACAGGTCTTAACCAACGAAACTGAAAGAGGGTAGTACCTAAACTTCATGCTGGCCTAAACTTTAAGGGCTGTCTTGTGTGACTTGTGTGCTTTCAAACTTGACTACTTGCATGCTTGTTATCTAACACATGAGTTTCTTACAGGGTTTGTTTACAGTCCTTAACCTGGACTCATAACAAGGTTTACTTACATCACTCCACGCATAGCATAACATCATACCATTGCATGCATCCTGCATAAAGACTAATCCATTTCAAGGATCTCAAAGGCTTGTGATGCAGGTCATGATGAATCAAAGTGTCTAGCAAGGGGAAAAGGGGATTTATTTTCCTCTAACCGAGGTTGTCAGGGGCTATGACCCACTGGATATGGTGAGCCTTGACTCTTGAAGAAGGACTCTCAACAACATGAAGTTCCTTCCATCAAGCTACAAAACTCAAATTCTAACAATTTTTTTTTGTTTACCCCGCGAGATCCTTGAAAACATTGCATGCATACATACACATCATTGCATTACAGGTACCCTTGTTACAGGTCACTTAACTTCTTCGCTGTTTATTTCAGAAATGGCTTCCCAACAAGATAACCAGGGTCTTCATGCTCAAGAGGCTCAGTTCAGGGAGATCTTCCTAAGCCTATCCAAGGGGCAGGAAGAGTTGAGGGCACTCCTCATGGGGAATTTGGCCAAGAAAAGTCCCGAAGATGATAAGGACGAACAGCTGAAACGTCTGCAAGCTGAGGTACATACAATGAGAACCCAGATGCTGGGGCAAATGGCTCTCATCCAAGGCTTAGCTCGGGAGCAAGAAGATTTGAGGACCATGATCAGTCAGCTTCATCAAGACAGATACAACATGAAGCAACCAGTCCAAGTCAGGGACCAGGTCATTGATCAGCTTCCAAGAGGACAAGAGTCTGGTATGGTGAAGAATAGACCTCTCCAAATTGCTACCACTTCACAGGTCCAACCACAACCTCGCCCAGAGCAACAGGTTGATCAGAGCAAGCCAGATAAGCCCGGGAGGCAATTCGCCCAGCTTAACATGTCGCTGTCCCAAGCTTTACAACACCTGTTGAAGTTGAATCTGGTGACGTTGATAGGACCTCACCCTAATCCTAAGACTTCTTCACCCAACTATAATCCTGGGGCCAGGTGCGCATACCATTCTAACAGCCCGGGGCATGATACTGACGACTGTTGGAAGTTGAGGTACAAAATCCAAAGCCTGATTGATGAAGGAGCTGTGGAATTCACCCCAGATGGTCAGGTCGAGTTCTTCTACTATCCCTGCGAGATTCACCATTTGAAGTGACAAGTCCTGAGACTAGAAGACTTTTTGTTCATTCGAATGTTCAAGTTGTATTTTTTTTTCTTTGTTTGTTCAAACAATTATCATGTCAAACTCTATTATTTCATTAATGCATTACACGTGTCTGTTTTGAAGTAATTATGTTCTATATATTCAAAATTGCTTTTTTTTTCTTGATGTTCAACGCTCGGTTAACAATTCTAAGCCCCTTGAGGGAGGATGACGAAAACGATACCACGATCTACAGTATGATTTTGAACAGACCCCGCTGATGAGGTACAGGCATTGTTTCAATTCCTAAACACTGGAGTTATAAGGAAGATAATCCCTCGTCAACCCCTTTGAGCCAAAGAAGTAGGATTTTTTCTTTTCGAAAATTAAAACCCTTAATCATAACCTGGGGCAGGGTAGTTCTCTCAGTTTGATCCAGGTGCACAACGAATGGCATCAAAGGAGTCCTTCCAAAACAAAAGATAGTGATGGTTCCGAATAATCATAAAGACAGGCAGTCGTAATCTCTCAACTAAAAGCCCAACAAGTCAAAACCTATGAAGGAGACTTACAAAAACTGGGGCATCCCGCTGACTGTAATCACAAAAAGGAACAGTTCAGGCAAAAAATAGGGATAACAAAATCAAAAAGAAAGAGGTCACACAAACCCTCAACAAAAAGGAAATGACTGCCTGGTCAAAATAAACTATCAATATCCGAACCATCACCGAAATATCACAGCAAAGACTCAAACAAGGTCTAACGCACGATCAACTGAGTTTAGGTTTGAAGAACATCACGAAGAGCGGGTGGGTACAAATAATTTGAGCCTTTATCCTTTGTTTCTTAAACCATGAACCAGGCCATGTTACAACCCTTAAAAGTCCTAGCTGAAGCATGGGTTGGTTCGAAAGCATACTATTACGAAAGGTATCCTGACTCCTTAAGGCTTGCGGTAAAATAACGAGTTGACATCACAGTTTACAAAATTCACTTGTTTTTATAAAAAAAATGCATTTTCAAAAACTTCAAGACAAACATGAGCTTTGCATTTTAATATAACATTGCTTGCATATGACTATTTGTTTGAACAGCATGGAAGTTTGCACGATGAACGTCTAATGAACAAAAGTACCTCCAATCAAGGGGCATGGCATGATCATTGTCCATCATCTGGGGCAGTTAAGTCAAGATTCGGAGAATCTCTCAAAATGCCAAATAACCAGGGGCAAATCTCCATCTGGATCAACTGGGGCAGTGGACATGAATTCCAACGATAAATCTGGTACGATCAAACATCTTCTGGTGGTATGGTAACACTGCACTACCAACAGGGGCACCTCCCTACATCCTGAGAGCACGGACATAGTCGAAAAAATACTGTGCATAATCAAAGACCCGCTAGGTTGACACACCTAGGCAAAAATAAAGGCTTCCTGGAGAACCAAAAGGGTTCGGGCAAAAATAAGGGATGAAAATGAAAAAATCTGTACACCCGGCAAGTCGAAAACCTGAAGGCGGCTTGGGCAAAAATGGGTATCCCATTGGATTGAAAACCCGAAATGGCGGTCCAGGAAAAAGTTAGGGATCAAAGCGTACGACTATGTCCCGTCATCTTGTCACTTGCCTACCAGAAGAAGATTTGTCAAATCGGCAGTCCTCAAGCACCTCTACAGGCACCTTCTCCCACAGAAGTTGGGGCAATAAGAGTTGCCCAAACTGTACAGCTGCTTTCCTCCAGGTACCAAGGTAAGTTCGGCTGAAGAACGACCAGGATACCTTCACTCCCCGTCGAGTAAAGCAAGATTCAACAATTCTCCTCAAGCAGAGTTGGTCTCCAATCAGCCCCGAGAAGGCACAGTATCTCCAGCAAGTCAGCGACGCTCTCCCCAAGCAGAGTTATTTTACTGTCAGCCTTAAGGAAGTTGGGTAACCTCAGAAAATCTCAATATTCCCCAGCGGAGTATACAGATGTTCCTAAACAAGCATCCCCGGCAGTCTTGATCTAAGATTGTTCCCCGACGGAATACCAGACACCCCAGTGGAGCCATTTCCCAGTACAGTCCAAAGTTTCCCCAGGAAAGTTGAATCCATCTCCCCAGTAGACTTTGGAAGCTTATCGCCAGTAGACTCTGGAAGCTTATCCCCAGTAGATTCTGGAAGCTTATCCCCTGCAGAGCACGAACGTCTCTCCCCGACCATATTCAAAGGTTATTCCTCACCAGAGCTTATAACTGGGTTATCCTCAGCTAATTACCACGGAAAGATCGTCCTCGGCGAAGCTCTTCCTACCCCCAGTGGAGTTCATCAAATCTTCCAACATAACTTATCAACGGAATCCCCAGCGGAGTTCCCATCAAATTCTCAGCGAAGTATCTCTTCCCACAGAGTAATTCTCCGCAGAGTAATCTCTCCAACAAGATTATTCCCCA
This sequence comes from Vicia faba, assembly GCA_948472305.1. NCBI lineage: Eukaryota > Viridiplantae > Streptophyta > Magnoliopsida > Fabales > Fabaceae > Vicia > Vicia faba. The sequence continues at coordinate 1,046,501,710 of OX451737.1, forward strand.
ATGGAGTCATCTTCTCCTAACCGGTTTATTCTTGCAACCATCCTCCCCAGCGGAAATGAAGAACTCTATTCTTCAAACATCAGCCCAGGATTCAACTTCCCGACATTCGTCAAGGATTTATTTTCCTAGACGAAAATACATTCATAAACATTACATTATCATACACCGGACGCATGCATATACGCATCATAACACACAATCTCATTTATGCTTGAGAACATCATAACGTCATGACATCATGACATCATGCATCATAATATTGCATACAACTGATGTTTTGCCTTTTTAGGAAAAACGGTCAATAACAAGATGATTACTGTCAACTGTCGCAGTTCCAGATTCGACACCTGTATCTAGCCAGGGCATATCTGTGAGCGACTGATTGTGGATTCGATACCTGTATCTAGCTAGGGCATATCTGCATGAAGAGTTTAGAGATTCGATTCCTGTATCCAGCCAGGGCATATCTGTAGACGATAAATTCCAGATTCGATTCCTGTATCCAGCCAGGGCATATCTACATTAAAGAGATTGAAGAGATAGCCGAGAAATGCTCCAGATATGGATGCTGTTCTTTTGCTTATTCAGATTTATCTCCAGAGATAGCTTGGAAATGCTCCAGATATGGATGCTATTCTTTTGCTTATTCAAAGTTTCAGATATAGCTGGGAAATGCTCCAGATATGGATGTTGTTCTTTTGCTTATTCAGATTTTCTCTTCAGAGATAACTTAGAAATGCTCCAGAGATGGATGTTATTCTTTTGCTTATTCAAGAGTTTCTTTTCAGATATAGCTTGGAAATGCTCCAGAGATGGATGCTATTCTTTTGCTTATTCAGATTTTCTCTTCAGAGATAGCTTAGAAATGCTCCAGAGATGGATGTTATTCTTTTGCTTATTCAAGAGTTTCTTTTCAGATATAACTTGGAAATGCTCCAGAGATGGATGTTGTTCTTTTGCTTATTCAGATTTTCTCTCCAGAGATAGCTTAGAAATGCTCCAGAGATGGATGTTATTCTTTTGCTTATTCAAGAGTTTCTTTTCAGATATAGCTTGGAAATGCTCCAAAGATGGATGTTGTTCTTTGCTTATTCATATTTTCTCTTCAGAGATGGCTTAGAAATGCTCCAGAGATGGATGTTATTCTTTTGCTTATTCAAGAGTTTCTTTTCAGATATAGCTTGGAAATGCTCCAGAGATGGATGCTGTTCTTTGCTTATTCAGATTTTCTCTTCAGAGATGGCTTAGAAATGCTCCAGAGATGGACGTTATTCTTTTGCTTATTCAAGAGTTTCTTTTCAGATATAGCTTGGAAATGCTCCATAGATGGATGCTGTTCTTTTGCTTATTCAGATTTTCTCTTCAGAGATAGCTTAGAAATGCTCCAGAGATGGATGTTATTCTTTTGCTTATTCAAGAGTTTCTTTTCAGATATAGCTTGGAAATGCTCCAGAGATGGATGTTGTTCTTTTGCTTATTCAGATTTTCTCTTCAGAGATGGCTTAGAAATTCTCCAGAGATGGACGTTATTCTTTTGCTTATTCAAGAGTTTCCTTTCAGATATAGCTGGTAAATGCTCCAGATATGGATGCTATTATTTTGCTTATTCAGATTTTCTCTTCAGAGATGGCTTAGAAATGCTCCAGAGATGGACGTTATTCTTTTGCTTATTCAAGAGTTTCCTTTCAGATATAGCTGGGAAATGCTCCAGAGATGGATGTTGTTCTTTTGCTTATTCAGATTTTCTCTTCAGAGATGGCTTAGAAATGCTCCAGAGATGGACGTTATTCTTTTGCTTATTCAAGAGTTTCCTTTCAGATATAGCTGGGAAATGCTCCAGATATGGATGCTATTCTTTTGCTTATTCAGATTTTCTCTTCAGAGATGGCTTAGAAATGCTCCAGAGATGGACGTTATTCTTTTGTATATTCAAGAGTTTCCTTTCAGATATAGCTGGGAAATGCTCCAGATATGGATGCTGTTCTTTTGCTTATTCAGATTTTCTCTTTAGAGATAGCTTAGAAATGCTCCAGAGATGGATGTTATTTTTTTTGCTTATTCAAAAGTTTCTTTTCAGAGATAGCTGGGAAATGCTCCAAATATGGATGCTGTTCTTTTGCTTATTCAGATTTTCTCTTCAGAGATAGCTTAGAAATGCTCCAGAGATGGATGTTATTCTTTTGCTTATTCAAGAGTTTCTTTTCAGATATAGTTTGGAAATGCTCCAGAGATGGATGTTGTTCTTTTTCTTATTCAGGTTTTCTCTTCAGAGATGGCTTAGAAATGCTCCAAAGATGGACGTTATTCTTTTGCTTATTCAAGAGTTTCCTTTCAGATATAGCTGGGAAATGCTCCAGATATGGACGCTATTCTTTTGCTTATTCAGAGTTCTTTTCAGAGATGGCTTAGAGATGCTCCTGACCCGGACGCTATTCTATTGCTTATTCAGATTCAAACTCCTAAAGATAACTTAGAAATGCTCCAACCACGGATGCTATTCTATTGTTTATTCTAGATTTCTCTCCAGAGATAGCCTAGAGATGCTCCAGATCTGGATGCTTCTCTAATGCTTATTCAGACTTCCTGCTAGAAACAGTTCAGTTGTAACCCAGACATGGCGACATTCTGATACTTATTCAGATTTCCTTTGAGATATAGCTTAGAGATGCTCCTGACCCGGACGCTATTCTATTGCTTATTCAGATTCAAGCTTCTAAAGACAACTTAGAGATGCTCCAGCCCGGATGTTATTCTATTGTTTAGTCCAGATTCATTCAAAAGACAGTCCATATACGATCCAGATTCGGATGACATTCTGTCACTCATTCAAACACATACTAGATATGCTCCAGACACGGAGGCCATTCTATTTCTTATTCAAGACGCAACTATCCATTACAGTTCCAAATGGCATCTATAAGCCCATTCCCGACAAGGTTCTATCACAATTCCAGATGGAATCTATAAGCCCATCCTCCTATCCATCATCTCTCCAAATGGCATCTATAAGCCCATTCCCGCCATCACACTGCTGATATTCTACTATGTGAGTGCAAATTTATGGGCACTCTAGTGTTCAATCATCTTCCACCTTCGGATCACGAAAGGCACACAAGCCAATCTACATCCTCAGGTCTAAGAAGATTGAACAGGGGCAACTGTTGTACCCCAAAATTTTCCCTCCCATATTCTTCAAAGTTTTGACAAGCATCATCTCAATTTGCTCAAGTCTACTCAAGGGTTGCACAGTTCAAACACCCTCCTAAGCCAGTCAAATTAGGGTTTTGGTTCTTGCAAGGAAGTTGAGGTTTTCAAGGGTCCAATCAAGTCCCATATTCCTATATACATTTCCAAGCATCCATATGCCAAGTTTCAAGGCTCACAAGGTCAAGTTGCACAGTCAAAAACCATATTTGCTCTACAATCAACTATAGGGGTAAAATGGTCATTTGGCAGTCAAAAGTCAAAATTTTTGGTCAACATATTATTTTGAAGCCACAATCATCATTTGATCAAGTCTTGATCATGATTCCACAAGCATGGCTCAAAAATCATCAAGATACAAAAGTTTCCATTTTTGGACAGCTGAAAAGTCAACTGTAACTTGACCAAGGCATAACTTTTTCATGGTTCATCATAAAAATCCCATCCAATGCTCATCTTGAATGGGAGAACATTTCCTACAACTCATCTTCACATTTCAAGTCCAAGAAATGCTCTCACAAAAAGTTATCAATTTCAACATTATAGGTCATTTTCAAAAGTCAACAAAAAGGGACTTTAAGTCAAAGACCGTAACTTGATATTGGTAAATCAAAATGACATGGGACCAAAGACATTGGTTATAGGACTTCAATACCTTTCCAAAATGTCAAAGAACATGTTCATAGCTTCAAAATTGAGCAAGATATGCATTGGAGAAGTTGGGAAATTTTTGTGAAATGGCCAAAGTCAATTATCCTTGAAACTTCATTTTTGACAAAAGGGCCCCACTTTTTCCACTTGATTCAGCTTGGCCATGTGTGATCGGTGGATCTGGAACTGACTGTTTTAAAGCTGGTTCGCGAAATGTCGCGGAAGCAAGAGTCGCCACCGTCTTTTATTTTCTCCAAATGGAAAGGACAAAAGCACAGAAAAATTCCTTTATAGAGATTGCTCTCGGTTCGGGAGGTAGGTTATAGAAAGGGAAGGTGTTAGCACCCCTTTCTATCCATGGTTATCCATGGGCTCTTAGATACTTGCTCAATGTGTTTTCAAAAATGTTTGCTTGCTTTTCAATTGTGGGTTTTAAAAGTTTCTTTGAAAAATTTCAGTTCGACTCGTACGTCAGAGTGTTTGAAAAATTTGCTTTGAAAGCTTTTGAAAGTGTGTTGGTGTGAAAAGTATTTTGACTTGTTTGAAAGAGAGCAAGTATCCTTGAGAACCTACCTACCCTAAGGAATTCGTCTGTGTAAGTGTCCTTAAAAGTAGTGCCATCCCACCATTGAGAGGTAGGTAGCACCACCGTTGGAGGTATTCGGGTCAATTCGAGTTTTAGGGACATGGTGATCACCAGAGCAATGGGAAGACACCTTAGAAGCTACCCTCATGCCAGGTTCCCGGATCATGAGGACTTACTAAGACATCCTCTACTCGACGATCACCTTTCGGAAGGCAAGGCAACAGTGAGGCGTACCCTAGGGGTGGTGTGTGCGAATTATGTGTTATTTTCATTGATGTTTGTCTTGTCATGTATTGGTGATCTAACGATTCGATTTTATTTTTGGGCATTCATTCTTTCATGTTATTGTTTAACAGTTAAAAGTGCGGGAATTTAAAGTGCGGAAAAGATAAAAGTCCTACGCTATTACAAAGGGCGCGGGTCTACAACGCCAAATTAATCCAGACCCGATTTAAAATAAATTGCAGAAAAGAAATGTCTAATAGCTATTACATGGCTTTGGTACGAGTACATTATATTCACAAAAGAAATAAATGAAACGCGCGAAAAAGAAAATAATCAAATGCGAAGGCGTTGAACCCTTTAAAGGAATTAAAATAATTAAGTTATCTAAAATTAAAATTAAATGAAAAATGGTATTTTTGTGTTTTTTAAGATTTAAAAGAAAAAAGAATTAATTGAAATTAAATTAATTTATGTACATTTTTTAATTTATGAAAATAAATAAATAACATTATTATTCTGAAAAAAAAGGGAAAAATAAAAAAAAAGAAAATAAAAGTCATTAAACCTAAATTCTAGTTTTTTTTGGATTTTTATTAAAAAAGATTAAAATTATACCCTAATTAAACTAAGTAATTTACATACAATTTATTTAGAAAATAATTAAAATATAAAAATTATATTTTTTGGCCTTTCTGAATTTTATGATGTTTTTGCATTTTTTTGTAAAAAATAATTAACTAAATACATAGCAAATAAAAGAAATAAAAAAGAAAAATTAAAGAAAGAAATAAAAGAAATAATAAGGCAAACCAGGGGGGGTGTAGTCCCCAATTCATGAGGTATAGGCCTAGCAAATTAGGCCCATTAGGCTTTGAAGTCCATTGACTTTTTGATCAGGTGTGATGCATTTGACCAAGTGTAGCGTACTCTTCAGACCTAAGCCTTTGATCTGATTCCCTTGGACACATGGCCGTTGATCCTTGGCAGCGTATGGTGGAATATTTCACTGAGCCTACATGGGAATTAATATAGAAAAATGATATGGAAATTGCATGAGACCTGGGGTTCGAACCCAGGTCTAGGATATTGCCAAGAGGGGTGCCTGCCAGCTGAACTGCGTGAATCAATTGATATGTGATAGTAAACAAATAATAAAAACACAAAACCAACGCGTGGTAATTAAAAACGCGCGTAATTCAAACTGGCCTGTCCTCGTGTGACACGACATCATCATCTTCCTCACCCTGTAAAACAAAACACATTGGCCACGGTTTTTCCTGCGTGGCTTAAAGCTAGCTTTCAAAAAATAGCGAATAACGCTATGGTAATCAGAAATTAGGCGCGAGGGTCAATCTTCCTTCGTCTTGAGGTACTGAATCCAACCATGGTACTCTTGAGCCCTAATTTTTCCTCTATGCAAAATCCCCAATTTCAGAAACCTGCAACCCTAGAATTCTCGCATGGCAAGTTCATATATATGGCACAAAAATGAAATCAAACGCAGTGGTTAGCTCAGAAACATCATCATGAATATGAATACCTAAACAAAAATGCAAAAATATGCTTGAATCGTGCTATATGATTTCAGAATTTTTGAGATGCAGTTTGACTTAGGGGGTACCAATTCAGGGTGTTTTGGTTGATGTTAATGATTGAGAAACACTCAGTGGTGCTTCAGGATGCTAATGGAATGAAAGTTGAAGCTTGAAAATCCCCAAACTGGTTTTCAGTTTTAAGCTTTTATGGAAAAATTTCAAATTGCAAAAACTTGTTTGGGCGCAGCTTGTGATGTCCTAGGCTTAGGGTTTGACTTAGTGATTATCATGGAAGGGAATTGGCTTGCTAACTGACCTAGATTCATGCTTATGAAAGAACAAGTCTTAGGGTTTTTACCATTAACCAAGTTTCCTTCTTTTAAGCCAAGACCTAGACCTAGTGTGCAATTTAACCCTAGCCTGAGTTTTTGAGTTGGCCCATGATATATGGAAATTGTTCAAGTTCACATGACACTATTCCATTGGTTTTTGAATTTTATTTGAATTTTCAAAGATTTAAAATGAATTAAATTATCAAAAATTAAATAAAATAGAAAAATCAATATTTGGTCTTGAAATTAATCATGGGACACGTGTGTGGCATGACAAGAATGAATCAAGTGGAAGAAAGTGGGCCCTTTTGTCAAAAATTGGAGTTTCAAGGATAGTTGACTTTTGCCATTTCACAAAAATTTCCCAACTTCTACAAGGCATAACTTGCTCAATTTTTAAGCTTTTCACATGTTCTTGGACATTTTGGAAAGGTCTTTGAGTCCTTTAACCAATGCCTTTGGTCCCATGTCATTTTGGTTTACAAATCTCAAGTTATGGTCTTTGACTTAAAGTCCCTTTTTGTTGACTTTTGAAAATGACCTATAATGTTGAAATTGATAACTTTTTGTGAGAGCATTTCTTGGACTTGAAGTATGAAGATGAGTTGTAGGAAATGTCTTTCTCTTCAAAATGAGCTTTGGATGGAATTTTTCTGATAATCCATGTGAAAGTTATGCCTTGGTCAATTTCAGTTGACTTTTTCAGCTGTCCAAATATAGCAACTTTTGCATCTTGATGATTTTCTGAGCCAAATTTTGAGAATCATGATCAAGCATTGATCAAATGATGTTTGTGGCTTCAAAATGATATGTTGACCAAAAATTTGAACTTTTGACTGCCAAATGACCATTTTGCCCCTACAGTTGACTGTAGTGCAATTTAGGGTTTTGACTGTGCAATCTTGAGCTGAATGCCTTGAAACTTGATATGAGGATGCTTGACCATGTTTGTAAGCATATGAAACTTGATTGGACCTTTGAACACTTCCTTTTCTTGATCAGACTCAAAACCCTAATTTTGACTGTATGGGAGACTGTTGCACTGCACAACCCTTGGGGAATTTTGTAGCTTGGCTTGGCAATTTCTTGAGGAATATGGGAGGGCAAATTTTGGGGTATAACAGTTGCCCCTGTTCAATCTTCTTAGACCTGAGGATGCAGATTGGCTGCCGTGCCTTTCGTAATCCGAGGGTAAAAGATGATTGGACACTAGAGTGCCCGGAAATTTGCGCTCACATGTTAGCAATGATGGGGGAATGGGCTTATAGATGCCATCTGGATGTTGATCGCGTAGGAGCTTCTTTAGCGAGAACCTGCATACCTGCGAAGAAAAAATGAGTACCTGACACGTTGCAGGAGCTGATTTTAGATGCTTGGTATAGATGTGTCCTGCCTGGTTACAAGAGCTGAGTCTGGAGCTTCAAACGGTGGTGAATGAACCAGGGATGGTTACTGTCCTAGCATGAAATGGTAAGAGAACCTTGGGCGACTTTAACTTCAACAACGCTTGTTGAGAAAAATCTGGGGTGTCTTCTACTGGGATAAGAATCAGGGAGATCTTAGGGTCGATCCGACTGAACCAGAGAGGCCTTTGACTGGGTAAGAATCAGGAAAATCTTAGGATCGATTTAACTGAACCGGTCTGGGTCTTGAAATGTCTTCAACTGGATAAGCAATCAGGAAAATCTTGGGACGATTTAACTGAACCAGAGAAGGCCTTTGACTGGATAAGCAATCAGGAAAATCTTGGGACGATTTAACTGAACCGGTCTAGGTCTTGAAATGTCTTCAACTGGATAAGCAATCAGGAAAATCTTGGGACGATTTAACTGAACCAGAGAAGGCCTTTGACTGGATAAGCAATCAGGAAAATCTTGGGACGATTTAACTGAACCGGTCTAGGTCTTGAAATGTCTTCAACTGGATAAGCAATCAGGAAAATCTTGGGACGATTTAACTGAACCAGAGAAGGCCTTTGACTGGATAAGCAATCAGGAAAATCTTGGGACGATTTAACTGAACCGGTCTAGGTCTTGAAATGTCTTCAACTGGATAAGCAATCAGGAAAATCTTGGGACGATTTAACTGAACCAGAGAAGGCCTTTGACTGGATAAGCAATCAGGAAAATCTTGGGACGATTTAACTGAACCGGTCTAGGTCTTGAAATGTCTTCAACTGGATAAGCAATCAGGAAAATCTTGGGACGATTTAACTGAACCAGAGAAGGCCTTTGACTGGATAAGCAATCAGGAAAATCTTGGGACGATTTAACTGAACCGGTCTAGGTCTTGAAATGTCTTCAACTGGATAAGCAATCAGGAAAATCTTGGGACGATTTAACTGAACCAGAGAAGGCCTTTGACTGGATAAGCAATCAGGAAAATCTTGGGACGATTTAACTGAACCGGTCTAGGTCTTGAAATGTCTTCAACTGGATAAGCAATCAGGAAAATCTTGGGACGATTTAACTGAACCAGAGAAGGCCTTTGACTGGATAAGCATCAGGAAAATCTTGGGACGATTTAACTGAACCGGTCTAGGTCTTGAAATGTAGCTTGAGAACTTAACTGGATCTTTCCTGAAAGGTAAAAGTCAGTCATATGCAATGCATGATATGGATCAAGCAATGATGTTCTCAACATAACTGAGATTTGTATGATGCAGTGTGTTATGCATGCTATAATGATGTATGTGATATTTCATGACTTGTATGTTTTTGTCTAGGAAAGTGAATCCTTGACGGGTGCCGGGAAGTCGTATCCTGGGCTGATGTCGAAGAATAGGTTTTGCTTCCGCTGGGGATGATAACTGCAAGGATACCGGTAGGAGAAGATGACTCCGTTGCGGAATAAACTTGGCGAATGGAAGATTCTGCGGGGAGAAAAAAAATACTCTAGCGATCATGCTGGGAAGCAATACTCTGTGGGGATAGAGATGCTTTGCTGAGTGTTGATAGTAGTAATTTGCTGGCGATATCCTTGTTGTACTGAAAGTGTTGATAGACTTCGTTGGGGTGAGAAGACTTCGTCGAGGACGCTCTTTCTGTGGCTTTTGGCTGAGGATAACCCAGTTATATCCTGTTAAGGAAATAACTCTTTAAATCAAGCCGGACGACGCGTTCGTGCTCTGCGAAGGATAAGCTTCCAGAATTTACTGGGGATAAGCTTACTGCTTGGGGAGATATAAATTCCAACTTTCCTGGGGAAACTAATTGGACTCTTCTGGGGAGTTTTGAACTGCGGGGGAAGTGATTCCTTTGAATGTTTGTATGCCACCGGGGAACAATCTTTAGACCAAGGCTGCCGGGGATGCTTGTTAAGAATATATGCTGCTGGAGAATGTTGAGATCTGCGAGAGGATACTCAACTTCCTTAAGGTTGATAACTGCTTTGCTTGAGGAGAGTATACTGCTTGCTGGCTCGCTCTCTGGGGAATTAAGATACCTGGTTGTGTTCTTCAACAGGACCTACCCTGATACCTTGGAGGATAGAACAATCAGACTGCTCAGGCCAACCTTTATTGCCCCTGTTTCTTGTGGGGTGCTGATAGTTATTGGCGGACAAACCTTCTTCTGGTAGACAGATGGCGGGACATAGTCGTACGTTTTAATCCCTAACTTTTGCCTGGACCGCCCTTTCGGGTTTTCAGTCCACCGGGATACCCATCTTTGCCCCAGCCGCCTTTTCAGGTTTTCGACTTGCCGGGTGTACAGATTTTTCATGTCATCCCTTCATTTTGCCCGAACCTTTTTGGTTCGCCGGGAAGCCCTTATTTTTGCCTAGGTGTGTCAACCTAGCGGGTCTTTGATTATGCGTAGTATTTTTCGACTATGTCCACTCTCTCGGAATATAGGGAGTTGCCCCTGTTAGAAGTGTTTGGTCGCCCTGCTACCAGAAGATATTTGATCAGGCAAGATTCGTTGCTGGAGTGCCCCAAGTGACTCAGGCAGAGATTTGCCCCAGGATTTTGGCCTTTTGAGAGATTCTCTGGATCTTGACTTAACTGCCCCAGATGGTAGACCATGATCATGCCGTGCCCCTTGATTGGAGACACTCTTGTTCATTAGACTTTCGTCATGCGAATTTCTATGCTGTTCCAACAAAAAGTCATATGCAAACAAAGTTATGTTAAAAATGCAAAGCTTATGTCTGTCTCGAGGATTTTGAAAATGCGTTCTTTTTCATAAAACAAGTAAATGTTTGTAAAAACATGATGTCAATTCCGTATTTACCGTAGGCCTTAAGGAGTCAGGATACCTTTCGTAACAGTATGCTTTCAAACTAACCCATGCTTCAGCTAAGATTTTTTAAGGGTTGTAACGTGGCCTGGTTCACGATTTAAGAAACAAAGGATAAAGGCTCAAATTGTATTTGTACCCACCCGCTCTTCGTGATGTTCTCCAAACCTAAACTCAGTTGATCATACGTTAGACCTGGTTTGAGTCTTTGCTCTGATTTTCCGGTGATGATTCGGATGTTGATAACTTATTTTGAATAGGCAGTCATTCCTTTTTTGTTAAGGGTTTGTAAGACCTCTTTCTTGTCTGATTTTGGTTATCCCTATTTTTTGCCTGAACTGTTTCTTTTTGGAATTACAGTCAGCGGGATGCCCCAGTTTCATAAGTCCCTTTTTATAGGTTTTGACTTCTTGGGCTTTTCGTTTATGATTTTTTTGATAATGACCGCCTGTCCTTTTGATCGTTCTGAACCATCACTGTCTTTATTTTTCGTAAGGACCTCTTTGGTGCCATTCGTTATGCATTTGGATCAACTGAGAGACTATCCTGCCCCAGGTTATGATAAAGGGTTTTAATTTTTGAAAAGAAAAACTCCTACTTCTTTGGCTCAAAGGGGTTGACGAGGGATTATCTTCCTTATTACTCCAGTGTTTAGGAATTGAAACAATACCTGTACCTCATCAGCGGGGTCTGTTCAAAAGCATACTGTAAAGATTGCGATATCGTTTTCGTCATCCTCCCTCAAGAGGCTTAGAATTATTGATTGAGAGAGTTGACATCAGAACAAATATGAAAATAATTTGCGTATAGTGAATACGAATATATTGATTCAAAATAGACATAAGCGATGCATTAATGAAATAACAATGTTTTAACAATGAGTAAATGTTTGAACAAAAGAAAATTGCAACTTGAACATTCGAATGAACAAAAATTTCTAGTCTCAGGGCTTGTCACTTCAAATGGTGAGCCTTGGAGGGATGGTAGAAAAATTCAGCCTGACCATCTTGTGTGAATTCCAGTGCTCCTTCATCAATCAGGTCCTGGATCTTGTTTTTCAAAGCCCAACACTCGTTTGCATTATGTCCTGGACAGGCAGAGTGATAGGCACACCTTTTATTGGGATCATAAGCAGGATGTGCTGTGTTGGGGTTCTGGGGATGAGCCCTTAATGTGATCAGGTTCAATCTCAACAGGCGTTGTAAAGCTTGAAACAGCGACATATTGAGCTGGGTGAACTGCCTCCTGGGCTTGTCTGTCTGAAGTTGGTGAAGTTGCTGCTGAATTGGTGATACTGGAGCCATATGAGGAGCTTTCTCCTTGCCTCTTTGTCTCAAAGGTGATTGAACGATGATTGGCTTTTTACCCTTAGATGTTTGCCCCAGTTGGTTACCCTGAAGCAGTTTGTTGACGAGAACCCCGAGCTCATCTTGTCTTTGAGCTAAACCTTGAATGGCAGTCATCTGCCCCAGCATCTGGGCTTTCATTGCATCTATCTCAGCTTGCAGGCGTTCCAGCCGTTCGTCCTCAGTACTGTTCCTGACTAAAGTCTCCATGAGAAGTGTCCTTAGCTCCTCCTGCCCCTTGGATAGATTCAGGAGGATTTCCTCGAACCGGGTCCCTTGAGCAAGAAGGTCCTGGTTATCTGGTTGGGAAGCCATTGCTGAAATAAACAGCGGAGATGATAAGTGACTTGCAACAAAGATACCTGTTATGTAAGGATGAGTATGATATGCATGCAATGTTTTCAAGGATCTCGCGGGGTAAACCAGAAAATTTGTTAGCATTGGAATTTAGAGCTTGATTGAAGGACACCCATGTTATTGAGAACTCTTCTTCAAGAGTCAAAGGCTCACCATATCAAGTGGGTCATAGCCCCTGACTTTAGTCATCATGTCTGGTTTTGATTTCCAAACAACCTTGGTTAGGGAACCTTCTTCAGGAGTCATAGCTCACCATATCAAGTGGGTCATAGCCCCTGACAACTTTGTCTATAGGAAAATAAATCCTCTTTGCCCCTTGCTGGGATAGTTGATTCACCATGACCTGCATCACAAGCCCTTGAGATCCTTGAAATGGATTAGTTTTTTTATGCAGGATGTATGCAATGGTATGATGTCATGCTATGCATGGGGTAATGTAGGTAAACCCTGTTACGAGTCCCAATTAAGGACTGCAAACCAAAACCTGCAAGAAACTCAAGTAAAACCTGTCATGAGTCCTAATTAAGGACCAAATAAAACCTGCAAGACACTCAGTAAACCCTGTTATGAGTCCCAGTTAAGGACTATAAACAAAATCTGCAAGAAACTCAAGTGTCAGATAACAAGCATGCAAGTAGTCAAGTACGAAGGCACACAAGTCACACAAGAGAAAGCCCTTAGAGTTCAGGCCAGCATGGGGTCTGGGTAGTACCCTCTTGAAGTTGGTGGGTTCAACCTGTCCTAATCAAAGTAGCCGGGTTCTAAGGTTCCCAATATCACGGGATTGCTTTCATTGTTCATCGTTTCAATTTAGCCACTGAACTGGCGACCGAAATATTCCAGGAAAGCAACCCTCAATTGAGTGTAGTATCGAGTATCAACCAACCTCGGACTGCACCAAAGTCAGTTATCTCACTACCCTAAAGAGGCCAAGATAGTTCAATTAAGGTTCCTAAGGTCTGTTGATGCTTCACGACACCACGCGGAGGCCCCGTACTCTCCTTGACTGAACTCAAGGGTTACCGGTACACACCAAAGTGCCACATCAACGTAGCAGACTGTTTCAACCATGTCGGTATACCCCGCACAGTTCCCTCACAGCCTTGTTGCTACTTTCTAAAAGGGTATCCCCCAGATCCGGGTTAGGATCTATAGAACTCCCAAGACAGTCCCACAATTTAAAGCAAACAAAGCAATACAATTGAAAACACAGTTATGAACTAACCCTAAGGTACACCACACTTTAAGTTTGTAATTCCCCAGCAGAGTCGCCAGTTCTGTGATCGGTGGATCTGGAACTGACTGTTTTAAAGCTGGTTCGCGAAATGTCGCGGAAGCAAGAGTCGCCACCGTCTTTTATTTTCTCCAAATGGAAAGGACAAAAGCACGGAAAAATTCCTTTATAGAGATTGCTCTCGGTTCGGGAGGTAGGTTATAGAAAGGGAAGGTGTTAGCACCCCTTTCTATCCATGGTTATCCATGGGCTCTTAGATACTTGCTCAATGTGTTTTCAAAAATGTTTGCTTGCTTTTCAATTGTGGGTTTTAAAAGTTTCTTTGAAAAATTTCAGTTCGACTCGTACGTCAGAGTGTTTGAAAAATTTGCTTTGAAAGCTTTTGAAAGTGTGTTGGTGTGAAAAGTATTTTGACTTGTTTGAAAGAGAGCAAGTATCCTTGAGAACCTACCTACCCTAAGGAATTCGTCTGTGTAAGTGTCCTTAAAAGTAGTGCCATCCCACCATTGAGAGGTAGGTAGCACCACCGTTGGAGGTATTCGGGTCAATTCGAGTTTTAGGGACATGGTGATCACCAGAGCAATGGGAAGACACCTTAGAAGCTACCCTCATGCCAGGTTCCCGGATCATGAGGACTTACTAAGACATCCTCTACTCGACGATCACCTTTCGGAAGGCAAGGCAACAGTGAGGCGTACCCTAGGGGTGGTGTGTGCGAATTATGTGTTATTTTCATTGATGTTTGTCTTGTCATGTATTGGTGATCTAACGATTCGATTTTATTTTTGGGCATTCATTCTTTCATGTTATTGTTTAACAGTTAAAAGTGCGGGAATTTAAAGTGCGGAAAAGATAAAAGTCCTACGCTATTACAAAGGGCGCGGGTCTACAACGCCAAATTAATCCAGACCCGATTTAAAATAAATTGCAGAAAAGAAATGTCTAATAGCTATTACATGGCTTTGGTACGAGTACATTATATTCACAAAAGAAATAAATGAAACGCGCGAAAAAGAAAATAATCAAATGCGAAGGCGTTGAACCCTTTAAAGGAATTAAAATAATTAAGTTATCTAAAATTAAAATTAAATGAAAAATGGTATTTTTGTGTTTTTTAAGATTTAAAAGAAAAAAGAATTAATTGAAATTAAATTAATTTATGTACATTTTTTAATTTATGAAAATAAATAAATAACATTATTATTCTGAAAAAAAAGGGAAAAATAAAAAAAAGAAAATAAAAGTCATTAAACCTAAATTCTAGTTTTTTTTGGATTTTTATTAAAAAAGATTAAAATTATACCCTAATTAAACTAAGTAATTTACATACAATTTATTTAGAAAATAATTAAAATATAAAAATTATATTTTTTGGCCTTTCTGAATTTTATGATGTTTTTGCATTTTTTTGTAAAAAATAATTAACTAAATACATAGCAAATAAAAGAAATAAAAAAGAAAAATTAAAGAAAGAAATAAAAGAAATAATAAGGCAAACCAGGGGGGGTGTAGTCCCCAATTCATGAGGTATAGGCCTAGCAAATTAGGCCCATTAGGCTTTGAAGTCCATTGACTTTTTGATCAGGTGTGATGCATTTGACCAAGTGTAGCGTACTCTTCAGACCTAAGCCTTTGATCTGATTCCCTTGGACACATGGCCGTTGATCCTTGGCAGCGTATGGTGGAATATTTCACTGAGCCTACATGGGAATTAATATAGAAAAATGATATGGAAATTGCATGAGACCTGGGGTTCGAACCCAGGTCTAGGATATTGCCAAGAGGGGTGCCTGCCAGCTGAACTGCGTGAATCAATTGATATGTGATAGTAAACAAATAATAAAAACACAAAACCAACGCGTGGTAATTAAAAACGCGCGTAATTCAAACTGGCCTGTCCTCGTGTGACACGACATCATCATCTTCCTCACCCTGTAAAACAAAACACATTGGCCACGGTTTTTCCTACGTGGCTTAAAGCTAGCTTTCAAAAAATAGCGAATAGCGCTATGGTAATCAGAAATTAGGCGCGAGGGTCAATCTTCCTTCGTCTTGAGGTACTGAATCCAACCATGGTACTCTTGAGCCCTAATTTTTCCTCTATGCAAAATCCCCAATTTCAGAAACCTGCAACCCTAGAATTCTCGCATGGCAAGTTCATATATATGGCACAAAAATGAAATCAAACGCAGTGGTTAGCTCAGAAACATCATCATGAATATGAATACCTAAACAAAAATGCAAAAATATGCTTGAATCGTGCTATATGATTTCAGAATTTTTGAGATGCAGTTTGACTTAGGGGTACCAATTCAGGGTGTTTTGGTTGATGTTAATGATTGAGAAACACTCAGTGGTGCTTCAGGATGCTAATGGAATGAAAGTTGAAGCTTGAAAATCCCCAAACTGGTTTTCAGTTTTAAGCTTTTATGGAAAAATTTCAAATTGCAAAAACTTGTTTGGGCGCAGCTTGTGATGTCCTAGGCTTAGGGTTTGACTTAGTGATTATCATGGAAGGGAATTGGCTTGCTAACTGACCTAGATTCATGCTTATGAAAGAACAAGTCTTAGGGTTTTTACCATTAACCAAGTTTCCTTCTTTTAAGCCAACACCTAGACCTAGTGTGCAATTTAACCCTAGCCTGAGTTTTTGAGTTGGCCCATGATATATGGAAATTGTTCAAGTTCACATGACACTATTCCATTGGTTTTTGAATTTTATTTGAATTTTCAAAGATTTAAAATGAATTAAATTATCAAAAATTAAATAAAATAGAAAAATCAATATTTGGTCTTGAAATTAATCATGGGACACGTGTGTGGCATGACAAGAATGAATCAAGTGGAAGAAAGTGGGCCCTTTTGTCAAAAATTGGAGTTTCAAGGATAGTTGACTTTTGCCATTTCACAAAAATTTCCCAACTTCTACAAGGCATAACTTGCTCAATTTTTAAGCTTTTCACATGTTCTTGGACATTTTGGAAAGGTCTTTGAGTCCTTTAACCAATGCCTTTGGTCCCATGTCATTTTGGTTTACCAATCTCAAGTTATGGTCTTTGACTTAAAGTCCCTTTTTGTTGACTTTTGAAAATGACCTATAATGTTGAAATTGATAACTTTTTGTGAGAGCATTTCTTGGACTTGAAGTATGAAGATGAGTTGTAGGAAATGTCTTTCTCTTCAAAATGAGCTTTGGATGGAATTTTTCTGATAATCCATGTGAAAGTTATGCCTTGGTCAATTTCAGTTGACTTTTTCAACTGTCCAAATATAGCAACATTTGCATCTTGATGATTTTCTGAGCCAAATTTTGAGAATCATGATCAAGCATTGATCAAATGATGTTTGTGGCTTCAAAATGATATGTTGACCAAAAATTTGAACTTTTGACTGCCAAATGACCATTTTGCCCCTACAGTTGACTGTAGTGCAATTTAGGGTTTTGACTGTGCAATCTTGAGCTGAATGCCTTGAAACTTGATATGAGGATGCTTGACCGTGTTTGTAAGCATATGAAACTTGATTGGACCTTTGAACACTTCCTTTTCTTGATCAGACTCAAAACCCTAATTTTGACTGTATGGGAGACTGTTGCACTGCACAACCCTTGGGGAATTTTGTAGCTTGGCTTGGCAATTTCTTGAGGAATATGGGAGGGCAAATTTTGGGGTATAACACCATGCTTCCCACCTGTCCCACAATTTATTTCAAGATTTAAAATTAATTTTTCCATTTTTGTTTAATTTTATTTGATTTAATTCATTTTAAATCTTTAAAATTCAAATAAAAATCAAAGAAATTAATGGAGGGATATATTTTGTGATGATTAGCTTTGATACACCTTAAAACACATTCCAAATTCGTGCATGGCCTATTATGGGCATAAAAATTCAAAATTTCACAAATATGGCAAATGGTTCAATGTTGGTCATGGAGGAAATCAAGAACATAATTGCATAAGCTTAATGACCATTATTCTTATTGATACACTTTACATTACTATATATACAAGCCTTTCCAACCTCATTCAAAAAAGAGTGTGTGCAGAAACGTCCAAGAGCAAAACCAAAAATTATTCAAAAAGTGAGAGTTCTAAAACATAGTTGCGAGCATCTTCAGATCAAAACAAGCACGTGGTTCTATTCCTTGCCACACCCTGAAGCTAAAGCAACCTTTGCCAAGTCCTGAGGCTCATACCGCGCTGTAAGTTCTTCTCAGGTCCCCTATAATCTCCATATTATTTTCTTCAATGTTTTCCTGTGCAGATTCCAATATGAGGTGCATCATAAGTCTCACATCCCAGCGCAACCAAGTGTCATTGGAGGCAGATCCAAGGGCCAAAAGCGTAGAACACCATATTCTGGAGTCAGCGTGGGCATAGGTGATCAAAAAAGTCAAACGAGTTTGCTTTCAATGGGCCACAATTCTCAATTCAACACCTCCAAATTTCAGCCCACACCCTCCATTGGTTTTACTTTTTTTTTTTCATTTTGTTTTGTTTTTCTATTATTTTAATTTCTAACCTTTTTTATTTTTATTATTATTAACAAATTAACTTAATTAACATATTTTCATAAAAAAATCAAAAAAATAGAACTAACATCATTATTATTATTATTATATTATTTTGTAAATAAACATTAATTGAAATAGTTTAATTAGGCAATTTTGACTTTTCTTTTAATAATTAAAATAATTTAGAATTAGGTTGACTTAATTTTGTTTCTTTTTATTTTATTTCATAAAAAACATAAAAAACACAAAAATATATTTTCTTTTAATTAATTAGTTTAATTATTTAATTAATTGCATTTAATTGACAAAAAGATAAAAAATCAATTTCTTTTCTAAAAAGGGTCAACACCCTTAAGACGTTCCCGATTATTTTATTCGCGCGCATTTACTTTATTTGATTATTATGTAATTGCCTTCAAGAATGTAATAGTTAAATAGGTTTATCGCTTTATTTAATTTCCGTACTTATTTACTAAAAAACGGGTCTTTGTAATTTTTGGCGATGTCTAGACCCGTGCCTTGTAATAGCTTAGGATTTATTTTTCCGCAATTTACTTTCTGCACCCCTTAACTGCTAAACTTGCATGAAAGAATGTATGTAAATAAAAACAACTCGTAGCTCACTAATTACAAAGACAAACATAACATGAATACAACACACAATGCACACACCACTTCTAGGGTACGCCTCACTCATTGCCTTCGAAACGTGGTCATCAAGTATAGGGTGTCTTAGAGGTCGCCCTTTGTCTAAAGATCCAGTTGCCTCGAAACGGTTGCCTCGGATAAAAGGATCTAGGACATTAGGGTTACTTCTAAGACGTCCTACCATTGCTTCAGTGACCACACTGTCCCTATAATCGAATTGACCCGAACACCTCCAACGATGGTGCTACCTACCTCTCAATGGTGGGATAGCACTATCTAAAGGACTCTTACACAGCCTAATTCCTTAGAGTAGGTAGATCTCATGGGTACTTGCTCTTTTCAAACAAACAAAACAACTTTTCGCACTCACACTTTCTAAAAGTTTTCAAACAAATTTTGCATACACTCTTGAGGACTGATACAAGAGTTACTTAGCAATTTTTCAAACGAAACTTTTTCAAAACCCACACACACTTGAAAAGCAAACAAATTTTGAAAACATAAGAGCAAGTACCTAAGAGCCCATGGATAACCATGGATAGAAAGGGTGCTAACACCTTCCCTTTCTATAAATCTACCTCCCGAACCGAGAAACATTCTCGAATAAGGAATTTTGCTGTGCTTTTGTCCTTTCCATGTTGGAGAAGATAAAAGACGGTGGCGACTCTTGCTTACCGCGACATTTCGCGAACCAGCTTAAAAAACAGTCAGTTCTATTTCCACCGATCACAGTGTCAGATAGAGATCCAAGATTTACTTCTGATATTTGGAAGAGTTTGCAAGAAGTGTTGGGTTCTAAGTTGAGGTTGAGTTCAACGTATCATCCTCAGACAGATGGTCATACTGAACGGACGATTCAATCGTTGGAAGACTTGTTGAGGGCATGTGTTCTAGAGCAGGGAGGTTCGTGGGATACCTATCTTTCGTTGGTAGAGTTCACTTATAATAATAGTTACCATTCTAGTATTGGGATGGCACCTTTTGAAGCATTGTATGGTCGAAGATGTAGAACTCCTTTATGTTGGCATGAATCTGGTGAGAGTGTAGTACTTGGACCTGAACTTGTTCGTGAGACTACTGAGAAGGTGAAGTTGATTTGAGAAAAGATGAAAGCTTCACAAAGTAGACAGAAGAGTTATCATGACAAGCGAAGGAAAGATTTAGAATTCCAAGTTGGTGATCATGTGTTTTTGAGAGTTACACCTATGACTGGTGTTGGGCGAGCATTGAAGTCTAAGAAGCTCACTTCTCGTTTTATCGGACTGTATCATATTTCAGAGAGAGTGGGGAATGTTGCCTATAGAATGGCCTTACCGCCTAATCTTTCGAATTTTCATGATGTGTTTCACGTGTCGCAACTTCGGAAGTATATTTCAGATCCATCTCTTGTGATTCATATGGATGATGTGCAAGTACAGGATAATCTTACGGTGGAGACGATGCCTGTACGGATTGTGGATCGTGAGATAAAGACTCTGAGGGGAAAAGAGATTGCCTTGGTTAAAGTGGTTTGGCTAGGAGCTGCCGGAGAGAGCATGACTTGGGAGTTGGAGAGCAAGATGCGAGACTCCTACCCTGAATTGTTTGATTGAGGTAAATTTTCGAGGACGAAAATATTCTAAGTGGGGGAGAGTTATAACGCCCGTAATTTAATTAATCATTTAATTAAATTATTTTTGGAATATTTGAGAAGATGTGTTATGATTAATTGGATTTATTTTTTTAAGTTGAGAAATAATATTAGAAGTATAATATTATTTGGTGTGGGCTTATTCGAAGGAATAGAAGTAATAAGGGGGTGTATTAGTTTGGAGCCCAATAAGGAATAAATAATAATAGGTTATTTTATTGTTGTTAGAAAGAGTAGAAAAGAAAGAAGCAGTAGAAAAATAAGGATTGAGAAGAAGAACGTGAAGCTGCTGGAAAAAGTGGAAAAAAACGACAGAACGAGGATTCGACCGGAAATTATAGAGTGACCTTCAATCCAAGGTAAGGGTGGGATTCTGACATTATAATTGGGTTCATGATGATTGGTATGTGGGGTTAGAGGTGATTGTTGTCTTGTTCATGAATAGAATGTATATGATGTTGTATGATGAAGATTTGATGAATTTTTAGATGAATAATGATGTCCTGATGTTGTTTAATTATATAGAATCATAGGATAATTGTAGGTGATGATTTATCATGATTATATTAAGTTTGTAAGGTTAAAAACATGAATCCCGTAGTGAGATACAAGGAAGAAAATCGCAGAATTATGCAGGACGGATCAGGATGTGTCGACCTCTGACTTGATGCGTCGATACATGAGGGCGTAGAGACTCAGTATGAGTCAACACGAAGAGGATTGCATTGATACATGAAGGTTGAAAGACTCAGGATGAGTCGATCTGTGGGATGCATGTGTCGATACATGTTGTGTGAAAGACTCAGGATGAGTCGATCCATGAGAGGATGCGTCGACTCATGTTGTGCAGTTAGAGCAGTACGCGTCGATTCAAGGGGTTTTGCGTCGACTCATAATGCCTGATTTTTGGCAAATTCAGTTTTAAAGTGTTGTAACTTGAGTTTTAGGATGCCGTTTGAGATGCCATTCAAAGTGTTGAATAGCTAACGCGATGAACATTATTCTAGAGGATTAAAATGAATAATAGGAAGTGTAATCCTAGTAGCCAATTTAGGATTTAGAGTTAATTCCCGTGTTGACCCTTGCGCTGGTTTTGTACAGAATGATGAAGATGAGATGCTTAGAGGCTGCTGTTTGAATTATAACAGTAGGATTAGTGACAGTAATGATGTAAGAATTACAGAGTAACAGTAGGAATTACTATAGTATTAATGTACAACTGAATTGTTGATGAGAAGTTACTAATAATGTTGTGTTGATGATTTATAATAAATAAATGATGTTTGATGAATTATTATGATGATATGAGATGTTGATGAAGAGACGTTGAGATGCTTTTGAGATGTTGTTAATTTGAGATGTTGTTAATTTGAGATGTTGTTAATTTGGGTGTTGTTATTACATTCATGATTGTGTCGCATACATTGCATTTTGAGATGGAGCTTATGCTCGTTGAGATGGCATGTATTGGCGAATTTTGAGATGAAGGCGTATGCCTTATTGATGCCTCTATTAATTGGAAAATTTATTGAGATGAGAGTTCTGCTCCAATGGTACCACATGTATTTGCATAGTATTGAGTCACATTATATGATTGCATGAAGAAGTGTGTAATGATGTTGTGAATGTGTATTATTGTTGTGATTATTGTTGATTACGAGATGGGAAGTGGTGATGTGTATTGATCTAATTTAATATATTAATTATCATGCGCTTTATTATATTGTTAGATATCTAAGAATGGTAACGTGCAGGTAATCGAGAGTGAAGGTTGTATACATTCAGTAGTTCGAGTCGGTGTCATTGCTCTGATATGTAACACTCGGGGGGATAAACGCTTGCTGTTTTGATTGTTGATTATTATTAAATTGTGTTGTTTCGAAGTTGTTGTATTGATGATAAAATTGTTATTGAGAATTCCGCTGCGTAGTTGTTGAATTATTTAATTAAAGTTGTTATGATGATGGTTCATCCGATGTTTTGAAAGTGTTATATATCCACGATGAATGAAATGAATTTTGATAGAAGAATTTGTGACGTCCCGATTCATTTGCATGATTGAATTTTATAACTCTGATTTATTTATATAATTTGCCGGGGTAGAATTGGGGTGTTACATGATGCCATTCTGAAATACCAAATGGATTGGCGACTCTAAAATGTGCAATCTGTTTCCTAATCTGGTTGATATTGTTGTTTGGAAGAACTCTACAATGAGGGAGAATGGAAGTTGGGGGGGGGGGGGGGGCGATCAGTGGCAGTGGAATATAGCGTGGGAATTTGATGCGGACAATGCCCTATTGATGATAGAAGCAACAAATTTGGAAGGAATTTTCATGGAAGTTATCCCTGTTCGATTTCAACTGGATGCGCTAATATGGTCGTATGGAGGTGGTCACAATTTTTTGGTAAAAACCATGTATACCAAATTGATGCAGGAACAATTGGAGGATATGGTTAGCGATGGAACTATTGCAGGTCTGAAGATAATTTGGAAAGCTAAAGTTCCTCACAAATTTAAGACATTTGCTTGGAGATTAATTCAAGATAGACTGCCATCAAGAATTCAACTTGCAAGAAGAGGAATAATAGATAGTAAAGAAGAGAAGTCGTGCAACCTGTGCAATATCTGTCACAAAGAAATCCAACATTTAATGCCCTCCTGCCAGTTTGTGAATCAAGTT
Organism: Vicia faba; assembly: GCA_948472305.1. NCBI lineage: Eukaryota > Viridiplantae > Streptophyta > Magnoliopsida > Fabales > Fabaceae > Vicia > Vicia faba. Next base: position 1,046,524,895 of record OX451737.1, read on the forward strand.
TGGCAGCTTGTTTTTCAATGGTTAAACATCCAAGAATTGAATACTACTGGTCATGGTTGTTGTGACCACTTCTTGGCATTTTATGCTTGCTTGAAGGGTAAGGTGGCTCGGGGGACGGAGGCTACTATTTGGATGGCAGTGACGTGGTGTATGTGAAAGACTAAAAATGATATCATTTTTAATAATGGAGTAGGAGATGTGGAAGACATAATTTTTAAAATCAAGATGTTTTCTTGGTGATGGATTTAAATAGGAGCTCAAAGATTGAAATGTAATTTTTACGAGTGGTGTAAATACTCTCTGAATTATATTTGAATGATTGTGATATAATTTAAATTGTTTTTATATTTGAGTTCAAATATCTCTAGTATTCCTATTTGAATATAAAATTGTTTATAAAAAAATTATATGTTTTTATTAGTTGTTCGAGTGGGCTTTTTTATTTTTTTGTAAATCGTTTAAATTAGTATTATATAGTTTTACTTTTTTTTTTTCTCAGAAGTTTCAACTCAGTACATCTTAGATTAACTTATTTTACCGTTCTTCATATTTAGTTGAGTCTTTAGTTACCCTTTATTATTTATATTTTATTTATCATTAAAAAAATTGATTCAATTTCTAAAATTATCTAAACTATTTTAATGTAATTTTGTAATTTTAATATATTATTAAGAAACTAATTAACATATGTATGAACCAAAGTGAAAATGTAATTAAAACGAAAAAATTCCTCACACTTGTGTTGCTGGGTGTTTCAACGTTTTGTCAGCTGGGCAAAGTTGCTTTCATATTCAAGAGAGGATTGATATAAAATGTAAGGCTGCAAATTAAGTAACGGCATTACATATAAACCCACGAATCAAGACACTTACTGAAACGTGGGGAATAGTATTTTCATGTTAGCATTAGAAATACGTAAGGGTGAACAGGAGATCTACCGTATCAAATGATGTTATTTTTAGCATATAATGGTGAAGAAGAAGCCCTCAACGGGAAAGGTGTCGACGGAGATATGGGATAAGACAAACCGTTGATTTCGAATTTTAAAATATTTGTCATCAAAGAAATTATTAGGTTGAATCGCGGACTATGTCGCTCTCTATAAGACGTTTTACGGCACTGCTCAAAATTATGTAAAGCAGTCGAACTACCGCGCCGTCGCGCCGCTTCCAGGATAAAACAGTCAAGTTCTATACTGTACGATTACTACTTGCATAATAGATAATCGATCTAGAAATACACCCTCTGATGGTACAAGACAATTCCTCGTAGTATCTGATACAAAAACCAGTCATAATAATTTCTCAAACAAAAAGAAACTCAAATAATTCTCCAAAGAGAAATTAATAATGGTCATTTGACCACTCATAATAATTTCTCCAACAAAGAGAAATTCAAATAATTCTCCAAAGAGAATCCAAAAGATTAAACATGAAAATTTCTCAACTCAAATGAGGAGAAATTAACATAATTCTCTAAAGTGAATTCAAGTAAATGCTCGGAAAATTCAACGAGTAGGAAGAAAGAGGAAGAAGATGGCGCTTTGACAATTCGAGAGACGCAGAGTTATGAGAGTGAGGAAGAAAAAACTAATAGAATAGTTTTTAGTGTGATTTGGAATGAAACATGTGCACTCCTTATATAGTGAAGTAAGATAGTTAATATTTCTCACATGAGCAATGTGAGACTAAATGATTTTTTCAACCAAAAAGATATTTTAACAATGTGGGACTTGAGAAAATTTTTAAATTCAACATATTGGAACGTCCATGTTCCAACAATCCCCCACTTGAATTTAAAAAATTAATTTTAGAAGTAACGTCAAACGTTTCTAAGATTGTGCATAAACAAAGGTATCTACGACTTGAACCTTTACATAGCAAGTAGGATTCCAATTCAACAAGAGTGACACAAATGTCTTGAACTCTATCTCAGACATCAAACCCGTACACAACATTTTCTTAAGGTGTATTCTAATAGCCCATGCTTTAATGGCCATGCACGTGTATCCCAGTTTAATGAAGGCTCTAGGAATTCTGTCTCGAAATTCCATAGGAACCGGCCTAAGTTCCACAATCACATATGCGAGTCTATCAAGAGTACTCTTGTAGCCTAGGTACTCCCTCATATAGAGTATAGATCTCATTAAGAGTTTCTATTATCTCATCCTCTTATTACTTCAGGATTCATGCTTTACTTGCATGATCATCTCATATTACTCACAACTTGTTATTACCCATTGAACCTATTTCTTGGGATCTCCAGTCATTTAGGTCGGGTTACCATCATGAGCAACTCATTTTCCTATAGGCATTAGTCCCATCTTATATGATGTATTATAGACTTTCTCTCTAGCTAATCCTTTTGTCAAAGGATCTGCTAAATTTTCATCAGTGCGTACATGATCCACTCTTACAGCTCCTTTAGAGATACAATCTCTAACAATGCTGTGCTTTCTTCTTATTTGACATCTTTTACCATTATAATAACGGTTCTCAATTTTTGCAATAGCCGCGGTACTATCGCAATGGATCAACACAACTGACATATGTTTTTCCCATAAGGGAATCTCAGTTAGCAAGCATCTTAACCAACTTGCTTCTTCACTAGCAGTCACTAATGCTATATTCTCAGGATAATATGTTTCTTTGATTTCCAAGATACAACTCCTCTAGCTATGTTGAATACATAGCCACTAGTTTCTTTAGAATCATCTGATAAGGTATTTCAATCTGCATCATTGTACCCTTCAGGTACAATAGGAGATCTCTGATAATATAAACTGAGATTCGTGGTCCTTTTAAGGTACTGTATGACTCGCTCAATAGCTTGCCAATGTTCATTACTCGGTCTACTAGTAAACCCGCACAACAATCCCACGACATACGCAATGTCAGGTTTAGTACAATCAATGGAATACCTAAGACTTCCAATGGTGCTCGCATGTTCTGTTTGTCTAACACTTTCACCAGTGTTCTTAAACAGCTTCACGCTTGGATCATTTGGTGTGCTCACATGTTTACTATCAAAGTAATTATATTTATTTAAGATCTTTTTCACATATTTTGATTGATCCAAATAAATTCCTTGCTCGGATTTTGTGATCTTGATACCAAGAATCACACTCACTTCTCCGAGATCTTTCATATCAAAGTTGTTGCACAACAATGATTTCATATCATTAATGGCCTAAGTGTTTGATCCAAATATGAATAGATCGTCTACATATAGACATATGATAGTGCAAATACAATTCTCAAATTTGTAATAAACTTATTTGTCACTTTCATTCACTTTGTACATATTTGATATCATTGAGTTATCAAACTTTATATGCCATTGCTTTGGAGCTTGTTTTAGCCCACACAAAGAGTTATCTAACTTACAGACCTTGATTTCTTATCCATAGATCACAAACCCTTCCGGTTATTTCATATAGATTTCTTCTTCTAAGTCACCGTTTAAAAAAGTTATTTTAACATCCATTTGGTGTACTATTAAGTTATAAATAGCAGCTATTGAAATAAGTACCCTAATGGATGTAATTCTAGTGACAGGAGAAAAGGTGTCGAAGAAATCTATATTTTCTCTTTGTCTAAAACCCTTGGCAACAAGGCGAACCTTGTATTTATCAATAGTTCCATCAGGTTTTAGTTTCTTTTTCAAAACTCATTTACAACCGATTGGTTTGCAAACAGGAGGCAAGTCTAATAAGTGTCAAGTCTTGTTAGATTCTAGAGATTATATCTCATCATTGATAGCTTCTTGCAATAACTAAACATCCAGAGATGACAAGGCTTCTTGAAGATTCATTGGATCTTCTTCTACATTATAAGCCGCATAATCAGGCATATAGTCTTTAGCAACTCTTACTCGTTTACTTCGTCGAAGTTATGTTTCTACATTGTCGTTTCTTTTTGTGCTTCTTATCACAGGAATGTGACTCGATTGTGTGCCCCCACTATTTCTCAATTTGAAAGGAAATTTGTCTTCATAGAATTCAACATTAGTTGATTCTATGATCACTTTTGCCTTTAGGTCATAAAACCTATATGCTTTACTGTTTGCTGCATACCGAATGAAAACACATTCATATGCTTTACTAGCGAGTTTAACTCGTTTCGGATCCAGAATTATGACATAAGTCAGACAACCCCAAGTTCTCAAATAAGACAAGTTTGGTTGTCTTTTCTTTAATATCTCATAAGGAGAGATCTTACATTTTGACTTGGGGACTCTATTCAGGACATAGCAAACAATCAATAAAATTTCCCCCCACCGGTGAGGTGCAGCACCAGAATTCATCATAATTGCAACAACAAGTTCAGTAAGAGTTCCATTATTTCTTTCTGTTTTACCATTCATTGCAAGATAGTATGGTGCATTTGTTTCATGTATAATTCCATGTATAAAATTCATTAATAAACTAGAATCATACAGTTTATCTATCACTATAAATTCTTATTATATCATTTTCAAATTCTTTACAAAAATTTTAAACATATAAACTTCACTCTTCGTAATGGCGTACAAATCTACCCCAATAGACTGACTAAACCATGTCTTATTTAAAAGAAAACCAAAAATAATATTCTTTCTAATCTTAGTAACATGCATAACGTTCTTTAAGATTAAAGTCTTTTTGAAGGTGAAAATTAGCTCCATGTCTACAATTCCAGCAACATTCGTGGTCTGGCCATCTCCCAACAACACTTTCTTATCTTTAGTATTCGTGTATGTTTAAACATAACACGACCATAACAGACACAACGAGAGACACATGTGTCTATCCACCAATCAACATATCCATCAACCATGTTGATTTCAATGACCATATCAATAAATTGCCCATTAGTCAGGTTGACCTGTGCATTAGGGACAACACCAAGTTCAAGCTTACTTCTACATTTCTTAGTCATATAACTTGATTTTCCATGGTTAAAACAAAGGGAAACCAACGTCATTTCTTTTAGGTGGTGGTTGTTGCCTAGTTGGAGCTATTGGGATGATAGAAGAATTCCCATTCTTAATTCGGTTCACAATATCGCGGTTCTGATTCTTTAATCATTTGCCAAATGGCTTCAGAACTACACCAAATTTCTTTTTGTTGTTTGAAACAACCAAGACTTTTCTTTTTTATAGTCTCTAAGATTCCCTTTTTGTTTTTTTTAAACATTCAAACTATGTGGTAGTTTGTCAATAATAAAACCAATTTGAAATTGTTCATTTAAACACATATCTTTTGTGATGATCTTTTAAGCAATCTTTTGAAGTTCGTAACATTGAGTCTCCATCGACCTTACATCTTTGCATTTGATACTTGAAGTAACGGCTAACAACATACTTCTTTTCTCCAGCTTCTACGTCATACTTATTTTTCTGATTCTCTCAATTTTGTTTTGCAGTATCACATCAACTGTAATTATCATACAGATCATCTGCGAGTCTATTCAAAATATGATTTTGTAGAGATTTTCATTCTCTTTCTATAAGGTGATTTCTTTACTATGCTGTAAATCATTCGCTTTAATCTGTGCAGCAGATTCAACTTCAACACTATTAAGTGTTCCTTCTAAATCTCCAGATTTACTACCGTTAGTTTATTCGATTGAACCAGAAGGAGCAACAACATGTCATCGATCAGAACGTTAGCAACAGTTTTTTCAATGTTAAGAACTTCATCTTTTGTTGCCAACATTTGAAGTGACTTCTCTCAAACATGAACGATTTCTCAAAGACAATATCCGCAAAAGAACCAATAATTTCTTCGGTAGCCATGGCAGTTTGAAACGTCTTAAAATTACTATTTTCGGATTTTAAAATATTTGCCACCGAAGAAATTACTAGGTTGAGTCGCGGACTAGGTCGCTCTCTTTAAGGCGTTTTACAGCACTGCTCAAAATTATGTGCAAAGCAGTCGAACTACCGCGCCGCCTCCAAGATAAAACAATCCAATTCTATATTGTACAATTACTATTTGCATGATAGATAATTGGTATAAAAATACACCCTCTGATTATACAAGACCATTCAAATATGGTATCAACACCACTCGTAGTATCTGGTACAAAGACCGATCATAATAATTTCTCAAACAAAAAGAAACTCAAATAATTCTCCAAAGAGAAATTAATAATGGTCATTTGACCACTCATAATAATTTCTTCAACAAAGAGAAATTCAAATAATTCTCCAAAGAGAATCAAAAAGATTAAATTTGAAAATTTCTCAACTCAAATGAGGAGAAATTAACATAATTCTCTAAAGAGAATTCAAGAAAATACTCAGAAAATTCAACGAGTAGGAAGAAAGAGGAAGAAGATGGCGCTTCAACAATTCGAGAGATGCAGAGTTAAGAGAGTGAGAAAGGGAAAAACTAATAGAATAGTTTTTGGTGTGATTTGGAATGAAACATGTGCACTCCTTATATAGTGAAGTAAGGTAGTTAATATTTCTCACATGAACAATGTGAGACTAAATGGTTTTTTCAACCAAAAAGATATTCTAATAATGTAGGACTTAAGAAAATTTTTAAATTCAACATATCGGAACATAGACATATTCCAACACAAACGTTGTCTGCATGAACTAGTTACACGTTACAAATTAAAGTTGAATTTTCAAATGTTCGATTATTTCCTATTTCATCTTAATAATTTTTAAAAATTACACCTTTGAGTCTTCCACCAATACTAGCTGTCTATAAATATTCATGTTTATGTCTTCAAAAGAGAGTAGCTCCCTCTGTGCAAGAAACATACATCCGAAAGATGAGCATCCCTTCCCTAAAACATGTTTCTGCATGTTTCATCAAACCACATCCCCCAATCCAAGACTCAAACCAAATATGGTATTTATCACCTTGGGACATTCGCATGTTATCTGTAAACTATATCCAAAAGGGTCTTCTCTTCAAAAAACCAACAACATCACAAAACCTACAACATTTCATCAACAAGCTCAAACACTCTCTTTCTCTAACACTTTCCCATTTCTATCCTCTCTCAGGTCGTCTTGTTACGCATAAAACTCTAGTTCCTCCTACTTACACTGTTTTTGTCGATTGCAAAAACAGTCCTGGAGCTAAATTTATCCATGTCACGTTAGATATAACCATAAATGATATCCTCACCCCCATTGATGTCCCACCCATTGTTCATTCGTTCTTTGACCACCACAAAGCCGTCAACCATGATGGTCACACCATGTCTTTGTTGTCTATCCAAGTCACTGAATTATTGGACGGTGTTTTCATAGCTTGTTCCGTGAACCACTCTCTTGGTGATGGAACTGCTTATTGGAATTTCTTTAACGCACTTTCTGAAACATTTCAAAATGTCAATAATACTAATCCTCTTTCAATTTCATACCAACCCATCCACAATAGATGGTCTCCAGAAGGTTATGGTCCAATTATCAACCTTCCTTTCAAACATCACGACGAGTTTATTCACACATATGAAGCACCCATTTTGAAAGAGAGATTCTTCCATTTTTCAGCAGAGTCTATAGCAAAGCTTAAAGCAAAGGCAAACAAAGAGTTTAAGACAACGAAAATCTCTTCTTTCCAATCACTATCAGCACTAGTTTGGAGATCTATAACTCGCGCTCGACAACTACAACATGACCAGACAACAACATGCAAATTGGCTATAAACAACCGAACGAGAATGGAACCGCCACTTCCTAAGGAATATTTCGGGAATTCAATTCATACATTGAGTACTGAAACAACTGTAAGGGAATTGTTGGAAAATAATATAGGATGGGCAGCTTGGAAGATTCATGTGGCTGTTGCAAATCATGATAACAAAGTGGTGCGGGGATCTGTAGAAGAGTGGTTACATTCTCCTTATGTGTATCGAATGGATCTGTTCTTTGATCCAAATACTGTTATGATGGGTAGTTCACCGAGGTTTAATATGTATGGGAATGAATTTGGAATGGGAAAAGCATTGGCAGTTAGAAGTGGTTATGGAAACAAATTTGATGGAAAAATAACATCGTATCCAGGACGAGAAGGAGGGGGGAGCATAGATCTTGAAGTGTGTCTTTCACCGGACAAAATGATGGCCCTGGAATCAGATGAAGAGTTCATGAATTCAGTTTCAGTGTGACTGTGTTTAATACATTGTTCTAGTCTTTGAGTAAGTTATTGTGTTTAATCCATTGTTTGTTCAGTCTTTGAGAACGTTATTGTGTTTAATTAATGGGAATTCCATTATCATATTTATAAAGAAATGATCATTCTGTTATTTATTTATTTTTTAATTTTTATCTATCTAACACAAAAAATTAGATAGAATTATTCTCGGAGTAAAATATTTTAAAAATAATCAAAAAATATATTATTTAGTAAATAATTAAATATGATAAAATTAAATGTTATGATATGATTGATGAAAGATATATTATTTAATTTTTTGTGATGAGTATTTTTTTTCAAAATCAGACTATTATAAAAGGAAAACTAATTACAAAAGTGGGGTTAGACTCCAACACAAATGAGGAAGTGGCTATTCATCCATGTGTGACTTCAAGATCCTCAAGTTGTTTGATGTCGAGGTCTATCATCCTTGAGCCCCTCTAATAAAATAAAGTTCTTTGGGAGCCTCCAATTGGCTAGTGAGTTAAGACTAACACTGATGGGCCTTCAAGTCAAGGGAGTTAATTTTGGAGACACATTTACGGGAAGGAATCGAAAATGTATTTTTGAAATACACACGCACGCACGCACGCACACACACTCACTTGCCAATTTTAAATGCCCTTAGCGGGTCATGTGAAGCTCACCAAGATGGTCACAAGATGAAATGGTTTTATTTGACAAGGGTTATATTAGCCGACTATGTTGAAATATTTCATAGAATTGGCCAAAGGCTACCAAGAATGTAAAAAACATGCAGGTATACAACATGTTCTTGCTAGTGAACTACATTCGTTTGCAAAACCTTGTCCATTTAGAGGTTGGGAATTAGATTCAATTGTAGAAATATGACATGCATCATCCAAAAACCATAGGTATATTTTGGTTGGTATAGACTATTTTACTAAATGGGTTGAAGTTGTTCCATTAATCAAGATTGATAAAGAAACAGTGATTGATTTGATTCAAAATCACATTATATATAGATTTGGAATTCCTGAGACCTTAACTACTGATCAAGGCCCAATGTTTATAGTTTGCAAGATGGTTGATTTTTCCTCAGAGTCTAAGGTCAAACTCTTAACTGATACGCCTTACTTTGCTCAGGCAAACGGCCAAGTCGAAGTGGACAATAAGATTATCATAAGCCTAATCAAAAGACATGTAGGTCAGAAGCCAAATAATTGTCATATGACTTTGGACCAAGCACTTTGGGCTTGTTTAACGTATACTAGAGAATCAACTAATTCTACTCCTTTTCGACTAACATTTGGTCATGACGAAGTACTACCTGTTAATATTGACTTACAATCAGTTAGAGTCCAAAGGCAAGTCGAGATTCCATCTGATCATTATTAAAATATGATGTTAGATGAGTTGGTCGAATTAGATGAAAAAGAGGTTAGTTGCTTTCGAAGTTCTTATAAGACAGGAGGAACGAATAGCCAAAGCCTACAACAAAAAGGTTAAGTCAAAAACCTTTGTGTAGCAGTGAAAAGTTGAGATTAAGCTATTGATTAACTTAACTCACAAAGTGAAAGTCGCCACCGTACTTTATTGTTTCCAAATGAATGAGAAAAGAGGGATAAAACCCAAATAAGTTTTTAAAACAAAGCTAATAAAACAAATATCTAGGTACGGGGGTTGGTTATGCAAAGAGAAGGTATTAGCACCCTAAACATCTATGGTACTCTGCAAGAACCTCTTTGAAAATCTGGGTATATGGATAAGAAGAGTTGTTTTAAAGAAGATTGTGGAGATGAGAAAAGAAATGGCTTTTACGGTTTTTATCGACAAGACTTAAATAAGACCCGAGCCTACGTATCACCAATGTGCAATGATGAAATCAGAATCACGTAGTTCTTCTAAAAAAGAACAAATCTCTACTTGTTGGTTGGTTTTAAATGAAGATATATTTTGTCATCTTAAGGAGAGTACTCAACCAAATATCCATAAACATGAGAATGATGAAAATTTGCATCACAAGTGGAAGGAGGGCTCCAACCTGGATAATTCAACATGTTTTCCACTAACCCCTTCAAGTGGAAAAGATTCAACATCATATCAACCAAGGTTATGAACGTGGGATAATCATATCTCAACCATAGAGATGACTCACATCTAATTTTTAAGAATTTTTTTAAAACAAAAGCCAAAAGTGGCAAAAAGTTTGAAGTGAGGTTTTGTGTTTTTGTCTTAGAAGAAAAAGGTTAAACTTTTATTAAATGGATTAAGATTTAATTAAGAAAAAAGTTTTGAAAATGAACTTGACAAAGTCAAAGTTTTTATTGAAAGTGGTTTAAGTTTAAAACAAAGAAGGTTTTGAGAAGGAGGGAGAAGATTTGAAAAATTGAAGAAGATGGGCAAGAGATTAAGGAACTATCCTAAAGCATAAAGTAAAAGCTAAGGTAGGAAATATCTAACCAAACAAGAGCAATCATCTTGACAAAAGTCAAATAGTGCATCTCATTCCTTTGGATTAAAGCCACACAACCAAGTAATAAGCATCAGATGAAGAATAGTCATGCCTCGGGTGTAAGCTTAGCATCAGATGAATCTCAAAAAGCACATATAAATTGACATGTATTAGATGAATAATTCTTGCATCCGATGATTTTCAAAGTAACACATGCACACAAAAAAGTTCCCAATACAGACAAAAATAACAACAAGGTCTCAAGGTCCAAAGGTCTAAAAGTCCCAAGGTTCTATCCTAAGGTTCAAAAATTCCAAATACTCCAAGATGCAAGGGGATAGTAACCATAGTCCAAAGAGAGCCTCAAGTTGGTTATTAATGTCATTAAAGAAAAAGGAAGCTCAAGTGAGCAAAGAGAAAAATAGAAATAAAATAAAATGTTCAAATGAGCAAAGGAGAAATAACATAAAAGTAAAATGCTCAAGTGAGCAAAAAGAAAATGACATAAAGTAAATAGTAAAAAGATAAATGAAAAGAATGATAAAGATGCTAAAATTAAATGACATAAATTATATTGCGGGAAATTAAAATGACGGAAAAGTAAAGGTGCGAAAAATCAAATGTTAGCATAATTATTAGTTATTGTTATTAGTTAGTTTTCTGATTCAGGATAATTTGACGCTATGTTAAGCAACCGTAAGTGAACTTATATAGAAGTTTCACCTATCTGAGGCCGAGCCAAAATAATGTAGGTGTATTGCATATAATTCACACCATGGTTTAAAAAGCAAAGATGATTAAGACATAAGTCAAGGATATGAGATCATTACATCTATCAGATCCTTTATAATACCTTAGGATAAACTTATCATCAATCTAAAGTATCTTGTGTGATCAATTGATCACTTATAGGTAGATTTGAAATGATGAAAGTTCATCAAGTGCCGATCTATATTCAATTGTACAAGATGAATCATCAATCGTCCAATTGATCAAAAAAGAAAGGAAAAAAGAAGAAGAAAGACTTGAAGGTAGAAGTAACTTGAACAATAAAATTGGATTAAGAACTTGGTCTAATTTCATCAACATCAATCATCTATTTTGGTGGATTTGGTCTCTCAACCTATCAACACCCAAGTTCCATTGATGTTGATGAAATCCATGGCCTCAATAATCAAGATCCAAGCCAACTAGAATATACAAAATTATAATTGCAATTAATAGACAAAATATAGTAATAAAAAGATTTTTTAAAATATGTTTAAAATGAAAATAAAAGGAGAAAATAATAAGCTACATCAAACATTCAAACAAATTGCATCCAGAGACATAGAAAAACAAGAAATGCCTCAAAGTATTTATATAAAATTATTCATAATTTTTGAAAATCAGAAACTAGTTTTAAATTATTAAAAATCAAGAAAGAAGATAAATAAGTATGAAAAATAGTAAAGTTGAAAATAAAAACAAAATAAAATCACCATAGGTCAGAAACTATCATATGATCATATAATATTATCAGAACCAACCATATCAATCAATGATACCATACATGACAAACATTATTAAATATTAACTGAAATACAACAATTATATGATCATGGTGGTGGTCATAAATTGTTTAAAGATATGTGTGCATGTGTTTAATATTTATTTTTCATATTTTAGTGTGTAAATAAATAATTAATTTTTTTTGTATATTTATTTTTAATATACCCGATCAATCCAATTTAAACCAATTTGTTGTTTTTTCATATCGGTTTGGCTTGAGCTTTATTACTAAAATATAGAAATCCAATCCAAACCAATCCATTTTTCTTTCATTGGTTCAAGTATCAGATTCTCTCAAAATCAAACCAAATCAACCCGTAAACACCCCTACTTAAAACTTTTGATGACTTTATTCACATAATTAGCTCTTGACTTGTAAAGAGAAGTTGGAGAGAACATCAAGGAGAGTCATATGCAAAAAGAAACATCCAAAAATGTTGAATAATGAAGGATTTTTGGTCTTGTGAATTTTAACTTGAAAACTTGCCAAATTAGGTCAAACCACTTTGCATAGCTTTGATACTTTTGATCTTTTCTTGCAATCCAAGGTATTATGAAGCTCATATGACTAAACCGATGAAGCATTGATTGATCTTTGATTAAACATGGACACACTTGAGGTTAGTTGATTAAGAAGGCATATAAATAAACCCATGAACCTTTGAACCGTCCTTGAGGAAAAAGAAATCATTCCTTGGGGAATCCTTGATCAATTGAGACTGAGTGATGTTTGAAAATGACATGACTTAAAATTATAGGCCAATCCCTAATGCACAAGTCTTTGAAGGTAAATGTTGATAATACTTTAACTTTGCTCATATGAAAACCCTAGTTGAGGGCAATTGTTTAATCCACTTGGCTCACGCTTGTCCTTGCATAGTAAACAAAGATAAACACAACATATTTTTTTATATTTTGGTTAGATGTTAGTAAAACATAAAGCATGTATGTACTAGATATCCAAATGGGTGCTTGGTGATCCCTCAAGGACAAAGTTAAAGAAGGGATAAAGAGAAAAGGCGAGAGACAACCCAAGGTTATGATCTTGGTGTATTGCAAAGATGTAAAATGATGAGGGATCTTAGGGGTAAAAATTATGGTATAGCAGCTTCCCTTAGGAGACTATGTTTAGAAGGTTATTTTTCCCATGGATCGAAAGGACAAAACCTTAGAAAAATGGTCACCTAATTAGGAAGGGCCATTTTGAATTAGCCAAATATTTTTAAACAATTCTTATGAAGTAGAAGAGTTAGGTCCTGATAATAGCATTCTAAGAATAAATGGCAAGTACTTAAAGAAGTACAAGGCTATGCTGCAGGAAATTCACATAGCAGGAAAATAGTTGTGCATGGAGAGATATAAAGATAAAATGGCGTAAAAATTTAAAATATTTCAAAATGGAAGAGTTATTAATACATTGCTTATAAAAAGACAGAAAGTCAAAAAATCAAGCAGGTAAGTCGGCTTTCATTTTGTTAAAACAAAGTTTTGCAAGCTGAATCCTCTTGTCATTCACAGTGTCTTCAACCTTTAGTTTGTTGACTTCTTTCACTAGGTCTCGAGCAAGTTCAACATGTCAAATACCAAGCTTCGCCTCCTCAACCATTTTTTCCTCAGCAGGAACCAATTATTAAGTATCAATTCCAGCTTTCTTTTTTTCTACTACTTCAATTTTCTGTTGTAACTCGTCCATTTGTCGAGTCCTTAGGTTCTTTAACCTTCATTTCTAACTCATTGAATCGACTTTTAGATTGTCTGGCCAAGCCTTATTCCTAAGTAATGAAATTAATCTATCGACCAATCTTGTTAGAGGATTCTTCTTTGAGCCTGACACTTTGAACATTTAAAGCTTTCTATTTTTGTATAAGAGTTTGTCACTCTGAATTGGCATGGTGCATAGTAGTCTTGAATTCTGCATTATATATTTTGCAAATCGACCCTCACAATTTATGTGATTGTAATTTCTAAAAGAGCAATGTTGTAAGATGAGATAAAATACATTCTGGAACAATTTTTTGGTCCTCTCATTATTTAATAGGGAAATAGTATAGTACATTAATATCAACCTGAATGATAAACAATTGAAGAATTTTAAAATATATACAAATAGAACTAAAAAAAGAAGGAGAGTGGGAAATGGTAACCTTAAATACTTCATGAATGCTAAGATTTTGAAGCTTGGGGGTATTTTGAAGCATTTCTATGAGACAACGCTACTTGAAAACCACAAATTGTTCACAGTCAAATCTGAATATAAGGTCGAGGTGGGTTAAATTGTGAAACACACCGCTAATAGTAGGTGGGATCTAGTTCTGCATTAAGTAACAAATTAAAGTGATAAATTTGGACAAGCAAGAGATATTAATACATACAAGTTGTTTAAGTGACAGTAAGTGAGAAATACTGATTAATACATATAAGTTGTATAAGTGACAGTAAGTGAGGGACCAAATTGGATAGTGTCATACCCCAAATTTTCCCGCCCTATTTCTAACAGTTAAATGATTTTCAAAATTGGTTTCTTTATAAATTTCTTTGGTTTATTTACACTAATAGTTTGGGTATTATAGATATTTTTAATTTATTTTGCTTACCTAAAAATATATAATACTTTACTTTAAATTATTTGTATTTTTAAATAGTAAATATTTCCCACCATTCATATGCTTTCAAGTACCTTTTTATTGAAGGCAGGTGTTCAGCGTCTAATGGATGATAGAGAGGTTTTGTTTGAAAAGACTCCCATTCCAACTATTTCCTGCAAGGATGTTTCAATAATAACCATTTCCGCCAATCCTCCCAGGGACTCCACCAAAAGACCCGTCAGGATTACATCTGATACGAAGTTGGCTCCTCTGATTATCACCATGCCAGGGTCAATCCCTTACTCCTCGGACAAAAATGTTCCCTGGAACTACGGGGGTGACGTCTATTACCACGGCGTCAAGCAAGACCTGCTGGCTGTTAAAGACCAGGTTTCTGAAAATTCTGATCCTGACATTGGCAACATTGTTGGAACCAGCAAAATAACAAGAAGCGGAAGAGTGTTCTCCCCCGAGATTTCTCCTACGAAAGCTATTACTAGTCCTGTGATCGTTCCTACTTTTGTTCCTGCTGATACCACTACTGCAATTCCTATGATTACCCCCACTGACACCCCCTATCATTGAGTCGGCCGAGACTCGGGGCAAAGACATATTGATTGAGCCTATCCAGACGAAGGCGTAGTCAGTATCTATCCCAGAGGCTTCCAAGAAAGAAATGGAAGAAATTTCGAAGATTATAAAGAAGAGCAACTATAATATGGTCAAACAGTTGGGGAAGACCCCTTCAATGATTTCTATGCTAGCCTTACTGTTATGCTCCGAAGCTCATGCGAAGGCTTTGATGAAGTTCCTTAAGACTGCCCATGTGCCACATGAAACCTCTGCTGACCAATTCGAAGATTGTGTGGCTAGTTTGACGGCTGACAACGATTTGGGTTTCTCTGATGCTGATCTGACACCTAGAGGGAGAAAACACAATGATGCGCTACATGTTTCCGTCGAATGTAGGGGTACTACTTTGGGCCATGTCCTGGTAGATATTGGTTCATCATTGAACGTGCTGCCCAAGAAGGCTTTAGATAGACTATACTGTGAAGGTTTGACCTTGAATCCCAACAACATAGTAGTGAGAGCTTTCGACGGTTCAAAGAGAATGGTACACGGGGAGGTGGACATCCCCATTAAAGTTGGTTCTCAGACCTTTAACTCCAACTTCTACGTGATGGATATTAGATCATATTATTCTTATTTGTTAGGTCTCCCTTGGATCCATGGGGCAGGAGCTGTCACGTCTACTCTACATCAGATGATGAAATATATGGTAAGAGGAAAGATTGTCACGGTACACAGTGAAGAAGAATACATGGTCAGTCACCTGAACTCCTTCAGGTATGTAGAAATGGATGGCGAGTTCATCGAGACTCCATGTCAAAACTTCGAAGAGATACCTCCGACTATGGCTACGATTGAAACTGTCACCAATCTACCAAAGATCACCAGACCTTCCTTAAAGATGGCTTCTCTCAAGGATGCAAAAGCAGTTATTGAAGAAGATGGGTCTGCCATCTGGGGCCAACTCCCTGATATTCCATACAAGTATGATAAGTTTGGTTTATGTTTCTCTTCAGGGGCTCAAAGGGATGTTTGTCGTGCTCATGATGGAAGACCTCCATACGCATCAGCAATCAGGGGGTCAACGCTCTAGAAGACAGTGATGGTGACGATGGCATGGATAGCAGGATCTTCCCTACTACCAACGGTGGACCCAGTAACTAGACGACAAAAGACTTTGTACCAATTACTTTTATTCATAAGTAATTGTCTTTTTGTTTTTGGATATGTAATAAACAATATAAACTTTATGGCCACGTGTCTTACCTGGGGCACAATGGTTTCATTTGTGAGGGTTATCATGTTTAATTTCATATGCCATTAATAAAGCATTGGAAGTTTATGCATATAAATTTTGCGCTCTCTGTTTTTCTTTTCTGATTTTTACTTTGTCTATACAGTTATGCTCTTACATACACCCACATATCAAACTGCAGATCCATATCCACTATGGATCCCATTGATAACAGTTCTGCTATTACCGGTTATAACTTTGAAAATCCGATCAACCAAGCCGAGGACGAAGGTGAGGAAGATTGTGAGGTACCTTGAGAACTTGCCATACTGTTATAGAAGGAAGAGAGGGCTATACAGCCTCATGAAGAGCCAGTTGAGACAATGAATTTTGGCACAGAAGAGAACAAAAAGGAGGTCAAGATAGGTGAAAATTTGGAGTTTAGTGTCAAACAACGGTTGATACAGATGTTGCATTATTATGTTGAGATCTTTGCCTGGTCATATGAAGACATGCCGAGACTAGACACATATATTATGGTTCATCTCCTGCCGACTAAAGAAGATTACCCTCCGGTAAAACAGAAGGTTCGTCGTATGCGCCCTGAAATTTTAGAGAAGATCAAAGCAGAGGTTATGAAACAGTTCAACACTGGGTTCTTAGCTGTCACCTCTTATCCCCAATGGGTTGCTAACGTAGTCCCGGTACCTAAAAAGGACAACAAGGTACGAATGTGTATGGACTACCAAGATTTGAACAGGGCAAGTCCTAAGGACGACTTTCCGCTTCCCCACATTGACGTTCTGGTTGACAACACCGCACATCATAAGATCTTTTCCTTCATGGATGATTTCTCTAGATACAATCATATCAAGATGGCACCCGAAGACATGGAGAAGATAACTTTCGTCATGCAATGAGACACTTTCTGCTATAAAGTGATGTCGTTTGGGTTGAAGAACACCGGGGCAACCTATCAGTGAGCCATGGTAACTTTGTTTCATGACATGATTCACCATGAGATAGAGGTTTATGTTGATGACATGATAGCCAAGTCTTAAACTGAGGAAGAACACCTTGATCATCTACAAAAGTTGTTTGATAGGTTGAAGACGTACAAGCTGAGGTTAATTCTGAACAAGTGCACCTTCGGGGTAAGGTCTGGTAAACTTCTAGGTTTCATTGTCAACGACAAGGGAATTCAGGTAGACCCTGAAAAGGTGAAGGCTATACAAGAGATGATGGCTCCTCGCACTGAGAAGGAGGTCAAAGGCTTCTTAGGACGCCTAAATTACATTGCCAGGTTCATTTCCCATTTAATTTCTACTTGTGAGCCAATCTTCAAACTCCTGAAGAAAGATCAAGTGGTAAAGTGGAATGACGAATGCCAGGACGCCTTCGAGAGAATCAAGGAATACCTTCAAGAGCCTCCAATTCTGGTGCCTCCGATTGAAGGAAGACCTTTGATAATGTACTTAACTGTGTTAGATAATTCAATGGGGGTGTGTGATGGGGCAGCATGACGAGTCCGGTCGAAAAGAGCATGCAATATACTACCGTAGTAAAAAGTTTACCGACTGTGAGACAAGATACTCACTGCTCGAGAAAACTTGATGCGCTTTGGCATGGGCTGCTCGCCGACTGAGACAGTATATGTTGACCCACACAAATTTGTTGATATCTAAGATGGATCCGATCAAGTACATCTTTGAAAATCCTGCTCTCTTCGGAAGAATAGCAAGATGGAAAACGATCTTGACCGAATACAATATCCAATACACGAACCAGAAAGCAATCAAGGGAAGTGTACTATCTGATCATTTGGCTCATCAGGCTGTGGATGACTACCAGTCCATGAATTTTGAGTTCCCGGACGAGAATATTATGCTAGTGACTAACTGTGAAGAACCTGGACCGGATGAAGGACCTGAGGAAGGATCTCGATGGACCATGGTTTTTGATGGAGTCTCTAATGCACTCAACAATGGCATCAGTACTGTAATTATATCTCCCGAGGGCTGTCATACTCCTTTCACCTCCAGACTATACTTCAATTATACCAACAATATAGCAGAGTATGAAGCATGCATCATGGGTCTAAAAGCTGCTATTGACATGAGGATCAAGTCCTTGATTGTTTTCGGAGATTCAGCCTTGGTTATAAGTCAAATCAAAGGAGAGTGGGATACGAAGCACCCGAATCCCATCCCTTACAAAGAACATGTGCTGACATTGCTTCCACACTTTGAAGAGGTCACCTTTGAACATTTTCCACGAGAATATAATCAGTTAGCAGATACGCTAACTACTATGTCGTCTATGTTCAAGGTCAAGTGGGACAACGGAGCTCCTCGAATCACCATTGAGAGGTTGGATGAACCGGCATACTGCTATGAGATTGACACTGAAGAAGTAGCAGACAAATCTTGGTTTCATGAAGTGAAGAGGTATCTCGAGGCTCAAGAATATCCTGAGGGGGAATCTGTCAATGATAAGAAGTTTCTGAGAAGGTTCTCCGCAAAATTCTTCCTCAGTAATGGAATCCTCTACAAGCGCAATCATGATTCTACTTTACTTTGGTGTGTAGACAAAACGAAGCAGAGAGAATTATGACAGATCTACATGAAGGTACATTTGGCACCCATTCTAGTGGACATACCATGGCTAAAAAGATCCTACGGGCAGGATACTATTGGTCCACTATGGAAGCAGACTGTTATCAACATTCCCCGAACTTGTCACAAATGCCAGATCTATTCTGATAAAGTGCATGTACCTCCAGTTCCCTTGAACGTCTTGACGGCTCCCTGGCCCTTTGCAATGTGGGGAATTGACATGATCAGAGAGATTAGACCTACTATTTCCAATGGGTATCGCTTCATCCTAGTGGCCATTAATTACTTCACGAAGTGGGTTGAGGTTGCCTCTTTTGCTACTGTTACCAAGAACGTTGTGGCGCAGTTTATCAAGCATAACCTGATTTGTCAGTATGGTGTGCCAGAGAGAATCATCACTGAAAATGGTACAAATCTCAACAATGCAATGATCATCGAACTTTGTAAGCAATTCAAGATCTAGCATCATAATTCTTCCCTTTACCGGATGAAGATGAATGGCACTGTAGAGGCTGCTAACAAGAATATCAAGAAAATCATACAAAAGATGACGGTGACATACAAAGACTGGCATGAGATGTTACCATTCACTCTTCATGGTTATCGCACCTCAGCACGTACGTCATCAGGGGAAACACCTTATTCTCTGGTATATGCTATGGAGGTTGTCCTACCTATTGAGGTCCAGATCCCTTATTTAAGGATCATGAAGGATACAGGCTTAAACGAAGACGATTGGATCCAGACGTAATTTGATCAACTGTATTTGATTGATGAGAAAAGGCTTATTGTTGTCTGTCATGGTCAAATGTATCAAAAACGGATGATCAAGGCTTTCAACAAAAAGGTCATACATCAAGTGTATCAAGTGAGTGATCTAGTAGTCAAGCGCATCATATTGCCACAAGGTGATCCCAAGGGCAAATAGACTCCCCCTTACGAAGGGCCGTTTGTAATCAAAAGTATATTTTTCGATGGAGCCATGATTCTGACCACCATGGATGGTGACGACCTTCCTCACCCTGTTAATGCGGACATAGTGAAAAGATACTACGCATAAATAAAGACCCGCTAGGTTGACTGGCCTAGGCAAAAATAAGAGCATCCTGGCGAACCAAAAGGGTTTGGGCAAAAATTAGGGATAAACACAAGAAAATCTATACACCCGGCAAGTCGAAAACCTGTAAAGGCGGCTTGGGAAAAAAAGGGTATCCCAGTGGACTGAAAACCCGAAAGGGCGGTCCAGGAAAAATTAGGGATTTGAAGTGTATCACTATGTCCCATTGGATCATCTTGCAATCAGATTTCAGTATCAACTACCAAGACTCAAACGGTACCGATCAATTGAGTCAGCTTCAAACAAGTAGCAAAGTGATGAGACGCTCAAAGACATAGGGGCAATAGAAGAATTGAAACTCAAGGGGATTATTACACATAGTTGTTTTCTCTTTGTACACTATTTTGTGTAGTTTTCATTTCTTATGACGACATTCTCCTACTAGAACGTCAGTCTCTTTGTACAAAATACCTGTTATGGGTGAACTTCAAAAATCAATACAAATCATTGAAAGTACAAAATTGTTTGCTTTTCTTTTTTCTGTTTTGTTTTGCAAAAACGTCCAATGATTATTTTTGACATATGCATTTAAATATGATCACTGTTCACAAATACTTGCATAAGAAGCAGAAAGAAGATTACTAATAATTTTAAGAAATAGGCTAAAGTCTAAAAAACAATTTGACGTCCCGACAATTACTCTTTCCGGCATGGTACATGGGCAGAGATAGTTTGAGACGAAGTCACCATTACATACGACCCTGTAATGTCTATGTTCCCCACAGAGTAGAAATAACCAGAGTTTTGATCTCTCCTTCCCCACGCAGGAATTACCTCCTCCGGTGAAGTTCCTTCAGAGAACTGAAATCTGTATTCCCCAGTCGAGCTTTATAAATTCAAACAGTTTATAAAACCTCCTCCCCGATAGAGTTTATTTCTCTAGCTGCGGAATTTTATCCCCCAACAGAGTTTATTTCTCTACAACAGAAAAATCTCCCAACAGAGCATCCTCCCTCCACAGAGTTATTCTCAAGCAGAGTCAATCCCCGACAGAATATCCCTCAGACAGAAAGTGGAAATCCTTATCGAATCATCTCCATTGGTCATCCCCAGCGGAAACAAAGGATTCAGCGTCCCAATACTCTTCAGTATCAGTCCGAGATTTACTTTCCCCGACTAAGAAATATCGCAATAGCATTCCATATTCATACATCATGGCATGCACATACACATCGCATGCAATATAATCTCATTTATTTTGAGAACATCATCACAATGCATTTCATACATCATGACATTGCATATGACTAACTCTTTACCTTTTTCAGGAAAAGATCAAATCAACAAACACCGCTACTTATGTGACCTGGTAGTTTTCTCAAAAGCTACGTTTGACAAAGGGTTATCTCAGGATCTTCCTCAAAAATATGCCCTCACAAGACCTTCTCTGGTTCAGTAAGATCGACACTAAGATCTCTCTGATTTCTATTCCAGTTGAAGATATTCCAAGACTTTTGTCTGGTTCAATTGAATCGATGCTAAGATTCTTATGATTTCCATTCCAGTCAAAGTTGATCCAAGACCTTCTCTGGTTCAGTCAGATCGACACTAAGATCTCTCTGATTTATATTCCAGTTGAAGATATTCCAAGACTTTTGTCTTGTTCAGTTGAATCGATGATAAGATTCTTCTGATTTCCATTCCAGTCAAAGTTGATCCAAGACCTTCTCTGGTTCAGTCAGATCGACACTAAGATCTCTATGATTTCTATTCCAGTTGAAGATATTCCAAGACTTTTGTCTGGTTCAGTTGAATAAATGCTAAGATTCTTCTAATTTCCATTCCAGTCAAAGTTGATCCAAGACCTTCTCTGGTTCAGTCAGACCGACACTAAGATCTCTCTGATTTCTATTCCAGTTGAAGATGTTCCAAGACTTTTTTCTGGTTCAGTTAAATCGACACTAAGATTTTTCTGATTCTTATCCAGTCAAAGTTAATTCAATATTTTCCTCTGGTTCAGTTAGATCAATACTAAGATCTCTCTGATTCCTATTCCAGTTGAAGATGATCCAATACTTTTGTCTGGTTCAGTTAAATCAACACTAAGATTTTTCTGATTCTTATCCATTCAAGGTTAATTCAAGATTTTCCTGTGGTTCAGTTAGATCGATACTAAGATCTCTCTGATTCCTATTTCACTTGAAGATAATCCAAGACCTTTTTCTGGTTTAGTTAAATCAACACTAATATTTTTCTGATTCTTATCCAGTCAAAGATAAACCAAGACCTCTGCTATTTCAGTTTGAATCGACCATTGATTTGTTACTGATTCTTTTCCGATAGACATTTTTTATGGTTTAGTTAAATCAACAGTAAGATTTTTCTGATTCTTATCCAATCAAAGATAAATCAAGACCTCTGCTGGTTCAGTTCAGATCGACCATTGATTTATTACTGATTCTTTTCCAGTAGATCCTTTCTCTGGTTTAGTTAAATCGACACTAATATTTTTCTGATTTTTATTCCAGATTGAGAAATTGAAAAACCTAGAGTATAACCAGATGACATTTTAATCCCATTTCCCCAGTAAGCCGGTGTGAAGCCTGAAATACGACTAGATAGTAGTCAGCCTTATCATCCATAGCAAGTCACTACGAAACCTGGATCCTGACCAGATAGCAGTTCACTTTCGTCTCTTTAGTCAAGGGATGACTCCCCAATAGAGTAATGGACAACCGAAGCTCCTAGACTCTATTCCCCTAAAAGACATTCCCTAGTGGACTCCTCCTCGGACAGCAGGAACGTGAATCCCAACAAGGAGACTCCTTACGAAGTCAACATCTATTTTGGATGGCATCTTTAAGCCCATCTCCGACGACTCTCCATCATATTCCTTGGATGACATCTTTAAGCCCATCTCCGACAGTCTTCTGTCATCTTTTCCAAATGGCATATGTAAACCCATTCCCGGTATTATTCACCAACAGTCTCACTTCGGGAGAATGCAAATTTATGGGCACTCTAGTGTTCAATCATCTTCCACCTTCAGATCACGAAAGGCAAATAAGCCAATCTAAATCTTCAGGTTTAAGAAGATTGAACAGGGGCAGTTGTTGTACCCTAAAATTTTCCTTCCCATTTTCACACAAGACATACTCTTAGAGGTTCTCAATTGCTCAAGGTTGACCAAGAATTGACCAACCAATTCTCCTCCCAAGGCAATGAACCCCTAACTAGGGTTTCAATTTTCTTCAAGATGGTTGAGCTCCAATGGTCTCAAATGCTTCCCATGGTCCTAATATATCCTCAAGATCATCCATGCCAAATTTCATGCCTTGAACAACAAGTTTTCTCAGTCAATTGCTCAAGTATTGGAAAATCAACTATGCTAGGTCAAAAGTCAATCGTGGCCCGTGTACAGTCAAACTTCAAGATTTTTGGTCAACATCAACATTTTGAAGTGATATCCATCATTTTATCAAGGTTTGTTCATGATTTCTAAAGAATTACTCCTAACCCATCAAAAGTCAAAAATGGCAAATTAGGGTTTCTATAGGAAAAGTCAACTGAACTTTGACCAAGCATAACTTTCTCATACTTTATCAAAAAATTTACAAACAAAGCTAATTTTGAAGAGAATTCAATTCCCTACAACTTATCTTCGGACCTCAAGTCCAATAAATGCACCATTTGAAATATACAAGTTCATACATTACAAGTCATTTTTAGAAAGTCAATAAAAGCCACCTTTTTCCATGACCTTTAACATCAAGATAACATCTTCAAATGCAAAATTGATAAAACGAGGGATTGAAGTAGACATCTTGGGATTTTCAAAAAGTCCAAGATCATCATCATGAGATAAAAATTGAGCAAGTTATAGCCTGCCTAAGTTGGGAAAATTTGGAAAATTTCAAGAAATATGCATTGAGCAAATTTGAGTTTTTAAGGCAATGGCTCATTTTCTTGGACTTCAAATATATTCCTAAGATTATAGAGGACCCCTAAAACATTTTTGCATAGTCTTGATTTTATTTGCATTTTATATTAATTTTATTTACGGGCCATTATCATTTAGGATTGGTTTGATACATGGAGAGGCCCCAAATTTCGTGTGAAGCAAGACCAACCTGTCTACATTCATGCAAAATTCAAAAATGGACAAGATCCGACACTTTTGGCCAAGGTTACATATTGATATTCATGGCATTCAAATGTTTGTCTATGGCTGTTACAAACTTGTTTTTTCGTGTCTCCTCATCCCTCTCTATATAAACAAACACGTAGCAAGCATCAGGACACGCATACATAGCCCGGGGAACCCCTGAAAGTTTTGAAAAAAACACCAAAATTGTCAAATTCGAATTTCAATCTCCAGCCCGTTTTAGTCCCAAACAAAGATCAAAACACACTCCTGGAGGTCCCCTGAAGCATTTGCAACTATTACTAAGCTTTGAAACATTGCCAAACGCATAAACCAATTCTCACAATTTGTATTTTTTTCCTAATTTTATTCTGCTTGATTCATGTAACATAAATGTGTTTTGATCATACATTACTGATTATTGAAGTGTTTGCAAGCTTTTTGCATAGTTGGATTGAAGTTTGAGTGCAGATATAACAATTTGCCATAGCTAGGGTTTGAACCTCCAAATTGGGGTTTTTTGTATTGGCCAAAATTATCCCAAACCAAGGGCACCATCTAGCTCAGGAGGTTGAAAGCAATCAATCCATGGCCCCACATTTGATTTTTGTTGCATATTATGAGTTTTATAAATTACAGGTGCTATAGTGACAAGTGAAAAACTGTCACTATAGGTGTTTGATCTAAGACGACGGAGGAACAAAGAAGACGAAGCGTGGCATTGTCCCATTCAAATAGAGCGCACATTTTTTTTAAAATATTTTTTCAGATGTTGACAATTTTTTAAAATATAATATTCTTGTTTCATTTTATGTAACGAATGGCAAGGCCGCTCAGATGGTCAGGAGGCGTGTGTATAAGGGAAAGGACCTGGGTTCGAGTCCCAAGTCCAGCATATTATATTTCTAACAATTTTCAAATGCAGATTTGGTGCATGCATTAGCCAGGGGTTCACCATGCACCCTACCATCAGCACCATCAGATCATACTCAACCTGGATCCAGTGCCTCCAACAAGTAGTCCCCATCATGGACTCTCCAGACGTGCCCACACAGGATCAAACGCCAATCTGGGCTTTAACTTTTGTGCCAAGCATTTTTTTGGACAACAACACCCCCCATTTTTTGTTTTGATGACCAGCCCCATGTTGTCTATTTTCTTTATTTTATTTTATTTTATTTTGTTTATCATTTTCAAAAGTCTTTTTTATTAATAAATCATAAAAAATCAAAAAAATAAAATAATAATTAGGATTAGTTTCTTTCTAAAATTAATTAATTAATTAATTAATTATTTTAATGCAATTTAAAATCAAATTAGACTTAGGTTCTTTTTAATTTAAATTATTTTCTTAATAAAAAAATACCAAAAACATTAGAATTAGGATTTATTTTCATCCAATTTTTTTTTACTTCTCTAATTAAATTTTAGATATTTACTTCACTTACTTTTTGTTATTAAAAATAAAAACCAACAACCAAAAAGATTTTTCCTCTAGGTTTTAGAACGTGTTTTCATTTATCGCGCGTTTATTTTCTTTCGCATTTTATATTCATGTAACTGTTATACAAAATGTAATAGTTAATAGGAATTTACTTTATTGCTTTATTTTATTTCCCCATTTGGTTTGGAATGTAAATGTCCCCCTTCCCGAAGCAATGTAATAGTCTAGATTTATACTTTCCTCATTTTATTTTTCTGTATATATAATTGCTTGTAACTTAGGCGTGCATGACAAGATAAAGTCAATTAATCATTAGATCACTAACCTCAAGATAATATAACTAAAAAAAACACACTTCTCACACTTGCATTCTTAGGGTACTCCTCACTTGGTTGCCTCAGAAATGGTCATGTCCTTCGAATGTAGGGATGTCTTAGCAAAGACCCTCAATTCTAAAGTCATCATAAAGATCATGGTCCCTTAACGTCCCTCGAGTTGCCTACGAGAAATGATTTTTTCCATCGATGATGCCTATATGATGACAGTCCCTTCGAATGCTAAGATATCTTTACATGTTGCCTTCGATGACCATAACATCCCTTTCGATTGTCCCTTAACATCCGAAGATAGGGCTACCTACTCACTAATAGTAGGATAGCACTATCTAAAGGAAAGGAGGAAAAGAATGTCCTTTTTCGAGTAGGTAGATAGCTGTTAAGTACTTGCTCAAAACAATTCATTTTTACAACACACTTTCAAAAACTACTTTCAAAAACGCTTTATCACACTCTTGAGGACTGATACAAGAGTTACCATAAAGCAAACAAAAATCTTTCAAAACACACAAACACAAACAATTTTTAAAATGAGCAAGTACCTAAGAGCCCGTGGAAAACCACGGATGGAAAGGGTGCTAACACCTTCCCTTTCCATAATCTACCCCCTTACTCAGAAAATATCGAAAAAAGGTATTTTTCTGTTCTTTTCACCCTTTCCTTTGTTGGATAAAAGAAAAGTCGGTGGCGACTCTTGCTTACCGTGATATTTGCGAATAAAAAACGTAAACCAATATATAACAGTCAGTTCTGCCACCATATCATACACCACATCACGCAAATCCGTCACACAAACTCCTTATCCAAGCTCCACAATTTCTGTAGCCAAGAAACACCGAAATGCTATCGTCTTCCCATCGAAGAACCCTCCATCCATCACACACCATTCAGTTACAAGTTTTTTTTCTTTTGATCTCACTTTTCCCAAATTGATTTTGATTTATGCTTGTGAGATATTAAATTGAACTCTATTGAGTCGCAGGATAACTTTTTAGTTTTAACAGTTCAACAAAGTTGTAGCATGCAGTCAAAGGTTGCTTACATGCTAGTGTTAAAGTATTGTATGTTGTAGTCGAAGAAGGATCAAGCATGCAGTGGTCGAAGAATGCTAGTACCGTTAGCATCAAATTAGGCCTGTTTGTTATATCCAATTATTTAAGTTAGCGTGTACCCTAAGTTAGCTTATAATGAGTATTTGTGAAAAATCACATAAGTTTAGTATGTTAGGTTTATTATAAATAGCATACTTGTCTCTCATTATTGCATACTGCAAATCCTAATTTAGGGTGAGAGGGTTATTTGTTATTCTTGAGTACTTGTAATTTGATTTAAAGAGAAAGTAAAGAATAATAGTTAATAATCAATCCTTGTGTTCTTCTTGTTTTTCCATATTTTCTATCCTTATTTGCTTCTTGATCATAAAGAAACAAGTTTATACTTTGTTTTAAGGTATCATTTTTCACATCAATATGGTGCAGTGAACTTGGAAAAGATGCCTTCAACAAAGTATTAGATTGAAAAGTTCACCAGAGTGAACGATTTTGGTTTGTGGCGCTTGAAGATGAAAGCCCTACTGGTTCATCAGGGTTGTTTGAAAGCACCGAAGGGAGATGCAGCCATGAATACTATGTTAGCGGCAACTGAGAAGACGACGATGATAGAGAAGGCCAACAACGCATGTTCCCAATAGCAGCCAAATACAACAAATTGGGTTGCTCAATTTCTGTACTGAAGAAAGTACGCTTAACAACATGTTTGTTTTAAGATGTCCATTTTTGTCCTTCCAAACAACCCTTCCACATTTCTATTTGTTTCATTTATATCTGCAAGAATGTAAAAATCTTCTTGAGTGTTTACTATTTGTTATGTTGAGCCTTAATCCCCAATTAGCAAAATTTCTGGGCAAGAATTCAAATCAACTTGAAATCCATCAATCAAAACTTAACATCGATCACAAGACATAATTCCCTAATTAAAATCAAAGGTAACTAACAAAATTTAAAATCGAAATCATTACATTTGAAACCTATATACAGAAAACAAATTCAGGCATAAACCCTAATTCCCAAATTGAAATATCCATATAGAGAAAACAAATTCAAGCATAAACTCTAATTTCCAAATTGAAATTAAATTTAACACCTCCAATTATACTTTATTCGAAATCAATAAATCTTAATAACTAATTTCAAATAAATATAACAAACAATTTTGTATTCACCTTAGCAGATGTGTCTTCAATACGAATCTCGCCCTAGAATGATTAGTGTGGTGTTATGTTCGGTGAGCGATTGAATCAGAGAACACCATTAAAGAGTTTTGGACGAAGAATTTGAGAAGAATCCGAGGTTGCTATTAGAGAGGTTTTGACTGTGGTTAAAAATGATTTGGAGTGTGAGGTTGCTATTAGAGAGTCATGTTGGGAGAATGATGTTGGGAGAACGTGTGAGATTGGTGTTTGGAGTGGTCAGAAAATGGTGGTTTGAAGATAGAAAATTGAAGATCGAAGAAGAACGAAGAAGTAGATCTAATTGATATTGATTCACTGTTTTTTAATTTGTAAATTACAAATTATTATATAATTTAAATTTAAATAAATATTATTTTTGAATTTATAAATTATTATTAATTTAATTAAAGACTAATATGCAATAAAGAAAAATTTTAAATAAAAAGGACTCACTATAAATGTAATGTACTATAATACTGATGTGATATTAATTAAATTAGGGCATACTTTTTATTAGTCAGAGTAATAACTTTACTAAAAAAAACCATTTTAATGATTTCACACAAAAAAAAGTTCCAAAATATAAATACACTAATCATAACTTTAATGATTTCACCCCAAAAAAAAAAACTTCCAAAATATAAATACACTAATCATAACTTTTTTTTTCTTTCTAATTTTGACAATGTATTGATTTTTTTTTAAACTACAATTCTATGTAAATTTTAGAAAAATTGACAACCCTCCCATAATAAGTTGTTTCACATTAATAGAAAAAGTTGCAGATATACTCCAAAGTAATAGAATTTTTTTCACATTTACTGATAGAATAAAGTTGCAGATGTATTCAAAAGGTAAATTCTCCACATGAGTTTATGTGCGACAATAATTTATGTTATATTGCTATAAACGGAAAAAAAAAACTCAATTGAAGATACAAAATTTTTTATAAATAGAAATAAGTTATAATTTATTTTAAATGAAAAAATTATTATTGATATAATTATTCTTCAAAACGGGAATATGAATAAAAAAAATTTATAAACAAAAAATATATCAGTACAAACGCACATATAATATATCAGTATCGTGTGAACACACGTGTAATCATACTAGATTTCATACAAACTTACAGGTTATTATATATTTTTTACAATTAAAGAAAATAAATATAAATATATTTAAAATAATATATGAATTTAAATACGAGAAAAATGTGTTTTTTTATTATTTAAGTTGCTAATATTTTTATTTTAAAATTATTTTTAATTTAAGATAAATATTTTTTAAGATAATATATGTAAAAATTAAAAAAATATATAATTGTTGTAAAATAATTTTGATCAAATAATTTTGATAAAATAATTTTGTTTTTTATTTTAAAAATATGTGTTTTTTTAAAATAATAAAATCTTTTGATAAAATAAATTTGTTTTTTATTTATATTTTTATTATATTTTAAAAATAAAAACGTATATATTACATTAATACTCGTGCGAACGCACTGATATCTCACTAATATATTATTAAGAAACTAAATTAACATAGATATGAAACAAAGTGAAATTAAAACGAAAATTTAAAAAACTTCACACTTACGCATAGCAACAAAATTCATACATACGGGTATCCACCGAATCCGTTCCAAAATTAATGGAAAAAATCCACTTTAATTGAGTTTAGATTTGAGTATGAGTTTTTTTCAATTACAAAATATAAAAACAGTCCGACAATAGAGACACTATTACTCATTTCAAACACGGCCGTTTATTTCATTATGTATATTATTATTTATTTTTAATAATTTAATATATTAAATATGTAATCAATGTTTAATAATTTGATATGTGTTAATTATTTAAAATATTTATGAAATTTTTTGATATTATTTTATTTTATTATCTATAATATAATTTGATTTTGAAAAAATTAAATATATTTATTAAAAAATTAATTTTATTAAATGAATTGTAGTGAAACGGAAATATCTAAATTCAATTCGAAACTATTTGAAACTGTTTGAGACAGATTTAGATTTTAATATTCTATTTTTATTTAGATTTAAGACGGAGAATAGAGATTATTTGAAAATTTTAAATTTAAGTTTGGAAGAAATAAAAACTGTCTTAACCCGCCCTATTGTCATGCTTAATCACACCTATGTGTACACTTATGTGTTGATGGGTGTTTCAACGTTTTGTCAGTTGGGCAAAGTTGCTTTCATATTCAAGAGAGGATTGGTATAAAATGTAAGGCTGCAAATTAAGTAACGGCATTACATATAAACCAGCGAATCAAGACACTTACTGAAACGTGGGGAATAGTATTTTCATGTTAGCATTAGAGATACGTAAGAATGAACAGTAGTTCTACCGTATCAAATGATGTTCTTTTTAGCTATATAAGGGTGAAGATGAAGCCCTCAACGGAAAAGGTGTCGACGGAGATATGGGATAAAACAAACGTCATCAGCATGAACGAGTTACACGTTGCAAATTAAAGTTGAATTTTCAAATGTTCAATTATTTCCTATTTCATCTTAATATTTTTTAAAAATTACACCCTTGAGTCTTTCACCAATACTAGCTGTCTATAAATATTCATGTTTATGTCTTTAAAAGAGAGTAACTCCCTCCGTGCAAGAAACATACATCCGAAAGACAAGCATCCCTTCCTTAAAACTTGTTTCTGCATGTTTCATTAAACCATATCCCCCAATCCAAGACTCAAATCAAATATGGTATTTATCACCTTGGGACATTTGCATGTTATCTGCAAACTAAGTTTTATGAATGAGAAATTTGACTTGTAGAATGGTGTGGTAATTACAATGAAGTTTACAAGTTCAGAGTTCAAATAGGATTTGAGCAAAGTTATTTTGGCTATCAAAAACTTGAGAAATAAAGGGAATGAAGTTCTTATTTATAACTAGGGTGAATGATTCTCTCAAGCATGTGAAATGATCAAGAATTGAGAGAAATTGTGTGAAGCTCGAAAACATGAAATGTGTGATTGCAAACCATAAAAACTGCACTAAACCTTGCGTTTTAAGTGTCAATTAACTCCTGACAACTTGGTTAAACATATTTAAGCGCAAAAAGTGCCATAATTTTGTCATTAGAAAGAGATTTGGTTGGGTAAAAATCTGAATTCATGTGCAAGTTTTAGTTTCAAGTGCCCATGTTCAAACTCATAAGGCATCATGCACAAGAGGCTTTTTGATCCCATTATTTTTGTAATGTGTAGATTTTCCCAAAAGGATCACAATGTACTAAGAGGTATTCATTTGGAAATTTGAGCAGAAAGTTATGTCCATTGAAAGTTGGGGAAAAAACTTACTTCTATACTTTGAAAAAAATTCTAAGTTAAGAGCCTTAAACTGACCTGTAATCCTTTGCTAAATTTCATGTCCTTTCAAGCAAAATTGAAACTTGATCATTGAAAAGAACTTGTAGATGGAATCATGAAGAGTATTATGCAAAAAAGAATGAGCTCCATGTGATAAGAATTGAGCAAGTTATGATTCTTGAAAGTTGGGGAAAAATTATTTGAAATTAGATCAAAATTTCACTAAATCCACAAATGACTTGTAATGTCTTAAAACTTTTGATGATTTTATTCACATAATTATCTATTGACTTTTAAAGAGAAGTTGGAGAGGACATAAAGGAGACTCATATACAAAAAGAACCATCTAAAAATGTTGAATAATGAAGGAGTTGTGGTCTTGTGAATTTTGACTTAAAAACTTGTCAAATTAGGTCAAACCACTTTGCATAACTTTGATACTTTTGATCTTTTCTTGCAATACAAGGCATGATGAAGCTCATATGAACTGAATTTATGAAGCCTTGATTGATCTTTGATTAAAGATGACCATACTTAAGGTTACTTGATGAAGAAGGCATGGAAATAAACAAATGAACCTTTGGACCATCCTTGAGGAAAAAGCAATCAAACCTTGGGGAATCCTTGATCAATTGAGATTGAGTAATGTTTCAAAATGATATGACTTAAAATTATAGGCCAATCCCTAATGCACAAGTCTTTGAAGGTTAATGTTGACCATACTTTGACTTTTCTCCGATGAAAACCCTAGTTGAGGATAATTGTTTGATCCACTTGGTTCACGCTTGTACTTGCAAAACAAATAAAGATAAACAAACCATATCTTTTTGTATTTTGGTTAGATATTAGTAAAATATAAAACATGTATGTACTAGATACACAATGGATGCTTGGTGATCCCTCAAGGACAAAGTTAAAGAATGGATAGAGAGCAAAGGTGAGAGACAACCCAAGGTTGTGATCTTTGTGTATTACAAAGATGTAAAATGATGAGGGATCTTAGAGGTAAAAATTAGGGTATAACAACTTCCCTTATTTAAGTGTCTTCTATTCGAAGATATGAAGGTTGTTAGGTCTGTGGTTTTATGGTTGACAATAATTTTGGTAAAACAAGTAGTTGACAATAATTTTATTAAAACATGTTTCATTAGGAAAAATATGTATTGCATCCTAATGTTGAACAAAATATCATAACATCTTGACCAATTGGTCCAACAGAGTCTGCTGGTACTTATTGGATAGATGTTCTATCAGATGTTATAACATGTTGCAACAAAATATCATGACAGTACAACTGGATAATATCCTTGAAGATTTGATTGAACAAAATGAGATTCTGGAGGTTTCTAGTACTCATAACAGGCGCATGCAATCAAGGATTTTTAGGAACAATTACAAATTTGATTTGTTTCAAAAAAAGGATCTTTGAGATTTTTTAGGAAATATTTAAAAGATTTGTTTTTTGTATTTATTTTTATGGAGAAGATTCTACATGGATTTAGAGCTGAAGATTGAATTTAATTGAAGAGTCCAAACCCAACCGCAAAAGTCTATATAAGGAGACATCCAAGACCTAGTTTTTTAAGCATAATTTTTATTGTAAAACCTTGTGAAAAATAAGGGTTTAGTGTTTGAGAGTTCCTTAGTTTCTCCGTATATTTTTGTACGTCCTCATGTATCTTTTGATGAATTTTAGTTAACTGATTGTTACTTGTTTATCAAGTTATTTTTCTCTGTTGTACCCCAAAATTTTCCCTTCCACTTTTACTCAAGGAATGCTCTTAGAGATTCTCAATTGCTCAAGGATGACCAAGAATTGACCAGACAAATTCTCCTCCTAAGCAATGAACCTCTAACTAGGGTTTCACTTTTCATCAAGATGTGTGAGTTCCAAAGGTCTCAAATGTTTTCCATTGTCCTAATATGCCTTTAAGATTGTTCATTCCAAATTTCATGCCTTGCACTACAAGTTTGCTCAGTCAACTGCCCAAATGTTTGAAAATTAACTATACTAGATCAAAAGTCAACGGTGGCCTATATACAGTCAAACTTTAAGATTTTTTGTCAACATCAAAATTTTGAAGTGATATCCATCATTTGATCAAATGTTGATCATGATTCCTCAAAAAATGTTCCTAATCTATCAAAAGTCAAGAATTACAAAATTAGGGTTTCTATAGGAAAAGTCAACTGAACTTTGACTAGGCATAACTTTCACATACGTCATCCATTTTGCTCCAACCAAAGCTAATTTTAAGAGGATCCAATTCCCTACAACTTCTCTTCATCCCTCAAGTCTAAGAAATTCACCATTTGAAATATACAAGCTCATACGTTACAAGCTATTTTCAGAAAGTCAACAAAAGTCACTTTTTTCCAATACCTTTTACCTCAAGATAAAATCTTCAAATACAAAATTGATCAAAAGAAGGATTGAAGTAGACATCTTAGGATTTCCAAAAAGTATAATATCATAATCATAAGATAAAAATTAAGCATGCTATGGCTTTCCCAAGTTGGGAAAATTTGGGAAATTTCAAGAATTATGCATTGAGCAAACTTGAAGTTTTAGGTCAATGGCTTAATTTCTTGGAATTCAAGCATCTTCCTAAGTCTATAGAGTATCTCTAAAATCATTATTACCATGCCTTACATTTTCTACCTATTTTGTACATATTTATTTTATTTTATTCAAATAAATATAAAATAAAATTTATAAAATAATTGGAAATGGACTTTGAGCATCTGGGCGGATGTTTTGGACAACTTAGAGGCCAAAAAATTCGTGAAAGTAGGTCCAGGTTCATAGAAAATTCAAAAAGGGACAAGAAACCATGTCTTTGGCAAAGTTTCAAATGATATTCATGGTATTAAAACACCAACTTAATGGTTGTTTATTCATTTGACCTCTTGTCCCCTCCATCCCCTCTATATAAGGAGCACACTAGAAAGCTTCAAGGACATGAAAAACAGCCTGAAAGAATCATACGAAATTGCAAAAGTAAGTAAAGTTGTCAAACTCCAAAACACATTTCCAGCCATCCCCAGTCCAAACAAAGGACTCAAACACGTTCCTGAAGGTCCCCTGAAGCTTTTGTAATCATTACCACGTCCTGAAGCATCACGAGACGTCCTAACCAGCTCTCACGGTTTTCATTTCTTTTTCAAATTCGTTTATTTGATTCATGTGATATAAGCTTGTTTCAACCATTCATATTTTTTCATATGAATGTTTATAAGCTTTATGTATAGCTGGATTTAAGTTTTGATGCAGGTACGATGTTTGGCCATGGTTAGGGTTTGGACCTCTGAATTGGGGTTTTTCGAATCAGCCAAAATTAGACTCAACTAAGGGTACCATCGTGCTCAGGAGGTCGAGGCCAATTGATCCATGGCCTCACACTTAATTAATGCTGCGTATTTTGGATGTTTCGAGATGCAGGTGCTATAGTGACAAACAAAAACCGTCACTATATGTTTCTATACCTAAAACGACGGATCAAGGAAGAAGACAAGGCGTGGCAGTTTCCCATTGGCCCATTCAAACCCAGCGCGTTTTTTTTTTCATTTTTAATATATTTGATCAATCTTTCTTATATTATATTATTGTTTTATTTTATGTAACGAATAACCAAGTGTTGTACCCCAGTTTTTGCCCCCAAGATCCCTTCATCATACCATATTGATTCAATCACAACAAGATCACATTAGGGCTTTTGGTTCTCCTCCCTATCTTTAGATTTGCTCTTTGAGGAATCACCAAGCACCTTGACTTGTTTTTCTTTTGTGATCATGCATGTTTTGTTTTGACTTTCCTTTTAATTAATAAAATGCAATGTTGGTTTGTCTTACTTGTTAATAATGTAGGTAAAGGCAATGTGGCTTAGCAAGTTGATCCATGGGTTCATGAGTTTATTTCCATGCCCTAGTCAATAAAGCTTGAGAAATTCAAACCTCGCCATTGAAGTTGTTTTGGAAGAAATGGAATGGCAAGGTTTATTTTGGTTCACCACATTTCAAAGTTATCAAGATTGATTCAAAAGTACAAGGGGTTGATTGAAGAAGTTGTCGTGGTTGGACAAGGCCTTGTTCCCATTGGTCACAAGTGCATATTTCTCTCAATTCTCAAGATATGGAAGTGGTTTTGGTTTCAATGAGTTCTCATTATCATCCCGAATAACTTCTATCTACAAATCAAAAGTATTGGTACAAGAAGGTTGTTTAAAATTGTCAAAGTTCCTCAAAGCATTTTCTTGATCTAGGAGCTAGGGTTTTGAACTTCAAAGAATTATATATTGCTCATATTTTGGTATTTTTTAGTGATTACAAAAACATCCTTCTCTTCAAAGGGTTATTAACAAATCACTTCAAAAGTTTCAAGGAGTTTTCATGTGGAAGAAACTTGATGATGAAGAAAGATTACAAGTCCTCCAGATGAACCCCCAATTTTCTATGTGTGACTTCAAATGATCATAAATTGGTCAATTTTTATCACCTTGAGCCCAATATTTTTCCATAATGATCTAGAGGATGTGAAATGTATTCCTTCTTTTATGTGAAAAGTGAGAAAATGGATGGAGGATGCCTTAAGGATACAAAAGATTATAGGTCATTTCATGATTTTTTGCCAACTTTAACAATTCATAACTCTCTCAATTTTTGGATATTTTGAATGGTTCAAGTTTCAAAATGTCATTCAAGAGGTCTATTACATTCCATCTTTTTTGGTCAAGAGAAAATTCCAATAGGAAGGCCATGTTTGGATGCAAAACATTATAGGTCACTTTTGAAGAAAAACTTCAAATCTTTCTAAGTATGGAAAGTCAACCTCTTTTTCCCAACTTTGACTCATTGCAACTTTCAGCTCAAACATCCATTTGATTCCATTCTTTTTCCATTGCAAAGCTTGTAATATCATCTTTCTATAGCATCAAGAACCATGCCCTAAGACCCCTTGAGCTGAGAATGCCATTGTTTCAAAAGTGGTAACTTGGAATTGAAGTTTCATCGCAAGTCAGAATTTGAATTTCATGTTACAACTTCTAACCCTCAAATTAGCACGCGTTTTGGGTCTAAAAATGATTAGCCAACTTTCTCAAATGGATTAGTGCATTAAAACCTGCATTTTGGATGAGTTTTGACAAGAAGAGAAGTCACACTTTCTTCATGATGAAGACCCACACAAATTCCCTCCAAATTGCATCATTCACCCTTCCTTTTGATCCCATTTGCTTCTCCTATAAATACATGAGCTATCCCATTCGTTTTCTCAAGCTTGAACAACCAAAATCACCCTGCCAAACTCGCTCCATAAATCACTTTTCTGCAACTTCAAAATCATTGTTCAAGCCTTTTTCAATCCATTTTTTCTATCAATTCACCTTCCTTGATCTTCCCTGAAGCTAACAGAAGAAGAATTGAGCCTTGAAACCTTTTGAATTGATCTGACCAAGTCCATTTACAGAGCTCTGCATCTGAACTTCAATAGGTAGATTTCTCCATCAATTCTTCCAAACTTTGATATCAGTGTGAAGCTCTCATTGCCCTGGTTCTAGTCGCAACACTTTCTTTTAACTGGAAACACGTTTTAGCCATGAATTTTCAAATTCCTTTTCAAAACTTTCCTTCCAAATTGCTTGAGCTACAATTTATAAAAACTTTTCGCGAAGGTGTGGTTGTCTTCGTCTTGATGAGACGAAGTGAATGATACCAGTCTCGTGCTCTAATTTTACAGTTTGAGCAAGCTTGATTTGAGACTGGCTGGAGGTTGAAGATGACCAACATGTCATCCTTCAATCAATGAAACAACGCCATTTGGAATTTTTGAATATCTGATTTAATTAATGATCATGTGTGTTATTCACTAATGACCATGATATGCACAGCGCGTCTGATCCATTGGATCAACTTACTAACGCGTTTTGACTCTCATCCATTGGTCCACATTTTTTGACTTTATTTTATTTTCTGATTTTTATATTTAAATTGTTTTAAACTTCAAAAAATCATAGAAAATTCATTTTAAGTTCAAAAATCTAAAAAAATTATGAAAATTATTTTTGATTTTTCTCTTTCTGATTTTTATTTTTTACAATTTTATTTTATATTTTGATATTTTTTTATAAATTTTCACTTTATTTGAATTGTTTTAAATGTTTAAAAATACTTTTATGCATTTTTTTAAATTCTAAAAAAATATGGAATGATCCAATGATATATTGTGACAAATATTGGTGACCTCATTTATTTTTTATTTCTGACTTTGTTATTTTTTTTTATCATTTTTGGTTTATTTTACTCATTTCTTTTAATTTTAAAAATAGTTTCTGACTTTAAAAAAATTACCAAAAATTTTATAAAAAGATTTGAGTTCATTTCTGATTTTTCTATAGTCTTACTTAATCTTTCTTGATTAATTTGAATATAATTGATATTTTTCTCTCTTATTTCTATTTTAAAACATTTTAAAACCCTTTTTAATGCATATATTAAATGTAATATTATTTTGTATTATTTTCTGGCTGATCTTGGGTTGAATTTTTGATCATGAGCTTTATTAACATCATTGGACCTATGGTGTTGAGTCTAACTCCATAAAAATGGATGAATGATTTTAACAATAGTTTGATTAAATTTTAATTCAAAAATGGTTTGTTAATTCTTTCCCACCCCTCTCCATCTTATCCCTTTCTTATTGCACTAAGTGTTATTTGAGCATGATCTCTATATCATGTCTCAAAACAAATGGTGCATAGATTGCTATTGACCGACCTCAAAATAGGTGTGACTTCTACATAAGTCCAGTTACGATTGCTTAACATAGCGCTAAATTTTGTCCCGATTCGAATAAATGATCATTCGTGGTCCAAACCTATGTTTGCAAGCCCAAGTATGTTAATTTGATCTCTTTGATCCAATAACCTTGAGATTCATTGTGTGGAGGCTTTGGTTCTACCAATCCTCTAATGGATCTTCATCAATTTTGGTCAACGCGGATCACTTAAACATCGTTGATTATTAAATGTTACTTTTGAGAATTCTTAAATGGATGATATACTTGACAAAAAGCAAATGCAACTTGTTGTGTGGAGGCTTTGGTTCTACCAATCCTATAATGAGTTCCAAATGCAAGTTTCGAGATGGTCATCCAACTAACCACTAATTTCTAACAATTGACTTTATTTTATGCTTTTATTTTATGCTCTTTACTTTATGCACCATTTACTTTAGCATTTACATTTCATGCTATTTTTCATCTTTGCTCACTTGAGCCCCTTTATATTCTTGTCATTTTTATTTTGCTCACTTGAGCTTTTCTTTTCTTTTTTAAGATACTTAATTATCAACATGAACCATAAAAAAGTTTAACGATACTTGGACTATTTGATTACTATCCTTGGCATTATGGAGTATTGGATTTCTTGGACTTAGGATTAGAAACCTTGGCCTATGTTGGAGACCTTGTGACCTTAATTGATATTTTGTCTGGAGTTCTTGAGGTTTACCTCAAGACATTGGGTTGTTTGTTTGTTTTGTGTGCAGGTTATTGTGATTACATTCTTTGTTTGTAATATGGAATTCACCTGTATACAACCGTTACTCTGCCTAATTTTTGCGAAGAATTAATACACTTGAAGTTTGATTCCCTCAAGAGGTCTAATATCTTTGCTTGCTTGGTTTGAATTCAAAGAATGAGAATTCTATCTTGACTCATAATGTCAAGTATTGGCTTCTTGTTGGTTAAATAGTTCTTATCCCTAGCTTTTATCTTATGCTTTAGGATAGTCCCTTCATCTCCTCCCATCTTCTTTAATTTCAAAAAATATTCTCCCTCCATTTTAAAACTCTTCTTGTTTTTAAACTTGAACCATTTTCATAATAAACTTGGACCTAGGTCCATGCATTTTCAAAATATTTTCATGAATAAACTTCAATCAACTTAATAATACCTTGACATTTTTTGTGAGAAGACTAAAAGTCAATCAATATCATTTCAAACCATTTTGCCATTTTGGCTTTTTATTTTAAAACATTTCTCAAAAGATTAGACTCTTGTCAATCCTTGTAGTGACGCAAA
Organism: Vicia faba; assembly: GCA_948472305.1. Lineage (NCBI taxonomy): Eukaryota > Viridiplantae > Streptophyta > Magnoliopsida > Fabales > Fabaceae > Vicia > Vicia faba. The sequence continues at coordinate 1,046,564,650 of OX451737.1, forward strand.
CAACTATACTTCTACAATATGTAGTGAAGAGAAATATTTTCCACTAGGGTGTTGAGTGAGGTTTTGTTGATTTTTAAAAATCCAAGCCATATCCTTCACTTTGAGATGATGCAAATTCTCATTTCTCATGATTATGGGTAGTAAGTATGTTTTCCACACGGACAATGACGATGATGTCTTATCTCATAAAATTAACCAACACACTTGTGTTTTAAAATTTTTAAAGAGGAACTACGAGTACCCTGATCCCCTATTGCACGGAAGGTGGTACGTAGGTGTGATTGGTGGAAATAGAACTGACTGTTTTTTAAGCTGGTTTCGTGAAATGTCACGGTAAGCAAGAGTCGCCACCGTCTTTTATGTTCTCCAACATGGAAAGGACAAAAGCACAGCAAAATTCCTTCTTTGAGAATGTTTCTCGGTTCAGGAGGTAGATTTATAGAAAGGGAAGGTGTTAGCACCCTTTCTATCCGTGGTTATCCACGGGCTCTTAGGTATTTGCTCTTTATGTTTTCAAAAGATGTTTGCTTTTCAAGTGTGTGTGGGTTTTGAAAAAAAGTTTTGTTTGACAAATTTCTAAGTAACTCTTGTATCAGTCCTCAAGGGTGTATGAAAAATTTGTTTGAAAACTTTTGAAAGTGTAGGTGTGAAAAGTATTTTTGTTTGTTTTGAAAAGAGCAAGTACTTAAGAGAAATCTACCTACTCTAAAGAATTAGGCTGTGTAAGAGTCCTTTAGATAGTGCTATCCCACCATTTAGGGGTAGGTAGCACCATCGTTGGAGGTGTTCGGGTCAATTCGATTATCGGGACAGTATGGTCACCGAAGCAATGGTAGGACGCCTTAGAAGTAACCCTAATGTCCTAGATCCTTTGTATCCAAGGCAACCGTTTCGAGGCAACTGGATCTTTTGGAAAAAAGGGCGACCTCTAAGACACCCTATACTTGATGACCACGTACGAGGCAACCAGTGAGGCGTACCCTAGAAGTGGCATGTGCATGTGTGTTGTTTTTCAGTTAATGTTTATTTTGTACATGTTATTTGTGAGCTACGGATTGATTTTATTTACATACATTCTTGCAGGCATATTAGCAGTTAGGGGTGCGGAAAGTAAATTGCGGAAATGTAAATCTAGCTATTACAAGGCGCAGGTCTATACATCGCCAAAAACAAAAACCCGTTTTTGAAAAGTAAATGCAGAAAATTAAAGAAAGCAATAAAATCCTAATTACTATTACATCCTCTGTACAGATACATGAATATAATCAGAATAAATAAATACGCGTAAAAGAATTAAATCGGGAACGTCCTAAGGGTTTTGACCCTTTTTTAAGAAAAGAAATGAATTTTTTTGTCTTTTTTGTGATTAAATGAAATTAAAACTAATGATTAAACTAATTAATTAATTTATTAAAAGAAAAAAAATGTTTTTGTATTTTTATGTTTTTAATGAAATAAAATAAAAGGAAATAAAATTAAAAGTTAATAAAAAACTAATTCTAAATTTATTTTAGTTATTAAGAAAAAAAAAGTTAAAGTTGCCTAATTAAAACTAATTCAATTTATTAGTATTTATTTACAAAAATAACATGAAATTAATAATAATAATATTAGTTCTTTTTTTGATTTTTTATGAAAAATAGTTAGTTATGTTAATAGTTAATAAAAGGGAAAAAATAAAATAAGACAAACAAAATATAAAAATGACAAAATAAAAATTACAAACCTAAGGGGGGTTTTGGGCCAGATTGGGGTGTTTTGATTGGAATCTGAAACCCATCAAGAAACCAGCTTTGTTTGACTTTGGAGATTGCCTGTGCCTGTGTTGACCTGAGAACATGATGCTCCTTCCCTTGTGGCCATTGGATTTGCACTTGGAGACACTTGGCGCTTTGGATTTGTGAGGCGCATGATAAGCCTTCTTTGAAGCCTGCACACAAGTATGCAAGAAAAAATAATATGGGATTTTGAGGGGACCTGGGAATACTTACAGTGCTTGATAATGGACCTTAGGACGTGGCAAGGGTTGCTTTAGCTTCAGGGTATGGCAAAGAAGAGAGTCACGTTCTCCTTTTGGCCTGAAAATGCTTGCAAAACTCCTTTTGATCTCACACTTTTTTTTGACAAATTTTGAACTTTGCTCTGGCCGTTTGTGCACTTTTTTTCGTTTTTGAATGAGGCTTGTAAGGCTTGTATATATAGTAATGAGTGAGAATCAGTCACTATTATGAGCTCTTAACCATTGCAATTAAACTTTGGATTTCTCCATAACCACCATTAAAGGAACTTGCCAATTTTGTCCAAATTTGAATTTTTATGCTTGAAATGGACTTTACACGAATTTGGCAGGTGGATTATGATGTATCAAAGCCATTCAAGCCACAAGATATCCCTTAATTAATTTTTTTGATTTTTATTTGAATTTTATGGATTTAAAATGAATTAAATCAATAAAATTAAATAAAAATAGAAAAAATAAATGTTTAATCTTGAATTTAATCATGGGACACGTGGGTGGCATGACAAGGCTGAATCAAGTGGAAAAAGTGGGCCCTTTTGTCAAAAATTGAAGTTTCAAGGATAGTTGACTTTTGCCATTTCACAAAAATTTCCCAACTTCTCCAATGCATATCTTGCTCAATTTTGATCATATGAACATGTTCTTGGACATTTTGGAAATGTCTTGAAGTCCTCTAACCAATGCCTTTGGTCCCATGTCATTTTGATTTATCAATCTCAAGTTATGGTCTTTGACTTAAAGTGCCCTTTTGTTGACTTTTGAGAATGACCTATAATGTTGAAATTGATAACTTTTTGTGAGAGCATTTCTTGGACTTGGAATGTGAAGATGAGTTATAGGAAATGTCATCCCCTTCAAAATGAGCATTGGATGGGATTTTTATGATGAACCATGAAAAAGTTATGCCTTGGTCAAGGTACAGTTGACTTTTCAGCTGTCCAAAAATAGAAACTTTTGACACCTTGATGATTTTTGAGCCATGCTTGAGGAATCATGATCAAGACTTGATCAAATGATGATTGTGGCCTCAAAATAAGATGTTGGCCAAAATTTTTGACTTTTGACTGCCAAATGACCATTTTGCCCCTACAGTTGATTGTGAAGCAATTAGGGTTTTTGACTGTGCAACTTGACCTTGTGAGCCTTGAAACTTGACATGTAGGTGCTTGACAATGTATATGGGCACATGTGACTTGATTGAGCCCTTGAAAACCTCAACTTCCTTGCAAGAACCAAAACCCTAATTTTGACTGGCTTAGGAGGATGGTTTGACTGTGCAACCCTTGAGTAGACTTGAGCAAATTGAGATGATGCTTGTCAAAACTTTGAAGAATATGGGAGGGAAAATTTTGGGGTACAAAAGTTGCCCCTGTTCAATCTTCTTAGACCTGAGGATGTAGATTGGCTTGTGCGCCTTTCGTGATCCGAAGGTGGAAGATGATTGAACACTAAAGTGCCCAGAAATTTGCACTCACATAGTAGAGTATCAGCAGTGTGATGGCGGGAATGGGCTTACAGATGCCATTTGGAGAGATGGTGGATAGGAGGATGGGCTTATAGATGCCATCTGGAGATGTGACAGAATCTTGTCGGGAATGGGCTTATAGATGCCATTTGGAGACTGTTGGTATGTGGATGGGCTTATAGATGCCATCTAGGTGTCGATCGCGTAAGAGATTCCTTAGCGAGAACTTGCGTACCTGAGAAAGATAATTTCCTGGCCGGTTACAGGTGTTGATCCTCACTCAGTCGCTCACAGACATGCCCTGGCTAGATACAGGTATCGAATCTGGAACTTCAAAAGGTTGATGGGTTATCTCTACTGACAGGTTATCTCAGAAAAATCTTTAGGATTTAACTGAACCAGAAGAGGTTTTGTCTTTCTTGACGAGTTGTCTTCAATGACGAGTTGTCTTCAATGACGAGTTGTCTTCAATGACGAGTTGTCTTCAATGATGAGTTGTCTTCAATGACGAGTTGTCTTCAATGACGGGTTGTCTTAAATGACGAGTTATCTTAAATGACGATTTGTCTTAAATGACGAGTTGTCTTAAATGACGAGTTATCTTCAATGACGAGTTGTCTTGAATGACGAGTTGTCTTCAATGACGGGTTGTCTTCAATGACGGGATGTCTTCAATGACGGGTGTCTATACTGAAGGGTTGTCTTCAATGACGAGTTGTCTTCAATGACGCGATGTCTTCAATGACGAGTCGTCTTCAATGACGAGTCGTCTTCAATGACGAGTTATCTTCAATGACGAGTTGTCTTCAATGACGAGTTGTCTTAAATGACGAGTTGTCTTCAATGACGGGTTGTCTTCAATGACGGGATGTCTTCAATGACGGGTGTCTATACTGACGGGTTGTCTTCTTTGACTTTAGGAATTAATTTTAACTGGACTTGTCTTCTTTGACTGGATGAGCATCAGAAAAACCTTTGGGATTTAGATGGACTTGTCTTTTTTGACTGAATCTGTCTTCTTTGACTGGATTGGTCTCTTTCGACTGTATCTGTCTTCTTTGACATAGATGATCATTTAACTGTATCCTTCCTGAAAGGTAAAGGTCAGTCATATGCCATGCATGACATGGATCAAGCAATGATGTTCTCGACATAAATGAGATTGTATGATATGATGCATGTATCATGATGTATAACAATGTGATGTTTATGAATGTATTTTCGTCTAGGAAAATAAATCCTTGACGCATGCCGGGAAGTTGAATCCTGGGCTGACATTGAAGAGTAGAGTTCTTCGTTTCCGCTGGGGATGATGGTTGCAAGAATAAACCGGTAGGAGAAGATGACTCCGTTGGGGTAATAAACTTGTTGGAGAGATTACCCTGCAAGGAATACTCTGTGGGAAGAGATACTTCACTGAGGTTTTGATGATAACTCCGCTGGGGATTCCATTGATAAGTTCGTTGAGGGATTTTGATGCACTCCGTCGGGGATAGGAAGAATTTCGCCGAGGACGATCTTTCCGTGGTAATTAGCCGAGGATAACCCAGTTATAAGATCTGGTGGAGAATAACCTTTGAATAAAGCCGGGGAGACGCGTTCGTGCTCTGCAGGGAATAAGCTTCCAGAATCTACTGGGTATAAGCTTCCTACTGGGGATGTTGATTCAACTCTTCTGGGGAGACTTTTTGGACTGTACTGAGGAATGGCTCCATTGGATGTCCGATATTCCGCCGGGGAACAATCTTATATTAAGACTGCCAGGGATGCTTGCTGAGGATTAATCTGTATACTCCGCTGGGGAATATTGAGATTTTCTGGAGATACCCAACTTCCTTAAGGCTGACTGTAGGCTAACTCTGCTTGGGGAGAGTGTTGCTGACTTGCTGGAGATGTTGTGCCTTTTCAGGGTTGATGGGAGACCAACTATGCTCGGGGAGAGTTGTTGAATCTTGTCTTACTTAACGGGGAGTGAAGGTATCCTGGTTACGTTCTTCAGCCGAACCTACCTTGGTACCTTGGTGGACAGAGCAACTAGATCGCTTAGACAACTCATTACTGCCCCTGTTTCTGTGGGAGAAGATACCTGTGGAGGCGCTTGATGAATGTCGGTTGACAAATCTTCTTCTGGTAGGCAAGTGACGAGATGAGGGAACATAGTCGTACGCTTTTGATCCCTAACTTTTGCCTGGACCGCCCTTTCGGGTTTTCAGTCCACCGGGATACCCATTTTTGCCCAAGCCGCCTTTTCAGGTTTTCGACTTGCCGGGTGTACAGATTTTTTTTCATTTCATCCCTTATTTTTGCCTAGGTGTGTCAACCTAGCGGGTCTTTGCTTATGCGTAGTGTTTTTTTCCGACTATGTCCGTGCTCTCAGGATGCCGGGAGTTGTCACTGTCAGTAGTGCAGTGTTACCATGCCACCAGAAGATCTTCGTTTGATCGTCCAATGCCCCAAGTGATCCAGCCGGAGATTTGTCCCTAGCTGGTTGGCCTTTTGAGAGATTCTCAGAATCTTGACTTAACTGCCCCATATGATGGACAATGATCATGCCCTGCCCCTTGGTTGGGAGTGCTTTTGTTCACTAGATATTCTTCGTGCGAATTTCTCTGCTGTTGAACAAATAGTCATATGCAAACAATATTATTTTAAGAATGCAAAGCGTATGTCTGTCTCGAAGTTTTTTTTTTTGCAAATGTATTTTTCAGTAAAAACAAGTGAATTTTGTAAACTGTGATGTCAACTCGTTATTTTACCGCAAGCCTTAAGGAGTCAGGATACCTTTCGTAACAATATGCTTTCGAACTAACCCATGCTTCAGCTAGGACTTTTAAAGGTTGTAACGTGGCCTGGTTCACGGTTTAAGAAACAAAGGATAAAGGCTCAAATTATATTTGTACCCACCCGCTCTTCGTGATGTTCTTCAAACCTAAACTCAGCTAATCGTGCGTTAGACCTTGTTTGAGTTTTTGCTCTGACATTCCGGTGATGGTTCGGATATTGACAATTTATTTTGAATAGGCAGTCATTTTTTGTTTTGTTGAGGGTTTGTAGGACCTCTTTCTTTTTGATTTCGTTATCCCTGTTTTTTGCCTGAACTGTTTCTTTTATGATTACAGTTAGCGGGATGCCCCAGTTTTGTAAGTCTCCTTCATAGGTTTTGACTTATTGGGCTTTAGTTTTTTGAAAGATAATGACTGCCTGTCTTTATGATTATTCGGAACCATCATTGTCTTTTGCTTTGTAAGGACTTCTTTTGATGTCATTCGTTGTGCACTTGGATCAACTGAGAGAACTACCCTGCCCCAGGTTATGATTAAGGGTTTTAATTTTCGAAAAGAAAAAACTCCAACTTCTTTGGCTCGAAGGGGTTGACGAGGGATTATCTTCCTTATAACTCCAGTGTTTAGGAATTGAAACAATGCCTGTACCTCATCAGCGGGGTTTGTTCAAAAGCATACTGTAGATTGTGGTATCGTTTTCGTCATCCTCCCTCAAGAGGCTTAGAATTATTAATTGAGAGTTTGAACATCCCAAAAAATGAAAGTAGTTTGAAAATAGCGAATGCGAATATATTGATTCAAAACAGACATATGCGATGCATTGATCAAGTAATAAAGTTTTCTATGATAATAATTGTTTGAATAATCAAAGAAAATACAACTTGAACATTCGAATGAACAAAAGTTTCTTCTTTTTGAACTAGTCATCTCAGATGGAAGATTCTCAGCAGAAGATTTTCATTTGGCCACCCGGCATGAACTCTAGCACCCTTCCGTCGATCAAGTCTTGGATCTTGTTCCTCAGGCTCCAACAGTCGTCAGTGTCATGTCCAGGACTGTCAGAATGGTAGGCACACCTTTCATCAGGATTGTACTTTATGGAGGTTATGTTGAGATTCTTAGGAGGATCCTTTAAAGAAATCAACTTGACCTCCAACAAACGTCTCAGTATCAGTGATGATGGTATACCATTCTCCGAGAAATGTCTTCTAGACGTATTTCGCTTACGCCGATTACCCGGTTGACGCTGGTGAGGTTGAAACTGGGCTCGTGACCCTGAAGCAAACTGAGGAGTTTTTCCCTTGTCTTTTTGCCCCACAGTTGGTTGAATGATGGCTTGCTCTTCAACCTTAGATGTTTGCCCCAGTTGGTTATCCCGAAGCAGTTGGTTGACGAGAACCCTGAGCTCTCCTTGTCTTTGAGATAAGTCCTGGATAAGAGCCATTTGCCCCAACATCTGGGTTCTCATTGTATCCACCTCAGCTTGTAGACGTTTCAGCCGTTCGTCTTTATCGTCTTCCGGACTGTTCCTGACCAAAGTCCCCATGAGGAGTGTTCTCAGCTCTTCTTGCCCCTTGGATAGATTTAGGAGGATCTCCCCGAACCGAGTCTCTTGAGCATGAAGATCCTGGTTGTCTTGTTGGGAAGCCATTGCTGAAATAAACAGCGAAGAAGGTAAGTGAACTGTAAAAAGGATACCTGTTATGCACTGATGTGTATGATATACATGCAATGTTTTCAAGGATCTCGTGGGGCAAACAAGAAAATTGTTAGATTTTGAATTTTGTAGCTTGATTGAAGGAACTTCATTTTGTTGAGAGTCCTTCTTCAAGAGTCAAGGCTCACCATATCCAGTGGGTCATAGCCCCTGACTCAAGCCATTAACCTTGGCTAGAGGAAAATAAATCCCCTTTGCCCCTTGCTAGAGTTTTGATTCATCATGACCTGCATCACAAACCCTTGAGATCCTTGAAATGGATTAGTCCTTATGTAGGATGTATGCAATGGTATGATGTTATGCTATGCATGGAGTGATGTAAGTGGGCCCTGTAATGAGTCCCAATTAAGGACTGTAAACAAAACCTGCAAGGAACTCATGTTGTTAGGTAACAAGCATGCAAGTAGTCAAGTTTGAAGGCACACAAGTCACACAAGACAGCCCTTAGAGTTCAGGCCAGCATGAAGTTTTGGGTACTACCCTCTTGAAGTTGGTGGGTTAAGACCTGTCCTATCAAAAGTAACCGGGTTCTAGAGGATCCCAATATCACTGACTACCCTCAATCGGTCATAACTCCAGCGTCGCAATCTTTTCTTGCCGCCAGAACCATCGCGAGAGTTTAGCCTCAATGGGTGTAGCATACTGCTACTGTTCTATGGCCAAGTTGGGTCACATTAGGGTTCTAAGGTCGGTTGGTGCTTAATGACTCCTCAGAAGACCCATATTCTCCTTGTTGCAACACAAGGGATATCGGTACAGACCAAGGTGCCACACCAACATAGCCACTGCTTCACCCGTGTCGGTCTACGCCGGACAGGTCCCTCACAGCTTATGCTACCTAAAAGGGTATCCCCAGATCCGGGTTAGGATCTATGAAACTCCGATGCAAAGCCCACAAATATAAAGCAATCAAAGCAAAACAATTGAAAACATAAGTATGATCTAATCCTAAGGTACACCTCACTTTTATCTTCCCCAGCAGAGTCGCCAGTTCTGTGATCGGTGGAAATAGAACTGACTGTTTTTTAAGCTGGTTTCGCGAAATGTCGCGGTAAGCAAGAGTCGCCACTGTCTTTTATGTTCTCCAACATGGAAAGGACAAAAGCACAACGAAATTCCTTTTTTGAGAATGTTTCTCGGTTCGGGAGGTAGATTTATAGAAAGGGAAGGTGTTAGCACCCTTTCTATCCGTGGTTATCCACGGGCTCTTAGGTATTTGCTCTTTATGTTTTCAAAAGATGTTTGCTTTTCAAGTGTGTGTGGGTTTTGAAAAAAATTTTTGTTTGAAAAATTTCTAAGTAACTCTTGTATCAGTCCTCAAGGGTGTATGAAAAATTTGTTTGAAAACTTTTGAAAGTGTAGGTGTGAAAAGTATTTTTGTTTGTTTTGAAAAGAGCAAGTACTTAAGAGAAATCTACCTACTCTAAATAATTAGGCTGTGTAAGAGTCCTTTAGATAGTGCTATCCCACCATTGAGGGGTAGGTAGCACCATCGTTGGAGGTGTTCGGGTCAATTCGATTATCGGGATAGTATGGTCACCAAAGCAATGGTAGGACGCCTTAGAAGTAACCCTAATGTCCTAGATCCTTTGTATCCAAGGCAACCGTTTCGAGGCAACTGGATCTTTTGGACAAAAGGGCGACCTCTAAGACACCCTATACTTGATGACCACGTACGAGGCAACCAGTGAGGCGTACCCTAGAAGTGGCATGTGCATGTGTGTTGTTTTTCAGTTAATGTTTATTTTGTACATGTTATTTGTGAGCTACGGATTGATTTTATTTACATACATTCTTGCAGGCATATTAGCAGTTAGGGGTGCGGAAAGTAAATTGCGGAAATGTAAATCTAGCTATTACAAGGCGCAGGTCTATACATCGCCAAAAACAAAAACCCGTTTTTGAAAAGTAAATGCAGAAAATTAAAGAAAGCAATAAAATCCTAATTACTATTACATCCTCTGTACAGATACATGAATATAATCAGAATAAATAAATACGCGTAAAAGAATTAAATCGGGAACGTCCTAAGGGTTTTGACCCTTTTTTAAGAAAAGAAATGAATTTTTTGTCTTTTTTGTGATTAAATGAAATTAAAACTAATGATTAAACTAATTAATTAATTTATTAAAAGAAAAAAAATGTTTTTGTATTTTTATGTTTTTAATGAAATAAAATAAAAGGAAATAAAATTAAAAGTTAATAAAAAACTAATTCTAAATTTATTTTAGTTATTAAGAAAAAAAAAGTTAAAGTTGCCTAATTAAAACTAATTCAATTTATTAGTATTTATTTACAAAAATAACATGAAATTAATAATAATAATATTAGTTCTTTTTTTGGTTTTTTATGAAAAATAGTTAGTTATGTTAATAGTTAATAAAAAGGAAAAAATAAAATAAGACAAACAAAATATAAAAATGACAAAATAAAAATTACAAACCTAAGGGGGGTTTTGGGCCAGATTGGGGTGTTTTGATTGGAATCTGAAACCCATCAAGAAACCAGCTTTGTTTGACTTTGGAGATTGCCTGTGCCTGTGTTGACCTGAGAACATGATGCTCCTTCCCTTGTGGCCATTGGATTTGCACTTGGAGACACTTGGCGCTTTGGATTTGTGAGGCGCATGATAAGCCTTCTTTGAAGCCTGCACACAAGTATGCAAGAAAAAATAATATGGGATTTTGAGGAGACCTGGGAATACTTATAGTGCTTGATAATGGACCTTAGGACGTGGCAAGGGTTGCTTTAGCTTCAGGGTATGGCAAAGAAGAGAGTCACGTTCTCCTTTTGGCCTGAAAATGCTTGCAAAACTCCTTTTGATCTCACACTTTTTTTTGACAAATTTTGAACTTTGCTCTGGCCGTTTGTGCACTTTTTTTCGTTTTTGAATGAGGCTTGTAAGGCTTGTATATATAGTAATGAGTGAGAATCAGTCACTATTATGAGCTCTTAACCATTGCAATTAAACTTTGGATTTCTCCATAACCACCATTAAAGGAACTTGCCAATTTTGTCCAAATTTGAATTTTTATGCTTGAAATGGACTTTACACGAATTTGGCAGGTGGATTATGATGTATCAAAGCCATTCAAGCCACAAGATATCCCTTAATTAATTTTTTTGATTTTTATTTGAATTTTATGGATTTAAAATGAATTAAATCAATAAAATTAAATAAAAATAGAAAAAATAAATGTTTAATCTTGAATTTAATCATGGGACACGTGGGTGGCATGACAAGGCTGAATCAAGTGGAAAAAGTGGGCCCTTTTGTCAAAAATTGAAGTTTCAAGGATAGTTGACTTTTGCCATTTCACAAAAATTTCCCAACTTCTCCAATGCATATCTTGCTCAATTTTGATCATATGAACATGTTCCTTGACATTTTGGAAATGTCTTGAAGTCCTCTAACTAATGCCTTTGGTCCCATGTCATTTTGATTTATCAATCTCAAGTTATGGTCTTTGACTTAAAGTGCCCTTTTGTTGACTTTTGAGAATGACCTATAATGTTGAAATTGATAACTTTTTGTGAGAGCATTTCTTGGACTTGGAATGTGAAGATGAGTTATATGAAATGTCATCCCCTTCAAAATGAGCATTGGATGGGATTTTTATGATGAACCATGAAAAAGTTATGCCTTGGTCAAGGTACAATTGACTTTTCAGCTGTCCAAAAATAGAAACTTTTGACACCTTGATGATTTTTGAGCCATGCTTGAGGAATCATGATCAAGACTTGATCAAATGATAATTGTGGCCTCAAAATAAGATGTTGGCCAAATTTTTTGACTTTTGACTGCCAAATGACCATTTTGCCCCTACAGTTGATTGTGAAGCAATTAGGGTTTTTGACTGTGCAACTTGACCTTGTGAGCCTTGAAACTTGACATGTAGGTGCTTGACAATGTATATGGGCACATGTGACTTGATTGAGCCCTTGAAAACCTCAACTTCCTTGCAAGAACCAAAACCCTAATTTTGACTGGCTTAGGAGGATGGTTTGACTGTGCAACCCTTGAGTAGACTTGAGCAAATTGAGATGATGCTTGTCAAAACTTTGAAGAATATGGGAGGGAAAATTTTGGGGTACAACAGTTGCCCCTGTTCAATCTTCTTAGACCTGAGGATGTAGATTGGCTTGTGCGCCTTTCGTGATCCGAAGGTGGAAGATGATTGAACACTAAAGTGCCCAAAAATTTGCACTCACATAGTAGAGTATCAGCAGTGTGATGGCGGGAATGGGCTTACAGATGCCATTTGGAGAGATGGTGGATAGGAGGATGGGCTTATAGATGCCATCTAGAGATGTGACAGAATCTTGTCGGGAATGGGCTTATAGATGCCATTTGGAGACTGTTGGTATGTGGATGGGCTTATAGATGCCATCTAGGTGTCGATCGCGTAAGAGATTCCTTAGCGAGAACTTGCGTACCTGAGAAAGATAATTTCCTGGCCGGTTATAGGTGTTGATCCTCACTCAGTCGCTCACAGACATGCCCTAGCTAGATACAGGTATCGAATCTGGAACTTTAAAAGGTTGATGGGTTGTCTCTACTGACAGGTTATCTCAGAAAAATCTTTAGGATTTAACTGAACCAGAGGAGGTTTTGTCTTTCTTGACGAGTTGTCTTCAATGACGAGTTGTCTTCAATGACGAGTTGTCTTCAATGACGAGTTGTCTTCAATGACGAGTTGTCTTCAATGACGAGTTGTCTTCAATGACGAGTTGTCTTCAATGACGGGTTGTCTTAAATGACGAGTTATCTTAAATGACGAGTTGTCTTAAATGACGAGTTGTCTTAAATGACGAGTTGTCTTCAATGACGAGTTGTCTTGAATGACGAGTTGTCTTCAATGACGGGTTGTCTTCAATGACGGGATGTCTTCAATGACGGGTGTCTATACTGAAGAGTTGTCTTCAATGACGAGTTGTCTTCAATGACGAGATGTCTTCAATGACGAGTCGTCTTCAATGACGAGTTATCTTCAATGACGAGTTATCTTCAATGACGAGTTGTCTTAAATGACGAGTTGTCTTCAATGACGGGTTGTCTTCAATGACGGGATGTCTTCAATGACGGGTGTCTATACTGACGGGTTGTCTTCTTTGACTTTAGGAATTAATTTTAACTGGACTTGTCTTCTTTGACTGGATGACATCAGAAAAACCTTTGGGATTTAGCTCGACTTGTCTTTTTTGACTGAATCTGTCTTCTTTGACTGGATTGATCTCTTTCGACTGTATCTGTCTTCTTTGACATAGATGATCATTTAACTGTATCCTTCCTGAAAGGTAAAGGTCAGTCATATGCCATGCATGACATGGATCAAGCAATGATGTTCTCGACATAAATGAGATTGTATGATATGATGCATGTATCATGATGTATAACAATGTGATGTTTATGAATGTATTTTCGTCTAGGAAAATAAATCCTTGACGCATGCCGGGAAGTTGAATCCTGGGCTGACGTTGAAGAGTAGAGTTCTTCGTTTCCGCTGGGGATGATGGTTGCAAGAATAAACCGGTAGGAGAAGATGACTCCGTTGGGGTAATAAACTTGTTGGAGAGATTACCCTGCAAGGAATACTCTGTGGGAAGAGATACTTCGCTGAGGTTTTGATGATAACTCCGCTGGGGATTCCATTGATAAGTTCGTTGAGGGATTTTGATGCACTCCGTCGGGGATAGGAAGAATTTCGCCGAGGACGATCTTTCCGTGGTAATTAGCTGAGGATAACCCAGTTATAAGATCTGGTGGAGAATAACCTTTGAATAAAGCCGGGGAGACGCGTTCGTGCTCTGCAGGGAATAAGCTTCCAGAATCTACTGGGTATAAGCTTCCTACTGGGGATGTTGATTCAACTCTTCTGGGGAGACTTTTTGGACTGTACTGAGGAATGGCTCCATTGGATGTCCGGTATTCCGCCGGGGAACAATCTTATATTAAGACTGCCAGGGATGCTTGCTGAGGATTAATCTGTATACTCCGCTGGGGAATATTGAGATTTTCTGGAGATACCCAACTTCCTTAAGGCTGACTGTAGGCTAACTCTGCTTGGGGAGAGTGTTGCTGACTTGCTGGAGATGTTGTGCCTTTTCAGGGTTGATGGGAGACCAACTATGCTCGGGGAGAGTTGTTGAATCTTGTCTTACTTAACGGGGAGTGAAGGTATCCTGGTTACGTTCTTCAGCCGAACCTACCTTGGTACCTTGGTGGACAGAGCAACTAGATCGCTTAGACAACTCATTACTGCCCCTGTTTCTGTGGGAGAAGATACCAGTGGAGGCGCTTGATGAATGTCGGTTGACAAATCTTCTTCTGGTAGGCAAGTGACGAGATGAGGGAACATAGTCGTACGCTTTTGATCCCTAACTTTTGCCTGGACCGCCCTTTCGGGTTTTCAGTCCACCGGGATACCCATTTTTGCCCAAGCCGCCTTTTCAGGTTTTCGACTTGCCGGGTGTACAGATTTTTTTTCATTTCATCCCTTATTTTTGCCTAGGTGTGTCAACCTAGCGGGTCTTTGCTTATGCGTAGTGTTTTTTTCCGACTATGTCCGTGCTCTCAGGATGCCGGGAGTTGTCACTGTCAGTAGTGCAGTGTTACCATGCCACCAGAAGATCTTCGTTTGATCGTCCAATGCCCCAAGTGATCCAGACGGAGATTTGTCCCTAGCTGGTTGGCCTTTTGAGAGATTCTCAGAATCTTAACTTAACTGCCCCAGATGATGGACAATGATCATGCCCTGCCCCTTGGTTGGGAGTGCTTTTGTTCACTAGATATTCTTCGTGCGAATTTCTCTGCTGTTGAACAAATAGTCATATGCAAACAATATTATTTTAAGAATGCAAAGCGTATGTCTGTCTCGAAGTTTTTTTTTTTGCAAATGTATTTTTCAGTAAAAACAAGTGAATTTTGTAAACTGTGATGTCAACTCGTTATTTTACCGCAAGCCTTAAGGAGTTAGGATACCTTTTGTAACAATATGCTTTCGAACTAATCCATGCTTCAGCTAGGACTTTTAAAGGTTGTAACGTGGCCTGGTTCACGGTTTAAGAAAAAAAGGATAAAGGCTCAAATTATATTTGTACCCACCCGCTCTTCGTGATGTTCTTCAAACCTAAACTCAGCTAATCGTGCGTTATACCTTGTTTGAGTTTTTGCTCTGACATTCCGGTGATGGTTCGGATATTGACAATTTATTTTGAATAGGCAGTCATTTTTTGTTTTGTTGAGGGTTTGTAGGACCTCTTTCTTTTTGATTTCGTTATCCCTGTTTTTTGCCTGAACTGTTTCTTTTATGATTACAGTTAGCGGGATGCCCCAGTTTTGTAAGTCTCCTTCATAGGTTTTGACTTATTGGGCTTTAGTTTTTTGAAAGATAATGACTGCCTGTCTTTATGATTATTCAGAACCATCATTGTCTTTTGCTTTGTAAGGACTTCTTTTGATGTCATTCGTTGTGCACTTGGATCAACTGAGAGAACTACCCTGCCCCAGGTTATGATTAAGGGTTTTAATTTTCGAAAAGAAAAAACTCCAACTTCTTTGGCTCGAAGGGGTTGACGAGGGATTATCTTCCTTATAACTCCAGTGTTTAGGAATTGAAACAATGCCTGTACCTCATCAGCGGGGTTTGTTCAAAAGCATACTGTAGATTGTGGTATCGTTTTTGTCATCCTCCCTCAAGAGGCTTAGAATTATTAATTGAGAGTTTGAACATCACAAAAAATGAAAGTAGTTTGAAAATAGCGAATGCGAATATATTGATTCAAAACAGACATATGCGATGCATTGATCAAGTAATAAAGTTTGCTATGATAATAATTGTTTGAATAATCAAAGAAAATACAACTTGAACATTCGAATGAACAAAAGTTTCTTCTTTTTGAACTAGTCATCTCAGATGGAAGATTCTCAGCAGAAGATTTTCATTTGGCCACCCGGCATGAACTCCAGCACCCTTCCGTCGATCAAGTCTTGGATCTTGTTCCTCAGGCTCCAACAGTCGTCAGTGTCATGTCCAGGACTGTCAGAATGGTAGGCACACCTTTCATCAGGATTGTACTTTATGGAGGTTATGTTGAGATTCTTAGGAGGATCCTTTAAAGAAATCAACTTGACCTCCAACAAACGTCTCAGTATCAGTGATGATGGTATACCATTCTCCGAGAAATGTCTTCCAGACGTATTTCGCTTACACCAATTACCCGGTTGACGCTGGTGAGGTTGAAACTGGGCTTGTGACCCTGAAGCAAACTGAGGAGTTTTTCCTTTGTCTTTTTACCCCACAGTTGGTTGAATGATGGCTTGCTCTTCAACCTTAGATGTTTGCCCCAGTTGGTTATCCCGAAGCAGTTGGTTGACGAGAACCCTGAGCTCTCCTTGTCTTTGAGATAAGTCCTGGATAAGAGCCATTTGCCCCAGCATCTGGGTTCTCATTGTATCCACCTCAGCTTGTAGACGTTTCAGCCGTTCGTCTTTATCAATCTCAAGTTATGGTCTTTGACTTAAAGTGCCCTTTTGTTGACTTTTGAGAATGACCTATAATGTTGAAATTGATAACTTTTTGTGAGAGCATTTATTGGACTTGGAATGTGAAGATGAGTTATAGGAAATGTCATCCCCTTCAAAATGAGCATTGGATGGGATTTTTATGATGAACCATGAAAAAGTTATGCCTTGGTCAAGGTACAGTTGACTTTTCAACTGTCCAAAAATAGAATCTTTTGACACCTTGATGATTTTTGAGCCATGCTTGAGGAATCATGATCAAGACTTGATCAAATGATGATTGTGGCCTCAAAATAAGATGTTGGCCAAAATTTTTGACTTTTGACTGCCAAATGACCATTTTGCCTCTACAGTTGATTGTGAAGCAATTAGGGTTTTTGACTGTGCAACTTGACCTTGTGAGCCTTGAAACTTGACATGTAGGTGCTTGACAATGTATATGGGCACATGTGACTTGATTGAGCCCTTGAAAACCTCAACTTCCTTGCAAGAACCAAAACCCTAATTTTGACTGGCTTAGGAGGATGGTTTGACTGTGCAACCCTTGAGTAAACTTGAGCAAATTGAGATGATGCTTGTCAAAACTTTGAAGAATATGGGAGGGAAAATTTTGGGGTACAACAGTAGGCACTAAAGGTTCACAACCACGACGGGTGCAAAAATCATAAAAAATATATTTGTTTTCTCACCTCCACCATCTATTTTACATATAACACTTTATAGCCAAAAAATACCGATTTTACAAAGAGGTTCCTACGGAGTACCATAAATGTTTAGGGTGCTAATACCTCCCCTTTGCATAACCAACCCCCTTACCTAGAATCTTCCACCTCTTTTTGGGTTACTTGCTCTTTTCCCATTCCTTTGGAAACAATAAAGCGCAGTGGCAATTTTTATTTTGATCTGTGTAAGTCTAGTCAATCCAATGGCTTAGTCTTAAACATTTCTACCGCTACAAAAAATGGCAGCTTCACTTGGGAATGATTTACCTCTTGCTAGTTCATCCCTAAGTGGGTTAAACCTATCTTTGTTTATTTCTGTATATGTGCTATTGTTTGTTATATATTATATGTTGTATATCTGTTTGTCTGGATTTTCCTGGTTTTCAGGGTGCTTGGTGATTACTTATAAGTCCTATACCCAAACTTGAGAAAACTTTAATATAGTACGGGCGGTATAGTCATGCTAACTTTGATAGAGTAATCCAAAAAAAGGAGGCATGAGATCCCCCATTCAATGGAGGCCCATTTGACTGTAGTGTTGTTTACCGAGTAATAGGGAAGACGTACTGCTTTCGACCTGGGAGCCTGCTGAAGCTGAGGACCGTAGAATACCTAACCCATCTTGGCCTTTTAGGTGTAGTGCGGAAGCTATGACGGAGTAATCTGGAAATAGATGTCACGCGATACTACGCTCAGAAGAGTTTTTCTTGAGAATATTACTAAATATCGAGTTAATCGAGAAGTTGGTAATATCTGAAGGAAGGATGTAGACTCTGGGAACCTCTAGAACCTTGTTCGGCAGGTGATAACTTTTAGACCATCCCTTATGGGTAGTACCTTCGACCTCATGCTCGTGATGTTGAACCTATGAACCCTATGTTTGTGATCTTGTGTGTAATTGTTTCATCATGTATCCATGCACTCATAAGCATCTTTTGAAGAAATTTTATTTCAAGGGACTTGAAAGTTGATCATTTGTGAATATCTTAGGTACCATTTGACCATGGATTCTGGAAAAAGAAAGACCATAATATACAGTTTCAAAGATCCCAAGGTAGATGAGTTGATCAGTCTAATTCCCGAGATTGAGTGTTCTTCATATTTTCGGAAGAAGTATGGATCCATCATTCCTCTCATGAAGCTTAGGATGAAGGAGGGTATTCTCTCGACCTTGGTCTAATTCTATGATCCTATGTATCATTGCTTTAATTTCCTTGATTATCAGTTGATGTCTACACTAGAGGAGTATTCTTATCTGTTGGATTTACGTATTACTGACCGTGTTCCTTTTACTGGTTTGGAGGGTGAGCCAAAACCACACGAGATTGCTGCTTTGATCCATCTGGGGAAGTCTGAGGTTGAAGCCCATATGACTACTAAAGGAGGGATTAGAGGATTACCAGCTCAGATCTTATTGGAGAAAGCTCGTTACTTTTCCAGGATGAAGAGTACAATCGCTTTTGAGGCCATCTTTGCTCTACTTGCTTACGGGTTGTTTTTTATTTCCTAATGTGGATAAGTTTGTTGAAATTAATGCTATCAGGATCTTAATGATTGGAAACCCAATTCCTACATTGTTGGGTGATGCTTATTACTCTATTCATCTTCAGAATTCATATCATATGGGGATGATTATCTGTTGTACGCCTCTGTTGTACCGATGGTTTACTTCTCATGTGCCTCAGTCTGATGCTTTCCGAGATGTCAGGAAGGAACCCCGTTGGGCTCCTAAGACCATGGCATTTACTCACTCAGATATTGATTGGTATCATCGAGCTTACCATGATGTAAAGATTGTCGATAGTTGTGGTAGTTTCCCTAATGTACCTCTTCTTGGTACAAAGGTAGGAATTAACTATAACCATGTTCTTGCACGATAACAACTTGGTTATCCGATGAGGGATAAACCCAATAGTATTCATTTGAGTAGTTTCTTCCTGAAGGAGGGAGAAGACCATAAGGGAGCTAGGGAGAAGATTGGGAAGGCCTGGCATCAAATTCATATGAAGAGTAGGAAAGACCTGGGACCTAGGGGGGCTGTTTCTTTGGAGCCTTATCTTCAGTGGGTCCAAACAAGAGCTATTCAGTTGAAGATGTCGTATTCCCGGGAGACACCTATGTCTGATTTGTTTGTGAATACCACTCCTCCCTTATTGGATGATGTGGAAGAGCTATAGCTTGCTTTAGTCAGGATGCAGCAGGAAAAGGATGCTTGGAAGAATAAGTTCCAAACTTTAGAGATTTCCTATAGAGCCGACTTGAAGGAGAAAGACGACTTGATTGAAATTCTTGAGAGTCGGGATGTAGAGACCATGGAGAGGCAAGGGGATTTATTTTCCTCTAAACCTCAGTCAGATGCTAGTTGCTCACTTCCTGATTCAGGTGATTGGAAGGAGGTTGCCACCAGATATGCGGAAGAAAACCAGAGGTTGAAGGCTCAGATTTCCAGACTTAGAGGGAAGCGCCAGCGTATAGATTGATCTCCATCAGCTTTACTTCTTAGAGTTTTAGACTTTATTTTCATCTTGTACTTGGGATTATTGAAACTTGTAATCCATTTTAAAGTTATTATAATAAATTTTTTCATTATTTCAAATGTGTTATTACTTTGATATTTGCAATGTGTCTATAAATCCTTAAGTCCCTTGTAATATTAATAAAATAAATCATGTGCATCGCATATCATGCATCACATTGCACATATTTCTTGCATTTATTATGCATATACATGTGACTTACCAAGCTTCTTTACTTCGTTCAACAAGCTGTCTCACCACTGCAATACTCGAGCTAATTTCAGAAGGAAGATGGACAACTTAGAACAAGAGAATCGCGAGCTGCACGAGGAAGTTTCTGCTCGAAAGGCCGGCATGGCCAATCTCAATGCTCTGATGGAATCTCTAGTGCTGCTCAGAATCAGCCACCGAGTGTTCAACCTCAACAGACAAAGGTTACTACTGAAGCTCCGACTGTTTGTGTCTGCCATTCCATCTGTTGTTCAGAATCACATGCCTCAAGGTTTTCCATGGGGAATGCCAGAGAACTTTGTGCCTGAAGGTTTCAATCTTGGTCCTCAAGTTACTCCAGTTGTTCAGACTACTGTTACTCCTGCACCTCCTGTGGTACATGCTACTCCTGTTGCACCTCCTTCGATGAATATGGTCCCATTTTCTAATGATGATATGTATCGTCTTTTTCCTCCACCAAGTGAAGGCTTGGGTCTCTATGATTGAATGGATGATTTTCAAGATTAGTTTGACAAGATGCAGAGGGAGATGAAGGCCCTCAAGGGAAAGGAATTGTTCGGTCAGAATGTGAATGATTTATGCTTGGTCCCTGTGATACAGTGGCAGAACCGGACTGTTTTAGGAAAATGTTGGTTTGCGTTTTGCGTTTGTGTTTGCAAAATGTCGCGGTAAGCAAGATTTGCCACCGACTTATATTTTATCCAACTGGAAAGGAAAAAAGCACAAAAAAAATCCTTTTTCGAGATCTTGAGTACGGGGGGTAGATTATAGAAAGGGAAGGTATTAGCACCCTTTCTATCTGTGGTTTTCCACGGGCTCTTAGATACTTGCTCATCATTTTAAAAATCGCTTCCGTGTTTGTGTGTTTTTTTTGAAAAGTTTCTTGTTTTACTTCGATTTAACCCTTGCTTCTGTCTTCAAGAGTGTTACGAAGTCGTTTTGAAAACTTTGTTTAAAAAGAGTGTAAGTGTGGAAAAGTTTGATTTTGAGCAAGTACCTACTAGTATCTACCTACTCGAAAAAAGAATGTTTCTATTCTCGTTTCCTTTAGACAGCGCTATCCTATTTATTTGAGAAATAGGAAGCACCATCGTTGGAGGTGTAAGGGTCAATTCGAAAGGGACGTACGATCACTAAAGCAATGTTAGGACGTCTTAGTAATAACCCTAGTGTCTTAAGATCATATTCGAGGCAACATCTCCGAGGCAACCTTTCCGAGGCAACATTTCCGAGGCAACATTTCCGAACGGGACGTTTGATCTTTGTTTAGACAAGAGGGCAACCACTAAAACACCCTATACTTAATGATCGTTTACCGAAGGCAACCGAAGTGAGAGTATACCCTAGGAGTGCGCATGTGCGAGTGATTTGATTTCAAGTTATTATCTTTGCACATTTTAGGGTTTGCTAACCATTTTAAAATTTACATACAATCTTGTCATGCAATCCTATTATCATACATCTAACAGTTAATATTTGCGAAAATAAAAATGCGGGAAATAAAACTACGCTATTACAAGGCTTCGGGGAAGGGGATTAATTACATAGCCAAAAACCCGTAAAACAATAAATAAAAGAAAAAGTCCTAATTAAACTATTACATACCATGAGCAATTACATTAATATCGTAAAAATAAATAAACGCACGCGATGGATCGAGAACGAGGAAAAATTAGGGTTTTGACCCCATCTAAACCTAATTGAAATAAAAATCATTTTTTGTTGTTTTGATTATTTTTAGGAAAAATAAGGTTTTAATTAAATACAAACCTAATTACTAATTAATTTAATATTAAGAAAAAAAACAATTAATTTGGCCTATTTTTGCATTTTTGTTATTTTAAGAAAAGAAATAAAAAAAATAAATCAAGAACCCTAATTTTCTAATTTATTTTAAGTTATTTTCAAAAGGTTAAAATTACCCTAAAATTAAATTAAACTAACACTAAATTAATTTTGACAAAATAAATAAAAAAAAAACCTAAATTCTAATTTTGATGAAAATTGATTTTATGAGTTTTTTTGGTAAAAAGAATTAAATTTGTGATTTAGAAAATAAATTAAACCAAAATAAATAAATAAAAGAAAATATATAAAAGAAAAAGAGAGAATTGGGCCTGGTGTTAGTGGCAAGAAGGGGGTGTCAAAAGCAGTTCTGAGCCCAAATAAGCCTTAGTCCACGTTTGACTTCTCAGATCCCATGCATTGGCTTGACTAGGGTGCATTGTGGACCTCCTTGTGAGAAACGCTAGATCTGGATAGAGATGGATCCTGTGGCTGACTGATTGAAGGCACATGGTAAGATTCATGACGCGTGGGGTACATGATCTGTAAAGAGAAATTGAGAAAATGGAAAATGTTGGAGGCAGGGGTCGAACCCCTGACCCCATGCCTGCAAAGCCTTAACGCCTTCCCTTGCTACCACTAGGCCACTTGAATTTATTTATTAGTATATGAAATAATAATAATATAATGAAAAACAATGCCAACTATCAAACAAACGCGCCAGAATTCAAACGGATGAATGATGTGTTGCCACGCAGTCGTCGTCTACCCTTGTCCGTCGTTTTAGGTAAAACAAATTTTACCTACAGACGTTCTCTGTAGGTATAGCCCCTGTGTATTTCCAGAATCTCATACAAGCATGATAAATGAAAACTAATGGTACAGGTCAGTCCATCTTGACCTTGTGAACACTATAGTACCCCTCTTTTGGACGAATTATACCTGCATGAGAAAACCCTAAAACGAGCAAGGAAAACCTAGCAATGGTGGATCTCTGTATGGTTAGCAAAAATGCAATTAATTATTACCATTAGCTTGCAAATGTCACAAAGATTCAGAATATATCCATAATATATGCTAACAATGCCAGAATTATAAATTGCGATTTCAAAAAAGTAGGGATATCGTGAGGTGCTTACAATGCGTATCTGGGCATGAAAATGCATGTTGATGATTGGGATAGACTCCTTGAATGCCCAACAAGTGAATGAGATAGATGGGAAGGCTTGAGATAGCTTGGAACTATGAAATTAGATTGCCACTTTTTCTTGATTTTTTGAAAGTTGTTCTTCTCTTTTCACGACTCTAACCCTTGTGCTTTTTCTTTGGATTTGTTCAATATA
The DNA here is from genome assembly GCA_948472305.1 of Vicia faba. NCBI lineage: Eukaryota > Viridiplantae > Streptophyta > Magnoliopsida > Fabales > Fabaceae > Vicia > Vicia faba. The sequence goes on from OX451737.1 coordinate 1,046,587,756, forward strand.
TATCATAGAATCAATTAGGGTTACAAGTTTGCATCAAATCCTTGCAATTATGAAGATTTGATCCTTGATTCACCCCTGCATCAAATCTTTCCAAAACAAGAAAAATTCAATCTTTTTCTGTCCAAACAAGCCTTTCACGATTTGATCTCATTGCCAGCTATTCATGGACCTGAAATATGCACAAAATCTCAAGGTTTAAATGATTTTTGATATTTTCATTATTTATTATTGATTTTATTTGATTTAAATGAAATAAAAATCAAAATAAATGACAAAAATAAAATAAAGGCAAGTGGGAAGGATCATGGGTCGTGGATCATGTTACAAACTCAATGTAAGCACAAAAAGTTTGGCCTATTTGGCAAAAATTGCAATTTGAGGCACAATTGACTTTTGGCAATTTTGCAAAAAGGGTCAACTTCACGAATGCATAAATCCTTCAATTTTGACCCTAGAGATGTGTTCTTGGACTTTTCAGAAAGCTCAAGATGTTATCTAAGCAAACCTTTTGGTCTCATCTCAATTGAGTCTTACATGTTCATGTATGAAGCTTTGACCCAAAAGGTGTTTTTGTTGACTTTTCAAAATGACCTATAATGTCCAAATTCATAACTTCTTGTGAGTGCATATTTTGAACTTTGGAGATGAATATGAATTGTAGGGAATTGCATCCTCTTAAAAATTAGCTTTGGATGGGTCATTTCTGATAAAGTATGAGAAAGTTATACTTGGTCAAAGTTGAGTTAACTTTTCCTACAAAACCCTAATTTAGCAACTTTTGGGTTTTGATGAATTGTGAGCAATCCTTGAGGAATCATGATAAACCCTTGATAAAATGATGAATAATACTTCAAAATGAGGATGTTGACCAAAAATCTTGAAGTTTGACTGTATGGGGACCACATTTGACTTTTGCCCTAGCACAGTCGATTTTTAGGCCTTTGAGCAATTGACTGAGCAAACTTCCTCTGCAAGGCTTGAAACTTGACATGGATGATATTGAGAACATATTAGGATAATAGTGAGCATTTGGGGTCCCTTTGGCACAAGTATCTTGATGCAATATGAAACCCTAATTTGAGGTAGACTGCCTTAGGAGAGAATTTATCTGGTCAACTCTTGGACTTCTTTGAGCATTTTGAGGACCTTACTTGGAATGTGTTGAGAAATATGGGAGGGAAAATTTTGGGGTACAACAGCTGCCCCTGTTTAATCTTCTTAAACTTGAGGATGTAGATTGGCTTGTATGTCTTTCGTGATCCGAAGGTGGAAGAAAATGAACACTAGAGTGCCCAGAAATTTGCACTCGCATGAAGTGGTATTTGTCTTGCGATATAGAGAATAGGCTTATAGATGCCATTTGGAAATGAATGACAGGAGACAGGCTTAAAGATTCCATCCTAAGGAGTGTCGATCGCATAAGAGATTCATTTGCGAGAGTCTGTATACCTGTTGTTGAGGAGGATTTCGCTGGGGAATGCTAGTCCGTGTCTTGGTAAAAGTTGAATTTTAGGAGCTTCGGTCGTCCGTTATTCTACTGGGGAATCGTCTCTTGGTTGAAGAGGTGAAAATGAACTACTATCTAGTCGTGATCCAGGCTTCATAGTGATAAGATCGACAGCTATCTGGTCGTGCTCCAGGCTTTACAGTGACTTAACAGGGAGATGAGATTAAACTTGCTATCCGATCGTCTTCTAGGCTTTGCAATTTCTCAATTCTTATCTGGTCGTAATCCAGGCTTCAGAAGGAATTGAATTGTTATTCGGTCGCACCCGAGCTTCAACTTGAATTTAGGGCACACTAATATTCGGCCGATTCCGGGCTTCTTAGTAACTGGCCGGGTATACTGCTATTTGGTCGGAATCCAAGCTTTGCAGTGTCCCTTACTGTTATCTGGTCGTAATCTAGGCTTCACGATGTATTATACCATTATCTGGTCGAATCCAGGCTTCATGGCAATTGGAGAAATTAAGATATTATCTGGTCGAATCTGGGCTTCATAAATTGCATTAAAGATATACCACTATCTGGTCGACTCCAGGATTCGTAGTATTCTTGGCCGCTATCTGGTTGTAATCCAGGCTTCACAATGTCTTATACCATTATCTGGTCGAGTCCAGGCTTCATGGTGTTTTATATTGCTATCTAGTTGAGTCCAGGCTTCATGGTGTTTTGTATTGCTATATGGTCGTAATCCAGGCTTCACAATAACTTGTTAAGCTGTTTTCCGGTCGATCTCCGGGATTCACCGCTTGTGTTTATGATATACCACTATCTGGTCGATTCCAGGCTTCATGGTGTCTTTGTACTGCTATCTGGCCGTAACCCAGGCATCACAGTAACGTGCATTGCTATTTGGTCGTTCTCCAGGCTTCGCAATAACTTGCTGGGGATTAAACTAATATCCGGTCGAATCCGAGCTTCATAGCTTAAATTTAAGATAAACCACTATCTGATCGATTCCAGGCTTCACGGTATTTGGTACTGTTATCCGGTCGTTCTCCGGGCTTCACATTATGATGGAGAAATCAAGATATTATCCGGTCGAATCCGGGCTTCATAGCTTGAACTTTGTGAGAATTTGATTGTATCTTTCCCTGAAAGGTAAAGAGTTAGTCGTATGTAATGTCATGATACATGACATGTATCGAATAATGATGTTCTCAAAATAAATGAGATTGTGCTGTATGATGCTTATGCATATGCCATGATGTATGGATATGCAATGTTCTTATGATATTCTCTAGTTGGGGAAAATAAATCCTGGACTGCCGCTGGAGAGTGCAAGGAGTTGAATTCTTCGTTCTCACTGGGGATAACAATCAAAGATGATTGGAGAATAAATTGGCGGGAGAATAACTTTGCTGGAGAATAAACTGGCGAGAGAATGACTCTGTGGGGAAGAGATACTTTGCTAGAAGATTTGATAATTTGGAGAAATAACCTCGGCTGGGGATGAATTACCATTATCGGCGATAATGAATTTTGTCAGGGATTGAATTTCTGCTTGTGGAAGAAATAAACTCCACTGGGGATAGTCTTCTAGTGTTGGTGATAGATGAACTCTGCTTGGGGAGAATTAACACCACAATCTTTGGGTGCTTCTTACTTGGTGGGGAGTATATGTACCTTTAGTCACATTCTCAGGCTGGCTCTGTCCCTGTACTTGGTGGGTTGAGCAACTGTAAGGTTTGGACATTTCTTGTCTGCCCCTGTTCCCGGAATTACGAGCAATTGTCTTTTGTTTCGCATGTAAATATTTATGAGCAACAATTATTGTCAAATGCATATATAAAAAATGAATCATTGGACGTTCTTGTAAAACAAAACAGAAAAAGAAAACACAAGTTGAAATTTCTTTGTGAAAATGAATTGTATTGATTTTGAAGTTGGCCTGTAGTAGGCGTTTTGTACAAGAGGCTGACGTCCTAGTAAGAGAACGCCGCCGAATGATAGAATTTATACAATTTGTGAAAAAAAAGAAAAACAGCTATGTGAACAATCCCATTAGGTTCCAACTTTGCTATTGCCTTTATATCTTTGAGCATCTCATCACTTTGCTACTTGGTTGAAGGTAGATCGGATTGATTGGCGTCGTCCGAGCTTGATAGTCAATACCGAAGTTTGGTCGCAAGATGATCCAATGAGACATAGTGTTACGCTTTGATCCCTAATTTTTGCCTGGACCGCCTTTTCGGGTTTTCAGTCCACCGGGATACCTTTTTTTGCCCAAGCCGCCTTTTCAGGTTTTCGACTTGCCGGGTGTACAATTTTTTTTCATTTTCATCCCTTACTTTTGCCCGAACCCTTTTGGTTCGCCGGGAAGCCCTTATTTTTGCCTAGGCCAGTCGACCTAGCGGGTCTTTGATCATGCGTAGTACTTTTTTACTATGTCTGCATTGACGGGGTGAGGAAGGTCGTCACCATCCATGGTGGTTAGAATTATAGCTCCTCCCGAGAAAATGTTCTTAACCAAAAATGGCCCTTCGTACGTAGGGGTCCATTTGCCCCTGGGATCACCTTGTGGCAGTATGATGCGTTTGATCACCAGATCCTCGACTTGATACTTTTGTCGTCTGACTTTCTTGTTAAATGCCTTGATCATTCTCTTTTGATACGTCTGACCATGAAAAATAGCAGTAAGTCTCTTTTTGTCGATTAATTTCAACTGATAAAACCGGGTTTGGATCCAATCGTCCTCGCTCAAACCTGCATCCTTCATAATCCGGAGAGAAGGTATTTGGACCTCAACGGGTAAGACCGCTTCCATACCATACACCAAAGAGTAGGGTGTTTCCCCTGTCGAAGTCCTTGCTGAGGTACGGTACCCATGAAGAGCGAATGGTAGCATCTCGTGCCAGTCTTTGTATGTCACCGTCATCTTATGCATAATCTTCTTGATATTCTTATTAGCTGCTCCAACAACCCCATTCATCTTTGGCCGGTAAGGAGAAGAGTTGTGATGTTGTATCTTAAAATGTTTGCAGAGCTCGGTGATCATCGTATTGTTGAGATTTATACCATTGTCCGTAATGATCCTTTCTGGTACACCGTATCGACATATTAGATTGTGTCGGATGAACCGTGCCACAACGTTCTTGGTTACTGTAGCAAAGGAAGACCCTTCAACCCACTTCGTGAAATAATCAATAGCTACCAGAATGAAACAATGCCTGTTGCACGCAGTAGGTCTAATCTCACCTATCATGTCGATGCCCCACATTGCAAAAGGCCAATGAGCTGTTAAAACATTCAGAGGAACCGGAGGTACGTGCACCTTATCAGCATAAACTTGGCACTTATGAAAGGTCCGAGAATGCTGATAACAATCGGCTTCCATGGTGGACCAGTAATATCCTTCCCGTAGGATCTTCTTTGCCATGGTATGTCCATTGGAATGAGTTCCGAAGGTACCTTCATGTAACTCCGCCATGATCCTTTCTGCCTCGCTTTTGTCTACACACCGTAGTAAGGTTGAATCATGGTTACGCTTGTAGAGAATACCATTGCTGATGAAGAACTTCGCAGCGAACCTTCTCAAGAACTTCTTGTCATTAACAGATGCACCCTCGGAGTACTCTTGAGCCTCAAGATACCTCTTTACCTCGTGAAACCAGGGTTTATCTGCTACCTCTTCAGTCTCAATGTCACAGCAATGTGCGGGCTCATCCAACCTCTCGATGGTAATCTGGGGAGCCTCATTGTCCCACCTGACCTTGAACATAGAAGACATGGCAGCTAGCGCATCCGCTAACTGATTCTCCTCTCTGGGGAAATGTTCAAAGGTTATCTCCTCAAAGTGTGGGAGCAATGTCAGTACATACTCCTTGTAAGGAATAAGATTTGGGTGCTTCATATCCCACTCGCCTTTGATCTGACTGATCACTAGAGCGGAATCTCCGAATACACTCAAGAACTTAATCCTTAGGTCAATAGCAGCTCGTAGACCCATGATGCACACTTCATACTACACCATATTGTTGGTGCTATTAAAACATAATCGGGCGGTAAACAGAGTATGACAGCCTTCGGGAGATATAATCACGGCGCCAATTCCATTACCCAACGCGTTTGAAGCTCCATCAAAATACATAGACAATCGGGATCCTTCCTCAGGTCCTTCGTCCGGTCCAGGTTTTTCACAGTCGGTCACCAACATGATGTTCTCATCCGGAAACTCGAAATTCATGGATTGGTAGTCATCCACTGCCTGATGCGCCAAATGATCTGCCAACACACTCCCCTTGATTGCTTTTTGGGTTATGTATTGGATGTCATACTCAGTTAAGATCATCTGCCATCTTGCTATTCTTTCGGACAAGGAAGGCTTTTCGAAGATATACTTGATTGGATCTATCTTTGATATCAAAAGGGTAGTGTGAGTCAGCATATACTGTCTCAGCCGGCGAGCATCCCATGCCAAAGCGCAGCAAGTTTTCTCGAGCAACGAGTATCGGGTCTCGCAATCGGTAAACGTTTTGCAAAGGTAGTAAATAACGTGCTCTTTTCGGCCAGACTCGTCATGCTGCCCTAACACGCACCCTATTGAATTGTCGAGTACTGTCAAGTATAAGATTAAAGGTCTTCCTTCAACTGGAGGCATCAAAATAGGTGGCTCTTGGAGATATTCCTTGATCCTTTCGAAAGCGGCGTGACATTCATCATTCCATTTTACCACTTGATCTTTCTTCAGCAGCTTGAAGATTGGCTCACAAGTAGTAGTCAGATGTGAAATGAATCAGGCAATGTAGTTCAGACGTCCCAAAAAGCCTCTGACTTCTTTTTCTATGCGGGGAGCTGGCATCTCTTGTATAGCCTTTACCTTGGCAGGATCCACTTGAATACCTTTATCATTAACAACAAAACTCAATAGCTTACCAGACCTTACCCCGAAGGTGCTTTTGTTCGGGTTCAACCTTAGCTTATACATCTTTAACCTGTCGAACAGTTTATGGAGATGGCCAAGGTGTTCTTCCTTAGTGTGGGACCTTGCGATCATGTCATCGACGTAAACCTCAATCTCATGGTGAATCATGTCGTGGAACAAAGCGACCAAGGCGCACTGATAAGTTGCCCCGACATTCTTCAACCCGAAAGGCATTACCTTGTAACAGAAGGTGCCCCAATGCATAACGAAAGTTGTCTTCTCCATGTCTTCGGGTGCCATCTTAATCTGATTGTAACCAGAAAAACCATCCATAAAGGAGAAGATATTATGCTGCGCGGTGTTGTCAACCAGAACATCAATGTGAGGAAGTTGGAAATCATCTTTGGGGCTCGCCCTATTCAGATCCCTATAGTCCATACACATCCGAACCTTACCGTCTTTCTTGGGCACCGGAACTACATTGGCAACCCACTGCGGGTAAGAAGTAACAACTAGAAATCCGGCGTCAAACTGTTTCATGAACTCATCTTTGATTTTCTCAGACATCTCTGGGCGCATACGACGAACCTTCTGTTTTACCGGAGGGCAGTCTTCTTTAGTTGGCAGGAGGTGTACCATAATATCAGTGTCCAAACCAGGCATATCTTCATAAGACCAGGCGTAGATCTCAACATAGTCACGTAACATCTGTATCAACCGTTGTTTAACACTAGGCTCCAAATTTTCTCCTATCTTGACCTCCTTCATGTCTTCCTCTGTACCCAAATTCACTGATTCCACTGGCTCTTCATGAGGCTGTATGGCCCTCTCTTCCTGTAACAACAGTCTAGCAAGTTCCCCAGGCACTTCACAATCATCCTCACCTTCGTCCTTGGCTTGGTTGATCGAATTTTTGAAGTTATAAATGGCAGTAGCAGAGTTGTTATTAATGGGATCCAGAGTGGAAGTGGATCTGCATTATGATATGTGAGTGTGTGTAAGACAATAGCTGTTTTGATAAAGTGCGAGATAGAAAAGAAAAATAAGGAGCGTAAAATTTGTAATGCAAGAAAATGTCCAATGCTTTAGTGATGATATATGAAAATGACAAATAATAAGCCCTCACAAACAAAGCCAAGGTGCCTCGGGCAAGGCACCGGGCTGAAAAGTGTCAAACTGTCTGTTACAAATCTCAAAACAAAAGTCAATTACTGTGTAATAAAAGAAATGGGTACGAAGTCCTTCGCCGTCCAGTTGTTCAAGCCACCATTGGTTGTAGGGTAGATCCAACTGTCGATATCTGAATCTTCTTCACCATTTTCAATTGCATTCACTCCCTGATTACTGATATGCAGAGGAGGTCTTCCAATCCGCGCGTCGAACATCCCTTTGAGCCTCTGCAGTAAAGCCCAAACCAAACTTGTCAGTCTTGTGTGTGAAATCAGGGAGCTGGCGCCAATTTTCACACCCACCTTTTTCAATTACAGCCCTGGCATCCTTAAAGGAAGCCATCTTCATCGGAGGTTCGTCAATAGCAACTTCAGTAGACACCAGAGTCTAGGGGACCTCTTCAAAGTTCTGACAAGGGGTTTCGATGAATTCCTCATCCATCTCCACATAGCGGAAGGAATTAAGATGACTCACCATATACTCCTCTTCTCCTTGTACCGTAACAATCTTCCCCTTTACTGGATATTTCAACATTGGATGGAGCGTAGAAGTCACTGCCCCAGCCTTATGAATCCAAGGGCGACCCAATAAGCAGGAATATAATGGTCGGATATCCATCACGTAGAAAGTAGATGCAAAAGTCTGGGAGCCAACTTTAACAGGGACGTCCACCTCCCCGTGCACCATCCTTTTCGACCCATCGAAAGCTCTAACCACAATATTTCTCGGCTTCAAAATCAAACCTTCACAGTCCAGACAGTCTAATGCCTTATTTGGCAAAACATTCAATGAGGACCTAGTATCCACCAGTACATGGGCCAAAGTAGTGCCCCTGCACTCGATCGAAACATGCAGAGCATCATTGTGATTTCTTCCTTTAGCAGTCAGATCTGCGTCTGAGAAACCCAGCCCATTGTCGGAAGTCAAACTAGCTACACAATCTTTGAATTGATCAGCCGAAGTTTCCTGCGGCACATGTGCAGTTTTGAGGAAAGCGATTAAAGCCTTTGCCTGAGCTTCCGAACACAATAACAAGGACAACATGGAGATTTTTGATGGGGTCTTCTCCAGCTGCTCGACTACGTTGTAGTCGCTCTTCTTGATAATCTTCAGAATTTCCTCTATCTCCTGCTTAGAGGTTTCTATAATGATCTTCTTAGGCGCCTCCGTCCGGGAAGGCTCACCTATGATTTCTTTTCCCCGAGTTCCAGATGGCTCGGCGACATGGGTGATAACTGGAATAGGAATTGGGACAATAGCTGATGTACTAGCAGATGGAATGACAACAAGTTTATGGACAGTCGGAGGGGAAATTTTGGTAGAAAAGAGTCTTCCACTTCTGGTGACTTTGCTAGTTCCGATAATATTGCTGATATCAGCTTCCTCACTCTTTAAATCTTGCTTAACTCCATGGTAATACACATCGGCCCCATAGTGCCAAGGGACAACTTTATCCGAAGTGTATGGGATAGGACCAGGGACAATAATTATTAATGGCACAACTCTTGGAACAAATGTAATCCTAACATGCTTTCTCGAGGAAACCTTGGAAGGATTGGAGAAAATGGTTATGATGGAAACATCTTTAATTGGAACCAACAGAGTCATAGTCTTCTCGAATATGATCTCTCTGTTATCCATCAAGCGTTGAACACCTGATTTCAATAAATGGCAACCAGCGGCAGGATTGAACACAAGTGGCAACCTTCGCCACAACCCGGAAATAAACCGACCAACAATAGATTCTTCTTAACTTTCATCAAAGGAGTAGAAATATCTTCCATGGAGGCCACAAAAAAATCATTGTTCACATCATTCACTCCATGACCATGTTTGGGCATAGGAGCAATTATGACGTTGGGTTTCTCTGGAGCGTCAAACTCAATCTCTTTAGCTTCGATCAAATCTTGCACCTTATTCTTCAAGGCCCAACAATTGTTTGTATCATGACCTGAGATATCAGAGTGATAGGCACAGTGGGCGTTCAGGTTATATAGCGGAGATGTGGTGCTGGGATTCTTCGGGGCTTCCCTCAGAGTTACCAGGTTGGTCTTCAATAATTATGGTAGAATTTGAGACAAGGTCATATTAAGCCGAGTGTACTGTCTCTGCGGTCTCTCCATTCTTTTCTGATTGTTGCATTGTGGGGCAACGGTGGGTCTTAATATTACTACCGCATTTACTGCTTGATGGCGTTCAGGTCTGCTTTGGCTCCTCGAGCCATAGACCGCACTAGCTTCTTTCTTACTAGTGAAAGGCTTCCTTTCTGCACTTGATGAAGCACCTTTCTGTATCTTACCACTTCGGATACCAGCTTCTAATCTCTCCCCAGTCAAAATCAATTCAGTAAACCCAGATGACGAACTACCGATCAGATGATTGAAAAATGGACCAGACAACGTCCCTAGAAGCATATCAACTAACTCGCTATCAGACAGGGGGGTTGGACTCTTCCAGCCAGATCTCTCCACTTCTGAGCATAGTACTTAAAACCTTCACTTGCACCCATAGACATACCCTGAAGCTGAGTACGAGTGGGAGCAAGGTCGGCGTTATACTGATACTGTTTGTAAAAAGCAGCAGCAAGGTCCTCCCTGTTTCGGACATTAGCTCCTTCCAATTGATAAAACCATTCAAGTTGAGTCCCTGACAGACTATCTTAAAAGAAATGTACCCACAAATTTCTATCAGTAGCGTAAGGTTGGATTTTTCTTACATACGAGGGAGATGGAGTTTTGGACAGGATACTCCATCGTACTTAGCAAAAACCGGAGCTTTAAACTTATGAGGGATCACCACCCCAGATGCTAGTCCTAGTTCTTCAAAATCCAAACCAGGGATCTTCTGACACTCCATAGCACTCAGACGGTCTTCAAGTTGTTTGTACCTATCCTCAGCAGGAGGATACTGTTCTTCATCATAATTTGTATCATTATCAGAAACTGCAGGACTGAGGCCCTTTTCTTCTTCTTGGTTCTCCTCTCCTTTGTATGAAAGGGACAGATCAACTTGCTGTTTTAGCCTATCCCCAAACCTTTTATCCATGCTAAAAAGAACAACCTTCTTCTTCTTCTTCTTCTTCTTATTCTCATTCTCTTTCTCCTTCAAGATGAGAGCTTTCAAATCCTCTTGCCCTTTAGCCATGCTTAAGAACAGCTCTTGGAATTGGGCATTTTGCGCCTGAAGATCTTTGATTGCTTGATCGGAAGACATTTCTGCTGAAATAAACAGCGAAGAAGATGAGGAACCTGTAATGGTACCTGTAATGATGTGCATGATAATGGGATGCGTATGTAATGATTTCAAAGACTTTAGGAGATTTAAATTTGTAAAACAAAAATAAAACAAACTTTATTAGATTAACTTGTAAAAATGTTTAACAATGCCTTTGAGGCGTTTACAAAAGAAATAAATGGAAAACAAATCTAAACTAGAAAAAGCAACATCAGAAATCCCATGGACGCTTCCCCTTGGTGCTGACGTAGTCATTGATTGTTCTTTCATTCTCGAGTTGCCTGGTGAGCTTCAGGATCTTCCTTTCTTGCTTATGGTACTTCTCCCGGTAGGCATCCCTCTCCTCTTTCAACTGAATCCAAGATCTCTTCAATTCCCCAAGATCAGTGGGCATGTAGGGATAAAGGACTGTATAAGGAACACCCTCTTCATTGGTGGGCTCCACAATTACTGGCAACACAACTTCATAAGGCATCCCAAGCTTCTGAGCACGAGCTCGGACCCACTGGAGATAAGGTTGCATAGGAAGAGAAGTCTTTGGTCCTAGCTCTTGAGGGTAAGACCTGTTCACCATGCCCCAAGCTCGTACAAACCTTCGACGATGCTCATCAACGTCTTCCTTGTAGTAAAATGCAATATTTGTAAGAAGTAGCTCATGAGGACCGTCTCTCCGAGCGCGACCAAACTGTCGTAAATCTAGGCATGGGTTGTAGGTTATAACCCCTATGATTCCAAGCAACGAGACATTAGGGTATCCCCCACAATGATCAACGACAGTAGTGCTTTCCATAGCCTTGGAACTCCAAAGAATGTTTGTATGGGAAAGGGACATTATCCTGTAAGACCATCCTAAACCTTCCTCATTCTTCAACACAGACTTGGGGAGCTGCAAAATAAACCACCTCACCAGCAGCAGCATGTAACACATGAGAGTCCCTCTTCTACGCATAGTACGAGTGTAGAGGGCATGCAAGATATCACCCAGAAGAGTAGGCACAGGATTGCGGGACAAGAAGATCTTAACCACATTCACATCTATAAAGGAATCTGGATTCGGGAAAAGAACCAAATCGTAGATAAGGAGAGCTAAGATGTCTTCAAAAGCATGAAAGTCCAAATTATCCCAGAACAGTTGAGCTTGATCCATCAGAAACTTGGCTAAGAAACCTTCAACCCTGCTTCGTGTTTCCCAATTAGATACTACATCAGCCCTTTTCAAATGTAAAGCTGAAGCAACGCCTTCTGGTCTAGGATTCTCTTCCAGACCTGTGAAGGGCATCTGCTCAAGGATGGATATGCCCAATAAGTGTGAGAACTCTTCCAAAGTGGGAACTAGATGATAATCCGGGAAAGTGAAGCAATGATGCACTAGATCGAAGAACTGGAAAAGCACACTCATCATCTGCTCATCAAACTTTGAGGTAACCAAGCTAAGAAGCTGACCATGTCTCCTAATGAATGAAGAAGTATCAGAAACTCTCGAGGCTAAATCTTTTAGTTGAGCAGGTATTTGCACAAAGTTAACTCGAATGGTATTTCTGTGCACAGAAGCCATAATCTTCAAAACAGAACAAAGATAAATCCCCTCGGTCTTTGAAATGGTTAGTATAATGGAGTATGCATGCTATGTTATGATGCATGATGTCATGGTAAAACACACAACAGGTATAGCAGATAACAAACATGGTAAAGGCAAACAAGTCACACAAGAGACCTTAAGTTTCAGGCTTGCATGGGGTCTAGGTATTATCCTCTTGAAGTTTAGTTGGTTTCAACCTATCCTAATAATAATAACCGGGTTCTAGAGGTCCTCAATATCATTGACCATGCTCCATCGGTCATGGTTTCAGCTCACGCAATCTTTTCTTACGCCCGGAACTATCTCGAGAGTATGGTCTCAATGAGTGTAGCATCGAGTATCAACCAGTTCCCAGCTTTACACCGAGACCGGCTATCTCACTACTTCCTAATGGCCAAGTTGGTCAATTATAGGTTCTAAGGTCAGTTGATGCTTAACGACACACATAGCGGCTCCTTATTCTCCTCGTTTCTCCATAAGGGATACCGGTACCAACCAATGTGCCACATCAACGTAGCTACTACTTCAACCATATCGGTCTACGCCGTACAATTCCCTCACAGTTTATTGCTACTTACCTAAAAGGTGTCCCCCAGATCCGGGTTAGGATCTATAGTAACTCCCAATACAAAACCCTTAAAAGTAAAGCAACCAAAACAAACAAGAGAAGAAATTTATAATGAACTAATCCTAAGGTATACCCCACTTAATAGTCCCCAGCAGAGTCGCCAGTTCTGTGATACGGTGGCAGAACCGGACTGTTTTAGGAAAATGCTGGTTTGTGTTTGCAAAATGTCGCGGTAAGCAAGAGTCGCCACCGACTTTTATTTTATCCAACTGGAAAGGACAAAAGCACAAAAAAATTCCTTTTTTGAGATCTCGAGTACGGGGGGTAGATTATAGAAAGGGAAGGTATTAGCACCCTTTCTATCCGTGGTTTTCCATGGGCTCTTAGATACTTGCTCATCATTTTAAAAATTGCTTCCGTGTTTGTGTTTTATTTTTGAAAAGTTTTTTGTTTTACTTCGATTTAACACTTGCTTCTGTCTTCAAGAGTGTTACGAAGTCATTTTGAAAACTTTTTTTAAAAAGAGTGTAAGTGTGGAAAAGTTTGATTTTGAGCAAGTACCTACTAGCATCTACCTACTCGAAAAAAGAATGTTTCTGTTCTCGTTTCCTTTAGACAGCGCTATCCTATTTATTTGAGAAATAGGAAGCACCTTCGTTGGAGGTTTAAGGGTCAATTCGAAAGGGACGTACGATCACTAAAACAATGTTAGGACGTCTTAGTAATAACCCTAGTGTCTTAAGATCATATTAGAGGAAACATCTCCAAGGCAACCTTTCCGAGGCAACATTTCCAAGGCAACATTTCCGAACGGGACGTTTGATCTTTGTTTAGACAAGAGGGCAACCACTAAAACACCCTATAGTTAATGATCGTTTACCGAAGGCAACCGAAGTGAGAGTATACCCTAGGAGTGCGCATGTGCGAGTCATTTGATTTCAAGTTATTATCTTTACACATTTTAGGGTTTGCTAACCATTTTAAAATTTACATACAATCTTGTCATGCAATCCTATTATCATACATCTAACAGTTAATATTTGCGAAAATAAAAATGCGGGAAATAAGTCTACGCTATTAAAAGGCTTCGGAGAAGGGGATTAATTACATAGCCAAAAACCCGTAAAACGATAAATAAAAGAAAAGACCTAATTAAACTATTACATACCATGAGCAATTACATTAATATCGTAAAAATAAATAAACGCGCACGATGGATCGAGAACGAGGAAAAATTAGGGTTTTGACCCCGTCTAAACCTAATTGAAAGAAAAATCATTTTTTGTTGTTTTGATTATTTTTGGGAAAAATAAGGTTATAATTAAATATAAACCTAATTACTAATTAATTTAATATTAAGAAAAAAACAATTAATTTGGCCTATTTTTGCATTTTTGTTATTTTAAGAAAAGAAATAAAATAAATAAATCAAGAACCTTAATTTTCTAATTTATTTTAATTTATTTTCAAAAGGTTAAAATTACCCTAAAATTAAATTAAACTAATACTAAATTAATTTTGACAAAATAAATTAAAAAAACCTAAATTCTAATTTTGATGAAAATTGATTTTATGAGTTTTTTTGGTTAAAAGAATTAAATTTGTGATTTAGAAAATAAATTAAACCAAAATAAATAAATAAAAGAAAATATATAAAAGAAAAAGAGAGAATTGGGCCTGGTGTTAGTGGCAAGAAGGGGGTGTCAAAAGCAGTTCTGAGCCCAAATAAGCCTTAGTCCATGTTTGACTTCTCAGATCCCATGCATTGGCTTGACTAGGGTGCATTGTGGACCTCCTTGTGAGAAACGCTAGATCTGGATAGAGATAGATCCTGTGGCTGACTGATTGGAGGCACATGGTAAGCTTCATGACGCGTGGGGTACAAGATTTGTAAAGAGAAATTGAGAAAATGGAAAATGTTGGAGGCAGGGGTCGAACCCCTGACCCCATGCCTGCAAAGCCTTAACGCCTTCCCTTGCTACCACTGGGCCACTTGAATTTATTTGTTAGTATATGAAATAATAATAATATAATGAAAATCAATGCCAGCTATCAAACAAACGCGCCAGAATTTAAACAGACGAATGATGTGTTGCCACGCAGTCATCGTCTACCCTTGTCCGTCGTTTTAGGTAAAACGACTTTTACCTATAGACGTTCTCCGTAGGTATAGCCCCTGCGTATTTCCATAATATCATACAAGAATGATAAGTGAAAACTAATGGTATAGGTCAGTTCGTCTTGGCCTTGTGAACACCATAGTACCCCTCTTTTGGGCCAATTTTACCTGCATGAGAAAACCGTAAAACGAGCAAGGAAAACCTAGCAATGGTGGATATCTGTATGGTTATCAAAAATGCAATTAATTATTACCATTAGCTTGCAAATGTCTCAAAGATTTAGAATATATCCATAACATATGCTAACAATGCCAGAATTATGAATTGCAATTTCAAAAAAGTAGGGATATCATGAGGTGCTTACATTGCGTATCTGGGCACGAAAATGCTTGTTGATGATTGGGATAGACTCCTTGAATTCCCAACAAGCGAATGAGATAGCTGGGAAGGCCTGAGATAGCCTGGAACTATGAAATCAGATTGCCACTTTTTCTTGATTTTTTGAAAGTTGTTCTTCTCTTTTCACGACTCTAACCCTTGTGCTTTTGCTTTGGATTTGTTTAATATATATCATAGAATAAATTAGGGTTACAAGTTTGCATCAAATCCTTGCAATTATGAAGATTTGATCCTTGATTCACCCTTGCATCAAATCTTTCCAAAACAATAAAAATTCAATCTTTTTCTGTCCAAACAAGCCTTGCACGATTTGATCTCATTGCCAGCTATTCATGGACCTGAAATATGCACAAAATCTCAAGGTTTAAATGATTTTTGATATTTTCATTATTTATTATTGATTTTATTTGATTTAAATGAAATAAAAATCAAAATAAATGACAAAAATAAAATAAAGGCAAGTGGGAAGGATCATGGGTCGTGGATCATGTTACAAACTCAATGTAAGTACAAAACGTTGGGCCTATTTGGCAAAAATTTCAATTTGAGGCACATTTGACTTTTGGCAATTTTGCAAAAAGGGTCAACTTCACCAATGCATAACTCCTTCAATTTTGACCCTAGAGATGTGTTCTTGGACTTTTTAGAAATCTAAAGATGTCCTCTAAGCAACCCTTTTGGTCTCATCTCAATTGAGTCTTCCATGTTCATGTATGAAGCTTTGACCCAAAAGGTGTTTTTGTTCACTTTTCAAAATGACCTATAATGTCCAAATTCATAACTTCTTGTGAGTGCATATTTTGAAATTGGGAGATGAAGATGAATTGTAGGGAATTTCATCCTATTAAAAATGATCTTTGGATGGGTCATTTCTGATAAAGTATGAGAAAGTTATACTTGGTCAAAGTTGAGTTGACTTTTCCTACTAAACCCTAATTTATCAACTTTTGGGTTTTGATGAATTGTGAGAAATACTTGAGGAATCATGATCAACCCTTGATCAAATGATGAATAATACTTCAAAATGAGGATGTTGACCAAAAATCTTGAAGTTTGACTGTATGGGGACCATAGTTGACTTTTGCCCTAGCACAGTCGATTTTTAGGCCTTTGAGCAATTGACTGAGCAAACTTCTTCTGCAAGGCTTGAAACTTGACATGGATGATCTTTAGAACGTATTAGGATAATAGTGAGCATTTGGGGTCCCTTGGGCTCAAGTATATTGATGCAATATGAAACCCTAATTTGAGGTAGACTCCTTAGGAGAGAATTTGTCTGGTCAACTCTTGGACTTCTTTGAGCAATTTGAGGACCTTACTTGAAATGTGTTGAGAAATATGGGAGGGAAAATTTTGGGGTACAACAGTCCTGAATGTCAAGATACCTGCGAAGTTTAAAGTCTCGGAATTCAAGAAGTACAAGGGAAACACTTGTCCTCGTGCTCATCTTGTGATGTATATAAGAAGAATGTCTACCCACACTGATTATCAACATCTGCTAATTCACTTTTTTCAGGATAGTTTGAATGGTGCTGCGTTGAAGTGGTATATGAGTTTGGAAAGTGTCAATATCCATACTTTCAATGACTTGGGAGAAGCATTTATCAGAAAATACAAATACAACATAGACATGGCGCTTGACCGTGATCAACTCAACATCATGGTCTAGAAGGATAGAGAATCATTCAAAGAATATGCACAGAGATGGCATGAGGTAGCCGCCCAAGTGATTCCTCCCATGGAAGAAAAGGAGATTGCAAATATTTTCCCGAAGACTCTGGGTGCTTTCTACTATGAGAGGATGGTAGCAAGTGCGCCAAGTGACTTTACTGAAATGTTGGGCATGGGTATCCATTTGGAAGAGGCTGTAAGAGAGGGCCGTTTAACAAAAAGTGAAAGTTCCGGAAATACGAAGAAGCCATCCTATGGGTTTGCCAAATAGAAGGAAGGAGATACAAATGCTGTTATGCAAGAGAGGAGGGTTAATCCTCCTAGAAGAAATTATCAGTGTCATCAACAAGTTGCCTCAGTGACTCCAGTTGTTGGTGTAGCTCAAAACACTATTGCTTATCAGAGACCATCCCATCAGGGGAATCAAGGGTATAATCAGAGAAGGGAGATTTATGAACCTATCCCAATGAGCTATACAAAATTACTCCCGATGTTAATTCAAAAGAAGTTGGTTCAGACTAGACCACCTCCCGCTATACCATCACCATTGCCTTGTGTGATATGGTGGGAGAACTGACTTGGTTATTTTGCATTTGATCGCAAATGTTACAGTTAGCAAGAGTCACCACCTTTTCTTTTATCCAAAAGGAAAGGTGAAAAAGCACAGGAAAGACCTTTGAGATTGTTTCTTGGGTTCGGGGGGTAGATTATGAAAAGGGAAGGTATTAGCACCCTTTTCATCCATGGTTTTCCATGGGCTCTTAGTTACTTGCTAGATCACTTGCTTTTGTTTGAAAATGTTCTTTGTGTGGTTTTTGAAAGTATGTTGTAAAGATGCCATTGTTTAGGCAAAACTTTGTAATGATTCTCGTTCGTAAGAATGTATACAAAGTGTTTGATCTTTTTTGAAAATGCTTTCAAGTTTGTAAGATGTTTTGAAAGTGTTGGTGTTTGTTTTGAAAATAGCAAGGATGCTTTTGTTTTTAAATTGAGCAAGTAACTAGGAACATTCTACCTACTCAAAAGTCTTTTATGTTCATTTCCTTTTTCCTTTGGCATTGTTATCTTACCATTGATTTGGTAAGTAACCCTATCTTTGGATGTAAAAGGAACAGGCGTGGGTCATCGTAGAACCATGATTAGAAATGTTGCAAGGTATCTTAGTATTTCTCTTTAGGGACTAAGACCATTTTGAAAGGAAACATGAATAGCGTCATCGAGGGACTGTGATCTTTTCTTGCTTGTATTTGCTTAGATACCTCACATGCATAATATGGCTATTTTGGTAAGGCAACCAAGTGAATTTACCCTAGGGGTGTTTGTGTGCAAGTGTATTGATTTTCATGCTTGATTTGTCTTTGATTAGGGTTTTCTATTGATTGGTTTTAGTCTTTCCATACAAAATCCTAATTACTAGCATTTTGTATATAAAGCGATAAATTGCAGAAATTAAAATTTACTACGCTATTACAATACTTAGGGGAGGGGGAGGTGCACAAATTACAAATGGGGAATATTGCAAGAATTTAAATCTAAATAAATATTACAACCATATTGAAATTTGAATAAATGTACCAAATGAACAAATAAAATACAATAATGTAGATGTAAAAAGAAATATGATTTTTTTGTTTGGTTTTTATGAAAAGGTTTTTTTTTACCTAATTAAATAAAATAATTAACTAATAAAAATAAGAAAATTAATATTGAGTTAGTAGAATAAATTAAATTAAAGAAAACAAGTTTTCTAGGGTTTTGGTGAATTTAATTAAGTTAGTAAATAAAAATAATTAAATAAAAATCCTAAATTCTAAATTGATTTTAATTTACAAGAAAAATGAATAACATAATATAATAATAATTAAAAATAAATTATCTAAGTATTTAAAAAGTAAATTTAATTGTAAAAGTAATGTTTTTGTAAAGAGAAAATAAACTAAATAAATATAAATAATAAAATATAAATATTTTTTAGATTTTTGTTTATTAATGAAAATAGTAATAATAATAATAATATTAATAATAGTATTAAAAATAATAATAAATAAAAGATAAAAAAAGTAAAAATAAAATAAAATAAAAATAAAGTCAGGGGGGGTTAAAAATAGTCAGGAGTGTGCAAGTGCAGCAAAAATCCTAAGCCCAATGGAGGAAGGCCCAAGCGCTGAAAAAAAATCAGAAAATGTGAGAAAAGTGTAAATTTTTTTGCAAAAGGTCACGCTGGGGCTTGAGCCCATGACCTCATGGTGACAGGCGCATGCTTTAACAACTGGGGTGGTGATACATCCATTAACTTATGTAAAACAATAAATATATAATCTAAGTCTTGCCCTAAATGTACTTCATCTTCAACCTCCAGCCAGAAGCCTTGTAACTTGTTCGTTTCTCAACCATTTTCAAAAATGTAAACATGAATGTTGTGTAAAATTTCACCACGATTCCAGAAATGTAAACAACTTAAACTAATTCTAAAAAATGAGCATGGATTTTGAATGGTACCAAATTCTGACCTAACTTTTCCAGGATGTTCAGAGTTCAAAATTCTAAATCCTTAAGCAATATAAATGAAATCTAAAGACATGGTTAGCTTCAGGACAATGATACCTACATTTCTTATTCACAAATGAACCATTAATGATGCCTGTATGAAAAGTTCAAAAGTCAGAAAACTCACCTTGCAAGAGGGTATCGTGTTTTGAGCTTGAGCAGCTTTTAGTGAGTTCCAATGATTGTATTAGCTTCCTCAAGTTGCCAGGAAGCTAATGTGATGCTTAGCTTGAGCTGAAAGTTCCTAAGGAGTTCGGGAGAAGTCCAAGTGCAAAGCTCTGTTTTTGAAAATGGAGGATGGTGTTAATGGTGTTACAGTCTTGTAAAAGGGTGTGAGATGAGTTCTAAATGATGTTTAGAAACTTTAGGAACCAAAAGGCTTGAAAACGCACGAGGGAGATGTGAGTTTCAAACTTTTGGTCAGGTTATGCAAGAATGGAGGTATGTGATGCAATTCTGAGTTCTTGGTGTTTTTAGGGCTTAAGCATGCGTGTTTTGTTGCCAAGGATTTGCACATAAGTAATGAGAAGGTCTTTGTGCTTGAGAGGGTCAGAAGTACAAGATGTAGACTTATTGCTATGTTACTTGATTTTGAAGAAAAGTGGGAGCATGGTTCCAAGATGAAGTACAAGCATGGGCTGAGTGATTGTAAGGCTTGAGACAAACTTCTCTTGAGTTATAGGACGTGTATGATCAAAATAAAACCATTGCAAGGCTCAAGAACAAGTTTTGTGCATAAAGCTACTTTTTCAAAATGGCGTTGTGCACTTTCTTCCTAAAATGGATATAAAGCATGGCATTTCATTGAATGCTTGAGTTGAGACCTATAACAGCTATGCAAGTAATTAATTATGGAGTAACTAACAAGTTTGATGCCTGTAAAGTAGAGATTATGCAGCATAGGTTTGAAATTTGAATCTTTGTTCATCACAAAATGACCTATAATTTTAGTTTGAAACCCTAACTTCATCTCTTCGATTCTCCCTGCTCAAGAATGATCTCAAGGAGTTCTTGGATATTTTAGAAAGCTTTTAATGTGCTCTACAACCCCTGTTTGAATCACTTTTGAAAAATCCCTTTGTAACTATATGAAAAAGTGCCATGAAGTTAGGTCAAAATCCTGCCTAAACTAGGGCAAAATTTCACTAAGTGTTTAATTTCAAGACCATGACTTCATGAATTAATAACTTGAAATCCAAGAACTTCTAGGAGAAGTTGTGTAAATAAATGTTGTATATCTCATGGAGATCTACAACTTTCATGTTGAAAGTTTTTTTTGAATCATCTTTCATCATGGTGAAAAATTGGCTCAAAGTTGTGAAAAAACATGAAGTTTTCCATACTTAGAAAAATTTCTAAGTTTGAAAACTTTGACTTTTCAAAATGAAATATTGACTTTTTGACTTCTTGATGAACAATTTTCATATTTTGATATGTTTTGATGAATTGTGATCTTTGACACTTGATTTTGACCAAAAAGTCAAAGTTTGACTTTTCAGTATACAATTGACTTTTGATCAGTTGACAAAAAATCCACTATCAATCAAATTGATCTTGAGCAATGTTTTGAGTCATAACATTAGGTAAAAATGGTGCAATTGAACTCTTGAGATCATGCCTCAAACCAAATAATCGTTTGCTAGGTCAAATATAAAAAATTGCCCTTTCTTAGTCAAAACCCTAATTTTGACCATTTTTCCCTTTTGATGATTTGATCAAATTTCTTGAGGAATTGTAATCCAAACTTGATCAAATGATACATATGAGTTTATAATGTTTATTTGGATAAAAAATTATGAAGTTTGACTGTAAGTTGGCCGCAGTTGACTTTTCCCCAATACAATTGATTTTTTAGGTCAAATGCTCAATTGATTGAGTAAAAATGTGATCCAAGGCTTGAAACTTGACATGAGTAATCTTGGGGGTCCATAATGATCCATGAAAGTCATATGAGGCATTGAAAGTTCAATTATCCTTGTGCAATCTCAAACCCTAATTTCAGTCATCAGTGCTTAACGAGGTGTCTTGATCTGATCAACCTTTGTGCAGTCTTGAACCAAAAGAGATCTTGTGAGAAAATACTTGATAAATGAGAGGGAAAATTTTTGGGCATAACACCTTGGTAATACAAGGCAGACCAAACATGTGCCTTTCATCAGGGAGCACCAGGGAACAATGTTGAGAACTGATATCCTTTGAAAACTGAAGTACAAAAATTGGTGAGGTCTGGTTTCTTATCCTTAAAAGATGTTGGACCTAATGTGAAAGATAATCCTTTGCCAAAGCATGGAGGAGAAAATGCTGTGAACATGGTTTCTGGTTGTCCAGGCGACTTCCGGATTTTTGATATTAAATTGGTTAGAGGAGATTTGGTAAAAATGCATGCAGACCTCTATGAATTTAGCTATTATACGCATGACCATGTCGATTGTGCTATTTGCAGTACATATATACAAGGTTGTGACAAGATAAAGGCTGATTTGCAGGAGATGATTGATGAGGGCCTCATCCACATAATCAGAATCTTTGATGTGGAACATATGAATGAGGATCTTGTACAATTGCGTGCTACTTTCTGCCACATGGCTGGTCAGGTAGAAATCAGTAAGGATCTTGCCGAATTTGCTATCGGGACTCCCGAGGGTGTTCAATTGTAAGAAAGGTATTCAGTTGTTATTGGATAATGGAACTATCAAGGTTACATGCCAAAGGGATGATTACCATGAGGTTAATGAGATTGAGGTTTGTTTGGATGAAGAAGAGTCAGATGATGAGTATGGCTCCGCGGATGAGTTATTCTCCTCAGATGAAGATATATTTTCCATAGATGACTATGTAATGACTGAATGTGTTGAAGAGGGAGTAAATGTTATTGTGCCTTGTTTTGGTGCACCTACCCCTTTTGAAGTTGAATATCATAGCAAGCCATCTATTACTCCATTGATGATTAGCTTACCGGGTACTGTCCCCTACAAGTCAGACAAGGTTGTACCCTACAAATATAATGCTACAATTTTATAGGACGGTGTGGAAGTTCCCATCCAGCCAATTCCTAATGTTGGAAATATTGTTGAGACTATAAGAGTGACCCGTAGTGATCGTATATTTGCACCAGTTGTTCGTGGGGATGTTAGTACTGGAAAGAAAATTGTTGAAAATGTTGAACCCAAGAATGCAGTGGGTGAATCTAGTGGAGCTATGCTAGAAAAGGAGGTAGATGATATTTTGAAGATAATCAAGATGAGCGACTACAAAATTGTAGATCAGCTACTGCAGACTCCTTCAAAAATATCTCTTGGCTTTATTGATGAACTCCTATGCTCATAGAGAGTCTTTGATGAGGGTATTGGACCAAGCTTTCATGGAAACTGATATGCTTGTAGACCAATTCAGCAGTGTGGTAGGGAATATTACCTCATGTAATAACCTGAGTTTCTGCGACGATGAACTGCCCGATGAAGGAAGGAATCACAATCTGGCCCTCCACAACTCTATGAACTACAAGAATGATTCATTATCCAATGTGCTGATTGATAATGGATCTGCATTGAATGTTATACCAAGGAGCACACTTATGAAGTTGAAATATCAAGGAACGCCCATGCACCCAAGTGGCATTATTGTGAAAGCGTTTGATAGATCAAGGAAATCTATTATTGGTGAAGTGGACTTGCCTATTCATATAGGCCCACATTTGTTTCAGATTACTTTCCAGGTCATGAATATTATACCCACTTATAGTTGTTTGTTGGGACGACCGTGGATACATAAGGCAGGGGCTGTCACTTCGACTTTACACCAAAAGTTGAAGTTTGCGCGTGAAGGAAAAGTGGTAATTATAAATTGAGAACATGCATTTTTGATATCTCATTTGTCCTCTTTCAGCATTGTGAAGGTGGATGAAGTTGCTGTTGGAACCCAGTTCCAAGCTTTATCCATTGATAATATAAGAGGAAATGAGAATTCTATGGCTTCATTTAAGGATGCTCAGCAGATTGTGCGTAATGGCCATAGTGAAGTATGAGGATAGATTGTTGATCCACCTGTAAACAAGAATATAGCTGGCTTGGGGTTCTCTGTGAAGAATGATAAAGGTAAGAGCATGAAGCCAAAGTCTGCTGCATGCAAGTATCAAGACATCTTTCGTAGCGGGGGGTTATCTTCATTCAACTGTTTCCGGGATTAATGGCATTGTGGAAGATGAATCAGAGCCATAAATGCCAAATTATGTGACGTATGGAGTTAGGGTTCCGAACTAGATCACCATTGATGTTCCCTCTTGCATACATGTTTCAAAGTAATTTGTTTTTTTGTTAATCTTTTTGAAAAAAAACTTTCACTCTGCCCAAGCTGAAAGTATTGATATTGTATGGGCTTATTTGTTTGCTTTGATTTTTAAAAATCAATAATAAAAGTTGTCTTTGTTTCCCAATTGTGTTTTTATTTTTTTTTCTTTTTTCTTGGAAAATGGTAATCAGAATTTTTTTTTTCAAAATAAATAATAACTGAAATTCAATCTGCATGATCACTTGTTATATGTGTCAGTTTCTAAAAGCAATCATAAATCATATGTGCAGATTAATTAAAAAACCCGTTGAATACAATGACCTTGCACCCTCTCCCAACATTGAATGTCTTGTGTATAGGGCTGAAGAAGAAGACTATGATGAGATTTTGGAAGAGGTCTCACGGTTGCTTGAGCGCGAGGAGAATTCCATTCAGCTATATAAAGAGCCATTAGAAGTAATCAATTTTGGTTCAGAAGAAGGTCTGAAGGAAGTCAAGATTGGAGCATTACTGCATCCTGATGTGAAGAGCAGGTTAATTGAGATGTTGAAAGAGTATGTGAATATTTTTGCTTGGTCTTACCAAGATATGCCTAGTTTAGATACAAATATTATAGAGCACCATTTTCCGCTGAAGCCAGAGTGCCCGCCAATCAAACAGAAGTTGCGAAGAATTCACCCAGATATGGCAGTGAAGATTAAAGAAGAAGTTCTAAAGTAGATTAATGTCGGTTTTCTTTTGACATCAGTGTGCCCTCAGTGGATTTCCAATATTGTCCCAGTACCAAAGAAAGACGGAAAAGTTTGCATGTGCGTAGATTATAGAGATCTAAATAAATCTAGTCCAAAAGATGATTTTCCATTGCCCCACGTTGATATGTTAGTGGATATCACAACAAAATTCAAAGTTTTCTTGTTCATGGACGGATTTTATGGATATAATCAAATAAGGATGGCTCCTGAGGACATGGAAAAATAACATTTATCACACCCTGGGGAACATTCTATTACAGAGTGATGCTCTTCGGGTTGAAGAACGCTGGTGCAACGTACCAGAGGGCTATGACAACCCTATTCCATGATCTGATGCACAAGGAAATTGAGGTATATGTTGATGATATGATTGCTAAATCCCAGACTGAAGAAGGGCATGTAGAAGTTTTGTTGAAGTTGTTTCAGCGTTTTAGGAAGTATCATCTCTGCTTGAATCCAAATAAATGTACCTTCGGTGTTCGGTCATAGAAATTGTTGGGTTTCATTGTTAGCCAGAGAGGGATTGAAGTTGACCCTGATAAAGTCAAAGCAATTCAAGAAATTCCAGCGCCAAGAACTGAAAAGCAAGTCAGAGGATTCCTCGGGCGTTTGAATTATATTTCCAAATTCATTTCCCACATGACTGCAACGTGTGAACCGGTCTTTAAGTTGTTAAAGAAAGATCAAGGTTGTGTATGGACAGATGACTACCAAAGGGCATTTGAAAGTATTAAAGAATATCTTCTTAAAGGGGACCAGGGCATAGTCCAATTCGGACCATACCCTGAAGAAAAATATAAAGATGCTCTGAAGGGCGAAGCACATTTTCCTCCAATCCAAGAGACCTTTGCCAACAAGGGAGTAGAGAATGGAGGACATGTGGCGAAGATATCCAACAAAGTCAACACCAAAAAGGCAACTGACTTCATCCGAGAATGCGCCCCAGGAGAAGAACTCAAAAGATGGACTGCCATGGAGATTCCCGAGATCTTTTTTCTTTCCTAAGTAATTTTCCTTGTTTTTGAAAGAACCTATGTCAAGCCCGAGGCATAGGGGTTGCTTGTAAGGGTTCCCCATTTTGTTTCAAACAATATTTACGATTAATGAAAGTGATTTTTTATTTTCAATTAAGATCCTTGTCTTTCTCTTGCATTCCGTAAATTTAAAAATGGAAATACTTTCTCTGCATATGCATTTTCAAATTTCATATACTAAATCTGCACCAAAACATGATAAGTGTGCAAGTTCATGCCTAAAGCCATCGATAATGTTACTACTACGACTCGATATAATTTTGATTCTCCTATCAACCAAGCTAAAGAAGAATATGATAAAGATCTTGAACTCTCTGAGGAAATGGCGAGAGAAATAAAATGAAAGGCTGGCAATATACAATTGTATCAAGAGGCTATTAAGACCATTAAATTGGGCACATGGGAATATCAGAAAGAAACCAAGCTAAGGGGCAATGTTAGAGTGGAGCCACAAAGAAAAACTGATCAAATTATTGCACATATCTGTTTGTTCCTTCAGAAACAGGCCAAGGTTAGATACAGACATGATGGTGGAGAGATCACTTCCTCAAAGAAGGTTGTTCGCCAGTTAGGCAAAAATAAGAAACTAAGAAATACCAGGACCTGACGAAAAGCCCGAGCCAGGGGCACGTTGGAAATTCACGTTCGACGGAGCTTCAAATACAATGGGGCACAATATAGGGGAAATTGTTACTTCTCCAAAGAATTCTCATAAGCCATAAACCAAGTCAACGACGAATGAGATACTAAACATCCAAAACTGATTCCATATCGGGATCATGTTTTGAAAACTGATTGCGGAATTCAAAAAGATCACTTTGAGTCACATCCCACGAAAGGGAAATCAAATGACAGACGCCCTGGAAATTATAACGTCTATGTTCAAAATAACTTGGTCAAACCACGAATCGCGCATCACAAACAGAGACAATCAAGAGCCCACACTTAGTCGTGCTATTAAAAAAGGACCGGATGACAAGCCTTGGTTTTAGGACCTCTAGAAAATGCCTCCAACATCAACAAACGAACTCTACGGAAATTAGCCTCAGAATTCTTTCAGAGTAACAGTGTACTGCACAAGACGAACCACGACATGGTCTAGTACTCAAGAAAATTCTGCTACCTTGCCTCGATTCACGTGGTAAACGGACCCCCAACTACGAAGGTCCATACATAGTCAAAACAACATCCTCCGGTGGTAATCTTATCCTCATAACAATGGATGGGGAAGAACTACCTCATTCAGCAGATTCAGACGCAGTAAAAAAATACCATGTATAAAAAACTCGCTAAGATCGAACCTTAAACAGGCGACTTAGGCAAAAAAGGAGCATCCCGGTGGATCGAAAACCCTAAAGAGAGATCCAAGCAAAAATTAGGGGCATATAACAAAAAATTTATCCTGGTGGATTGAAAACCCGAAAGGGAAATCCAGGCAAAAGTTAGGGATCACTCAAAAAGAAATAAAGAAAAAAAAAACGGCGATCTAAGAACTGCGACTACGACCACGAAGGGAGAGATAGATATGAATCATACAACTCATAAGCATAGGAGATAAGATCATTAAAAGGATATTGGGGAACAACAACAGCAATTTTCATTTTTTTTGCCATTCACAGTTTTAAAACTTTCTGTAATTACCTTTTTCTAGGAATTGCATCTTGTATTTTCGCCTATTCAGAGGCATATCAATAAAACATTTGCTTTATTTGTATCTTTCAAATTGCATTTTTTCTTTTCTCAGACTTGTTTACAAAATACTATGACCATTACTTGTGAATATTATCTTGAAATCATTTCGGATAATTAACAAAATAAAAGCATTTGACAAAACATCGAAAAAGCATTTTGGGTTAGAAAAACATCAAAAGAAAATCCACGTCTACGTCCATGCACATGTCTACTCCTGCGTCTATAATACAAATTATATACACATGTCCATGTCTACGCCTGCGCTTACAACATAAAAATCTATGCATATCTACTCCTACGTGTACGCGTCCGTACACAAAGTCTACATCCATATACATTTCAGCGCCTATGCCTACACTTGCAACACAAAGTCTACGTCCGCACACGCGTCCACGCACATGTGTACTCCTGCAAATTCTATACACATGTCCACGTCTACGCCTGCGCTTACAACATAAAAGGCTACACATATGCCAATACATACATCCACACTTATGCCTCCGCTTATAACATACAAATCTACGCATATGCCATTACCTACGTCTATGTCTACGTCTACACCTGCGCACACAATACAATATCAATGTTCAAAATTTTGCTAACGTTTTTTCACCGCATTCAAATCAAATTTAACAAAGCTACGACAACACAACATACAACGCCAAGGGATTGGTAACTCCAAGTCAATGGTTTAAAGGAGAGAATTCCAGAAATAGTCTTCATAACATTTCAAGGCATACACACATCTTACACATATTTCATACATACATTTTGCATAACATACATACCCTATACATTTTGCATACATCCAAACATCTCAATATCAGACATCATACGCATGTATCATGCAGCAAACAGATAGTCTCACCCTCGTTTTAGCTATCTAAGGGTCAACCAACAAAAAACTTCTCCTACAATTCAACTCTTCACCTAAGTCTTCATGCCGTGACATGTTTAGCCCATCACCTAAGTCTTCCTGCAGTGATGAGTTCCTTACAAACCCAGGTCATCGCCTCAGACTTCAGGCAATGATGCTCAAAAGTAAAAAATCTAGCTTATCGCCTCAGACTTCACACAGTGATTTGCGAACCAAACCCATTGCCTCAGACTTTATGCAACAATGCGTTTCTTTATTCCGCGCTTCAGACCATCGCCCCGAAGTTCATGCAGCGATGCTCGAAAAAGACAAAACCCAGCCTATCGCCTCAGACTTCACGTAGTGATTCACGAACCAAGCCCATTGCCTCAGACTTCATGCAACAATGTGTTTCTTTATTCCGTAACACGAATCATCGCCTCATACTTCAGGCAGCGATGCTTAAAACCAAAATCTAGCTTATTGCCTCAGACTTCATGCAAAGATTTGTGAACCAAACCCATTGCCTCATACTTCATGAAGCAATGTGTTTCTTTATTCCATGCTCCAGACCATCGCCCAGACTTCATGCAGCGATGTCCGAAAACCAAATCTAGCTTGTCGTCTCAGACTTCACGCAACAATTTGTAAACCTAACCCATTGCCTCAGACTTCATGCAGCAATGTGTTTCTTTATTCCAAGTTCCAAACCATCGCCTCAGACTTTATGCAACGATGCTCGAAAACAAAATCTAGCCTATCGTCTCAGACTTCACGCGACGATTTGTGAACATAAACCGTTGCCTAAGTCTTCATGCAGCAATGTGTTTCTTTATCCCATAACACAGACCATCGCCTCAGACTTCATGCCGTGATGCTCGAGAATCAAATTTAGCTTATCGCCTCAGACTTGACGCAACGATTTACAAGTTTAAACTCATTGCCTAAGACTTCACGCGGAAATGCGTTTCTTTATTCTGTAACACCGATCACCGCCTTAGACTTCATGTTGTGATGCTCGAAAGAAAACAAAACTCTAGCCCATCGCCTCAGACGTCATGCAGCGATTCGCGAACATAACCCATGGCCCCAGTCTTCAAGCAGCCATGCATCATCAATTATTGTTGTATTCATCCTCCAAATGGGTGAACGATCATAACCAAACTAAGACATACAAAATGGCGCTCTTAAGTTTAAAACCATCTGCCTCGTTTCAAACCCTAGTAAGCGATTGTTGTACCCCAAAATTTGCCCTCTCATGTTTTCAAAGTCTTCCCCCTGCATGGTTGACCAGAAACCCTTGCCTAAGGAAAAATAAATTTTTGAGTGGTGCTTTAAGTACCTTTCGATTGGCATTCTGAAAAACACTTCGATTGGTATTCTGAAGGAGCCTTTCGATTGGCATGGATAATTCCCTTCGATTGGCATTATGGACAAACACTTCGATTGGAATTGTGTCAAGGCCTTCAATTGGAATTCTGAAAGACCTTTTCGTTTGGCACCCTGGGCCAAGCCTTTCAATTGGTATGCCAAGGGATCCTTCGATTTAGCATTGTGTCAAGGCAGCTTCGACAGGCATGTTAACCATGTCCTTCGATTAGCATGAACAACACCTTTCGATTGGCCTGTTAACAAAGCCTTTCGATTGGAATTTTAACAAGTACCCTTTGATTGGTATATGGACAAATACCCTTTAATTCGCATTTCAAAAGGTCCTTGGACTGGAACTTCAGAGTGTCCTTCGACTGGAACTTCAGAGTTTCCCTTAATAAGAACATCAGAACGAAATGACCTTCGAATGGCATTTCAGGGTAGAGTTTCTCTTAATCTAAGATACTCTGATGAAGGAAGTTCTGAACACTTCGAATCAGAACATAGACTCATCACAAGGCCAAGGGCTGGTCGAAGTTGTCTAATAGGGAATGTTCTAAATAGATTCGAATTGGACTTTGAAGCTGGCAAAGAAGGCCTATTCGAAGGGTACATAAGAAATTCGTTCGAAGGAGGAAAATCAAGACCAATCGAAGAGCAGGGCCTGAAGGCATTCGAAAATCAAAAGTGTCCAAGTTCATTCAAGATTCCAAAGAGACATGAATATTTCAAAAAAGGAAATTTTTTAATATGTCTGATTCTTGTCTCATGGCTTTAAAGGCCTGTTAAATTGGTTGTCTCTTGCCGTTACTAGACCATCATACTCCTATAAATACAAGGGCCAACATACAGTGCCAGAGGAACAGAACGAAAAAAGGAGAAAAAGAAACAGGGAGGATTTGGAGATACGCTGCCTGCAAACCCACCAAAGGTTATCAGCATTTTCATAAGTAATCCAAGCCAAAGCAGCCATTCAACGAACATCTCCACACCCAGAGCCACAGATCATACATCTTTAATTGGTAAGGGTTTGCAAAACCAAAATTGCACCTTCATGACATTTAAATACACATTGCATATGTATTCTTGTTATTACTGATTATGTTGCATGTAAGCTGAAGCGCAAAGATGAGATCGTGCCATTGCTGGGGCATGATCTAAGTTTCTCCTTTGAATCTCAGGATAAAACAAACCCAGACCCAGATTCAGCAGATTCAAATTGAGGAAGGACTCGAAATGGGAGGAGATTCGAATCAGGGGGGTAAAGTCCCCCTTGGATCTTTAATATTTGTCTCGTTTTGCAGGAAATATCTTCTCAGAATTTTGTTCAGAGCTTCGAAGCTTAGCAACTTAGCTTCGAACTGGATCCAGGGTTCGCAGATCGAAGGATGACATATCCAGATCGAA
This sequence comes from Vicia faba, assembly GCA_948472305.1. Lineage (NCBI taxonomy): Eukaryota > Viridiplantae > Streptophyta > Magnoliopsida > Fabales > Fabaceae > Vicia > Vicia faba. The sequence goes on from OX451737.1 coordinate 1,046,618,810, forward strand.
CACTCCCAAAGTGCAGCCCCTCATGCACCTTCGATCAAGCCTCTTCACTGGATCGAAAGACAACCCACACCTCTTTCGATCCAGGCCTCCAGAATTATACCTTTCTTGATTTACTGCCTGTTCCTTCGATTTCATCTTTGTTTTGACTATTTTATTTCTTTTTTTAATCAACATAAAATCAATTAAAAAAAAACCACAAAAACATTAGGCTAGTTTTTTCTATTAAATTAACTTTGTTAATTAATCATTTAATTATCTTAACATTTTCTCAAAACTAAAATTAAGAAGATTTAGATCATTTTTCCCAAAATAAAATAAAACACAAAAAGATTTTATTCTTAGGAATTTTAGAGGTTATGTTCAGATTCGCGCGCGTTTATTTTTTTGTAACTGCCTACTGGTTTGTAATAGCTTAACTAAGACTTTTACACTTTACTGCTTTATTCCCCCAATTTTGGACATGTAAATAATCCCCCTCCCCGAAGCCTTGTAATAGCGTAGGATTTACAATTCCCACACTTTAAATTCCTATACATATATTAACTGTTTAGATGTATGCTAACTAGGATTGCATGACAAGATTAACCTTTAATTTAAAATCAACCGTAGCTCACCATAACATGTACAAAGATGATATATCTGAAAAAAAACAATACACTCGCACATGCCACTCTTAGGGTACACCTCACTTGGTTGCCTCGAACGTGGTCATTGAGTATATGATGTTTTAGAGGTTGCTCTCTTGTCCAAAGATCATAAGTTGCCTCGAAACAGTTGCCTCGGAAAAATGATCTAAGACATTAGAGTTACCGCTAAGGCGTCCTAACATTGCTTTAGTGACCACACGTCCCTTAAATCGAATTGACCCGAAAACTCAAACGATGATGCTACCTACTCCTCAATAATGGGATAGCATTGTCTAAAGGATGCTTGTACAGTTTAATTCCTTTTTGAGTAGGTAGATGTTCTTAAGTACTTGCTCCTTTTAAAAAACAAAACAAAACTTTTCGCACTTACACCCCTTTTAAAACAAAAACTCTTTTCAAACCCACAAACACAAAGAAAAGCAAACTTTTGAAAACATAGTGAGAAAGTACCTAAGATCCCGTGGATAACCACGGATAGAAAGGGTGCTAACACCTTCCCTTTCTATAATTTACCTCCCGAACCCGAGAAACATCTCGAAAAGGAATTTTTCTGTGCTTTTGTCCTTTCCTTGTTAGATAAAATAAAATACGGTGGCGACTCTTGCTTACCGCGACATTTTGCAAAAACAAACGCAAACGCGAACCAGCATTCCAAAAACAGTCAGTTCTCATTCCCACCGATCACAGAACTGGCGAATCTGCTGGGGACTTCTTTAAAAGTGCGGTTACCTAAGGGTTTAGATCACCTTTACTTGCTTACCTTGATTGCTTTGTTTGCTTTGCACTTGGTTCTATTGTTTGGGTTTGAAATCCTCCACCCGGATTTGGGAAACATTCATAGATAGCAATACATTGTGGAAATTGTGCGGGGTATACCGACACGGTTGAAGCAATAGCTATATTAGTGGGACATATTTGTGAGTACCGGTAGCCTTTGAGTCAATCAAAGAGCATACAGGGCCGCTGAGTGATGTCACTAAGCACTAATGAACTAGAACCTTACTTGACCATCTTGGCCTTTTTAGGGGTAGTGAGATGACCGACTTTGGTGCAGTCCGAAGTTGGTAGATACTCGATACTACACTCATTGAGGATTGTTTTCTTGGAATATTTTGGTCGCTAGTTAAGTGGCTAAACCAAAACGATGAACATGGAAAACAATCCAATGATATTGAGCTCCTTAGAACCCGGTTACTATTTATAGGACAGGTTTGAACCAACTAAACTGAAAGAGGGTAATACCTAAACTCCATGCCAGCCTAAACTTAAGGCTATATGTGAGACTTGTGTGCCTTCAAACTTGAATTACTTGCACATTCTTGTTATCTGACAACATGAGTTCCTTGCAGGTTTTGTTTACAGTCCTTATCCTATAATTTGGATTTATTGCAGGGTTTACTTACATCACCTCACATTTTTGCTTAAACGCATAGCATACACATCATAACATCATGCCTTAACATTTCCTTAATCATTTCAAGGATCTCAAGGGTTTGTGATGCAGGTTATGGTAAATCAAATGTCTAGCAAGGGATAAAGGGGATTTATTTTCCTCTAGCCAAGGTTGTTTAGAAATCAAAACACGATAACTTGAGTCAGGGGTTATGACCCACTCGATATGGTGAGCTTGACTCTTGAAGAAGGACTCTCAGCAACATGAAGTTCCTTCAATCAAGCTACCAAATTCAGATTCTAACAGTTTCTTGTTTACCTCGCGAGATCCTTGAAAACATTGCATACATATATCATACATATCATTGCATAACAGGTCTCCCAGTACAGGTCTCTTATCTTCTTCGCTGTTTATTTCAGCAATCATCATTGAAATTCTGGCTGCAGATACTCAATGTCACGTTCAATGTTATGACACCGTATCTGACTTACTATAAGACAGTAAATACAAAAACAGTAAAGAACACAGTCAATTGTTTACCCAGTTCAGTGTGCAACAACACCTACTCTGGGGGCTACCAAGCCAGGGAGGAAATCCACTATAAGAGATATTAATTCAGGAATAAACCAACCAGTTTATCTCCTTCACTTAAGACCTACCGAATGCAACTTCAATCTAAGTACAACTTAAACCTGAGTTCCTACTCACTCCCCCTCAATCACAGCAGTGATACATAAAACAATTTGACTAATGAATTGTTGAAGACACTCTTCAAAACATACACTTGATTAAGGGTTTAGGGTTTAGGATTTAGGGTTTAGGGTTTAGGGTTTAGGGTTTAGGGTTTAGGGTTTAGGGTTTAGGGTTTAGGGTTTAGGGTTTAGGGTTTAAGGCATTCTTTTGACATGAATCATAGTTCTGGTTGATTCTTGAATGATCTTATTTTTCTTTTTGTCCACTCCATTTTGATGGAGAGTTGTAGGAGAAGAGACTTCACGACTCATTTCTTCAGAGAAACAGAATTTATTAGACTTGTTGTTTCCAACATCCTTGTCATGATTACTTTTGGTTCTGACAACACATCCTTCTTCAAGTTTATTCACCACATCATAGACATGTTTCTTTTTACCAAGCCTTTCAATTTTAAGTTCACCACAAACCCTTCTTTTATCAGTCTGTAGTTTTGGAGTCCTTATGACTGCTTCCATAGAGATAGCTCTTTTCATTCTTCTTAGATGACCAAGCTTATGGTGCCACAGGTTCATCTCTTTTTCTTCTTTGGTAATTGGACACATAGTGGAGTTATTAGTGTTCTCAGGCTGCCACAAGTAACAGTTATCTTTGGATCTGACTCCTTTCATTGCAATTTCTTGTTTTTCATTGATTACAAGACATTCAGACTTTGAGAAATTGACCTTGAATCCTAGATCACACAGTTGACTGATACTAATGAGATTAGCAGTCAGCCCTTTTACCAGCAATACTTCACTCAGCCTTGGAACTTCAGGGCAGTCCAAATTACAAACTCCTTTGATTTCACCTTTAGCACCATCTCCAAAGGTCACATAACTAGTGTTGTGAGGTTTAACATGATTGAGAATGTTCTTTATTCCAGTCATGTGTTTAGAACACCCACTGTCAAAGTACCAGCCTTCCTTTGCAGACACTCTCAGGGAAGTATGGGCTATCAGGGCAGTAGCCTTTTTCTTCCATTGAGGAGTATGTGGTACCTTTTTAGACTTAGGTTTGACACCTGAGTTTTGATTGGGGTATCCATGCAATCTGAAGCAGAAGGGCTTTATGTGGCCATATCTCCCACAATGATGACATCTGCATCTTTGGTACCTTTTCTTCATATGTCTCTGTTTCTGATGTTGAGAGTTGTGTTGAGACATCTGCTTTGACAATTGTTTAACAGGCCTGATCTTCTTGTCTACACCAGATTTCTTAGCTTCCACAAATCCTAGTCCAGATTTGTTTCCCACATTTTGTCCAACTTGAAGAATCTCTTCCAATTTATTTGTTCCATTGGTCAGCATCTTGACAGATTTGGTCATATGGTTCAGTTGTGAGTTCAGCAATTGAACTTCCCCTTCTAGATGACTTATAGTTTCAAGATCTGCCCTTTTTTCAGCCTCCAGCTTTATGATGAGTTTTGCTTGTTTCTCATTCTGCACACAGACTTCAGCACTTCTGATACACAATTTCTTGTAGGTATCAGCCAGTTCTTCAAATGTCACTTCTTCATCACTAGTGTCACTTTCAAAGGTACAAACACTAGTTAGAGCAGTAACTAGTTTGGCAGATTCTTCTTCAGAATTACTTTCTGAATCATAGTCAGACCAAGTAACAGTCATTCCTTTCTTTTGTTTCTTAAGAAAGGTAGGACATTCAGCTCGAATATGCCCATATCCTTCACAACCATGGCATTGAATACCTCTGCCTTGGTTTCCCTTCTCTTCTGACCTTGGTCTTCTGCTGGAACTGTCAATGTCAGAGGGAATGTTATGAACATTATACCTTGACTTTGGATCTATTCTTTTGATGAGTTTGTTGAACTGTCTTCCAAGCATGGCTATAGCTTCTGAAATATTTTCTTCTTCATCCTCCTTGTTTTCAACATCAGTGTTGGATACAAGTGCTATGCTCTTGTTCTTCTTGTCACCATTATCAGTGATCCCCATCTCAAAAGTCTGAAGAGACCCAATAAGTTCATCCACTTTCAACTTGCTGATGTCCTAGGCTTCCTCTATGGCAGTTACCTTCATTGCAAATCTTTTAGGCAAGGATCTGAGAATCTTTCTCACCAATTTTTCTTCTGACATCTTTTCTCCCAGTGCTCCTGAGGTGTTGGAAATCTCCAAGATGTTCATGTGAAACTCATGAATGGTTTCATCTTCCATCATTTTTAGATTCTCAAACTTGGTAGTCAACATCTGAAGCCTTGACATTTTCACTTTGGAAGTTCCCTCATGAGTAGTTTTGAGAGTGTCCCAAACTTCCTTGGCCAATTCATATTGATGTACTAGTCTGAAAATATTTCTATCAATTCCATTGAACAAGGCATTTAAAGCTTTGGAATTTCCCAGGGCTAACTCATCTTCTTCTTTACTCCAATCTTCCTCAGGCTTCAAACTGATTGTCCCATCTTTCTCAGTTATGGTGGGATGGATCCATCCTTTGTCAGCAGCTCTCCAAGCCTTTTTGTCCAGAGATTTTAAGAAGGCAATCATACGAGGTTTCCAGTAGTCATAATTAGTTCCATCCAGAATGGGTGGTCTATTTCCAAAAACTCCTTCTTTGTCCATAGTGCCAGAAAGTGATATCCCTAGATCTCACCCAGTAATACAGGCAGAGTGCCTGCTCTGATACCAATTGAAATTCTGGCTGCAGATACTCAATGTCACGTTCAATGTTATGACACCGTATCTGACTTACTATAAGACAGTAAATACAAAAACAGTAAAGAACACAGTCAATTGTTTACCCAGTTCAGTGTGCAACAACACCTACTCTGGGGGCTACCAAGCCAGGGAGGAAATCCACTATAAGAGATATTAATTCAGGAATAAACCAACCAGTTTATCTCCTTCACTTAAGACCTACCCAATGCAACTTCAATCTAAGTACAACTTAAACCTGAGTTCCTACTCACTCCCCCTCAATCACAGCAGTGATACATAAAACAATTTGACTAATGAATTGTTGAAGACACTCTTCAAAACATACACTTGATTAAGCTTCACAGCTTTTTAATCAAGCAACACAACCACTCTTGCTTCACAGCTTTGAGTGATACACAAACCTAACTTGACTTTACTTCACAGCTTTAGTCAAGAGACATACAAACACTCTTGCTTCAAAGCTTTGAGTGTTACACAACCCTTACAATTAAAACCTATTCCAAGTCACTTATCACAATGATAATTGCTTGGATTACAATAGTTAAAACTATACAGCTTCTAAATGAACTTCTGTCAAAAAGGGGTTACATTCAAAACAGCAGCCCTGTTGAATATATAGCAGCTGCAACTTCAGTTAGGGTTTCCACAAAAAGCTAGGGTTAATTCCGTTTGACCTTAAGACTAGGTCACAGGACTTTATCAACCAGGTTGGGGTTGAGCTAGGTTAACCCAAAGAAAACGCAGGATTCTGTTCTGGAAAGACTGAGTCATTTTCCTGAAAAAACTCAGAATTAACCAAACTGCATACCTGTTAGTTCAGAACAGGATGTCTTAACATCTGTTATGACATCTGAAAACCTGTCTACTGATTTAGGAAAATGTGATCATTTTGCAAAATGCTCAGATACACACTTATAAACATCAGTACCTGTATGACAATATTTTTCTGCAAAGGTACCTAATGAATCAGTACAAACTAAACTAGAATGTTATGACATCAGCCATGACATTCACACATACACTTGGGTTTTACCAAAAATGCAAGCCAATAACTAAACAACTACAATCATGTCTACTGAACCTTCAACCGAGCAAGCTATCAAGGCCCTCCAGGCCCAAAATGCCCAATTTCAAGAGCTGTTCATGAATCTAGCTAAGGGTCAGCAGGACTTGAAGACTTTGATTTTGAAGGAGAAAAAGAAGAAGAAAAAGAGGACCATCATGTTCAACACTCGACGCAGGTTTGGAAACGGGCTGCAGAATGAAGTTCATTTGACCACCTCATCTGGAGGGAAAGATAGTCCATAAGAAAGGAGGGCTCCTAGCCCTGAAGTCACCGACAACGAGACGGACTATGATGAAGAACAGTATCCTCCTACTGAGGATAAGTACAAACAATTGGAAGACCCTTTGAGCGCTATGGAAATACAGAAGGTGCCCGGTCTGGACTTCGGAGATCTAGGTCTATCCTATGGGGTGGTGATTCCCCATAAATTTAAGGCACCTGCCTTTGCAAAGTACGACGGAGCTTCCTGTCCAAGGCTACACCTCTGGTCATATGTAAGGAAGATTCAACCCTATACTGCTGATAGAAATCTCTGGGTTCATTTCTTTCAAGATAGTCTGTCAGGGACTCAACTTGAATGGTTCTGTCAACTGGAAGGGGCTAACATCCGCAACTGGGAGGACCTTGCTGCTGCTTTTTACAAGCAATACCAGTATAATGCCGACCTTGCTCCCACGCGTACTCAGCTTCAGGGTATGTCTATGGGTACAAGCGAAGGCTTTAAGGACTACACTTAGAAGTGGAGAGATCTTGCCGGAAGAGTCCAACCCCCTCTGTCTGATAGGGAGTTGGTGGATACGTTTCTTGGGACTTTGTCTGGTCCTTATTTTAATCATTTGATCGGCAACTCGTCAGTGGGTTTCACCAAACTGATTCTGACTGGAGAAAGAGTAGAAGCTGGGATCCTGATTAGTAAGATCCAGAAAGATACCTCTTCGAGTACAGAGAAGAAGTCATTTGGTGGCAAGAGGGAAGCCAATGCTGTGCACAACCAGAAGAGGCGTAGCCAGGAAGACTACCACCAATCTGTGGGGGCAGTGTTGATCTCTAATTCGGAACGCACACAACGACCACACCAACGAAATAATCAGCCAAAGGGGGAAAGACTTCAAAGGCAGTTCACCCAAATCAACATGCCATTGTCACAAGCATTGCAACACATGTTGAAGATGAACCTGATTACGGTGATAAACCCTCATCCGAACCCTAATACTTCTTCTCCTAACTACAACCCAGATGCAAGGTGTGCTTATCATTCCGGTAGCCCGGGGCACGATACTAATGATTTTTGGGCACTGAAATACAAGATTCAGAATATGATTGACACTAAGGAGATCGAATTCGACCCTCCTGAGACTCCCAATGTAATCACTGCTCCCTTGCCAAAATATGGCTAGGATTGAAAGCACTTTTGTTCATTTGAATTCTGAAGTTGTATTTTTCTTTGCTTATTCAAACAATTATTATCATGTCGAACTCTTTTATTTCATTAATGCATTACACGTGTCTGTTTTGAATTAATTGTTTTCACTATGCTTAAATTACATCATATTTCCTTTTTGTGATGTTCAACTCTCGATCAAAAAAAAACTCTAAGCCTTTAGAGGGAGGATGACGAAAACGATACCACGATCTTTACAGTATGCTTTTGAATAGACCCCACTGATGAGGTACATGCATTGTTTCAAATCCTAAACAGTGGAGTTATAAGGAAGATAATCCCTAGTCAACCCCTTCGAGCCAAAGAAGTTGGAGTTTTTCTTTTCATGAATTAAAACCCTTAATTATAACCTGGGGCAGGGTAGTTCTCTCAGTTGATCCAGGTGCACAATGAATGGCATCAAAGAAGTCCTTCTGAAACAAAAGACGGTGATGGTTCCATATAATCGTAAGGACAGACAGTCATTACCTTTCAAAATAAAAGCCTACTAAGTCAAAACCTATGAAGGAGACTTACAAAAAAACCGAGGCATCCCGCTGACTGTAATCACAGAAAGAAACAGTTTAGGCAAAAAGACAGAGATAACGAAATAAAAAAAGAAAGAGGTCCTACAAACTCTCAACAAAATGACTTCCTGTTCAAAATAAATTGTCAGTATCCGAACCATCACTAGTATGTCAGAGCAAAGACTCAAATGGGATCTAAATGCACAATTAGCTGAGTTTAGGATCGAAGAACATCACGAAGAACGGGTGGGTACAAATAAAATTTAAGCCTTTATCCTTTGTTTCTTAAACCGTGAACCAGGCCACGTTATAACCCTTAAAAGTCCTAGCTGAAGCATGGGTTAGTTCGAAAGCATACTGTTACAAAAGGTATCCTGACTCCTGTAGGGCTTGTTGTAAATCCTGAGTTGACATCACATTTTACAAAAATTTTCCCCCTGTTTTACTGGAAAAAATGCATTTTCAAAAATTTCAAAAGACAGACATAAGCTTTGCATTCTTAAAATAATATTGTTTGCATATGACTATTTGTTCAACAGTAGAGAAATTCGCACGACGAATATCTAGTGAACAAAAACCTTCTCAGTAAAAAGGGTCACCTCAAGTGGAAAAAACACTTCCAACCAAGGGGCACGGCATGATCATTGTCCATCATTTGGGGAAGTCAAGTCAAGATTCAGGGAATCTCTCAAAATGCCAAAAAGCCAGGGGCAAATCTCCATGTGAATCAATTGGGGCATTGGACGTGAATTCTAGCAACGAATCTTGTATGATCAAACGAACATCTTCTGGTAGTATGGCAACACAACACTACCGACAGTGACACCTCTCTACATCCTGAGGGCATGGACATAGTCAGAAAATACCGTGCGTGAATCAAAGACCCGCTAGGTTGACTGGCCTAGGCAAAAATAAGGGCTTCCCGGCGAACCAAAAGGGTTCGGGCAAAAATAAGGGATGAAAATGAAAAAATCTGTACACCCGGCAAGTCGAAAACCTGAAAAGGAGGCTTGGGCAAAAAAGGGTATCCCGATGGACTGAAAACCCGAAAGGGCGATCCAGGCAAAAATTAGGGATCAAAGCGTACGACTATGTCCCGTCATCTCGTCACTTGCCTACCAGAAGAAGATTTGTCACTTCAATCGGCAATTACCAAGCACCTCATAGGTTGGAATAATACTCGATCCACAAGGCCTCCGCAGGCACCTTCTCCCGCAGATACAGGGGCAGAAAAGTCTCGATGCAAAGTCATTATCATATCCTCAGCCCGCGTCCCAGTAACATCTATACTCCCCGCAGAGTAAGAAAAGGACAGTGGTGTTAATTCTCCCTAACTGAGGCTCGTAACCACGAATGGGTCGATAAGATTCTACCCAAGCAGAGTTTATCTATCACCAACACTGGAAGATTATCCCCAGTGGAGTCTGGAAGATTATCCCCAATAGAGTCTAAAAGATTATCCCCAGTGAAGTCGCCATTGGAAAATCGTCCCCAGCGGAGTTCATTCCTTTCACAGACAAAAATTCAATCCTCAATAGGGTTCACTGTCACCAGCAACAATAATTCATCCCCAACTGAGTTTTATTTCTCTAAATCAGCAGATCTTCCAGCAGATTATGTCCTCCCCACAGAGACACTTCCTCGTCAGCTTATTCCCCATCAGAGTTATCCTCTCTTGCAGGTTTATCCTCACAATCATCTTCATTCACTATCCCCAGCGGAAACAAAGAATTCAACACTTTTCCTCCAACAGCTACCCATGATTTATTTTCCCCAGCTAAAAACATCACACCTTCATACATCATGACATGCATACGCATCATACAACAAAAATTACATTTATTTTGAGAACATCATTGCCTGATGCATATCATGCATTACATACGGCTAACTTTTACCTTTCAGGAAAGATACAATCAAATTCTCACAAAATTCAAGCTAAACAACCTTACCTAGGTTTCTTCCCGGTTCAGATGCAGTTTTACCTAAACTCCTCATGAAGCAGCCTTACCTAGGTTTCTTCCCGGTTCAGATGCAGTTTTACCTAAACTCCTCATGAAGCAGCCTTACCTAGGTTTCTTCCCGGTTCAGATGCAGTTTTACCTAAACTCCCCATGAAGCAGCCTTACCTAGGTTTCATCCCGGTTCAGATGCATTTTTACCTAAACTCCTCATGAAGCAGCCTTACCTAGGTTTCTTCCCGGTTCAGATGCAATTTTACCTAAACTCCTCATGAAGCAGCCTTACCTAGGTTTCTTCCCGGTTCAGATGCAGTTTTACCTAAACTCCTCATGAAGCATCCTTACCTAGGTTTCTTCCCGGTTCAGATGCAGTTTTACCTAAATTCCTCATGAAGCAGCCTTACCTAGGTTTCTTCCCGGTTCAGATGCAGTTTTACCTAAACTCCTCATGAAACAGCCTTACCTAGGTTTCTTCCCGGTTCAGATGCAGTTTTACCTAAACTCCTCATGAAACAGCCTTACCTAGGTTTCTTCCCGGTTCAGATGTAGTTTTATCTAAACTCCTCATGAAGTAGCCTCACCTAGGTTCCTTCTCAGTTCAGATGTAGTTTTACCTAGACTCATCCTGGAGCAACCTTACCTAGGTTCCTTCTCTTTCCCGATGTAGTTTTACCTAGACTCATCTTGGAGCAACCTTACCTAGGTTCCTTCTCTTTCCTGATGTAGTTTTACCTAGACTCATCCTGGAGCAACCTTACCTAGGTTCCTTCTCTTTCCCGATGTAGTTTTACCTAGACTCATCCTGGAGCAACCTTACTTAGGTTCCTTCTCTTTCCCGATGTAGTTTTACCTAGACTCATCCTGGAGCAACCTTACCTAGGTTCCTTCTCTTTCCTGATGTAGTTTCAACTAGACTCATCTTGGGGCAACCTTACCTAGGTTCCTTCTCTTTCCTGATGTAGTTTTACCTAGACTCATCCTGGAGCAACCTTACCTAGGTTCCTTCTCTTTCCCGATGTAGTTTTACCTAGACTCATCCTGGAGCAACCTTACCTAGGTTCCTTCTCTTTCCTGATGTAGTTTCACCTAGACTCATCCTGGAGCAACCTTACCTAGGTTCCTTCTCTTTCCTGATGTAGTTTCACCTAGACTCATCTTGGGGCAACCTTACCTAGGTTCCTTCTCTTTCCCGATGTAGTCTCACCTAGACTCATCCTGGAGCAACCTTACCTAGGTTCCTTCTCTTTCCCGATGTAGTTTCACCTAAACCCATCATGGAGCAACCTTACCCAGGTTCCTTCTCGGTTCAGACACAGTTTTACCCAAACTCCTCCTGAAGCAACCTTACCTAGGTTCCTCCTCAGTCCCGATGCAATTCTACCCAAGGTCTTCACAAAGCAACCTTACCCAGGTTCCTTCTCGGTTCAGACGCAGTTTTACCCAAACTCTTCACAAAGCAACCTTACCCAGGTTCCTTCTTGGTTCAGACGCAGTTTTACCCAAACTCCTCATGAAGCAACCTTACCCAGGTTCCTTCTCCTAGCAACAATCTCCAAATGGCATCTGTAAGCCCATTCCCGACATCACAATGTTGATACTACACCATGCGAGTGCAAATTTCTGGGCACTTTAGTGTTCAATCATCTTCCACATTCGGATCACGAAAGGCACGCAAGCCAATATACATCCTCAGGTTTAAGAAGATTGAATAGGGGCAACTGTTGTACCCCAAAATTTTCCCTCTCATGTTTTCAAAGTCTTCCCCCTGCATGGTTGACCAGAAACCCTTGCCTAAGGAAAAAGAAAATTTTTGAGTGGTGCTTTAAGTACCTTTCGATTGGCATTCTGAAAGACCCTTCGATTGGTATTCTGAAGGAGCCTTTCGATTGGCATGGATAATTCCCTTCGATTGGCATCATGGACAAACACTTCAATTGTCATTGTGTCAAGGCCTTCGATTGGAATTCTGAAAGACCTTTTCGTTTGGCACCCTGGGCCAAGCCTTACAATTGGCATGTCAAGGGATCCTTCGATTTAGCATTGTATCAAGGCAGCTTCGACATGCATGTTAACCATGTCCTTCGATTAGCATGAACATCACCTTTCGATTGGCCTGTTAACAAAGCCTTTCGATTGGAATTTTAACAAGTACCCTTTGATTGGTATATGGACAAATACCCTTCAATTGGCATTTCAAAAGGTCCTTGGACTGGAACTTCAGAGTGTCCTTCGACTGGAACTTCAGAGTTTCCCTTAATAAGAACATCAGAACTAAATGACCTTCGAATGGCATTTCGGGGCAGAGTTTCTCTTAATCTAAGATGCTCTGATGAAGGAAGTTCTGAACACTTCGAATCAGAACATAGACTCATCACAAGGCCAAGGGCTGGTCGAAGTTGTCTAATAGGGAATGTTCTAAATAGATTCGAATTGGACTTTGAAGCTGGCAAAGAAGGCCCATTCGAAGGGTACATAAGAAATCCGTTCGAAGGAGGCAAATCAAGACCAATCGAAGAGCAGGGCCTAAAGGCATTCAAAAATAAAAAGTGTCCAAGTTCATTCAAGATTCCAAAGAGACATGAATATTTCAAAAAAGGAAATCTTTTAATATGTCTAATTCTTGTCTCATGGCTTTAAAGGTCTGTTTAATTGGTTGTCTCTTGCCGTTACTAGACCATCATACTCCTATAAATACAAGGGCCAGCATACAGTGCCAGGGGAACAGAACGAAAAAAGGAGAAAAAGAAACAGGGAGGATTTGGAGATACGCTGCCCACAAACCCACCAAAGGTTATCAGCATTTTCATAAGTAATCCAAGCCAAAGCAGCAATTCAGCGAACATCTCCACACCCAGAGCCACAGATCATACATCTTTAATTGGTAAGGGTTTGCAAAACCAAAATTGCACCTTCATGACATTTAAATACACATTGCATATGTATTCTTGTTATTACTGATTATGTTGCATGTAAGCTGAAGCGCAAAGATGAGATTGTGCCATTGTTGGGGCACGATCTAAGTTTCTCCTTCGAATCTCAGGATAAAACAAACCCATACCCAGATTCAGCAGATTCAAATTGAGGAAGGACTCTAATTGGGAGGAGATTCGAATCAGGGGGGTAAAGTCCCCCTTGGATCTTTAATATTTGTCTCATTTTGCAGGAAATATCTTCTCAGAATTTTGTTCAGAGCTTCGAAGCTTAGCAGCTTAGCTTCGAACTGGATCCAGGGTTCCCAGATCGAAGGATGACATATCCAGATCGAACACCCCCAAAGTGCAGCCCCTCATGCACCTTCGATCAAGCCTCTTCACTGGATCGAAAGACAACCCACACCTCTTTCGATCCATGCCTCCAGAATTATACCTTTCTTGATTTACTGCTTGTTCCTTCGATTTCATCTTTGTTTTAACTATTTTATTTCTTTTTTTAATCAACATAAAATCAATTAATAAAAAACCACAAAAACATTAGGCTAGTTTTTTCTATTAAATTAACTTTGTTAATTAATCATTTAATTATCTTAACATTTTCTAAAAACTAAAATTAAGAAGATTTAGATCATTTTTCCCAAAATAAAATAATACACAAAATTTTATTATTAGGATTTTTAGAGGTTATGTTCAGATTCGCGCGCGTTTATTTTATTGTAACTGCCTACTGGTTTGTAATAGCTTAACTAAGACTTTTACACTTTACTGCTTTATTCCCCCAATTTTGGACATGTAAATAATCCCCCTCCCCGAAGCCTTGTAATAGCGTAGGATTTACAATTCCCGCACTTTAAATTCCTATACATATATTAACTGTTTAGATGTATGCTAACTAGGATTGCATGACAAGATTAACCTTTAATTTAAAATCAACCGTAGCTCACCATAACATGTACAAAGATAATATATCTGAAAAAAACAATACACTCGCACATGCCACTCTTAGGGTACACCTCACTTGGTTGCCTCGAACGTGGTCATTGAGTATAGGATGTTTTAGAGGTCGCTCTCTTGTCCAAAGATCATAAGTTGCCTCGAAACAGTTGCCTCAGAAAAATGATCTAAGAAATTAGAGTTACCGCTAAGGCGTCCTAACATTGCTTTAGTGACCACATGTCCCTTAAATCGAATTGACCCGAAAACTCCAACGACGATGCTACCTATTCCTCAATAGTGGGATAGCATTGTCTAAAGGACGCTTGTACAGTTTAATTCCTTTTTGAGTAGGTAGATGTTCTTAATTACTTGCTCCTTTTAAAAAACAAAACAAAACTTTTCGCACTTACACCCCTTTTAAAACAAAAACTCTTTTCAAACCCACAAACACAAAGAAAAGCAAACTTTTGAAAACATAGTGAACAAGTACCTAAGAGCCCGTGGATAACCACAGATAGAAAGGGTGCTAACACCTTCCCTTTCTATAATTTACCTCCCGAACCCGAGAAACATCTCAAAAAGGAATTTTTCTGTGCTTTTGTCCTTTCCTTGTTGGATAAAATAAAAGACGGTGGCGACTCTTGCTTACCGCAACATTTTGCGAAAACAAACGCAAACGCGAACCAGCATTCCAAAAACAGTCAGTTCTCATTCCCACCGATCACAACGATATATCATCAACTCCACCTATTTCTTCAAAGACCCGTGAGGGTATGCTATATTAGCGTAACCTTATGTTCGTCAGACAAATTTTGGGGTATTCCAAGTATTCAATAAACTCCCAATCAAAAGGCGCAAAACTCGTGTATTCTCGCGCTATTCAATTGGAAGATAATTGAATTGGGGCAGCTGTCGTACCCCAAATTTGTCTTACCTCGATGATTTTTATTAAAATAGAAAAAATATTTAATTAAAGATGGTACAACAGTATCTGGTGGCTCATCTTTATTCAAGACAACCAAGGGTGTTTTTTTAATTCAGGAAAATGGGGTTTTCTAAATCAGAAATACTAATGCGAAGCATGTTGGCCAATGGCCGATGCGATTCGAAAATGAAAATCATTTTAAAAGAATGATAATTATTAAGTTTAAATTACATAAGCTTATTTAGGTTAAGTGTATTTTGGTAAAAAGGGGGGTGGAAATTAAAATCAGGCCCATTGAGGTCTTAGTTGGCCCATCTGACGTTTTTGGAAAAAAGTATTAAAATTTGTTATCATCATCATTTTACTAAAAATATACATATATGTTTCTTTATTAAAATGGAAGTTATTGTAGTTAAATTGTTCCATCTTATAATAATGTTTTACTAAAATATTTACAGTAAAAATTATCTATTTTATTTATTAAGAGATATTATTTAAGATCTATTTACTTATTTTGTTTGAAAACAACTACAATTGGGCCTGGTTATATAAAAAAGTATTTGCTGCAAAATGTTGTTGCTGGATACAACAAATCAGATTAACGCAGGGCTCAATGTAATTAAAACAACATTGGCCCAATTGAATAAAAAATAACAACTATACCAATTCAAGCCAAATTAAGCGCATGTCCTTTTCCAAATTACACATACTGTAGAAATTAAAATAAAACACAAAATATTTCTTAGTCCAAGCCCAGTTTCTTTTGAAGTACAAAATTAAAACAAAATTAAATCAAATCGCGAATCAGACTAATACATTGAATCTCTAAATTACAGGGAACAAATAAAAATATTCAATCAACTGCAAATCTTCTACAAACCAGATCCAAAATTTATACAAATTACAATCCAAAAATGACAGAAACGGAATCAATTAACATACAATAAACCAATAATCCTAAATCCCTAACTTCTATCTCAATCCCTAAATCTACGCTATCTAAATTGCAACAACAAAACCTTAATTCTAAAAACTATATATACTAAAAAACACAATAAAAGAAGGGGGTCGGAGCTTGAATACAGAAGGAGAAAAAGGCTACAGATGGAGCCAATACAAAGACAGGGGAATCAAAATACACAGGCGAAGGTTGACACAGGGGACAGAAGAACAAGAGAAAGAATTATTGGAGAAAGTTTTGAGCGAAGGAAATTCAAACTGAGCTTTTGCATTGAATATTGAGGAAGACGTGATTAGGGTTTCAATATGTGAAACCTTAATCACCACTTATAACCGCGTCGCCACTAAGCCCTTGAAGCATCGCTGATTCGTCTTCAAACTCGAATCACCGCCATCAGCCACCACCTTTGAACATCGCCAAGAACTGCAAGTTGAATAAGAAGGGTTAGCATTCAGAAAAGCTCGAGGTCAAAGATTCAAAAAAACTATGTGTGATACGGTGGCTGAACCGACTGTTTTGAAAATGCTGGTTTGTGTTTGGCGTTTGTATTCGCAAAATGTCGCGGTAAGAAAGAGTCGCCACCGACTTTTATTTTATCCAACTGGAAAGGAAAAAAGCACAGAAAAATTCCTTTTTCGAGAATTTGAGTACGGGGGATAGATTATAGAAAGGGAAGGTGTTAGCACCCTTTCTATCCATGTTTTTCCATGGGCTCTTAGGTACCTTCTCATCTTTTAAAATTTCTTGTGTGTGTTTGTTTTGAAAAGTTTTGTTTTACTTCGTTTTAAACCTTGTTTCTGTCCTTAAGAGTGTTACGAAGTTGTTTTTGAAAACTTTGTTTGAAAAGTGTTTGGTGTGAAAAAGTTTGTTTTGAGCAAGTACCTACTAGCACCTACCTACTCGAAAAAAGATTGTTTCTGTTCTTGTTTCCTTTAGACAATGCTATCCTACTATTGAGAAATAGGTAGCACCGTCATTGGATTTGTAAGGGACGTACGATCACTAAAGCAATGTTAGGACGTCTTAGTAATAACCCCAATGTCTTAAGATCATATTCGAGGCAACATTTTCGAGGCAACATTTCCGAACGGGACATTTGATCTTTGTTTAGACAGGAGGACAACCACTAAGACACCCTATACTTAATGACCATTTACGGAAGGCAACCGAAGTGAGATTATACCCTAAGAGTGTGCATGTTCGAGTGATTTGATTTCAAGTTATTATCTTTGCACATTTAGGGTTTTCTAGCCATTTTAAAATTATCATGCAATCTTGTCATACAATCCTATTATCATACATCTAACAGTTAATATTTGCAAGAATTAAAATGTGAGAAATAAAAACCTACGCTATTACAAGGCTTTGGGGTAGGGATTAATTACATAGCCAAAAAAACCCGTAAAATGATAAATAAAAGAAAATCCTAATTAAACTATTATATACTGTAAGCAGTTACATTAATATTGTAAAAAAATAATAAACGCGCGCGATGAATCGAAAACGAGAGAATTAGGGTTTTGACCCCGACTACCTAATTATAACTTAAAAAGAGAAATCATTTTTTGTTGTTTTTGATTTTTTATTTAGAAAAGAAAGTTCAATTGAATAAATAAAAACCTAATTACTAATTAATTTTAATTAGGAAAAATAATTAACTCAACCTATTTTTGTATTTTTTGTTTTATTTGAGAAAGAAATAAAAATTAAATCACATGCTAACTCTAATTTTTTCTAATTGATTTTAAATATATGAAAAAATCAGAATTAATCCTAAATTAAGTCAGACTAATATTAAATTAAATTTGGTAAAATAAAATAAAACCTAATTCTAAATTTGTGAAAATTGATTTTATGATTTTTTGTGAAAAAAGAAATTAATTTTGTTAGAAAATTAATTAAACAAATTAAATTAAATAAAAGAAAAAAGAAAGAAATAATAATGGGCCTGGTGTCTTTGTAAGAAGGGGGGGTGTTGATGGAAAATTCTGGGCCCAAATGCTGATGGCCTTTGTTGACTTTCCCAATCCCATGCATGCGCTTGACTTATGCCCATGGTGGACCCTCATGGATAAGGCGTTGGATCTGCATCCTTGATGATCTAATGGTGGGATATTGGTGGTGTATGGTGGACTCGTGGGGTACCAGCACGCCTGATTATGCAAAGAAAAACAACATAAGGCAAATATGGGGACCTGAGGATCAAACCCAAGCCCTTAGGCATCCTTCCACTGCGCGCTTGCCAGCTGAGCTGGCTTGGTTATTTGTATAAATGATAATAAACAAATATTATATGATAAAACAAAAGCTAAACTCTGAAACGCGTGCAGATTCAAATGGACGAGTCATGGAGCGCCACATTATCCTTCTTCTTCCTTGCCTCTGTCGTTTTAGACAAAAACTTTTACCCACGGACAATGGGCGTAGGTATAACCCTGTGCTTCTCCAAAATTCTGTACAAGCATGATAAATCATAACCAAAGGTACCAATCAACTCGTGGCAACCTCACGAGCATCATGGTACCATTATTAATGGCCAATTGTCCCTGTACAAGAAAACCCTAAACACAAAGAGAAAACCCTAGCCATGGCACTTTGCTGTACAGTTAATGAAAACACAATTAAATATGACCATTAGCTTGCAAACATCATAAGGTTTAAGAATATATCAATGAATCATGCTAAATGTGCCAGTATTGAGATATTTGAATTCAAGAAAAGGGATGAACCGTATGAAACTTACAGTGCGATTCTGGATATTAGGAAGCTTGCTAGTGGTTGAATCTTGATCCTTGGATGTCCAGCAAACGATTGGGATGACTAGAATGCTTTGAATTGATCTGAAACGTGGAAATCAGTTTTCCACTTTTCTTCAATTTTTTGAAACTTGCCTTCTCTTTTACACGCCTCCAAAATCCTTGTTTTTGGTCTGCAATTGTTCCTTATGTACCCTAGAACGAATTAGGGTTGCAAACTTGTATCAAATCTCCCTCAATTATGATTATTGATTCATGATTTGATCATTGTACAAAATCTTTCCAAATCAAGCAAATCCAATTTTTTTTTGTGTCCATTTGAACCTTGCACGATTTTATCTCACTTCCAGCTGTGTAATGGACCTAAACATGCACAAAATCTCAAGATTTAATTAGCTTTTGATATTTTCATGATTTTATTTTGATTTTATTTGATTAAATGAAATAAAAATCAAAATAAATGACAAAAATAAAATAATGACAAGTGGAAAGGCTCATGGGTCGTGGGTCACATTACAAACTCAGTGTAAGCATAAAAAGTTGGGCCCATTTGACAAAAAAAATGCAATTTTGGCCACATTTGACTTTTGGCAATTTTGCAAAAAGGGTCAACTTTTCCAATGCATAACTCTCTCAATTTTGACCCTAGAGATGTTTTCTTGGACTTTTTAGAAAGCTTAAGATGTCCTCTAAGTAACCATTTTAGTCTCATCTCAATTGAGTCTTCCATGTTCATGTATGAAGCTTTGACCCAAAAGATGTTTTTGTTGATTTTTCAAAATGACCTGTAATATCAAAATTCATATCTTTTTGTGAGTGCATATTTTTAACTTGGGATCTAAATATGAATTGTAGGGAATTACATCCTCTTCAAAATGAGCTTTGGATGGGTCATTTTGGATAAAGTATGAGAAAGTTATGCTTGGTCAAAGTTGAGTTGACTTTTCCCGCAAAACCCTAATTTAGCATCTTTTGGGTTTTGATGAATTGTGAGCAATCCTTGAGGAATCGTGATCAACCCCTGATCAAATGATGAATAATACTTCAAAATGAGAATGTTGACCAAAAATCTTGAAGTTTGACTGTATGTGGGCCACAGTTGACTTTTGACCTAGCAAAGTCGATTTTTAGGCCTTTGAGCAATTGAGTGAGAAAACTTCCTCTACAAGGCTTGAAACTTGACATGGATGATCTTGAGGACATATTAGGACAATGGTGAGCATTTGGGATCCTTTAGACTTAAGCATCTTTGTGATACGGTGGCCAGATCCGAACTATTTGAAATGCTGGTTTGCGTTTTGCGTTTGTGTTTGCAAAATGTCGCGGTAAGCAAGAGTCGCCACCGAATTTTATTTTATCCAACAGGAAAGGAAAAAAGCACAGAAAAATTCTTTTTTTCAAGATTTTGAGTACGGGGGGTAGATTATAGAAAGGGAAGGTATTAACACCCTTTTTATCCATTGTTTTCCACGGGCTCTTAGGTACTTGCTCATCATTTTCAAAATTGCTTGTGTGTGTTTGATTTGAAAAAGTTTTTGACTTCGATTTAACCCTTGCTTTTGTCTTTAAGAGTGTTACGAAGTGTTTTTGAAAGCTTTGTTTTAAAAGAGGAGTGTAAGTGTGAAAAAGTTTGTTTGGATTGAGCAAGTACTTAAGATTCTACCTATTCGAAAAAGAGAATTGTTCTATGTTTGTTTCCTTTAGACAATGTTATCCCGCTATTTGTGAGTAGGTAGCACCGTCGTCGGAGTTTTAAGGGTCAATTCGAAAGGGACGTACGATCACTAAAGCAAGGTTAGGACGTCTTAGTAGCAACCCTAATATCTTAGATCAATTATTCGAGGCAACATATCCGAGGCAACCATTATGAGGCAACTTTTCCAAATGGGACTTTGATCTTTGTTTAGACAAGAGAGCGACCACTAAAACATCCTATACTTAATGACCGTTTATCGAAGGCAACCGAAGTGGGAGTATACCCTAGGAGTGCGCATGTGCGAGTGATTCAATTTCAGATTATTATCTTTGCACATTTAAGGTTTGCTAACCGTTTTTAAAGTTTGCATACATTCTTGTCATGCATCCCTAATATTCATACATCTAACAGTTAATATTTGCGGAATTTAAAATGCGGAAAATAAACTACGCTATTACAAGGCCTCGGGTATTTACATAGCCAAAAACAAACTCGTAAAAAAACGATAAATGAAAGTAAAAGGTCCTAATTAAGCTATTACAACTTATGAGCAATTACATCAGTATGGTAAAAATAAATGAAGCGCGATGAATCGAGAGCGAAAGAGAACTAGGGTTTTGACCCCGTCTAACCTAATCGAAAGAAACAATTATTTTTGTTGTTTTTGTGAAATTTTTTAAGAAAAAGAATTAAGTTTTTTAAATTAAATACAAAATTAATTAGTGATTAAATTAATTAAAGAAAATGACTAAATTTAACCTATTTTTGTGTTTGGTTATTTTTTAAGAAAAAGAAAAATAGAATTTAAATTTAGACAAACCCTAATTTCTAATTGTTTTTACTTTATTTACAAAAGAATTTAAGTTACCCTAAAATTAAATAAATCTAATTAAATTAATTAATTTTTGATGAAAAATAAACCTAAATCTAATTGGATGAAAAATATTTTTTTTGTGATTTTTTTGATAAAAAGAATTATTAATTTGTTAGTAAAAATAATTTAAATGAAAAAAAATAAAGAAAATATAAAGAGAAAGAGAAAAGAGATTTGGGCCTGGTTATGAGTAATTGGGGGGTGAATTGCTAGAAATCTGGGCCCAAAAGAAGGTGACCCACGTTTGACTTCCAAGATCCCATGCTTTGCTTTGACCAAGGCCTTTGGTGCTCCTTCATCTGATAGCCTTTAGATTTGGCCATCTGGACACTTGGCTGGCTGGATAATGATGGACCATGGTGGTCATCCCACTTGTGCACGCGTCTGATCACTGAAAGAAAAACAATATGGAATAATTGGGGGGACCTGGGATTCGAACCCAGGTCCTAAAGCCTTCTCCAATAACATCAATGCCAGCTGAGCTACGTGCGCGCTTTGTGAACAAACAAATATTATATAAAAAACAACTTTGTTAAGTCTTGTGCGCGAAATTTTGAACAGAGCAATCATGGGCTGCCACGCTAGTCATCTTCCTCCTTGCTCCGTTGGTAAAAGTCACAGACTTTTACCTACGGACATATGTCCATAGCTACAAATCCTGCCATTCTCAAAATCAAATACAAGCGAGATAAGTAACATTTAAGGCCATGAATCAACTCGTTTGGATCTTCTGAGCGTGATGGTGCCCCTTTCATTGCCCAATTTCACCTGTACACAAAGATCCCAAATCGAAGCAAAAAGCCCTAACAATGGCAAACTTTAATACAGTCCATGGAAACACAATTAAATGTTATGGATAGTTTGCAAATGCTTCAAGGAGCAATAATATATGTTTATTTCATGCTATAAGTGTCAGAATCATGCAATTCGATTTCAAGAACAAACCAAAGTCGTGGCTGACTTACAGTGGGTTTTAGCGCCTGAAAGTGCTTGTTCTTGATTGGTATGGCTTGCTTGTGATCCCAGGAAGCGAATGATATGGCTAGAGGGTCTTGAAAATATCTGGAAATAGCAAAACGAATTACCACTTTTCTTTGTTTTTTTCAAGTTTTTTCCTGCCTTCTCACGCCTCTAAAACCTTGTGATTTTTGTCTGCAAATGTTCCTTATGTATTGAGGATTGGATTAGGGTTGCAAACATGATCTCAATCTTTCTCCATTATAGCTTTTGATTTGGATTTGATTCACTTGAAGATCCTTCCAAAAATAGGCCAAACTCGATCTTTTTGTGCACTCAAAGGCCTTGCACGAATTCAATCACTTGCCAGCTGGATATAGGACCTGAAACATGTACAAGATCTTGAGATTTCAATGTTTTGGATTTTTCCATGATTTGTTTTGATTTAAATTGATTTAATTCAAATAAAAATCAAAATAAATAATAAAAATAATATAATGACAAGTGGAAAGATCTAGGGCTCGTGAACCATGCTACCAACTCAAAACAAGTGCAAAAAGTTAGGCCCATTTAGCAAAAATTGCAATTTGAGGCATAATTGACTTTTGACGATTTTGCAAAAAAGATCAACTTCACCAATGCATAACTTCCTCAATTTTGACTCTTTGAAGGTGTTCTTGGACTTTTTAGAAATATTGAGATGTCCTTTAAGCAATCCTTTTGGTCTCATCTCAATTTGGTATTCCATGTGCATTTATGAAGCTTTGACAAAAAAGGTCTTTTTGTTGACTTTTCAAAATGACCTATAATGTCCAAATTCATAACTTCTTGTGAGTTCATATTTTGAACTTGGGAACTGAATATGTATTGTAGGGCATTGCATCCTATTCAAAATGAGCTTTGGAAGGGTCATTTCTCATAAAGTATGAGAAAGTTATGCTTGGTCAAAGTTGAGTTGACTTTTCCTACAAAACCCTAATTTAACAACTTTTGGTTCTTGATGAATTATGAGAAACCCTTGGGGAATCATGATCAAACCTTGATCAAATGATGAATAATGCTTCAAAATGAGGATGTTGACCAAAAATCTTGAAGTTTGACTATATGTGGGCCATAGTTGACCTTTGCCCCAACACATTCGATTTTCAGGCCTTTGAGCAATTGACTGAGCAAACTTCCTATGCAAGGCTTGAAACTTGGCATGGATGATCTTGAGAACATATTAGGACAATGGTGAGAATTTGGGATCCCTTGTACTCAGATATCTTGATGCAATATGAAACCCTAATTTGAGGTAGACTGCCTTAGGAGAGAGCTTGTCTGGTCAACCCTTGGGCTTCCTTGAGCAACTTGAGGATCTTTCTTGAAATGTTTTGAGAAATATGGGAGGGAAAATTTTGGGGTACGACAATCTTGATGCAAAGTGAAACCCTAATTTGAGGTAGACTGCCTTAGGAGAGAGTTTGTCTGGTCAACCCTTGGACTTCCTTGAGAAATTTGAGGACCTCACTTGAAATGTATTGAGAAATATGGGAGGGAAAATTTTGGGGTACAGCAGCTGCCCCTGTTTAATCTTCTTAAACCTGAGGATGTAGATTGGCTTGTATGTCTTTCATAATCCAAAGGTGGAAGATGATTGAACACTAGAGTGCCCAGAAATTTGCACTCGCGTGAAGTGGTATTAGTCTTGCGATATCGGGAATGAGCTTATAGATGCCATTTGGAAGTCAATGACGGAAGATGGGCTTAAAGATGCCATCAGAAGAAGTGTCGATCGCATAAGATATTCCTTCGCGAGAGCCCGTACACCTGTTGTTGAGGAGGACTACGCTGGGGAATACTCGTCTCTGTCTTGAGAGAAATAGAGTTTTATGAACTTCAGTTGTCCGTTACTCCTTTGGGGAATCATCTCTTAATCGAGGCGATGACAATAAACTGCTATCTGGTCGTGGTCCAGACTTTGCAATTATTTGTTGAGGAAAATAAGACCGGCTGCTATCTAGTCGTGCTCCAGGTTTTACAGCGACTTATTGGGGAGATGAGATTAGGCTTGCTATCTAGTCATTCTCCAGGCTTTGCAATTTCTCAATTCTTATCTGGTCGTGCTCCAGGCTTCAGAAGGAATCAAGTGGTTATCCGATCGCATCCGAGCTTCAACTTGAATTCAAGGCTTACTAATATCCGGTCGATTTCCGGGCTTCATAGTAATTGGCCAAGTAAACTGCTATTTGGTAGAATTCCAAGCTTCACAATACCTTATACTGTTATCTGGTCGTGTCCCAGGCTTCAGTGTCCTTTGCTGTTATCTGGTCGTGATCCGGTCTTCACAGTGTCTTATACCATTATCTAGTCGATTACAGGCTTCATGGTATCTTGTATTGCGATCTGGTTAATTTCCAGGCTTCACAATAACTTGCTGAGGGTTAAGCTGTTTTCCGGTCGATTTCTGGGCTTCATAGCTTAAATTTAAGATATACCACTATTTGGCCGATTCTAGGCTTTATGGTATCTTGTATTGCTATCTGGTCGATTTCCAGGCTTCACAATAACTTGCTAGGGATTAAGCTATTTTCCGGTCGATTTCCGGGCTTCATAGCTTGAACTGGAATAGAAATCTTAGTGTCGATTTGACTGAACCAAAGAAAACTTGTGAGAACTTGATTTCATCTTTCCCTGAAAGGTAAAGAGTTAGTCGTATGTAATGTCATGATGTATGAAATGTATTGATTAATGATGTTCTCAAAATAAAGGAGATTATGCTGTATGATGCATATGCGCATTCCGTGATGTATGGATATGCAATGTTCTTGTGATATTCTCCGGCTAGGAAAATAAATCCTGGACTGCCGCCGGAGAGTAACATGAGTTGAGTTCTTCGTTCTCGCTGGGGATAGTGACCGAAAATGATTAGCTTGAGACTTGCGCCCGTTCTGCTTGAAAACATTCCGCCGGGAGAGACTCTGTTCGAGAATAACCCTTGTGGGAGAATGACTTTGTGGGGGAGAGAGATACTCTGTTGGATGATCTGCTGATTTGGAGAAACAACTCCGTTGGGGATGAATTACCGTTGCTGGTGATGGATAAACTCTGCTTGGGGAGAATTTTTCTGACTCATTTGTGATTATGAACCTTGGCTGGGGAGAGCTACCACCACTGTCTTTGGATACTTCCTACTCTGCGGGGAGTGTATATACCTTTAGTTAGATTCTCAAGCTGGTTCTATCCCTGTACCTGGTGGGTAGAGCAACTGTAAGGTTTGGACATTTCTTGTTTGCCCCTGTTCCTAGAATTACGAGTAATTGTCTTTTGTTTTTTCATGTAGACATTTATGAGCAGCAATTGTTTTCAAATGCATATATCAGAAATGAATCATTGGACGTTCTTGCAAAACAAAACAGAAAAAGAAAAACAAGTTGAAATTTCTTGTGAAAATGAATTGTATTGATTTGAAGTTGGCCCTTAATAGGCGTTTTTGTACAAGAGGCTGACGTCCTAGTAAGAGAACACGGTCGAAAGATAGAAATTATACAATTTGTGAAAAAGAAATAAAAACAGCTATGTGAAATAATCCCATTGGGTTCCAACTTTGTTATTTCCCTTATATCTTCGAGCCTCTCATCACTTTGCTACTTGGTCAAAGGTAGATCAGATTGATTGGCTCCGTCCGAGCTTGATAGTCGATACCTAAGTCTGGTTGCAAGATGATCCAATGAGACATAGCGTTATGCTTCAATCCCTAAAATTTTTCCTGGACCGCCCTTTCGAGTTTTCAGTCCACCGGGATACCCTTTTTTGCCCAAGCCGCCTTTTCAGGTTTTCGACTTGCCGGGTGTACTGTTTTTTTCTTCATTTTCATCCCTTATTTTTGTCCGAACCCTTTTGGTTCGCCGGGAAGCCGTTATTTTTTCCTAGGCCAGTCAACCTAGCGGGTCTTTGATTATACATAGTATCTTTTCACTATGTCTACATTGACGGGGTGAGGAAGGTCGTCACCATCCATGGTGGTTAGAATCATAGCTCCTCCCGAGAAAATGTTCTTAACCACAAATGGCCCTTCGTATGTGGGAGTCCATTTTCCCCTGGGATCACCTTGCGGCAATATGATGCGTTTGATCACTAGATCCCCCACTTGATATTCTTGTCATCTGACTTTCTTGTTAAAAGCCTTGATCATTCGCTTTTGATACGTCTGACCATGACAAATAGCAGTAAGTCTCTTCTCATCGATTAGGTTCAGCTGGTCAAGTCGGGTCTGGATCCAATCATCTTCGCTCAAACCTTTATCCTGCATAATCCTGAGAGAGGGTATCTGGACTTCGATGGGTAGTACTGCCTCCATGCCATACACCAAAGAGTAGGGTGTTTCCCCTGTCGATGTCCGCGCTGAGGTACAGTACCCATGAAGAGCGAATGGTAAAATCTCATTCCAGTCTTTGTAGGTCACCTTCACCTTCTACACAATCTTCTTGATGTTCTTGTTAGCCGCTTCAACATCCCCATTCATCTTCGGCCGGTAGGGAGAAGAGTTGTGATGCTGTATCTTGAACTGTTTGCAGAGCTCAGTGATCATCGTATTGTTGAGATTTTTACCATTGTCTGTAATGATCCTCTCTGGTACACTGTATTGACAGATCAAATTTTGCCGGATGAACCGCGCCACGACGTTCTTGGTTACTGTAGCAAGCTGCCTCAACCCACTTCGTGAAATAATCAATAGCTACTAAAATGAAGCGATGCCCGTTAGACGCAGTAGGTCTTATCTCACCTATCATGTCGATGCCCCACAATGCAAAAGGCCAAGGAGATGTCAAAACATTCAGGGGAACTGGAGGTATGTACACCTTATCAGCATAGACTTGGCACTTATGATAGGTCCGAGAGTGCTGATAACAATCGGCTTCCATAGTAGACCAGTAATATCCTGCCCGTAGGATTTTCTTTGCCATGGTATGTCCACTGGAATGAGTCCCGAAGGTACCTTCATGTAACTCTGCCATAATCCTTTCCGCCTCGCTCTTGTCCATACATCGCAGTAAGGTTGAATCATGGTTACCCTTATAAAGGATCCCATTGCTGATGAAGAATTTCGCAGCGAACCTTCTCAAAAACTTCTTATCATTAACAGACGCACCCTCGGGGTACTCTTGAGTTTCAAGATACTTCTTTACCTCGTGAAACCGAGGTTTATCTGCTACCTCTTCAGTCTCAATGTCACAACAATGTGCGGGTTCATCCAACCTCTCGATGGTAATCTGGGGAGCTTCATTGTCCCACCTGACTTTGAACATAGAAAACATGGTAGCTAGCGCGTCCGCCAACTGGTTCTCTTCTCTCGGGAAGTGTTCAAAGGTTATCTCCTCAAAGTGTGGGAGCAACGTCAGTACATACTCCTTGTAAGGAATAAGATTTGGGTGCTTTATATCCCACTCGCCTTTGATCTGACTGATCACCAGAGCGGAATCTCCGAATACACTCAAGAACTTAATCCTCAGGTCAATAGAAGCTCGAAGACCCATGATGCACGCTTCATACTCCTCCATATTGTTGGTGTAGTTAAAACATAATCGAGCGGTGAACGGAGTATGACAACCCTCAGGAGATATGATCACAGCGCTAATGCCATTACCTAACGCATTTGAGGCTCCGTCAAAATACATAGACCATCGGGATCCTTCCTCAGGTCCTTCATCCGTTCCAGGTTCTTCACAGTCGGTCACTAACATGATGTTCTCATCCGGGAACTCGAAATTCATGGATTGGTAGTCATCCACGGCTTGATGCGCCAAATGATCCACCAATACACTCCTCTTGATTGCTTTTTGGGTTGTGTATTGGATGTCGTATTCGGTGAGGATCATCTGCCGTCTTGCTATTCTTCCGGACAAGGCAGGCTTTTCAAAGATATACTTGATTGGATCCATTTTTAATATCAATAGGGTAGTGTGAGTCAGCATATACTGTCTCAGCCGGCGAGCAGCCCATGCCAAAGCGCAACAAGTTTTCTCGAGCAGTGAGTATCGGGTCTCACAGTCGGTAAACTTTTTGCTAAGGTAGTAAATAACATGCTCTTTTTGGCCAGACTCGTCATGCTGCCCCAGCACACACCCCATTGAATTATCCAATACTGTCAAGTATAAGATTAAAGGTCTTCCTTCGACTGGAGGCATCAGAATAGGTGGCTCTTGGAGGTATTCTTTGATTCTTTCGAAAGCGGTTTTACATTCATAATTCCATCTTACCACTTGATCTTTCTTCAGCAGCTTGAAGATTGGCTCACAAGTAGCCGTCAGATGTGAAATGAATCAGGCGATGTAGTTCAGACTTACCAAAAAGCCTTTAACTTCTTTTTCTATGCGGGGAGCCGACATCTCCTATATGGCTTTCACCTTTTCAGGGTCCACCTGAATACCCTTATCACTGACGATGAAACCCAGCAGCTTACCAGGCCTTACTCCGAAGGTGCACTTGTTCGGGTTCAACCTGAGCTTGTACGTCTTCAACCTGTCGAACAGTTTCTGGAGATGGTCAAGGTGTTCTTCCTTAGTCTGGGACCTTGCAATCATGTCATCAACATAAACCTCAATCTCATGGTGAATCATGTCGTCAAATAAAGCGACCATGGCGCGCTGATAAGTGGCCCCAGCATTCTTTAATCCGAACGGCATGAACTTATAGCAAAAGGTGCCCCACTGTGTAATGAAGGTTGTCTTCTCCATGTCTTCAGGAGCCATCTTGATCTGGTTGTAGCCAGAAAAACAATCCATGAAGGAGAAGATCTTATGCTGCGCAGTGTTGTCGACTAGAACATCGATATGAGGGAGTGGGAAATCATCCTTGGGGCTCGCCCTGTTCAGATCTCTATAGTCCACACACATCCGTACCTTACCATCCTTCTTAGGTATTGGAACAACATTGGCAACTCACTGTGGGTAAGAGGTGACAGCTAAAAATCCCGCGTCAAATTGCTTCATGACTTCAGCATTAATTTTCTCAGACATCTCAGGGCGCATACGGTGAACTTTCTGTTTTACCGGAGGGCAGTCTTCCTTGGTTGGTAGGAGGTGTACCACAATATAAGTGTCCAAACCAAACATATCTTCATAAGACCAAGCGAAGATCTCAACATAGCCGCGTAGCATCTGTATCAACCGTTTCTTGACACTAGGCTCCAGATTCGCACCTATCTTAACCTCTTTCCTGTCTTCCTCTGTACCCAAATTTGCTAATTCAATTGGCTCTTCATGAGGTTGTATGGCCCTCTCTTCCTGCTGTAACAGTCTAATAAGTTCTCCAGGTACCTCACAATCATCCTCACCTTCGTCCTCGGCTTGGTTGATCGGATTTTCGAAGTCATAACTGGAAGTAGCAGAGTTGTTATCAATGGGATCCAGAGTGGATATGGATTTGCATTATGATACGTGAGTGTGTGTAAGAGAATAGCTGTTTTGATAGAGTGCGAGATAGAAAAGAAAAACAAAGAGCGCAAAATTTGTAATGCAAGAAACTTCCAATGTTTTATTAATGATATATGAAATGACAAATAATAAGCCCTCACAAGCAAAGCCAAGATGCCACGGGCAAGGCACCGGGCCGTAAAGTTTAAAACTGTCTATTACAACTCTTAAAACAAAAGTCAATTACTGTGGAATAAAAGAAACAGGTATGAAGTCCTTCGCCGTCCAATTGTTCAATCCACCATTGGTTGTAGGGTAGATCCAGCTGTCGATATCTGAATCTTCTTCACCATCTTCAATCGCATTAACTTCCTGATTGCTGATATGCAGAGGAGATCTTCCAATCCGCGCGCGCCTAATAGCCCTTTGAGCCCCTGTAGTAAAGCCCAAATCAAATTTGTTAGTTTTGTACGTGAAATCAGGGAGCTGACCCCAATTTGTACACCCACCTTCTTCAATTACAGCCCTGGCATCTTTGAGAGAAGCCATCTTCATCGGAGGTTTGTCGGTAGCAACTTCAGTTGATGCCAAAGTCTTCTTCAAAGTTCTGACAAGGGGTTTCGATGAACTCCCCATCCATCTCCATGTAGCGAAAGCAATTGAGATGACTCACCATATACTCTTCTTCACCTTGTACCATGACGATCTTCCCCTTTACCGGATATTTTAACATTTGATGGAGCGTGGAAGTCACTGCCCCAGCCTTATGAATCCAAGGGTGACCCAGCAAACAAGAATATGACGGCCTGATATCCATCACATAAAAAGTGGATGCAAAAGTCTGAGAGCCAACTTTAACAGGGATGTCCACCTCCCCGTGTACCATCCTTTTTGACCAGTCGAAAGCCCTGACCACAATGTTGCTCGGCTTCAGAATCAAACCTTCACAGTCCAAAAAGTCTAATGCTTTCTTTGGAAAAACATTTAATGAGGACCCGGTATCCACCAGTACATGGGCTAGAGCAGTGGCCCTGCACTCGATCGAGACGTGCAGAGCATCATTGTAATTTCTTCCTTTAGCAGTCAGATTTGCGTCTGAGAAACCCAACCCATTGTCGACAGTTAAACTAGCTACGCAATCTTTAAATTGATCAGCCTAAGTCTCCTGCGGCACATGCGCAGTTTTGAGGAATGCAATTAAAGCCTTTGCATGGGCTTCAGAACACAACAACAAGGACAACATGGAGATTTTTGACGGGGTCTTCCCCAGCTGCTCGACTACATTGTAGTCGCTCTTCTTGATAATCTTCAAAATTTCCTCTATCTCTTGCTTAGAGGTTTCTACGATGATATTCTTAGGTGCCTCCGTCCGGGCAGGCTCACCTATGGTTTCTTTACCCTGAGTCCCAAATGGCTCGGTGACAGGGGTGATAACTGGAAAAGGAACTGGGATGGTAGCTGATGTACCAGCAGATGGAATGATCACAAGTTTGTGATTAGTCGGAGGGGAAATCTCGGGAGAAAAAAGTCTTCCACTTCTGGTGACCTTGCTAGCCCCAACAATATTGCTGACATCAACATCAGCTTCCTCACTCTTTAAATCTTGTTTAACTCCATGGTAATACACATCAACCCCATAGTTCCAGGGACAGCCTTATCCGAAGTGTATGGAATAAGACCAGGGACAGTAATTATTAGCGGAGCGATTCTTGGGACGGGCGTAATCCTAACAGGTTTTCTCGAGGAAACCTTGGAAGGATTGGTGGAAATGTTTATGATGGCAACATCTTGAATTAGAACCAACTGAATCATAGTCTTTTCGAAGAGGATCTCTTTGTTATCCCTCGGGCGCTGAACACTTGATTTCATTAAGTGGCAACCAACAGGTAGAATGGAACATATGTGGCAACCTTCACCACAGCCCGGAAATAAACCGACCAACAATAAATTCTTCTTAACTGTCATCAAATGAGTAGCAATTTCTTACACAAAGGTCACAAATAAGTCATCATCCACAACATTTACTCCATGACCATGTTTCGGCATGGGAGCAGTTATGAAGTTGGGCTTCTCCAGAGCGTCAAACTCAATCTCTTTGGCTTCGATCAAGTCTTGCACTTTGTTTTTTAAAGGCCAATAGTTGTTTGTATCATGACCTAGACCTTCGGAATGATAGGCGCATCGGGCATTTGGGTTATAGTGAGGAGATGTATTGTTGGGATTCTTCGGGGCTTCCCTCAGAGTTACCAGGTTGGTCTTCAATAGTTGTGGTAGAATTTGAGACAAGGTCATATTGAGCCGAGTGTACTACCTCTGTGGTCTCTCCACCCTTTGTTGATTGTTGCATTGTGGAGCAACTGTGGGTCTTGATATCACCACCGCATTTACCGCTTGACGGTGTTCAGGTCTTCTTTAGCCCCTCAGACCGTAGACTGCACTAGCTTCCTTCTTACCAGTGAAAGGCTTCTTTGCTGCACTTGATGAAGTATCCTTCTATATATTACCACTTCGGATACCAGCTTCTACTCTCTCTCCAGTCAAGATCAACTCAGTAAACCCAGACGATGAACTGCCGATCAGATGATTGAAAAATGGACCAGATAACGTCCCTAGAAACATGTCAACCAATTCCCTATCAAACAAAGGGGGTTGGACTCTTCCAGCTAAATCTCTCCACTTTTG
The DNA here is from genome assembly GCA_948472305.1 of Vicia faba. Lineage (NCBI taxonomy): Eukaryota > Viridiplantae > Streptophyta > Magnoliopsida > Fabales > Fabaceae > Vicia > Vicia faba. Next base: position 1,046,651,342 of record OX451737.1, read on the forward strand.
AGCATAGTCCTTAAAACCTTCACTTGTACCCATAGACATACCCTGGAGCTGAGTACGAGTGGGAGCAAGGTCGGTGTTATACTGATATTTCCTGTAAAAGGCAGCAGCAAGGTCTTCCCAGTTTCGGACATTGGCTCCTTCCAACTGATAAAATCATTCAAGTTGAGTCCCTGACAGACTATCTTGAAAGAAATGTATCCACAAATTTTTATCAGCAGTGTGGGGTTGGATCTTCCTGACATACGGGCGAAGATGAAGTTTTGGACAAGACCTTCCATCGTACTTGGCAAAAACCGGAGCTTTGAATTTATGAGGGATCACCACTCCCGATACCAATCCCAACTCTCCAAAATCCAGACTAGGGATCTTCTGAATCTCCATAACGCTCAAACGGTCTTCTAACTTCTTGTACCTATCCTCAGCAGGGGGATATTGCTCTTCATCATAATCCGTATCATTATCAGAAACTTCCGGACTGGGGTCCTTTGTCCTTTCTTGGTTCTCCCCGTCTTTGGATGAGGAGGTCAGATCAGCTGATTGTCTTATCCTTTCTCTGAATCTTCTACCCATGTTCAGAATACCAACTTTCTTCTTCTTCTTCTTCTCTTTCAGAATCAGAGTCTTCAAATCCTCTTGCCCTTTAGCCAAGCTTAAGAACATCTATTGGAATTGGGCGTTTTGTGCCTGAAGATCTTTGATGGCTTGATCAGAAGACATTTCTGCTGAAATAAACAGCGAAGAAGATGAGAAACCTGTAATGGTACTTGTAATGGTGTGTGTTGTACCCCAAAATTTTCCCTCTCATTTATCAAGACTTTTCTCACAAGACTTCTTGGACTCAAGACATGATTAGGGTTTGGTCAGCTCAAGACATCTCATCTTGCACTGATACACCAAAATTAGGGTTTGAGTTTGCACAAGAATTTTTGGACCATCAATACTTCATGTGACTTTCATACACCATCTTGGACCCCTAAGATTGCTCATGTCAAGTTTCAAGCCTTGAATCACATTTTTGCTCAGTCAATTGGACAATTGACCTAAAAATCAGCTGTATTGGGGAAAAAGTCAACCATGGCCAATTTACAGTCAAACTTCATAATTTTTGATCCACAACAACATTTTAGACTCATATGAACCATTTTTTCAAGTTTGGATCACAACTCCTCAAGAAATTTGATCAGATCATCAAAAGGGCAAAATGGTCAAAATTAGGGTTTTGACTGAGAAAGGGCAATTTCTGATTTTTAACCAAGCCAATGACCAATTGGGTTCAAAAATGATTTCAAGGGTTAAATATCATCATCTTGACCTAATCACATAGTTCAAAAGATCTCAAGTTCATAGGATTGACAGATGAATTTTCCAGTCAACTGATCAAAAGTCCACTGTGCACTGAAAAGTCAAACTTTGACTTTTTGGTCAAAATCAAGTGCCAAGGGTAATAATTCATCAAGATATGTCAAAACATGAAACTTGTTGACCAATTAAACCAATTTTAAAAATTAGGGTTTTGAATTTGAAAAATTTCATAACTTCGAATTTTTCTAAGTATGGAAATTTTCTTATTTTTTCTCAACTTTTCACCACTTTTTCACCATGATGCAATTTGATTCAAAGAAAACTTACAACATGAAAGTTTTAGTCCTCCATGAAATCTAAAACTTTTCTGCATAAAGTGTTCCCAAAAGATGCTTGGATCTCAAGTTATGAATTTATGAATAGGGGTCCATGAACTAAATAACTTAGTGAAAATTTGCCCTAATTTAGGCAGGTTTTTGACCTAACTTCATGGACATTTTTCACCTAATTACAAGAGGTATATCAAAATTCATTTCAAATATGGATTTTAGAGCATGTTGCAAGCTTTCCAAAATGTCACGGAACTCTCCAAGATCATTTGTGGTTAGGAAGAATCGAAGAAGAGAAATTGGCATTTTGTCACTTTTGATCAAGCCATTTTTACAAAGTGTCAAGTTGCAAATCTGATCAAGGATGCTTGTACCTTGCATTACAGGTCCTAAACTCATTCTACAATCTATAATTGAATGCAAACTCAGAGGATAAGGGCTTTATCTTTGCCTTTGGAGCATTGTACAAGAGATTATTCCATAAATGGCCAAAAGTTCACAATGCCATTTTCATAAAGCAAGCTTTTTGCAACTTTATCAACCTTGAGCCTTGGAACTATTTCTTTGAGGCAAGCAACTTTCACAGATATCAAGAAATATGTACCAACTCTCTGCAGCTAGCAAGCAAGCAAGTACAAGCCTGTTAGCATAGTCACTTTAACTTTTCTTAAAATGCAAGAAAGTTGGCCAAAAGTTCAGAACTTGTACAAGCTGAGAAAGAGTGGACTTTGTATCATTATATACATATTCATAAACTTATCACAAGCCAGGACACGAATGCATAACATCTGAAACTCTCCAAAACACAAAAGCTTCATTTTTCTGTCCAAACATCCAGCTTCTGCAGAATCCTTGCCAACTTCATTTTGGCTCGTGCGTTTTGCCTTTTAACCTTTGGAACACTTCATCCACATCATATCCAAGCTATCCAAGCCTTTACATTGTTGCTGTAACCCCTATTTCATCCATTTCCATTTTCACTTTGGAAGCTTGCAACTTGACTTCTACAAAGACTTCTGGCCATCCACAAAGCAAGCTGAGCATTGGAATAGCTTGAAGGAACTTCAAGGAAGCTCACACGATCCTCAGGCCTCACTCAAAGTCCCCACATTGCCATATCCAAATCCAGCTGAAGGAGGTATTTTTCAAAACTCTATCTCTCTATTTAGGCATCCTCAAGCCACGATTTGTGAAGCAAAGATGTAGTCCTTAACATGGTGAAGCTGTACATATGCATACTTTCCATTTATATTAACTGAGCTAAGAGAATTTGAATGTTGAACATGCTGAAATAATTAGGTCACGATTTAGGGCCATTAAAATTCTCTCTGATCTTTTAGAGTTAGGTCACATAATTTATATCATTGGAATCGTGAGATGAAATGCTACATTTTTTATGTTACAAGTTTTTGTTTTTATGCAAGCATCTGAGAGTTATAGATTTGAACAAAGAAACGCGTGCAAGAGGAGAAGCTGGAGGACAGGGATGAAGTCTGGGCCTTGGGCGCCTTGGGCCTTCTGTTTTTGTTTTTCACACACCCCTGACCACTATTTGCACCCCCTGCTTCTTATTTTATATTTTTGCATATTTTCTCATATTTTATATGTTTTTTGCTTTTAATCATTTTTCTGAACATTAAAAAATCTTGAAAAATATTTTCTTTATTTTTTGCATTTTATTTTATTTTTTATTATTTTTTGGCATAAAAAATAGTATTATTAGATAATGGATTTCATTTTCTTAAATAAATTGTAAATATAATATAGATAATACTTAACATTTTTATTTCATTATTTTACACATAAAATATTTATTTTCATACATATTTTAAATTTTAATATTTGTACATAATATTATTTATTATTTTCTAGTACAAAAAATGGATAAAATATTAATATAAAGCATTATTTTCTTTTAATTCAAAAACAAGGGTTTCACCCTTTCAAAAATAATAATATTTTTTTTCTCTTATTTTTAGGGCTTAAATAAATCATTTTTCTCATATAAAAATCAAATACAAAACATTTTTGCATAAATACATTTTTATTGCATTTTTAATATTTGTATTTTTATTTAATTTGCACATAATTCAATTGGGTTGTAATAGTATTTTAGGGTTTATATATGTGCAATATCCCCATTTAAAAACTTCTATCCCCCTCCCATACTAATTGTTGTAATAGCTTAGTTTACATTTACGCAATTTATTGCTTTATATACTTGTGTAGTAAATTAGGGTTTTGCATGATAAGACCAAAAACAAACAAATAGAAAAAACCTAATACAAGACAATTCAAATGCATGTAAAATGACACACTTTGGACACAAGCACCCTTAGGGTTTCACCCACTTGGTTGCCTAAAAACAAAATGGCCATGTTACGCATGCGAAGTATCTTGGTAAAACAAAACAAAATAAGATCATAGTCCCTCAATGACGCTATCAAAAGGTTGCCAAAACAAAATGATCTTGGTCCCTCAAACATGCTAAGATACTTGGCAACATTGCTATCATGGTCATACGATGACCCACACCCGTCCCGTTTAACATCCAAAGATAGGGTTGTTTACCAAATCAATGGTAAATCAACAATGTCAAAGGAATAAAAATACATAGGAAAGACATTTGAGTAGGTAGATAGCTTCTAGTTACTTGATCACTTCAAAACAATCATTGCTATTTTCAAAAACAAACACACACACATTTCAAAACAACTTTCAAAACATTGAAACTTTTTTTCAAAAGACAAACATCTTTGTATACATTCTTACGAACGAGAATCATTACAAAGATTGCCTAAACGATGGCCTCTTTTCAAAATACTTTCAAAACCATAAAGCACCATTTCAAACAATTTCAAAGCAAAAAGTAAGTGATCTAAACAAGTAACTAAGAGCCTATGGAAAACCATGGATGAAAAGGGTGCTAGCACCTTCCCTTTTCATAATCTACCCCCCGAACCCAAAAACAATCTCAAAGGTCTTTCCTGTGCTTTTTTACCTTTCCTTTTGGATAAAAGAAAAGTTGGTGGCGACTCTTGCTAACTGCAACATTTGCAAACACAAATGCAAAACCTCAAGTCAGTTCTCCCACCGTATCACAGTGTGCATGATAATGGGATGCGTATGTAATGATTTCAAAGACTTTGGGAGATTTAAATTTGTAAACCAAAAAATAAAACAAACTTTATTAGATTAACTTGTAAAAGGTTCATCAATGCCTTTGAGGCGTTACAAAGAAATAAATGGAAAACAAATCTAAACTAGAAAAAAGAAAAATCAGAAATCCCATGGACGCTTCCTCTTTGTGCTGACATAGTCGTTGATCACTCGTTCCTCCTCGAGCTGTCTAGTGAGCTTCAAGATCTTCCTTTCTTGCTCATGGTACTTCTCCCAGTAAGTATCCCTTTCCTCTTTCAACTGAATCTAGGATCTCTGCAATGCCCCAGGATCAGTGGGCATGTAAGGATAAAGAACTGTGTAAGGAATGCTCTCTTCATTGGTGGGCTCCACAATCACTGGCAATACTGCTTCATAAGGCATCTCGAGCTTCTGGGCACTAGCTCGGACCCACTAGAGATAAGGCTGCATGGGGAGGGAAGTCCTTGGTCCCAGCACTTGGGGGTCAGATCTGTTCACCATGCCCCTAGCTCGTATAAACCTTCGGCGATGCTCGTCAACATCTTCCTTGTAGTCAAATGCAATATCATCAAGAAGTAGCTCATGAGGACCATCTCTCTAAGCACGACCAAATTTTCGCAACGCTAGACAAGGATTGTAGGTTATACCTCCTCTAATTCCAAGCAATGGGACATTAGGGTATCCCCCACAACGATCAATGACAAAAGTGTCCTCCATTGTCCGGGAGCTCCAAAGAATATTTGTATGGGCAAGTGACATTATCCTGTAAGACCATCCCAAACCTTCTTCATTCTTCAACACGGACTTAGGGAGGTGCGAAATAAACCACCTCGACAGTAGCGACATGCAACACATGAGAGTCCCTATTCTTTGCACAGTACGAGTGTAGAGGGCATGCAAGATATCACCCAGTAAAGTAGGCACATGATTGAAAGAAAGGAATATCTTAACAACATTCACATCCACAAAGGAATCCGGATTCGGGAGGAGAACCAAACCGTAGATAAGGAGAGCCAAGATATCTTCGAAAGCCTGAAAATCCAAATTATCCCAGAATAGATGAGCTTGATCCATCAAAAATTTGGCTAAGAAACCTTTGACCCCGCTTCGTGTTTCCCAATTGGATACTACATCAGCCCGTTTCAGATGTAGAGCTGAAGAAATGTCTTCTGGTCTAGGAGTCTCTTCCATACCTGTGAAAGGCACATGCTCTAGGATGGATATACCCAATAAGTGAGAGAAGTCTTCCAAAGTGGGAACCAGTTGGTAATCTGGAAAGGTGAAGCAATGATGCACCGGATCGAAGAACTGGAAAAGTACACTCATCATTTGCTCATCAAGCTTTGAGGTGACTAGGCTAAGAAGCTGACCATGCCTCTTAATGAACATAGAGGTCTCAGAAACTCTTGAGGATAACTCTTTGAGTTGAGCAGGTATTTGCATAAAGTTAACTCGGATGGTGTTTCTGCGCACGGAAGCCATAATCTGCAAAACAAAACAAAGATAAATCCCCTCGGTCTTTGAAATGGTTAGTATAATGAAGTATGCATGCTATGTTATGATGCATGATGTCATGATAAAAACAGCAAGTATAGCAGATAACAGACATGGCAAAGGCAAACAAGTCACACAAATCCCTTTAGCTTAAGGCTTGCATGGGGTTAAAGGTATTACCCTCTTAAAGTTCAGTTGGGTTCAACCTGTCCTAGCAAAACTAACCGGGTTCTAGAGGTTCTCAATATCACTGACCATCCTCCATCGGTCATGGTTTCAGCTCACGTAATCTTTTCTTGCAGCCAGAACTATCTCGAGAGTATGGTCTCAATGAGTGTAGCATCAAGTATCAACCAGTTCTCAGCTTTACACCGAGGCCGACTATCTCACTACTTTCTAATGGCCAAGTTCGTCGATTAAGGGTTCTAAGGTCAGTTGATGCTTAACGACACACATAGCGGCCCCGTATTCTCCTCGTTTCTCCACAAGGGATACCGGTACCAACCAATGTGCCACATCAACGTAGCTACTGCTTCAACCGTATCGGTCTATGCCGTACAGTTCCCTCACAGTTTATTGCTACTTACCTAAAAGGTGTCCCTAGATCCGGGTTAGGTTCTATAGTAACTCCCAATACAAAACCCTTAAAAGTAAAGCAACCAAAATAAACAAGAGAAGCAATTTATGATGAACTAATCCTAAGGTATACCCCACTTATTAAATCCCCAGCAGAGTCGCCAGTTCTGTGATACGGTGGCAGAACCGACTGTTTTGAAAATGCTGGTTTGCGTTTTGCGTTTGTATTCGCAAAATGTCGTGGTAAGCAAGAGTCGCCACCGACTTTTATTTTATCCAACATGAAAGGAAAAAAGCACAAAAAAATTCCTTTTTCGAGATTTTGAGTACGGGGGGTAGATTATAGAAAGGGAAGGTGTTAGCACCCTTTCTATCCATGGTTCTCCATGGGCTCTTAGGTAGTTGCTCATCTTTTAAAATTACTTGTATGTGTTTGTTTTGAAAAGTTTTGTTTTACTTCGTTTTAACCCTTGTTTATGTCCTCAAGAGTGTTACGAAGTTGTTTTTGAAAACTTTGTTTGAAAAGTGTTTGGTGTGAAAAAGTTTGTTTTGAGCAAGTACCTACTCGAAAAAAGATTGTTTCTGTTCTCATTTCCTTTAGACAATGCCATCCTACTATTGAGAAATAGGTAGCACCGTCGTTGGATTTGTAAGGGTCAATTCGTAAGGGACGTACGATCACTAAAGCAATGTTAGGACGTCTTAGTAATAACCCCAATGTCTTAATATCATATTCGAGGCAACATTTCCGAGGCAACATTTCCGAACGGGACATTTGATCTTTGTTTAAACAGGAGGACAACCACTAAGACACCCTCTACTTAATGACCGTTTACCGAAGGCAACCGAAGTGAGATTATACCCTAAGAGTGCGCATGTGCGAGTGATTTGATTTCAAGTTATTATATTTGCACATTTAAGGTTTTCTAGCCATTTTAAAATTATCATGCAATCTTGTCATACAATCCTATTATCATACATCTAACAGTTAATATTTGCGAGAATTAAAATGCGAGAAATAAAAACCTACGCTATTACAAGGCTTCGGGGTAGGGATTAATTACATAGCCAAAAAACCTGTAAAATGATAAATAAAAGAAAATCCTAATTAAACTATTACACACTGTAAGCATATACATTAATATTGTAAAAAAATAATAAACGCATGCGATGAATCGAAAACGAGAGAATTAGGGTTTTGACCCCAACTACCTAATTATAACTTAAAAAGAGAAATCATTTTTTGTTGTTTTTGATTTTTTTTTGAGAAAAGAAAGTTCAATTGAATAAATAAAAACCTAATTACTAATTAATTTTAATTAGGAAAAATAATTAACTCAACCTATTTTTGTATTTTTTGTTTTATTTGAGAAAGAAATAAAAATTAAATCACATGCTAACCCTAATTTTTTCTAATGGATTTTAAATATATGAAAAAGTTAGAATTTATCCTAAATTAATTTAGACTAATACTAAGTTAAATTTGGTAAAATAAAATAAAACCTAATTCTAAATTTGTGAAAATTGATTTTATGATTTTTTGTGAAAAAAGAAATTAATTTTATTAGAAAATAAATTAAACAAATTAAATTAAATAAAAGAAAAAAGAAAGAAATAAGAATGGGCCTGGTGTCTTTGTAAGAAGGGGGGGTGTTGATGGCAAATTCTGGGCCCAAATGGTGATGGCCTTTGTTGACTTTCCCAATCCCATGCCTGCGCTTGACTTATGCCCATGGTGGACCCTCATGGATAAGGCGTTGGATCTGCAGCCTTGATGATCTGATGGTGGAATATTGATGGTGTATGGTGGACTCATGGGGTACCAGCACGCCTGATTATGCAAAGAAAAACAACATAAGGCAAATATGGGGACCTGGGGATCGAACCCAGGCCCTTAGGCATCCTTCCACTGCGCGCTTGCTAGCTGAGCTAGCTTGGTTATTTGTATAAATGATAATAAACAAATATTATATGATAAAACAAAATCTAAACTCTGAAACGCGCGCAGATTCAAATGGACGAGTCATGGAGCGTCACGTTATCCTTCTTCTTCCTTGCCTCCGTCGTTTTAGACAAAAACTTTTACCTACAGACAATGGGCGTAGGTATAACCCTATGCTTCTCCAAAATTCTGTGCAAGCATGATAAATCATAACCAATGGTACCAATCAAATCGTGGCAACCTCACGAGCATCATGGTACCATTATTAATGGCCAATTGTCCCTGTACAAGAAAACCCTAAACACAAAGAGAAAACCCTAGCCATGGCACTTTGCTGTACAGTTAATGAAAACGCAATTAAATATGACCATTAGCTTGCAAATATCATAAGGTTTAAGAATATATCAATGAATCATGCTAAATGTGCCAGTATTGAGATATTCGAATTCAAGAAAAGGGATGAACCGTCTGAAACTTACAACGCGATTCTGGATATTAGGAAGCTTGCTAGTGGTTGAATCTTGATCCTTGGATGTCCAGCAAACGATTGGGATGACTAGAATGCTTTGAATTGATCTGAAACATGGAAATCAGTTTTCCACTTTTCTTCAATTTTTTGAAACTTGCCTTCTCTTTTACACGCCTCCAAAATCCTTGTTTTTGGTCTGCAATTGTTCCTTATGTACCCTAGAATGAATTAGGGTTGCAAACTTGTATCAAATCCCCCTCAATTATGATTATTGATTCATGATTTGATCATTGTACAAAATCTTTCCAAATCAAGAAAATCCAATATTTTTGTGTCCATTTGAACCTTGCATGATTTGATCTCACTTCTAACTGTGTAATGGACCTAAACATGCACAAAATCTCAAGATTTAATTAGCTTTTGATATTTTCATGATTTTATTTTGATTTTATTTGATTAAATGAAATCAAAATCAAAATAAATGACAAAAATAAAATAATGACAAGTGGAAAGGCTCATGGGCCGTGGGTCACATTACAAACTCAGTGCAAGCATAAAAAGTTGGGCCCATTTGACCAAAAATGCAATTTTGGCCATATTTGACTTTTGGCAATTTTGCAAAAAGGGTCAACTTTGCCAATGCATAACTCTCTCAATTTTGACCCTAGAGATGTGTTCTTGGACTTTTTAGAAAGCTTAAGATGTCCTATAAGCAACCCTTTTGGTATCATCTCAGTTGAGTCTTCCATGTTCATGTATGAAGCTTTGACCCAAAAGGTGTTTTTGTTGACTTTTCAAAATGACCTGTAATGTCAAAATTCATATTGATATATGAGTGCATATTTTGAACTTGGGAGATGAATATTAATTGTAGGGAATTACATCCTCTTAAAAATGAGCTTTGCATGGGTCGTTTTGGATAAAGTATGAGAAAGTTATGCTTGGTCAAAGTTGAGTTGACTTTTCCTACAAAACCCTAATTTAGCAACTTTTGGGTTTTGATGAATTCTGAGCAATCCTTGAGGAATCATGATCAACCCTTGATCAAATGATGAATAATACTTCAAAATGAGAATGTTGACCAAAAATCTTGAAGTTTGACTGTATGTGGGCCACAGTTGACTTTTGACCTAGCATAGTCGATTTTTAGGCCTTTGAGCAATTGACTGAGCAAACTTCCTCTACAAGGCTTGAATCTTGACATGGATGATCTTGAGGACATATTAGGACAATGGTGATGAAATAAAGGGCTTTGATATGAATAAATGTTCAAACAAATCAAAAGAAAATTATACATTGAAAATTCTAATGAACGAAAAGTCTTCTTGTGAGAACTTGTCACTTCAGATGGCATGCCTTGGAGGGATGTCAGAAGAACTCAGCCTGACCGTCTTGTGCAAATTCTAACGCTCCTTCATCAATCAGGTCTTGAATTTTATTTCTCAATGCCCAGCAACTGTTGGTGTCATGTCCCGGACTATTGGAGTGGTACGGACATCTTGCATTTGGATTGTACCTTGGGGAGGCTATGTTGGGATTCTGAGGAGGGTCCCTTAACATAACCAACTTGGCCTTCAACATGAGTTGCAATGATTAAGCCAATGACATGTTGATTTCGGTGAAGCATATTTCAGATGTATTCTTCTTATGCCGATTGCCCCGTTATCCTTGGCGAGGTTGTGGTTGGGCTTGTGATGTAGTAGCAATCTGGAAAGGTCTGTTCCTGACCAAACCAACCTCTTCTCTCACTAGGGGCTGATTAATGCCTTGATCCATAATTTTAACTGTTTGTTTCATGGATCTGCATCCATCTTGGTGAAGCTTGTTGAGGAAGGCTCTTATCCCTTCTTATCCTCGAGCTAAGTTTTGGATAAGAGCCATCTGCCCTAACATCTGGATTCTAATTGCTTCTACCTCAGCTTGCAGTTATTCCAATTGTTCATCTTTGTTGTTATCAGGATGTTCCTTGGTCAGATTCCCGGCGAAGAGTGTTTTCAGGTCTTCTTGCCCCTTGGATAGATTCAGGAGAAATTCCTTGAACTGGGCATCTTGAGCTTGGAGATCTTCGTTGTCTTCTTGGAGAGCCATTGCTGAAATAAACAGCGAGAACATGAGAGACCTGCTTTAGAACCTGCTTATGCAATGATATGTATTATATATGTATGCATTTTTCAAGGATCTCGCGGGGTAAATAAGAAAATGTCAGAAGTTGAATTTTGCAGCTTTGATTGAAGAACTTTGTATTGTTGAGAGTCCTTCTACGAGATTCAATCTTACCATATCAAGTGGGTCATAGCCCCTGACTCAAGTTGTTGAGTTTCGATCTTCTGACGACACTGGTTAGAGGAAAATAAATCCCCTTGCTCCTTGCTAGACATCTGATTTATCATAACCTGCATCACAGGCCCTCGAGATCCTTGAAATGGTCAAGGAAATGCCATGTTATGATGCGTATGCTATGCGTTTAAGAAAAAGTGCGAGGTGATGTAAGCAAGTAAACCCTGCAAGAAATCCAAGTTATTGGATAGTGACTGTAAACAAAACCTGCAAGGAACTCATGTCGTCAGATAATAAAACCCTGCAAGTATTTCAAGTTGAAAGCATACAAGTCACACAAACAGCCTTAGGTTTAGGCTTGCCTGGGTTTTAAGGTAGTACCCTCTTGAAGCTGGATTAGTTCAACATGTCCTATAAATAGTAATCGGGTTCTAAGGGATCTCAATATCACTGATCTTTCCCCCAGCTTCTTCAATAGGCGATTGACTCGCAACCAAACAAAACTCAAGAGTCAAACCTCAATGAGTGTAACATCGAGTATCTGTCGACCTTGGGCATACACCCAAGTCGGCCATCTCGCTACGTCCTATTGGCTAAGTTGTGAAATTAAAGGTACTAAGGTCAGTTGATGCTTTATGACACCATGCGGCGGCCTCATACATCTCCCTGATTGACTCAAGGGTTACGGGTACCAACCAAAGTGCCACATCAACGTAGCTACTGCTTCAACTGTGTCGGTATACCCCAACACAGCTCCGTCACAATTTATTGCTGCTTACCTAAAAGGTGTTTTCCGATCCGGGTGTAGGATCAAATAACCCAAATAGTTCCCATAAATATAAAGCAAGCAAGACAATCAAGAGAAATCAATTAAATATGACCTAGATCCTAAGGTTTACCCCACTTTATATTTTATTCCCCAACAGAGTCGCCAGTTCTGTGATACGGTGGAAAAACCGACTTTTAATACCGGTTTGCGTTTGTTTGTTCGTAAAATTTCGCGGTAAGCAAGAGTCGTCACCGACTTTTATTTTATCCAATCAGGAAAAGGAAAAAGAACAGAAACAACCTTTTTCGAGATGTTTCTGAGTACGGGGGGTAGATTATAGAAATGGAAGGTGTTAGCACCCTTTCTATCCATGGTTTTCCATGGGCTCTTAGGTACTTGCTCATTTTGAAAACTGCTTGTGTATGCTTTGTTTTGAAAAGTTTTGTTTTACTTCATTTTAAACCTTGTTTCTGTCCTCAAGAGTGTTACAAAGTTGTTTTTGAAAACTTTATTTGAAAAGTGTTTGTGTGAAAAAGTTTATTTGTTTGAGCAAGTACTTAAGACCTAATCTACCTACTCGAAAAAAGTCTGTTCGTTTTCCTTTTAGACAATGCTATCCCATTATTGAGAAATAAGTAACATTGTCGTTGGAGTTTTTTAGGGACATTCGAAGGGACATGTACGATCACAAAAGAAATGTTAGGAAATGTTAGTAATCATCCTAAAGCCTTAAATATTTTTTTCCGAGGCAACATCCGAATGGGTCATTTTAGATCTTTCGGGGCTAGAGGACAACCACTAACAAACCCTATACTTCATGACCGTTTACCGAAGGCAACTGGAGTGGAGTAAACCCTAGGAGTGAGCATGTGCGAGTATAATTTCAGTTAATTTATCTTTGCACATTTAGGGTTTTCTACTGTTTTAATTTTCAGTTTGTCTTTCCGTACAATCCTATTAACATTCATCTAAGCAGTTTATAGTTTGCGGAAATTAAAAGCGAGAAAGTTAAAGGTCCTAGCTATTATAGGGCTTTTGCAGATACATAATTATCTTGGACTAAAAATAAAGATGCTGAATTGAAACCCTAATTACTATTACAAACTCGGAGCAGTTACAATAATAATAAAAAGGAACTTAAAAAATGCGCGCGACGAAGTAAATGCGAGAATAATTAGCAAACCTAAAAATTTAGTTGAAAAAATATTTAGGTTATTTTTTAAGAAAAGATTAAATTATATACAAATTAACCCTAATTATAATTGATTTAAATTATGAAAAAAGGATTAAATTTCCCTAAATAATTAATCTAATTAATTAAGGAAATAACATATTTTTTATGGAAAAAAAATGATTTTTTGATGTTTTTTATGATTTTGATTTAATGAAAAAAATGATTTTCGTGTTATTTGTAAAATGAAAATAATTAATGAAATGATTAAAATAAAGGAAATAAAATAAAAAGAAGAGAACTTGGGCTTGTATTGTTGAGAAATTCAGGGGGTGTAGTACTGAATTTGTGCCAAGCCCATTAGTTGAGCCCACTCTTTGTGCTAGATTTAGTACATCCTCTTTATGATGGTGTACCATGGTCCTCTCTTGACTAAAAGCTAGATCTGGAGTATGAACGATCCATTGGTTGGATTTTGGGTTGCATGGTAGGCGCCTGGAAGGGGTCGTGCACAAGATCTGCATGTGAACGTTAAGAAAATAGAGAAAATGCTAGGACCTGGGATCGAACCCAAGTCCTCCCACTCAATACCACACACACCTTGCCATCTGGGCTACAGTGTTTAATTGTTAATATAATGAAAACAAATGATAATATATAAAAAACAAGCAGATTAATGAATTAAAAAAATGCGCGCCAGCTATTTGATTGGCCCAATGATGATTGAACACATCATCATCTTCTTCCTCATCCGTCGTGTTAGGTATAAAACCTTTACCTACGGACAGTTCGCCATAGCTATAAATCTGTGAATTTCAAAAATCATCAAAACGCATGATAAATGAAATGTGAATACATGAATCCATTCGCCTTAAACCCACGAGCATGATGATACCCTTTTCATTGGCCAGTTTAACCTGTATAGAGAAACCCTAAAACGGAAAAGCAAACCCTAACAATGGTGATTATGAATACATGCATCAAAACGTCAATTAAACCATTCAAACATGTTGCAAATATGTCAATAAGCACAAATATGTTCTTAAAACATGTTTATGATGCAAGAATTGGTGTAATCAGATTTGGAAAAGGAAGCAAACCGCGTGAGTGTTATGTGACAATTCTGGGCTTATGAAAGCATGCAAATGGTTGAAGAACGTTCTGGAGATGTCCAAGAAGCGATTGACAGCCTTGTAAAGCTTTAAATTGTCCTCTAGGGTCGAAACCGATCCACACTTTTTAGCCAAAATTTTGAGTTTTGTTCTCAGCTTTCACGACCTGCGATCCTTGTTTTCTTGGCTTGGTTATGTTCTACATATGTAGTAGAACGAATTAGGGCAAAAAAAAAACACTTTGTATCTTTGATAATCATGGAGATTTGATTTGATTTTGTCTTTGTATTATATCTTTCCAAAACAAGCATAGTCATGCCAATTTTGCTTCAATCATCCCTTGCACGATTTGATATGCTATGCCAGCCTAATTGGATTTGATTCCTACAAAAAATTAGATCAAAACCAATCTTCTTATATTTTTTGCAATTTATTTGATTTAATTTAACTTTTAAATAATAAAAAATAAAAATAAATAAATAAAGAAAAAATGTGTGGATTCTGATTTGGGTCGTGGACCATGTCTCTAACAAGATGCAATCATGAGAAGCTAAGCCCATTTGACAAAACATTAACTTTTGAGCATATTTGACTTTTGGCAATTTTGCAAAAATGGTCAATTTTGACAAGGCATATATCCTCCAATTTTAACCCTAGAGAGGTGTTCTTGGACATTTTAGAAATTTTAGGATGTCCCTTAAACAACCCTTTTGGTTTCATCTCAATTGGGTCTTCCATGTTCATGTAAGAAGCTTTGACCCAAAAGGTGTTTTTGTTGACTTTTCAAAAGGACCTATAATGTAGAAATTCATATCTTTTGATGAGTGCATATTTTGAACTTATGGGATGAATATGAGTTTTAGGGAATCGCATCCTCTTCAAAATTATCCTTGGATGGAAAATTTCTGATAAAGTATAAAGAATTTATGCCTGGTCAAAGTTTGGTTGACTTTTCCTATGAAACCCTAATTTAGCAACCTTTGGGTTTTGATGAATTTGGGGGAATTCCTTGAGGAATCATGATCAAACCTTGATAAAATGATGAATATCTCTTCAAAATGTTGATGTTTGCCAAAAATCTTGAAGTTTGACTATATGTGTGCCACCATTGACTTTTGACCTAGTACAGTTGATTTTCAGGCATCTGGATAATTGACTGAGCAAGCTTCTTGTGCAAGGCATGAAACTTGACATGGATGATCTTGAGAACATATTGGGACCTTTGGAGTTCCCACACCCTGATGAAAATGGAAACCCTAGTTTGAGGTACATTGTCTTAGGAGAGAGTTTGTCTGGTCAACTCTTAGGCATCCTTGAGCAAGTTAAGGACCTCAATGAGCATGTGTTGAGTAAAATGAGAGGGAAAATTTTGGGGTACAACAGTAGGACATGACATCCACTCGCAGAAATACTATCCAAGTCAACCTCATAAGGGTACCTCCTCAACTCAAGGAATTAGCATCAAGGGTTCCTGAGAGCTCTCCATTCACTGAAAGACATGGTCGACTTATCAATCTGGTCACCTAAAGCCCTAATGAAGAAATTTTGAAGGTGCTTTTTCAATTCTTTGACCCTTTACATCACTACTTCACCTTTCCTGATTACTAATTGGTGCCTACTATGGATGATTTTTCTCAGTTATTGGGGGTGCCCACTCTTGATCAGTTACCCTTCAATGGTAGGGAAAGAGACCCAAAACCTGAAGAGATTGCTCATGCTCTGTCTTTACAACGGTCCGATGTAGTGGCAAATTGGGAAACAAGAAGAGGAGTCAAAGGGCTTCTAGCTAAGTTTCTATTTGAGAAGGCTCACCATTTTTGGGATACCTGTATCGATAAAAAATGTAGCGGGGTAAATCGGAGATCGAATTATTGATTAATTCGTCTCACAAAAGCAAGAGTCGCCACCGCGCTTTATTGTTTCCAAAGGAAAAGGGGAAAGAGCGAAATAAAACCCTAAATATGCAATGTAAACATTACTTTTGAAAGTAATGAAAATACAAGGCGTTTTTGAAAAGAGATCTTATGGTTCGGGGGTTGGTTATACAATGGGAAGGTATTAGCACCCAATGTATCTATAGTACTCTATAGGAACCTTTTGAAATATCTGTTTTATTTAAAATTGATCGCTTGATTGAAAATAAATCATTTTGGCCGGAAAGGGATACGGACGGGTTTTTGAAGATACGACGACCTAATGTCGAAGTTTTTGCTTAAAAGGTATAAGTCTTGAAAAGGTTGAAATTTAAGAAAAAATTATCCTAAGTTTTAATGAAATGCGAAAATTCGCGCAGTTAGACTTGGAGACATGAAGTCAACAAATTTACTGTTTTTCCTTTGGATTTAAACATAAACCGAATAAACAAATAAATACACGAACAAAAATATGCGAATAACGGTTAGATAGCAATAATCTAAATGATGGAATAAAAGATGCGAACAATGCGTTTTTTACGATTTTTTGGTTTAATGTTAACGGGAAGAAAGTATTTTAAATTTTTACGCATTTTTGATAAGGATAGAATAAAAGAATTATTTAACGAGGACGTGACATTTTTTAGTTTTTAAGTTATTAGGTTTTTTTTTATATTTTTGATATTAATATTAAGACAAGAAAAATGAGTTAATAAAAAATATTTTTTAGTTTTTTATTTTTATATGTTTTAGGATTTTTGATTGACAACGACGTAAGAAAAGATTAATTAATTACTAAAATATTGATAACCTTAAATCCCATATTTTTTACGCATATAAATAAAATACTTATTTAAAAAATAAGGGGGGTTCCAAATTAAGTTAAAAACTAGCAATTTATCTTAATGAAATAAAAATAAAATTTTTTTAAAATTAAATCAAGGATTTTAAACTAAGAGGTCAACTTATTTAAATAAAACCTAGTTAGACATGTTTTGTTTTTTTTAAAATATAATTATCAGTTAATTAACATAAATAACACTTCTTAAAAAAAAAGATTAGAAAAAAGCAAAAGGAAATATGTTAAGAGTAAACAAGCAAAATGGATGGGCCAGGGAGCTGGAGGCCCAACGCGGTTCATAAACGTGAGGGGGGGGGTGCAAAAGGCAAGTCGTGGGCTTAAGGGGAAAAGAGAGGCCCATCAGCTTGATGTGGCATTAGGGTTGTGTTATGTTTAACAATTGGGATTAGGGTTACATTATGAGGCAGAAACGGCGCCTCTCTCTTCTTCACGATCTTCATCTTCTTCGCCCTGCTTCTTCATCCTCGCCACCGGACTTGATGTTTCTCCTTGCCATGGCCACCCACTCCTGGCCCTTCTTCCCTCCACTGAACAAGAAACGAGACGGCTAGGCGGAGACGGTAAGAACGCGTTTGATTCGTTAACACTCGATTCGGTTTTTTTTTGCATGTTGATTCGATGATTTATATTATGTTGCTCTTGATTATTAATTCTTATACTGGATTGTTAATGCTTGATTTGAGGATACTCAAAGGAATAAAAAGAGAGAGGAGCGTTACCTAGGTGGAGACGGAGGAAGAGCTAGGGGTGACGGAGGCCAGGCGGCAAGGAGAGAGGAGGCGAGCCCAACGGTGACCGGTATTTATGATTTTCCTCTTCTTGGTTGCTGCCACTGTACTTCTGTTTTGCTTCTTCTTGTTGGTCTGGGTACCGTACTTTGTTTTCCTTCCTCTTCTTGAGTGTGATACTGCGCTTGTTCTTCTTCTTCTTTGAATATGATGCTGTACGATGATTTTGTTTTTCTCTCTTTGAATGGATTACTGCACTTGTTCTTTTTCTTCTTCTTTGAACATGATACTGCACTTGTTCTCCTGTTCTTGCTTGAACGAGCTACTGTGCTTGGTTTTGTTGAAACTGATACTGCACTTGGTTTTGTTGAAACTGATACTGCACTTCTGTTTTCTTCTTCTTCTTTGAACGAGCTACTGTATGATGATTTTGTTTTTCTCTCTTTGAATGGATTACTGCACTTGTTCTTCTCCTCTTTGAATGGGTTACTGCACTTGGTATGTTGGTCTGAATAATGATTTTTTTTTAATGAAGTGGGCTTGAGGAATATGCTTTGAAAAGGCCAATGATGTTGACACTGAGGCCAAGTCGGTTGCCTTAGGAATTTTCAGGTTTTTTTGGATGGATAAAGCTCAGGTTTGAGTAACAGTTGGACATGGTGATGAATGTAGGGATTTTGTGTGGTTTGGACAGATTGATGGAATTTGGGGCAGAAGTTTGTTAGGCCATACTGATGGTGATTTTAACTGGTTTCTTGTGAGATGATTTTTTGATACTTTTCTTGATGACAGGATGATGATGTTGGCTTTAATGGCTCAATCCAAATGCAAAGTTTTGGTGTATGGTTTGGAAATGGTTTTTTGACAGTATATGATTATGCAGGTTTTTGAGTCTTTGATATTTTTCTTTGATAACTATTTTTTTTCAGTGTTTCTTGAAGGCTTGGATATATGTATGGGTGCTATTGGTTTTCTTTTGTTATATGCTATAACAACTTCCCTCTTTTTTTCGCTACAGGCCAGAAATTTTGAAATGATGCTTTGGGATCTCTTGAGCATTCTGCACTATGCTGTCCCTCCAATTTGTTTCTATTCTTCTTTTGTGTTATTATTTCTACTGGCTATATTTTTGTTTGTCTTGTATACCTTCTTTCTGCCTATGCTAAGCCTGCAAATCCCACACTTCTACCTCTCTTTTTTCTCTCAGTATGGCTTTGATAAAAAAGTGATAAGCTGTACATTTTTTCTGAAACTGCAATGGCCAGAAAATGATGAAAATGGAACTTTTATATTGCTTGCAAATGTGGTCAAACTGCATGTTTTCCTTTTAATACAAACTTGTTTTGTTTCTGCTGTGTGGGCAATGGTTCACGTAGCATGCTTGCAATATGTAGTTACTGCATGGTTTTGTATGCTTATGATGTATGTCTTTTAAAATTGCATTTGGGATTTTAAACAAATGTAATTAATTTAAACATGCAGTTTTGGAAAACATAAACTTGTGCATTTATTTTAAAATTCCTTTCTTTTTGTGAACCGGGAGCAATCCCGTGATTTGCAAAAAGAATAACTGATTCCGGCCATTGCATTTAATGATGAACTTTTAATAATTTCGCTTTTTATTTGTGTATTCGAATTCTAATTTCTTTCTTTTTAATTGCGCAGGTAACATTAAGTGAGCGGACAAAATGCATTGGCTCGGAAGTTTTAGAATTAGGATAGATTAGTTTTTTATTTCATCTTAGTTTTTGTCAATTTATTATTGTAATTGATCGTAATAGATACAATGTTTACATAATAAATGTACAATTGGAAAAATGAATAAAAAACTATTTGCCAATTAAATTCTTCTTTCCTTTTAATTATTTATTTATCGTTTACAATTCTCCAAATGAATAATAATTGAAAACAAATTTCAATTACCTACATTCAAAATAATAAACAGATAAATAATAATTATCGTTGATCAACTAATATCCTCAATTATTTAATTCATCATTCATAACTAAATTATAATAATTAAAACAGGGTTTCAATTATTTAACTTAAAATGACAAATGATTAAACAATCGTTATTGATCAATGAACTTTTTCCGAATGCTTATTATATTATTCATAAACCTTTAAATTATGTAATAACTAAGAATAAATTCCAGTTACTTAAATTTAAGATAATGAGTAATAAATAAATACTGTCCGCACAATTACTGCGCCTCTTCTCTGATGTTCATTTTATTATCTATACCTCTTTAAACTACATAATAATCGAAAATGAATTTCAATTATTTAAATTTTAGATAATAAATAATTAATAAACATCATTTTAGCATGAATCGATTAAATGATTTAATGTTCAGCATAAATAGCTCTTGGCCAGAAAAAGTCATGAATTTTAAAATCGATGGATCAAAACAAATGTAATGTAATAATGCAGGTAGGAGACGATATCTTAGGTCAAAATTTGGGGTACAACAGCTGCCCCTATTTAAGTTCCTTCTATCCGGAGATATGAAGATTGAAATCTTCGTTTCGACGAGATTGAAGGTACTTAAATACATAACTACGCAAATTTTGTCCTAAGATGCCGTCGTCATGTTTGATATGAATGCAGCAATCGAACTCATAGAGGAAGATATTGTGTGAAACGAGACAATGTTGGGGGAATCGAACACCAACAAAACACAGCGGTACGGATTATACATTACTGGGGAGACAAGCTATCGACTTCAAACGACAGACTCCTGACAGCGAATAAAATCGAGGGAATACAACCTCTATCCCTAACAAAAAGAGCACCTTGCATAGGCCATAACAGATTATTGATCCCAAAACAGTGAGTTCGCAACTCATGGTCGATGGTAGACAGAGAGTAACAAAATGCGGATAACTGATTACCGACTGCTGGAGGTATCGATTCGTAACAGATTTCTCTGCTAGATTTTCAGAAGTATACTCATTAATGCTGAGGTAATAGGACTGTAGATACGAACGTTGTTCAAATAAAGAAAAACTGCCATTTGTTGTCGTCCAAAGAAAATACCGATAACATACAAGCTGCTCAAATAAAGAAGTTGCCGCTTGCTGTCGTCCAAAGAAAATACCGATAACATACAAGTTGCTCAAATAAAGAAGCTGCCGCTTGCTGTCGTCCAAAGAAAATACCGATAACATACAAGTTGCTCAAATAAAGAAGTTGCCGCTTGCTGTCGTCCAAAGAAAATACCGATAACATACAAGTTGCTCAAATAAAGAAGCTGCCGCTTGCTGTCGTCCAAAGAAAATACCGATAACATACAAGTTGCTCAAATAAAGAAGCTGCCGCTTGCTGTCGTCCAAAGAAAGTAATAACGTACTGGTAACTCATGAAGAGTTTGCTGCTTGTTGCTTTCAGAAAAATAAAATGACGCACTAGTAGTTCGTGAAGAACTGCTGCTCGGCGTTTTCAAAAAAAGTAAATAACGCACTAGTAGCTCATGAAGAACTGCTGCTCGGCGTTTTCAACAAGAATAAATGACGCACTAGTAGCTCATGAAGAACTGCTGCTCGGCGCTTTCAATAAGTAAAATGACGCACCAGTAGCTCATGAAGAACTGCTGCTCGGCGCTTTCAACAAGTAAACGTACAAGTTGCTCATGAAGAGCTACCGCTTGTCGTTTTCAAAAAGTAACGTACAAGTTGCTCATGAAGAGCTGCCGCTTGCCGTTTTCCAACGGTGTCTATAACGCACAAGTTGCTCATGAAGAGTTGCCGCTTGTCGTTTTCCAAAAACAAACAGGAGGAAATTGCGATGATACTGGCAGAGAATAAAATCGTCGTCAAAGAGAACCCTGAATCAATCTTTCCCGAGGAGATCAAATACTTAAATGTGCAAAATAAATGCACCAACCGTCTAGGTCGCAAATTCACTGGGGAGAAACAAAGAAATAGCCTATGCAAGAGGCAGCAACTTCATCCAGGAATAGCTTAGAAAGAAAACAGTCAAACAAGACTCCACTCAATGAGAAAGTAACTCAAATGGGGAATTCCTCGTATTCAAAAGTGGGCGAGGTAGGCTAAACCAAAGTCATCCATGAGGATTAGCTCAGTTGGAGGAATTTAGAAAAGAAGCACATTTTCTACCTAAGCTGACTTTCTACCTGGAAAGAACAAATGTACGTTGTTCGAACAAACAAGGTACGACTCAAAATCAATGGCAAATGTGGATATGCATGCTGATATGAGTGTAAATGAATAAATGAATGTTATGCTGACAAAACAGACAGATGAAATATCTTGGAGATAATAAGATGTCACAGCAAAATAGATACTCGGCCAATCTTGAAAAGACGGAAGATAACCGGAACTGGAAACATACAGCAACGTCGGAGGGTATCACGCTACAAGGTCCAAATCTTCTGAGGAGAAAAGCAATCAAACCCAATCTTCTAACATCAATAGATCATGGTATGAGACAAAATGCACCACATTTCAGAAATCGCCCAGATTGAGATAGCCAAAACAAATGCTCAACTGGAATAGCTGGGGAGTCACCAAACTTAGTACCACTAGAAACACAAGTTTACACAACCAACACCTCACGGCGATTTGGAATAAAACATGCTCATCATGCAAGGATAAACTACTGTACTGCTTTGCATTTCATAGCTTGACCATCCTTGGAACAAACTGTTAATATTCCTTTCGTTATTCACGACACATTTTTTTTTAAATAAGAACAATTTAAGTAAATTCGTTTCAAGTATTTCTCATAAAATTAAAATTTTGCCCACAGAAGGTAAATGCTCAAATTTCATTAATAAGCTGGTAGTTCGCTAACAATGCGACTCCAACGGTTTACAAAAGCTTGGGGAAATAGTACATGAAATAAAAGATCATACAAAAACAATGCTCGCTATTCTCCCTAACAACTTTGAATTCCAGAATGTGTTCAGATGCCGAGACTGATTTGACCAGAAATTTGCCTAAGCGAAATACTTCTTGACTGCATCGGCGTTCAAGGGACGCGGGAGGTCTTCACCATCCATATTGGTGAGAATCATGGCACCTCCAGAGAAAACTTTCTTAACAACACACGGTCCTTCATAATTCGGAACCCATTTGCCCCTAGAATCAGGTTGGAAAGATAATATCTTCTTGAGTACAAGGTCACCTTCCCTGAACTCGCGCGGTCGAACCTTCTTATCAAAAGCCTTCTTCATTCTCTGTTGATACAATTGATCGTGACACAAAGCTGTCAATCTCTTTTCTTCGATTAAGTTCAACTGATCATATCTACTTTGACACCATTCAGCCTCAGAAAGTTTAGCTTCCATCAACACTCTCAGAGACGGAATCTCAACCTCCACGGGGAGTACTGCTTCCATACCATAAACTAGGGAAAAAGGGGTCGCGCCCGTTGAAGTTCGAACTGAAGTACGGTACCCATGTAAAGCAAACGGAAGCATTTCATGCCAGTCCATATAAGTTACCACCATCTTCTGAACAATCTTCTTGATATTCTTGTTAGCAGCTTCAACAGCCCCGTTCATCTTCGGTCTGTAAGGAGAGGAATTATGATGTTCGATCTTGAACTCTTCACAAAGCTCCTTCATCATCTTGTTATTCAAATTCGAACCATTATCAGTGATGATCTTGCTCGGGATACCGTAACGACAAATGATCTGATTCTTGATAAATCTGACTACCACCTGTCTGGTTACATTAGCATAAGATGCTGCTTCCACCCATTTAGTAAAATAATCAATCGCTACCAAGATGAAACGATGACCATTTGAAGCTTTGGGTTCAATCATCCCAATCATATCAATGCCCCACATAGAGAAAGGCCAAGGTGAAGATATAACATTGAGGAGAGTCGGCGGCACGTGCATCTTGTCTGCATAAATCTGGCATTTATGACACTTCTTCACATACTTGCAGCAATCAGATTCCATTGTCATCCAATAGTAACCAGCTCTCAACATCTTTCTAGCCATTGCATGTCCATTGGCGTGAGTGCCAAAGGATCCTTCGTGCACTTCTTGCATCAGCGTGTCTGCTTCACGTTTGTCTACACATCTGAGCAAGACCATGTCGTAATTCCTCTTATACAACACCTCTTCGTTGAGAAAGAAACTGCTTGCTAATCTTCTCAACGTCTTCCTATCTTTATTGGATGCCCCAGGCGGGTACTCTTGAGTTTGAAGAACACGTTTAATGTCGTAGAACCACGGTTTGTCGTCGGTGACCTCTTCCACTGAAAACACATGAGCAGGTCTGTCAAGGCGCATAACTCGGATTGTAGGCACGTCGTTCCAATCATTCACTTGAAACATTGAAGACAAAGTAGCTAAAGCATCAGCCATTTGATTCTCGTCTCTAGGGATATGATGTAATTCCACCTTGTTAAAGAAAGTTAACAACCTCCTAGCATAGTCTCTGTAAGGGATCAAACCAGGATGACGAGTCTCCCATTCTCCTTTGATTTGGTTAATCACCAATGCCGAATCTCCGTAAATATCAAGAATCTTAATCCTTAGATCCACTGCTTCTTCGAGACCCATAATACATGCCTCATATTCCGCCATGTTGTTCGTGCAGTCAAACTTCAGTCTTGCCGTGAACGGGATATGAGTACCTCGGGGAGTAACGATGATTGCCCCAATTCCATTTCCATAGGAATTCACAGCTCCGTCAAAAATCAAACCCCAACGGGATTCAGGATCAGGTCCCTCTTCAGGTAGCGGCTCTTCACAATCTTTAGCTTTTAAGTACATAACATCTTCATCTGGGAAATCAAACTTGATGGATTGATAGTCTTCAATTGGTTGGTGAGCCAAATGATCGGCTAAAATACTCCCTTTGATCGCTTTCTGAGTGTGATACTCAATGTCATATTCAGATAACAACATCTGCCAACGGGCTATTCTTCCAGATAAGGCAGGCTTCTCAAAGATATACTTGATTGGGTCCATTTTGGAGATCAACCAAGTAGTGTGATTAATCATATACTGGCGCAGACGGCGAGCAGCCCAGGCTAAAGCACAACAGGTTTTCTCAAGCAATGAGTATCGAGATTCACAGTCTGTGAATTTCTTACTCAGATAGTATACAGCATGTTCTTTCCTGCCAGTCTCATCTTGCTGACCAAGCACACATCCCATGGAATCTTCCAATATAGTCAGGTACATAATCAAAGGTCTTCCTTCCACCGGAGGAATCAAAATGGGAGGTTCGAGCAAATATTCTTTGATACTATCGAAAGCTTTCTGACAATCTTCTGTCCACACACATCCTTGGTTCTTTCGGAGAAGCTTGAAAATCGGCCCACATGTAGCAGTCATGTGAGATATAAATCTAGAAATGTAGTTCAGTCTCCCAAGGAATCCTCTTACTTGTTTTTCCGTCTTGGGTGCGGGCATTTCCCGAATAGCTTTGACTTTATCAGGATCTACTTCAATACCTTTCTGACTGACAATGAAACCCAGAAGTCTTCCAGAGCGAACGCCAAAAGTACACTTGTTGGGATTCAGACGGAGTTTGTACTTCCTCAAGCGCTGGAATAACTTCAACAAATGCTCCAAGTGATCCTCCTCAGTCTGCGATTTGGCGATCATGTCATCCACATACACTTCAATCTCCTTATGCATCATGTCATGGAACAAAGCAGTCATGGCCCTTTGGTATGTTGCACCAGCATTCCTCAAACCAAACGGCATAACCCGATAACAGAAAGTTCCCCACGGTGTAATGAAAGCGGTCTTCTCCATATCTTCCGGCGCCATCTTGATTTGATTGTAACCAGAGAAACCATCCATGAAAGAAAAGACTTTGAACTTGGCGGTACTGTCGACCAATACGTCAATGTGAGGTAATGGGAAATCATCCTTCGGACTAGCTCTATTCAGATCTCTGTAGTCTACACACATCCGAACCTTACCATCCTTCTTAGCAACAGGCACGATGTTGGCTAACCACTGAGGGTAAACCGACGTAACAAGGAACCCTGCATTGATCTGTTTCTGAACCTCCTCTTTAATCTTGTCAGCCATGTCGGGACGAGTCCTTCTCAATTTCTGCTTGATCGGCGGACACTCGGGTCTTAACGGTAAATGATGCTCCACAATGTCATTGTCCAACCCTGGCATATCTTGGTAGGACCAAGCAAACACGTCAACATACTCTCTGAGAAGCTCCAACATTTTCCCCTTAACTTCCGGGATAAGCAATGCTCCGACTTTGACTTCCTTTCTATCCTCTTCATCACCCAAGTTGACCAGCTCTACAGGTTCTTCAAATGGTTGAATGACCTTCTCATCATGCTCAAGCAAACGGGAAATCTCAACAGGAATCTCTTCATCATCCTCTTCTTCGGCTCTGAACACAGGGAATTCAAAGTTGGGAGAGGGCATAGGATCATTGTTTTCGATGGTTAAGTCATGAAGTAATCTGCACACATGATTATGCTTTATTTTAGAAATCGATTTGTGCAAATAAAACAAAATGTTATTAGTTAATTTTCATTATTATTTCCCGAAAAAAGTGAAAAATAAAACAGCAGTGGACAAAATAACATTTTTATTCATTAAAGGGGAAATACTTGAAACAAAAAGCCCAGACATTTCTCTTTTGCCTTGGGCAGAGCAAAAGGAGTTATTTTTCATAGCCCGACACAAAAGACGTTTCGCCTTGGGCAGAGCGATGTTTCAAAAGGAAAATAAACAAAACATTACTCGGAAATATGCATAACCACAGGAACATCAACAGCTATCCAGTTTTGGCAAGCCAATCCAGGCGTCACAAACACGGGCAAATCCTCCTCGGAATCATCATCTATGACAGCATCAACCTCAGGATGCACAAACCCTGCACTCCGAAAGACCTCTTGAATTGGACGAACAAACACCTCCTTCTTGACCCTTGCAGATATTGGATGAAAACCCAAACCTTCCCCAGACTTGTTCTCGGGTAACGTCAACACCTGGCCCCATCCTTCGGCCGAACCACTTTCCACCACTCGCCGCGCATCCTCAAAAGAAGAGATGGATGCCCCTTGCTTCTTCACTGTATTCTTAGCAACAGATAGGCCCTGGAACTGGGTCCCAACATCTTCGTCAGCATCAATAAAAGAAAATGATGATAAATGGCTTACCACCATGGCCTGCTCTCCCCCAATCATCATTAGCTTCCCATGTCTTACAAACTTTAATCTCTGATGGAGCGTGGAGGTGACTGCCCCGACATCATGGATCCAGGGACGACCCAATAAACAACTGTAGGCAGCACGGATGTCCATCACTTGGAAAGTGATTTGAAAAGTATGGGGACCAATCACTATGGGAAGGTCCACTTCACCAATAACTGTCTTCCTGGAACCATCAAATGCTTTAACAATTACTCCACTAGGCCTCATAGGAGCACCTGGATATGAAAGTCGAGACAACGTGGTCTTGGGCATCACATTCAACGACGAGCCCGTATCCACCAACACACTTGATAAGGTATCGTTTCCACAACTTACTGAAATGTGCAAAGCCATATTATGGTTTCTCCCCTCCTCCGGGAGTTCTTCATCACTGAAACCCAGGTTGTTACACGAAGTTATGTTTCCCACAATCCCATCAAACTGATCAACTGTCACATCATGGTCTACGAACGCCTGGTCCAAGACCTTCATCAAGGCTTCTCTATGTGCACCGGAATCTCTCAATAAGGCAAGCAAGGAAATCTTGGAAGGTGTTTGCAGAAGCTGGTCCACAATCTTATACTCACTTCTTTTGATAAGCTTTAAGATCTCATCCTCTTCAGGGTGAGGGATAGGTTCACTGGATCGGCCTATCCCAACTCTTGGTTCACCATTTCTTACAGGAATCTCCGCCGGTATGGGCCTCCTAACTTGGACTTCTGGTCTTCTCGACGGTACTGCGGCAAAAACACGCCCACTTCTTGTAACTCTACTCACATCGGCAATATTAACAAAAGACGGTCTGGTTGGTATGGGGACCTCTACCCCATTCTCGATCATGGTGGCGTTATACTTATACGGCACGGCTTGGTCTGAGCTGTAAGGCACAGGGCCAGGTGGGTAAATAATCAAAGGATCAACAGACGCAGTCTGGCTGTTGTAAGCGATCTCTACTGATTCTGGCAAATTAAATTGTGGGGTGATAACATTCACTTCATCTTCAGGATTTCGGTCATAGGTAATAGTGATAATTCTCTGATCTAGCAACTTCTGAATGTCCTCCTTCACAATAGGACAATCGTCTTCTCTTGAACAAAACTCACAAACGTCATAATCATGCTGGTGCCTAACAAAGGCCAGTCTTCTCAAACTCTGATGTAACCTAATCAATGATTCTCTGATGTGCTCGACTTGAAAAACTCGGAACTTCCCCGGACAACCTTCCACCATATTCACAGAAGCTGCCCCATGTCGAGGCAAAGGATTATCCCTAACATTTGGATTAACATCCTTAAAAGACAAGATGCCATTCTTAATTAACCTCTGCACGTCCGCCTTCAAAGCAAAGCAATTCTCAAGGTTGTGCCCCGGCGACCCTTGATGATATTCACAGAATTGATCCGCCTTGTACCACGGAGAAGCACTGTTCGGTGCGACAGGAGGTGGCTTTGTTGTGATGAGATTCTTTCTAATGAGAGCAGGGAACAATTCAGTATACGTCATAGGAATGGAATCGAACTGCGGTTTTCTGGGTGAACGATTCTGATTGTTGAACGGATAAGCCTGTTGTTGAGGCTGCTGCTGAAAAGGCCGTGGTTGAGTTGGCAGGATTTGATGAGATGGGGCTATCAAAGCTGGGCGGACAGCCGGAGTGACTGCCGCAACGTGAGAGTAACCTCTCCTAGGCCTACCTGGAAACAAAGCACTGACATCCTGCTCTTTTCTTTTCGGGAAAACACTTCCGAACTTCTTCCCACTGCTAGACGGACTCCCTTCTTTAACCAAACGCCCTTCGCGAATCCCTTCCTCTAATCGCATGCCCATGCTCACCATTTCGGTAAAGTCACTGGGTGCGCTGGCTATCATTCTCTCATAGTAAAAGGACCCTAAAGTCTTCAAAAATATCTTAGTCATCTCTTTCTCCTCAAGAGGTGGGTAGATTTGAGCAGCAATTTCACGCCACCTCTGGGCGTACTCCTTAAAAGATTCTCGGTCTCTCTGCGACATCGCCCGGAGTTGATCCCTGTCCGGCGCCATGTCAACGTTGTACTTGTACTGATGGACAAATGCTTCACTAAGATCGTTAAAGTTGCGGATTCGAATGCTGTCTAAACCCATATACCACTTTAGAGCAGCACCCGTCAAGCTGTCTTGAAAATAATGAATCAACAAATCATGATCATCGGAGTACGTGGACATCTTCCTCACGTACATTGTCAAATGACTTCTAGGACACGAATCACCCTTATATCTCTCAAAGTCTGGCACTTTGAATTTCGCTGGAATCTTGACATTCGGAACTAAACAAAGGTCATGCGTACTTTTCCCAAACAAATCCTTCCCTTTCAATGCTCTAAGCTCCTTCTGCATTTCCTGGAACTGATCCTGAAATTCTTCCATTCTATCAAAAAGACCCAAACTTTCAGCGGGCTCGGCAGGATAAACTGGTTCATTCAAGTATGGCACTGAATGGACCACAGGAGCAACGGTTGTCATAACTGGTTGCGGAAAAGGTGCTACAGACGGAATTACTGGCGGTATGGCGGTTGTCTCTGGTTGAGGAAGAGACAATGCAGGCTGAAATAGAGGTTGTACGGTGGGCTGATACCCCTCTGGCACAAAGTTGTAAGGCATTCCCCATGGAAAACCTTTCGGCATCTGATGTTGAAGCGGAGAGTTGATTTGAGTTACGGAGGCAGGAACTGTAACAATTTCGGAAACCACTGGAGTTGAAGTCTGAATCTCGGCAGCCGTAGTCGATGGCTGATTCTGAACAGCCACCAAACTTTCCACCAACGCTGTTAACTTTTCCATCTCGGCACGAAGTGTAGAACCTTCCCCACGAAGCTCGTGATTTTCCTGTTCCAAATCTTCCATTTTCCTCTGACGATTGGCCCGAGTGTCGTATCGGTGAGACAGCTTGACAACCTTCGGTGGAAAAAGAACAAGAATGAGACTCTAGAAAACATGTGATGTGGAATGTGAAATGATGCATGATGGTGATGCAAATGATGACTCATTTTAAAAGTTTTTCAAGGAACTTTAATAACTTTGCATACATCAATGGTAAAGGAATTTAGAACAACAAAAACTCAATCCGTTAATCGAAAACGATAAATTACAACTTACAATTTGGAATAATAAATTACAACCTTGAGATAACAAATCCACTAATGAAAACAATAAATTACAACTTCGCAACATGAAAACCACAATAAAATGATAAATTACATTTTTAAAACGTGAAAGCGGTAAATTACAACTTGGAGCATGAAGCCCAAAATAAGACAATAAATTACAATTCAGAGCATGAAGCCCTTAATAAAACAATAAATTACAACCTCGGAGCATGAAGCCCTTTTACATAATTTTACAAAATGACATCAATAAAATAAACTAAAGCTAAAGCTTACTCGGAATCCTCAGATGACGGACCAAACACCAGCTGTAATCGGTGCTTCTTGATCTTTTCTTCGTAAAAGTCTTCCATATCCTTCTTTTCCGCTATCAGTCGATCGATGATTTCTTCTTGCGGGTTAGGAACGAGAGCCACGCTTACCGAACTTTCCCTTTTCCTTTTCTTTTCACTTGCGTACTTCTTCAGCAAGGCCTCCTTCTGACGAAGCTTCTCATCGTGGTCAACGAACCGGCCGTCTTGAATAAGCAACAACTCCTTCTTTTCTTTCAGCTGTCGAGTCAGGACTCGATTCTCATATTCAGACATATGGTACTTTTCCTTCCAAGCATCCCTTTCGGACTTCATCCTAGCCAAGTTTCCCTGATACTCCCCTACATCCGCGATAGGGATAACAACTGACGATGGTGCGATGGCAGGGAATAAAGGTTTCTCAAGTTTATACGGCATCTTGAGAGCACAAGCCCTAGCACGGACCCACTGCAGGTAAGGTTCCAAAGAGACGGCACCTCTATGTCCCAGCATATCTCTCCCCTTCTTGTGGATATGGCGCCAAGCTCCTTCAATCTCCCTCTTAGCAGCCTGATGATCTTGTCCTTCCTGAAGAAATAAACCACTCACATGGATACTGTTCGGCTTATCTCTCATCGGGTACCCGAACTGACGGCGCGCTAGAACAGGGTTGTAGTTGATTCCACCCCTCGTACCAAGAAGAGGTACGTTGGGAAAAGCACCACAGCTGTCAATGATCTCCACGTCATGGTAAACTCGATTGTACCAGTCAATATCGAAATGAGTGAGAGCCATAATCTTTGGCGCCCAACGCGGTTCCCTCTCGACATCCCAGAAAGCATCGGACCCAGGTAAATGCGAGACGTACCACTGATACAGCAACGGCACACAACAGATAATCATCCCTCCTTGATAAGAGTTTCGAAGATGGATAGAGTAATACGTGTCCCCTAGCAGCGTAGGGACCGGATTTCCAATCAGGAAAACTCTGATGGCATTGACATCCACAAATTTATCAACGTTAGGGAATAAGAAAAGACCATATGCGAGTAAAGCAAACACGTCCTCGAAGGCAACGGTATCCTTTGTATCAGCAAAGTAACGAGCTTTCTTCAACAGAAACTGCGCCGGCAAACCCCGGATTCCTCCTTTCGTAGTCATATTCTCCTCTATCTCTGATTTCTTCAGGTGGGTGATGGTTGCTATCTCGTGGGATTTAGGCTCCTCTTCTAATCCAGAAAAAGGAACACGGTCGGTGATCGGCAAACCAAGGATATAGGAGTACTCCTCTAAAGTAGGCATCAACTGATAATCCGGGAAGGTGAAACATCGGTACAGGGGATCATAGAACTGAACCAACGTGTTGAGGATGCCTTTCTTCATCTTGCGCTTCATGAGCGGTACGTTGGACCCATATTTCTTCTGAAAATCTGTCGGACTCTCTATCTTCGGAATCAAACTCTTCAATTCTTCAATCTCGGGCTCCTTGAAGCTAAAGCTTCGAGTATTTCTCCTTCCAAGTTCCATAATACCCTAAGACGTTTGCAAAAATCACTCCAAAGTTCCTTGAAAAACGAGTTTTTTACAAAGATGTTGATGAATGCATGAATGAATGATAATGCAACAGTCACACACAAGTTTGCAAACATGGGGTTTAAAGGTTCAACGTTCAGCATGGAGTCGAGGGTAAAGCCCATCCGAAGGTATGTACTAACGTTTCGATCACACCTGTAAGACAAGGTTCTAAGAGTTCCCAGAGTCTACATCCCTCTTTCGGATATTACCAACGTCTTGATTACTCAATAATTAGCAATATTCTCAAGAGAAACTCGTCCGAGCGTAGCATCGCGTGACAACTACTTCCGAATTACTCCATTATAGTCTCCGCGCTACACCTAAAAAGGCCAAGATGGGTTGGGGTTCTACGGTCCTCAACTTCTCGGGCTCCTAGGTCGAAAATAATAATGTCTTCCCGATTACTCGGTAAACAAATATTAAGTTCAAGAGGGCCTTCCATTGAGTGGGGGATCTCATGCCTCCTTCTTCGGGATTACTCCCTCAAAGTTAACATGACTATACCGCCCGTCCTATTCCTTAAGT
The DNA here is from genome assembly GCA_948472305.1 of Vicia faba. Taxonomy (NCBI): domain Eukaryota; kingdom Viridiplantae; phylum Streptophyta; class Magnoliopsida; order Fabales; family Fabaceae; genus Vicia; species Vicia faba. Next base: position 1,046,684,117 of record OX451737.1, read on the forward strand.
GTTACTTAATCCGGGTATAGGATTCGTCCTTTGCAAAGAAAACCCAAACACCCCAATTTAAACATATAATCAAGCAAATCAAATAATAGTAACAGATAAAACAAATTAGGCTTAACCCACTTAGGGATGGACCAGCAAGAGGTCAATCTTTCCCCAGCAGAGTCGCCAATTCTGTATCGATAAAAAATGTAGCGGGGTAAATCGGAGATCGAATTATTGATTAATTCGTCTCACAAAAGCAAGAGTCGCTACCGCGCTTTATTGTTTCCAAAGGAAAAGGGGAAAGAGCGAAATAAAACCCTAAATATGCAATGTAAACAATACTTTTGAAAGTAATGAAAATACAAGGCGTTTTTGAAAAGAGATCTTATGGTTCGGGGGTTGGTTATACAATGGGAAGGTATTAGCACCCAATGTATCTATAGTACTCTATAGGAACCTTTTGAAATATCTATTTTATTTAAAATTGATCGCTTGATTGAAAATAAATCGTTTTGGCCGGAAAGGGATACGGACGGGTTTTTGAAGATACGACGACCTAATGTCGAAGTTTTTGCTTAAAAGGTATAAGTCTTGAAAAGGTTGAAATTTAAGGAAAAATTATCCTAAGTTTTAATGAAATGCGAAAATTCGCGCAGTTAGACTTGGAGACATGAAGTCAACAAATTTACTGTTTTTCCTTTGGATTTAAACATAAACCGAATAAACAAATAAATACACGAACAAAAATATGCGAATAACGGTTAGATAGCAATAATCTAAATGATGGAATAAAAGATGCGAACAATGCGTTTTTTACGATTTTTTGGTTTAATGTTAACGGGAAGAAAGTATTTTAAATTTTTACGCATTTTTGATAAGGATAGAATAAAAGAATTATTTAACGAGGACGTGACATTTTTTAGTTTTTAAGTTATTAGGTTTTTTTTATATTTTTGATATTAATATTAAGACAAGAAAAATGAGTTAATAAAAAATATTTTTTAGTTTTTTATTTTTATATGTTTTAGGATTTTTGATTGACAACGACGTAAGAAAAGATTAATTAATTACTAAAATATTGATAACCTTAAATCCCATATTTTTTACGCATATAAATAAAATACTTATTTAAAAAATAAGGGGGGTTCCAAATTAAGTTAAAAACTAGCAATTTATCTTAATGAAATAAAAATAAAATTTTTTTTAAATTAAATCAAGGATTTTAAACTAAGAGGTCAACTTATTTAAATAAAACCTAGTTAGACATGTTTTGTTTTTTTTTTAAATATAATTATCAGTTAATTAACATAAATAACACTTCTTAAAAAAAAGATTAGAAAAAAGCAAAAGGAAATATGTTAAGAGTAAACAAGCAAAATGGATGGGCCAGGGAGCTGGAGGCCCAACGCGGTTCATAAACGTGAGGGGGGGTGCAAAAGGCAAGTCGTGGGCTTAAGGGGAAAAGAGAGGCCCATCAGCTTGATGTGGCATTAGGGTTGTGTTATGTTTAACAATTGGGATTAGGGTTGCATTATGAGGCAGAAACGGCGCCTCTCTCTTCTTCACGATCTTCATCTTCTTCGCCCTGCTTCTTCATCCTCGCCACCGGACTTGATGTTTCTCCTTGCCATGGCCACCCACTCCTGGCCCTTCTTCCCTCCACTGAACAAGAAATGAGACGGCTAGGCGGAGACGGTAAGAACACGTTTGATTCGTTAACACTCGATTCGGTTTTTTTTTGCATGTTGATTCGATGATTTATATTATGTTGCTCTTGATTATTAATTCTTATACTGGATTGTTAATGCTTGATTTGAGGATACTCAAAGGAATAAAAAGAGAGAGGAGCATTACCTAGGTGGAGACGGAGGAAGAGCTAGGGGTGACGGAGGCCAGGCGGCAAGGAGAGAGGAGGCGAGCCCAACGGTGACCGGTATTTATGATTTTCCTCTTCTTGGTTGCTGCCACTGTACTTCTGTTTTGCTTCTTCTTGTTGGTCTGGGTACCGTACTTTGTTTTCCTTCCTCTTCTTGAGTGTGATACTGCGCTTGTTCTTCTTCTTCTTTGAATATGATGCTGTACGATGATTTTGTTTTTCTCTCTTTGAATGGATTACTGCACTTGTTCTTTTTCTTCTTCTTTGAACATGATACTGCACTTGTTCTCCTGTTCTTGCTTGAACGAGCTACTGTGCTTGGTTTTGTTGAAACTGATACTGCACTTGGTTTTGTTGAAACTGATACTGCACTTCTGTTTTCTTCTTCTTCTTTGAACGAGCTACTGTATGATGATTTTGTTTTTCTCTCTTTGAATGGATTACTGCACTTGTTCTTCTCCTCTTTGAATGGGTTACTGCACTTGGTATGTTGGTCTGAATAATGATTTTTTTTGAATGAAGTGGGCTTGAGGAATATGCTTTGAAAAGGCCAATGATGTTGACACTGAGGCCAAGTCGATTGCCTTAGGAATTTTCAGGTTTTTTTGGATGGATAAAGCTCAGGTTTGAGTAACAGTTGGACATGGTGATGAATGTAGGGATTTTGTGTGGTTTGGACAGATTGATGGAATTTGGGGCAGAAGTTTGTTAGGCCATACTGATGGTGATTTTAACTGGTTTCTTGTGAGATGATTTTTTGATACTTTTCTTGATGACAGGATGATGATGTTGGCTTTAATGGCTCAATCCAAATGCAAAGTTTTGGTGTATGGTTTGGAAATGGTTTTTTGACAGTATATGATTATGCAGGTTTTTGAGTCTTTGATATTTTTCTTTGATAACTATTTTTTTTCCAGTGTTTCTTGAAGGCTTGGATATATGTATGGGTGCTATTGGTTTTCTTTTGTTATATGCTATAACAACTTCCCTCTTCTTTTCGCTACAGGCCAGAAATTTTGAAATGATGCTTTGGGATCTCTTGAGCATTCTGCACTATGTTGTCCCTCCAATTTGTTTCTATTCTTCTTTTGTGTTATTATTTCTACTGGCTATATTTTTGTTTGTCTTGTATACCTTCTTTCTGCCTATGCTAAGCCTGCAAATCCCACACTTCTACCTCTCTTTTTTCTCTCAGTATGGCTTTGATAAAAAAGTGATAAGCTGTACATTTTTTCTGAAACTGTAATGGCCAGAAAATGATGAAAATGGAACTTTTATATTGCTTGCAAATGTGGTCAAACTGCATGTTTTCCTTTTAATACAAACTTGTTTTGTTTCTGCTGTGTGGGCAATGGTTCACGTAGCATGCTTGCAATATGTAGTTACTGCATGGTTTTGTATGCTTATGCTGTATGTCTTTTAAAATTGCATTTGGGATTTTAAACAAATGTAATTAATTTAAACATGCAGTTTTGGAAAACATAAACTTGTGCATTTATTTTAAAATTCCTTTCTTTTTGTGAACCGGGAGCAATCCCGTGATTTGCAAAAAGAATAACTGATTCCGGCCATTGCATTTAATGATGAACTTTTAATAATTTCGCTTTTTATTTGTTTATTCGAATTCTAATTTCTTTCTTTTTAATTGCGCAGGTAACATTAAGTGAGCGGAAAAAACGCATTGGCTCGGAAGTTTTAGAATTAGGATAGATTAGTTTTTTATTTCATCTTAGTTTTTGTCAATTTATTATTGTAATTGATCGTAATAGATACAATGTTTACATAATAAATGTACAATTGGAAAAATGAATAAAAAACTATTTGCCAATTAAATTCTTCTTTCCTTTTAATTATTTATTTATCGTTTACAATTCTCCAAATGAATAATAATTGAAAACAAATTTCAATTACCTACATTCAAAATAATAAACAGATAAATAATAATTATCGTTGATCAACTAATATCCTCAATTATTTAATTCATCATTCATAACTAAATTATAATAATTAAAACAGGGTTTCAATTATTTAACTTAAAATGACAAATGATTAAACAATCGTTATTGATCAATGAACTTTTTCCGAATGCTTATTATATTATTCATAAACCTTTAAATTATGTAATAACTAAGAATAAATTCCAGTTACTTAAATTTAAGATAATGAGTAATAAATAAATACTGTCCGCACAATTACTGCGCCTCTTCTCTGATGTTCATTTTATTATCTATACCTCTTTAAACTACATAATAATCGAAAATGAATTTCAATTATTTAAATTTTAGATAATAAATAATTAATAAACATCATTTTAGCACGAATCAATTAAATGATTTAATGTTCAGCATAAATAGCTCTTGGCCAGAAAAAGTCATGAATTTTAAAATCGATGGATCAAAACAAATGTAATGTAATAATGCAGGTAGGAGACGATATCTTAGGTCAAAATTTGGGGTACAACAATACCCTTGATTTACAAGATTTTGAAGAAGTGTTGGCCTTTCTCATCTATGGGATGGTACTATTTCCTAATCCGGACCAACTCATAGATGTGAATTCGGTCAAGGTTTTCCTGTCTCATCCGGTGCCTACTTTACTTGGAGACATCCTACACTCTCTGCATACCTATATTTTAAATAGAAGAGGGACCCTGATGTGTTGCACTCCTCTGTTGACTAGGTGGTTTATTTTGCACCTGCCTCGATCTGTGTTGAAGAATGAACAGGGCATGAGATGGTCTAATAGGTTGATGTCCCTCACACATTCAGACATTCATTGGTGTCCTCGATCCTTGGAGAATGTTACCATCATTGACCGATATGGGGAATTCCCTAATGTCCCTCTCCTAGGCATTAGGGGAGGAATCACTTATAATCCTTGTTTGGCGTTACGACAGTTTGGTTATGCTAGGAGGGATGGTCCCCATGATACACTTGTCCAAGGAATCGTATTTGACTATGAGAATGATGTTCAGGGTTATCATCAGAGGTTCATAAGAGCTTGGGGCATGGTGAACAAAGTTGATAGCAAAACACTGGGGCATAAGAACTCCATTCCTTTGGAGCCTTATCTTAAGTTGGTACGAGCCCGTGCTCAAAGTCTCAGGATGCCTTATGAGGCCATTCTACCCATCATCATGGAGCCAATTGCTGAGGGAGACACTCCTTACATTGTTCTTTATACTGACATGCCGACTAATTTCAAGGAGTTACAAAAATCCTAGATTCAACTCAAAGAGGAACGAGATGCCTTTGAAACCCAATTCTACGCCAGCGAGAAGAAAGTTTTAGAGCTCACCAGGATACTTCACGAAGAGAAGAGTATAAATTGCTACATTGCACCAAAGAGGATGCGCCCGTGGGAAGCTTCAGTCCCTTTTTTGCTTTGAGAGTTCATTTTTGCTTTGTTACTTCCTTTGTAAGCCCAAGAGGCATCATTGTAACCGCTTAAACTTATTAATGCAATTAACGTTTGTTTTCCCTTTGGCTAAGTAAATTTAAGTCTTAGAAATCCTTGAAAACATTGCATACATATATCATACATATCATTGCATAAAAAGGTTTCAGGACAAGCTTCTTATCTTCTTCGCTGTTTATTTCAGAAATGGCTCTTGAACAAACAGTTAAGGAGCTTCAGACACATAATGCTCAATTCCAAGAAATGCTCCTGAATCTGGCTAAGGGACAAGAAGATTTGAAAGCTCTGATTCTTAAGGATAAGAAGAAGAAAAAGAGGCCAGTGGGTGCTCTGAATATGGGAAGAAGGTTCAAAGGACCAGTGAGGCAAGTTTCAGAGCTTGCAACTCCGTCAAAAGAGAGAGACAATCAGGAAGGAGAGCCAAGAGAAGAAGACCATAGTACAAGGGAGTCTGAAGAAGATGAAGCTGATTACACTAAGGAACAATACCCTCCTGCTGATGATAAGTAGAAACAGTTGGAGGACCGTCTCAACACCATGGAAGTTCAGAGGGTACCTGGTCTAGATTTCGAAGAGCTAGGGTTGGTTTCTGGAGTAGTTATCCCGCAAAAGTTCAAAGTGCCCGCATTTTCTTAATATGATGGGGTCTCATGTCCTAAGCTGCATCTCAGATCTTATGTCAGGAAGATCTAGCCGCACACTACTGACAAGAATTTGTGGGTGCATTTATTTCAAGACTGTCTATCAGGGACTCAATTAGAGTGGTTCTATCAGCTGGAGGGATCCAACATCCGTAATTGGGAAGATCTGGCTGCTGCTTTCTACAAGTAGTAACAATATAATGCTGACCTCGCTTCAACCCGTACACAACTTCAGAGCATGTCTATGGGTTCTAGTGAAGGCTTTAAAGATTATGTCCAGAAATGGAGGGACCTTGCAGGAAGTGTCCAACCTCCTCTATCTGATAGGGAGCTGGTAGATATGTTCTTGGGTACTTTATCTGGCCTGTTTATCAACCATCTGATTGGAAGCTCTTCAGCTGGGTTTACTGAGCTGATCTTGACAGGAAAATGGGTGGAAGCTGGTGTTAAAAGTGGTAAGATTCAAAGAGACGCCTCTTCAAGTGCAGGAAAGAAGCCTCTCATGGGAAAGAAAGAGGTCAGTGCTACTTACAACCAGAGAAATCATGGCAGAACCGAACACTGTCCAACGGTGGGAGCTGTAATGATATCCAAACCTGCAGCTACTCAACAACAGAACAACCAGTCTATAACAGATAAGCCTAGAAGACAGTTTACCCGGATTAATATGACCTTGTCTCAAGTTTTGCCACATTTGCTGAAATTCAATCTGGTTACCCTGAGAGAGGCTCCCAAAAATCCTAACACTGCATCTCCTTGCAATAATTCAAATGCTCGGTGTGCCTACCATTCTGAAAGTCCAGGCCATGATACAAATGATCCTTGGGCTTTGAAGAACAAGGTGCAGGATTTGATTGAGGCAAAGGAGATTGAATTTGACGCTCTTGAGACTCCTAATGTTATAACTTCCCATATGCCCAAGCACGACCGTGGTGTTAATGCTATTGATGATGACATGTTTGTTACTTCTGTTGATGAACTAGCTACTCCACTCCTGACTGTTAAAAAGAATATCTTGCAAGTCGGTTTATTTCCGGGTTGTGTTGAAGGTTTCCACTTATGTTTGTCTCTACCTAATGGTTTCCATTTGTTGAAGGAAGGTGTTCAGCGCCTGATGGATGATAAATAAATTATGTTTGAGAAGACTCTAGTTACAAGTGCTGCATGTGAAGATGTTTTTATCATTACCATTTCTGCTAATCCTCCCAAGGTCTCCTCCAAAAGACCTGTCAGGATTACATCTGTTCCAAAAGTTGCTCCATTGATAATTACTTTTCCTGGACCTATACCATATTCCTCGGACAAAGTTGTTCCTTGGAATTATGGTGCTGACGTTTACTACCATGGCGTCAAGCAAGATTTACTGATTGTTAAAGACAAAGATGCTGAAGACTCTGAACTTGACATTAGTAACATTGTCGGGACCAGCAAAATTACCAGAAGCGGAAGGATTTTCTCTCCTGAGATCTCTCCAAAGACTATTGCCACTCCTATTTTTATTCCTACTGTTGTTCCTACTAGTACTCCTGCTACTACTCCTACCATCACTCTTGTTCCCACCCCTGCTACTGAGTTAGCTGAGACTCGGGGAAAAGAAGTACTGATTGAGCCTACCCGGATGGAGGCACCCAAAGAAATCATCCCTGGATCCTCCAAGCAAGATATGGAGGAAATTTTAAAGATTATAAAGAAGAGTGACTACAATGTGGTTGAACAACTGGGGCAGACCCCTTCCAAGATCTCAATGTTGGCCCTGTTATTGTGCTCTGAAGCCCATGCCAAGGCTTTAGTAAAATTCCTGAAGTTTACCCACGTGCCGCAAGAGACCTTCGTTGATCAATTCGATAATTGTGTGGCTAGTTTGACAGCTGAGAATGGCCTGGGATTCTCTGATGCAGACCTAACTCCCAAGGGAAGGAAATACAATGATGCCCTACATGTCTCCATTGAGTGTAGGGGCACTACATTAGCCCATGTTCTGGTGGATACAGGTTCGTCACTGAACATTTTACCAAATAATGCTCTGGACAAGTTAGATTGCGAAGGACTCACACTAAAGCCTAGTAACATTGTGGTGAGGGCCTTCGACGGTTCTAAAAGAATGGTGCAAGGGGAGATGGACATCCCTATTAAAGTGGGTACCCAAAATTTTAATTCCACTTTCTATGTGATGGACATCCGCCTATCTTACTCCGGTTTATTGGGTCGACCCTGGAACCATGGGACTGGTGCTGTGACTTCCACCCTACATCAGATGCTGAAATATCCAGTCCATGGGAAAATTATCGTAGTCCATTGGGAGGAGGAGTACATGGTGAGCCACTTGAACTCTTTCAGGTATGTTGAAATGGACGGCGAGTTCATTAAGACCCCCTGTCAGAACTTTGAGGAGGTTCCACAGACCTTTGCTGCAACCAAGACCACTGCCAGTGTTCCTAAGACTACTAGGCCTCCACAGAATATGGCTTCTCTGAAAGATTCCAAGGCAGTCGTTGAAGAAGGTGGATGTACAATTGGGGGCCAACTTTCAAATATTCCCTACAAATCTGAAAAATTTGGTTTAGGTTTTACTTCAGGAGCCCAGAGAGCTGTTCGTCTTTCTTGCGTCGGGGGACCACCTTTACAGATCAACAACCATGGAGTCATTACCCTGGAAGACAGCGATAGTGATTATGACCTGGACAAGTGGATCTTCCTAACCATCAGCGGTGGACTCAACAATTGGGAGGCTAAAGACTTTGTGCCCATTACTTTTATTCAAAAGTAATTTGTCTTTTTGTTTTTGAGGAAATGTAATATTTGAACAATTGAAACATGAAAGCCTGGTGTCTCACCCGAGGCACAATGGTCTATTTGTGAGAGCCATTACTTCATTCCCATATGTCATTAATAAAACATTGGACGTTTCACATACAAATTTTACGCTCTTTGTTTTTCTTTTATGCTTTTTCACTTTATAAAAAATATATAGATATGATCTTACACACACCCACGTATCAAATTGCAGAGCCATATCCACTCCGGGTCCCATTGATAAAGGTTCTGCTATTTCCAGTTATGACTTTGAAAATCTTATCTACCAAGCCGAGGACGAAGGTGAGGAAGATTGTGAAGTACCAGGAGAACTTGCCAGACTGTTACAACAGGAAGAAAGGACAATACAGCCTCATGAAGAGCCAGTTGAGACAATTAACTTGAGTACTGAAGAGGACAAGAAAGAAGTCAAGATAGGCGTCGATCTGGCGCATAGTGTCAAAAAGCGGTTAATACAGATGCTACATGGCTATGTTGAGGTTTTTGCCTGGTCGTACAAAGACATGTCGTGACTTGACACCGATATTATGGTTCATCACCTACCTACAAAAGAGGATTGCCCTCTAGTGAAACAGAAGGTTCGTCGTATGCAGACGAATATGTTAGAAAAGATCAAGGCATAAGTCATGAAACAGTTCAATGCTGGTTTCTTAGCTATCACGTCTTATCCACAATGGGTTTCCAATGTTGTTCCAGTACCTAAGAAGGATCGTAAAGTACGTATGTGTGTGAATTACAAAGACCTGAACAGGGCAAGACCCAAGGATGACTTTCTGCTTCCCCATATTGATGTTCTAGTTGATAACACCATACAACATAAGGTATTATCCTTCATGGATGGCTTCTCCGGATACAATCAGATCAAAATGGCACCTGAGGACATGGAGAAGACGACCTTTGTCACACAGTGTGGCATTTTCTGCTACAAAGTTATGCCATTTGGACTAAAGAGCACCGAGGTAACCTATCAACGTGCCATGTTAGCTTTATTTCATGATATGATCCATCACGAGATAGAGGTCTACATTGATGATATGATAGCCAGGTCTCAGACTGAAGAGGAGACCCTTGATCACCTACTGAAGCTATTTGACAGGCTGAAGAAATACAAACAAAGGCTAAACCTGAATAAGTGCACTTTCGGAGTAAGATCCGGTAAGCACTTAGGCTTCGTTGTCAGCGGCAAAGGTATTGAGGTAGACCCTGCAAAGGTCAAAGCTATACAAGAAATGTCAACTCCTTGCACTGATAAGGAAGTTAGGGGATTATTGGGACGTCTGAACTACATAGCCAGATTCATTTCACATTTGACGGCTACTTGTGAGCCAATCTTCAAATTACTGAAGAAAGATCAAGTAGTGAAGTGGAATGACGATTGCCAGAATGCCTTTGACAAAATCAAGGAATATCTTCAAGAGCCTCAAATCTTAATGCCACCAGTCGAAGGAAGACCTCTGATCATGTACTTAACAGTATTAGAGAACTCAATGGGGTGTGTGCTGGGGAAGCATGATGAGTCTGGTAGAAAAGAGCATGTAATATGCTACCTTAGCAAAAAGTTTACCGACTGTGAAACAAGATGCTCACTGCTCGAGAAAACTTGTTATGCTTTGGCATAGGCTGCTCGCCGACTAAGACAATATATGTTGACTCACACTACCTTGTTGATATCTAAAATGGATCCTATCAAGTACATCTTTGAGAAGCCCGCTCTCTCCGGAAGAATAGCAAGATGGAAAATGATCCTGACCAAATACGACATTCAGTACACAACCCAAAAAGAAATTAAGGGAAGTGTACTAGCTGATCATTTGGCTCAACAGGATGTGGATGACTACCAATCCATGAATTTTGAGTTCCCGGATGAGAACATCATGTTAGTAACTGATTGTGAAGGACCTGGACCGAATGAAGGACCTGAAAAAGGATCCCAATGGACTATGGTTTTTGATGGAGCTTCCAACGTACTTGGCAATGGCATCGGTGCTGTGATCATATCTCCTGAAGGCAGTCATACTCCTTTCACTTCCAGGCTATGTTTCAATTGCACCAACAATATGGCAGAGTACAAAGCATGTATTATGGGTCTCGAAGCTGCTATCGACTTGAGGATCAAATTCTTGAGTGTATTTGGAGATCTGGCTTTAGTAATCAGCCAAATCAAATGAGAATGGGACATGAAGCATCCTAATCTCATCCCTTATAAGGAGCATGTGTTGACACTGATCCCACATTTTGAAGAAATCACCTTTGAGCATTTTCCACGAGAGGAAAATCAACTAGGGAACGCGCTAGCTACAATGTCATCCATGTTCAAGGTCGGGTGGGATAATGAAGTTCCTCAGATCACTATTGAAAGGATGGATGAACCAGCATACTGTCACGAGATTGGTACTAAAGAAATAGTGGACAAGCCTTGGTTCCATGAAGTCAAAAGATATCTCCAACTCCAAGAGTATCCTGAAGGAGCTTCGGTCAATGATAAGAAGTTCCTAAGAAGGTTCTCTGCTAAGTTCTTCCTTAGTAACAGGATCCTCTACAAGCGCAATCACGATTATACTTTGGTTTGGTGTGTAGACAAGAGTGAAGCAGAAAAGATTATGGTTGACTTGCACGAAGGTACCTTTGGCACCCATTCTAGTAGGCACAGGATGGCTAAAAAGATCCTACGGGCAGGATACTACTGGTCCACTATGGAAGCAGACTATTATCAGCATTCACGAACTTGTCACAAATGCCAGATCTATGCTGATAAGATACATGTACCTCCAGTTCCTCTAAACGTCTTGACTGCTCCTTGGCAATTCGCAATGTGGGGAATCGACATGATTGGAGAGATTAGACCGACAACTTCTAATGGGCACCGCTTCATCTTGGTTTCCATTGATTACTTCACAAAGTGGGTCAAGGCATTTTCATTTGCTTCTGTTACCAAGAACATTGTGGCTCGATTCATCAAGCATAACCTTATCTGTCGGTACTGTATTCCAGAAAGACTCATTACAGATAATGGTACCAATCTCAATAATACAATGATCACCTAGCTCTGCATGAAATTCAAGATTCAACATCATAACTCTTCTCCTTATCGGTCGAAGATGAATGGCGCTGTAGAAGCTGCTAACAAAAATATCAAGAAAATCATACAGAAGATGACGGTGACATACGAAGACTGGCATAAGATGCTACCATTTTCTCTTCATTCTTACCGGACCACAATGCGCACATCATAATGGGTAACTCCTTTCTCTCTGGTATATAGTATGGAAGCTGTCCTACCAATTGAAGTCCAAATCCCTTCTTTGAGAATCATGAAGGATGCAAGGCTGAGTGAAGACGAATGGGTCCAGACTCAACTTGATCAATTAAACTTGATTGATGAGAAGAGGCTCGCGGCTATCTTCCATGGTTAGATGTAACAAAAACGTATGATCAAAGCTTTTAACAAGAAGGTCAGACGTCAAGTATATCACGCCGAGAATCTAGTAATCAAGCGCATCATACTTCCGCAAGGTGATCCCAGGTGTGATACGGTGGGAGAACTGACTTGAGGTTTTGCGTTTATGTTCCCAAATGTTGCGGTTAGCAAGAGTCGCCACCGACTTTTATTTTATCCAAAAGGAAAGGTAAAAAAGCAAAGGAAAGACCTTTGAGATGTTTTCTTGAGTTCGGGGGGTAGATTATGAAAAGGGAAGGTACTAGCACCCTTTTTATCCATGGTTTTCCATGGGCTCTTAGTTACTTGTTTAGATCACTTGCTTTGCTTTTGAAATTGTTTGAAATGGTGCTTTGTATGGTTTTGAAAGTATTTTGAAAAGAGGCCATTCGTTTAGGAAATCTTTGTAATGATTCTCGTTCGTGAGAATGTATACAAAGATGTTTGTCTTTTGAAAAATGTTTCAATATTTTGAAAGGTGTTTGGAAAATATTTTGAAATGTGTGTGTGTGTGTTTGAAAATAGAAAGGATTGTTTTGAAATGATCAAGTAACTAAAAGCTATCTACCTACTCAAAAGTCTTTCTTGTGCATTTTTATTCCTTTGACATTGTTAATTTACCATTGATTTGGTAAACAATCCTATCTTTGGATGTTAAACGGGACAGGCGTGGGTCATCGTATGACCATGATAGCAATGTTGTCAAGTATCTTTAACATTTTAGGGACCAAGATCATTTGTTTAGGCAACCTTTTGGTAGCGTCATCGAGGGACTATGACCTTATTTGTTTGTTTTGCTTTGCCAAGATACTTTGCATGCATACCATGGCCATTTTTGTTTAGGCAACCAAGTGGGTGTAACCCTAAGGGTGCTTGTGTGCAATGTGTGTCATTTTACATGCATTTGTCTTGTATTAGGTCATGTCTACTTGTTTGTTTTTTTGTCTTATCATGCAAAAACCTAATTTTCTACACAAGTATATAAAAGCGATAAATTGCGTAAAAGTAAACTAAGCTATTACAATAATTATTATGGGAGGGGGATACAAGTTTTTGAATGGGGATATTGCACAAAAATAAACCCTAATATACTATTACAACCCAATTGAATTATGTGCAAATTAAATAAATAAAAAAATAATTAAAGTGCAATGCAAGTGTATTTATGCAAAATTATTTTATATTTTGTTTAAGGTATGAGAAAATAAATTACTTAAGCCCTAGAAAAAAGAGAAAAATATTAGTATTATTCTTGAAAGGGGAAACCCTAATTTTTTATTAAAAGAAAATATATGTTCTATATTTATTTTTTGTCCATTTTTACACAAGAAAATAATAAATAATATTATATATAAATATTAAAAATTAAAATGTGTATGAAAATAAATATTTTATGTGTAAAATAATAAAATAAAAATGTATAGTATTTATTTACGATTTATTTAAGAAAATAGATTTTATTTATTCTAGTAAACTATTTTTATGCAAAAAAAATTAAAAAAAAATTGCAAAAAATTAAGAAAATATTTTTGTGATTTTTTAATGTTCTGAAAAATTATTAAAATCAATAAACATAAAAAAATGAGAAAATATGCAAAAATATAAAATATGAAGCAGGGGGTGCAAATATCAAGTCAGGGGGTGTGGAAAGTCAAAACAGCAAGCCCAAGGCGCCAAGGCCCAAAACAGTCATCCCTGTCCTCCAGCCTCTTCCATTTGTGCGCGTATTTGCTTCAAACCTGTAACTCTCTATTCTTTGCATAAAATCAAAAACTTGTAACATGAAAAATGTAGCATTTCATCTCACGATTCCAATGATATAAAACTTGTAAACTAACTCTCAAAGATCAGAGAGAATTTAATCACCCCTAATTTCTGACCTAGTTTTTTTAGCATGTTCAACATTCAAATTCTCTTAGCTCAGTTAATATAAATGGAAAGTATGCATATGTACAACTTTACCATGCTAGAGTCTACATTTTTGCTTCACAAATCGTGGCTTGAGGATGCCTAAATAGAGAGATAAAGTTTTGAAAAATACCTCCTTCAGCTGGATTTGGATATGGCAATGTGGGGACTTTGAGTGAGGCCTGAGGATCGTGTGAGCTTCCTTGAAGTTCCTTCAAGCTATTCCAATGCTTATGGGGCTTTGTGGATGGCCAGAACTTCCTGCACGAGTCAACCTGCAACCCTCAAGTTTGAAAATGGTGATGTCTGAAACATAGCTCACAGTTGCAGGATGAATGCTTGGATAGCTTTGGTAGGATGTATGGAAGGTGTTTGAAGTGTTACAAAGCAAAACGCACGAGCAAATATTGAGCTTGCTATGATTTTGCAGAAACTACAATGTTGGGAAGAAATTTAGAGTTTTAGAGATTTGGAATGTTTCAGGGGTCAAGCATTCGTGTCTAGCCTTGTGATAAGTTTGTGAAGCTGTCTAGAATGATCCCAAGTCCACCCTTTATCAGATGTACAAGTTCTTTGGACTTTTGCAACTTTTCTTGCTTTTAGAGAAAAGTGAAGTGACTTGTGCCAAAGGCATGTACTTGCTTTCTTGTGGGCTGCAGAGAGTTGGTGAACAATGCTTGATATCTGTGGACAATGCTTTCACAAAAGGAACAAGTCCAAGGCTCAAGGCTGATAAAGTTTGCAAAAGCTTGCTTTATGAAAATGGCAATGTGCCCTTTATGCCATTAATGGATTTATTTCTTGTACAAAGCTCCAAAAGTGAAAACAAAGCCTTTATCCACTGAGTTAGCATTTAATTATGGAGTGTAGAAGGAGTTTAGGACCTGTAATGCAAGGTACAAGCATGCTTGATCAGATTTTCAACTTGATGCATTGTAAAAATGGCTTGAATAAAAGTGACAAAATGCCATTTTCTCTTCTTCGATTCTCCCTAAACACAAATGATCTTGGAGAGTTCTTGGACATTTTGGAAATCTTGTAACATACTATAAAATCCATATTTGAAATGCATTTTGAGATACCTCTTGGAACTAGATGAAAAATGCCCATGAAGTTGGGTCAAAAACCTGCCTAAATTAGGGCAAATTTTCACTAAGTTAAAAAGTTCATGGACCCCTATTCACAAATTCATAACTTGAGATCCAAGCATCTTTTGGGAAAACTTTGTGAATCAAAGTTGTAGATTTCATGGAGGACTACAACTTTAATGTTGGAAGTTTTCTTTGAGTCCAAATGCATCATGGTGGAAAAATGGTGAAGAGTTGGGAAAAAATAAGAAAATTTCCATACTTAGAAAATTT
Source organism: Vicia faba (assembly GCA_948472305.1). NCBI lineage: Eukaryota > Viridiplantae > Streptophyta > Magnoliopsida > Fabales > Fabaceae > Vicia > Vicia faba. The sequence continues at coordinate 1,046,699,552 of OX451737.1, forward strand.
CTAAGTTATGAAATTTTTTCAAATTAAAACCCTAATTTGAAAAATTGGTTTTCTTGATCAACAAGTTTCATATTTTGACATAACTTGATGAATTATGACCCTTGGCACTTGATTTTGACTAAAAAGTCAAAGTTTGACTTTTCAGTGTACAATTGATTTTTGATCAGTTAACTGGAAAATTCATCTGTCAATCCAATGAACTTGAGATCTTTTGAACCATGTAATTAGGTCAAGATGATTCCATTGAACCCTTGAAATCATGTTTGAACCCAATTGGTCATTGGCTTGGTTAAAAATCAGAAATTGCCCTTTCTCAGTCAAAACCCTAATTTTGACCATTTTGCCCTTTTGATGATCTGATCAAATTTCTTGAGGAGTTGTGATCCAAACTTGATCAAATGGTACATATAAGTCTAAAATGTTTTTGTAGATAAAAAATTATGAAGTTTGACTGTAAATTGGCCATGGTTGACTTTTTCCCCAATACAGCTGATTTTTAGGTCAACTGTCCAATTGACTGAGCAAAAATGTGATTCAAGGCTTGAAACTTGACATGAGCAATATTAGGGGTCCAAGATGATGTATGAAAGTCACATGAAGCATTGATGGTCCAAAAATCCTTGTGCAAACTCAAACCCTAATCTTGGGTTATTAGTGCAGGGTGATGTCTTGAGCTGTCCAAACCCTAATCTTGTCTTGAGTCCAAGAGGTCTTGTGAGAAAAATCATGATAAATGAGAGGGAAAATTTTGGGGTATAACACTAGGGGCAAATGGACTCCCACGTACGAAGAGCCATTTGTGATCAAGAACATATTTTCTGGTGGGGCCATGATCTTAACTACTATGGACGGTGACGACCTTCTACACCCGGTAAACATGGACATAGTTAAAATATACTATGCATAAACAAAGACCCGCTAGGTCGACTGGCCTAGGCAAAAATTAGGGCATCCCGACGAACCAAAAGGGTTAGGGTAAAAATTAGGGATATACATAAAAAATCTGTACACCTGGTGTTGTGCCCCAATTTTTTCCCCTAAGATCCCTTCATCATACTATATTGTTTCAATCACCACAAAATCACATTAGGGCTTTTGGTTCCTCTCCGTATCTATAACCTTGCTCTTTGAGGAGTCACCAAGCACCTTGACTTGTTTTCTTTGGTGATCATGGATATTTTTCTTTGATTTTCTCTCTAAATTAACAAATACAATGTTGGTTTGTCCTACTTGTTAATAATGTAGGTGAAAGCAATGAGGTTTAGCAAGTTGCATCATGGGTTCATGAGTTTATTTCCATGCCCTAGTCAAAAGCTTGAGAGATCCAAACCTCACCATTGAAGTTATTTTGAAGTTGGTATGGAAGTAGTTTTGGTGGCTATGAGTCCTCATCATCATGCTCAACAAATCATATTCACAAAGGAAGAATATTGGCACAAAAAGTTTGTTCAAACTTGGCCAAGTTCCACCAAGCATTCTCTTGATCTAGAAGTTAGGGTTTTGGACTTCAGAGGGGAATATCTTGCTCATATTTTGGTATTTTTGAGTGATTCAAAAAACATTCTTCTCTTCAAAGAGTTACCAACAAATCACTTCAAAAGTTTCAATAATTTTTCATGTGGAAGGAACTTAATGAAGAAGAAAGATTACAAGTAACCTAGATGAATCCCCATTTTTTCCATATGTGATTTCAAATGATCATAACTTGGTCAATTTTTATCACCTTGAGCCCATTCTTTTTTCATGATGATCCTAAGGATGTGTCCTTCATGCCTTATTTTATGTGCAAAGTTAAAAAATGGATGGAAGTTTCCTTAAGAATGCAAGAGATTATAGGTCATTTCATGATTTTTGGCCAACTTCAACAAGTCATAACTTGCTCAAATTTTGGATATTTTGAGTGGTTCAATTTTCAAAGTGTCATTCAAGAGGTCTACTTCATTCCATCATTTTTGATCAAGAGCAAATTCTAAGTGCAAGGCCATGTTTGGATGCAAGAGATTATAGGTCATTTTTTAAGAAGAATTTGAAATATTTCTAAGTATGGAAAGTCAACTCTTTTTCTTCAACTTTGACTCCATGTAACTTTCAGATCAAGCATCCATTTGATTCCATTCTTTTTCCATTGCAAAGCTTGTTACCTCATCTTTCCAAAGCATCAAGAATTTTTCCCTAAGACTCCTTGAGGTGGAAATGCCATTGGAATGAACTTGGTAACTTGGAACTGAAGTTTCTCCATAAGTCAGAATTTGAAATCCACGTTTTGGCCTTTAAACTTCAAATTAGCATGCGTTTGTGACCTAAACATGTTTAACCAAGTTGCCAAAGTGGATTAGAGCCTTGAAACGCAAGGGTTTGATGAGTTTTGATGCAAATCAGATCACACTTTGCTCGTGTATCAGGATCACACGATTTCCCTCCAATTTGCATCATTTCACACGCTTGAGCATTCCATTTGATTCCCTATAAATAGAGGGTCATCCCCCATTAAATTTCCCAAGCTTAGATAGCCATAATCACCCTGCCGAACATGCTTCACAACTCAAAATTCAGCTACTTCGAATCCTATTCTCAAGCCTTATTCAATCCATTTTTCCATCAATTCACCTTCCTTGATCTTCCCTGAACCTAACCATACAATTACGTTCAAAAATCGTTCCCTACATTGCTCCATAGAAGTCTAGTTTCAGAGCTCTGCAACTCAACTTCAATAGGAAGATTCCCTCATCAATTCTTCAAAACTTTGGTATCATTGTGTTGCTCTCATTTCCTTGGTTCTAGTCGCAACATTCACTTTCATCTAGAAGCATGTTCTGATCATAAATTTTCAAATTCCCTTTCAAAACTTTCTTTCCAAATTGCTTGAGTTATAGTTTATATAAATTTGTCGCAAAGGTGTGGTTGTCTTTGTCTTGAAGAGACGAAGAGAATGACATAGGTCTGAGCTTCTAATTTTACAGTTGGAGGGACCTGCAATTCGTGAGGGCTAGAGGTTGAAGATGACCAACGTGTCATCTTCTAACCAATGAAAGCGTGACATTTGTTATTTTCAAATTCTGATTTATTTAATGATCTTGTACATTATTCAGTAAAGACCATGATATGCACAACATGCTAGATCCTTTGGATTTGATTACTAACGCGTTTTAACTCTCATCCAATGGTCTACATCTTTTTCTTTTATTTTCTTTTTCTGATTTTTATATTTTAATTGTTTTAAATTTCAAAAAATCATAGAAAATTCATTTTTAGTCCAAAAAATCTGAAAAAATTATGAAAAATATTTTTGATTATTCTCTTTCTGATTTTTATTTTTTCACAATTTATTTTTGTGTTTTTGTATTTTTTTATGAATTTTACACTTATTTGATTTGTTTAAAATGTGTAAAAATACTTTTACACATTTTTAAATTCTGAAAAAATTATAGAATGATCCAATAATATTGTGACAAATATTGGTGACTTTATTTTATTTTTGTTTCTGACTTTACTTTTTTTTTACCATTTTTGTTTATTTTACCCATTTATTTTAATTTTTAAAAATAGTTTCTGACTTTTAAAAATTCCCAAAAATTTCATAAAATTACTTCGCCTCTTTTCTGATTTTTCCATGGTCTTATTTTTTATTTCTTGATTAATTTGAATATAATTGATATTTTCCTCATTATTTTCCCTTTTTTTTACATTTAAAACCCTTTAATGTATATATTAATTATATTATTATTTTGTGAATATTTTCTGGCTGTCTTGGGTTGATTTTTTTTGGTCATGACTTTACCAACATCATTGGATCCACGGTGTTGAGTTTAACTCCACAAAAAATGGATGAATGATTTTAATAATAGTTTGATTAAATATTAATTCAAATGTGGTTTTTCTTTTTACCCTAATTCCTCTTCATCTCATCCCCTTCTTATTGCACTAAATGTTGTTGGAGCATGATCTCTATATCATGTCTCAAAACAAATGGTGCATAGATTGCTATTGACCGGCCTCAAAATAGGTGCGACTTCTATATAAGTCCACTTACGATTGCTTAACATAGCGCTAAATTTTGTCCTGATTCGAATAAATGATCATTCGTGGCCCAAACTTATGATTGTAAGCCCAAGTATGTTAATTTGATCTCTTTGATCCAATAACCTTGAGATTCATTGTGTGGAGGCTTTGGTTCTACCAATCCTCTAATGGATCTACAACACCTTTGGTCAACACGGATCACTTAAACATCGTTGATCATTAAATGGTACTTGTGAGAATTCCAAATGGATGATATACATGACAAAAAGCAAATGCAACTTGTTGTGTGGAGGCTTTGGTTCTACCAATCCTCTAATGAGTTCCAAATGCAAGTTTCAAGATGGTCATCCAACTAACCACTAATTATTGACTTGTTTTATTTTATGCTTTTATTCTTTTATGCTTTATGCACTATTTATTTATTTTTTAGCATTTTTACATTTCATGTCATTTTCATCTTTGCTCATTTGAGCATTTATCTTGTCATTTTTATTTTTGCTCACTTGAGCTTTTATTTTTCTTTTCCTAAGATACTTAATAATCAATATAAACCCTAAAAAACTCTTAATGGCACTTGGACTATTTGGTTACTATCCTTGGCATGATGGAACAGTGGACTTTTCTTGGACTTAGGATTAGAAACCTTGGTCTATCTTGGATACCTTGTGATCTTATCTGATTATTTTGTCTGGAGCTCTTGAGGTTTACCTCAAGACATTGGGTTGCTTGTTTGTTTTTGTGTGCAGGTTTTTGTGATTACATCCTCCGTTTGTAATCTGGAATTCACCCGTATACAGCCGTTACTCTGCTCAATTTTTATGAAGACTTAATATATTTGAAGTGGTTTAGTATCCTTGCTTGCTTGGTTTCAATCCAAAGAATGGGAATTTTATCTTGGCTCATAATGTCAAGCTTTGGCTTCTTGTTGGTTAGATGGTCCTTATCCTTAGCTTTTACCTTATGCTTTAGGATAGTCTCTTCTACTCCTCCCATCTTCTTTAATTTCAAAAATCTTCTCCCTCCTTTTGAAAACTCTTCTTGTCTCTAAACTTGAACCACTTTCATAATAAACTTGGAATTAGGTCCATGCATTTTCAAAAATAATTTTCATAAATAAACTTCAATTAATTTAATAATACCTTGACATTTTTTTGTGATAAGACTAAAATTTAACCAATCTCATTTCAAACCATTTTTTCCACTTTGGCTTTTTACCTTTAAACTTTTTCTCAAAAGGTTAGACTCTTGTCAATCCTTGTAGTGATGCAAACAACTATACTTCTACAATATGTAGTGAAGAGAGATATTTTCCACTTGGGTGTTGAGTGAGGCATTGTTGATTTTAAAATCCAAGCCATATCCTCCACTTTGAGATGATGCAAATTCTCCTTTCTCATGATTGTGGGTAGTAAGTACGTCTTCCACACTGACAATGACAATGATATCTTATCTTTTAAAATTAACCAACACACTTGTGTTTCAAACTTTTTAAAGAGGAACTACGTGTACCCTGATCCCCTATTGCACGAAAGGTGGTACTTATGCACTAAAGGTTCGCAACCGCGGCGGGTGCAAAAATCATAAAAAATATATTTCTTTTTCTCACCTCCACCATCCATTTTATATATAACACATTTTATAGCCAAAATATACAGATTTACAAAGAGGTTCCTGCAGAGTACCATAGATGTTTAAGGTGATAATACCTTCCCTTTGCATAACCAACCCCCTTACCTTGAATCTTTCCCCTTTTTTTGGGTTATTCGCTCTTTTCCAATTCATTTGGAAACAATAAAGCGCGATGGCGATTTTTATTTTGATTTATACAAAGTCTAGTCAATCCAATGGCTTAGTCTTGAACATTTCTACCGCTACAGAAAAATGGCGACTTCACTGGGGAAAGATTAACCTCTTGCTGGTCCATCCCTAAGTGGGTTAAGCCTATATTTGTTTATATCTGTATATGTGCTATTGTTGTTTATGTGTTATATTTTTGTATATATGTTTATCTGGATTTTCCTGGTTTTCAGGGTGCTTGGTGATTACTCATAAGTCCTATACCCGGACTTGGGCAAACTTTAAGATAGGACGGGCAGTATAATTATGTCAACTTTGAGGGAGTAATCCCAAAAAAGGAGGCATGATATCCCCCACTCAGTGGAGGCCCCTTTGATTGTAGTGTCATTTACTGAGTAATTGGGAAGACGTACTGCTTTCGACCTGGGAGCCTACTAAAACTGTGGACCGTAGAATACCAAACCCATCTTGGCCTTTTAGGTGTAGTGCGGAAGCTATAACGGAGTAATCCGGAAATAGTTGTCACGCGATACTACGCTCGGACGAGTCTTTCTTGAGAATATTACTAATTACCGAGTTCATCGGGAAGTTGGTAATATCCGAAGGAAGGATGTAGACTCTGGGAACCTTTAGAACCTTGTTCGGCAGGTGATAACTTTTTAGACCAACACCTTATGGGTAGTACCTTCGACCTCATGCTCGTGACGTTGAACCTATGAACCCTATATGTGTGATCTTGTGTGTGATTGCTGATCATGCATTTATGCACTCATAAGCATCTTTTGAAGATAAATAATATTTCAAGGGATTTAAAGGTTGACTATTTGTGAATATCTCAGGTACTGTTAACCATGGATTCTGGAAAGAGAAAGACCGGGAAATACAGTTTCAAGCATCCCAAAATAAATGAGTTAGTCAGTCTAATTCCAGAGATTGAGTGTCCTGCAGACTTTCGGAAGAAGTATGGATCCATTATTCCTCTCATGAAGCTGAAGATGAAGGATGGTATTCTCTCGACCTTGGTCCAGTTCTATGATCCGATGTATCATTGCTTTAATTTTCCCGACTATCAGTTGATGCCTACACTTGAGGAGTATTCTTATCTATTGGATATACCTGTCACTGATCGTGTTCCTTTTACTGGTTTGGAGGGTGAGCCAAAACCACATGAGATTGCTGCTTTGATTCACCTGGGGAAGTCTGAGGTGGAAGCCCATATGACTACCAAAGGAGGGATTAAAGGATTACTAGCTTAGTTCTTGTTGGAGAAAGCTCGTTACTTTGCCAAAATGAAGAGTACGATTGCCTTTAAGGCCATCTTTGCTTTACTTGCTTATGGATTATTCTTATTTCCTAATGTGGAAAAGTTTTCCGACATTAACGCTATCAAGATCTTCATGATTGGAAACCCAGTTCCTACACTGTTGGGTGATGCTTATTACTCTATTCATCTTCAGAGCTCCTATCATGGGGGAATGATTATTTGTTGCACGCCTTTGTTGTACCGGTGGTTCATCTCTCATATGCCTCAGTCTGATGCCTTTTGGGATGTCAAGAAGGAACCTCGTTGGGCTCCTAAGATCATGGCACTTACTCACTCAGATATTGATTGGTATCATCGAGCTTATCAGGATATAGAGATTATTGACAGCTGTGGTAGTTTCCCCAATGTACCTCTTCTTGGTACTAAGGGAGGAATTAACTATAACCCTGTTCTTGCACGATGACAACTTGGTTATCCGATGAGGGATAAACCAAACGACATTCATTTGAGTAGTTTCTTTCTGAAGGAAGGAGAAGACCATAGGGAAGCTAGGGAGCAGATCGCAAAGGCCTGGCGCCACATTCATAAGAAGAGTAGGAAGGATTTGGGACCTAGGGGCGCTGTTTCTTTGGAGCCATATCTTCAGTGGGTCTGATCGAGAGCCATTCAGTTGAAGATGTCATATACTCGGGAGACACCCATGCCTGATCTATTTGTGAAGACCACTCCTCCATTATTAGATGATCTAGAAGAGCTGCAACTCGCTTTGGTTAGGATGCAACAGGAGAGGGATGCTTGGAAGAACAAGTTCCAGACTTTAGAGAGTTCCTATAGAGCAGACTTGAAGGAGAAAGATGATTTGATCGAGATCCTTGAAAGCCAAGCGGTAGAGTCTATGGAGAGGCAAGGGGATTTATTTTCCCCTAAGCCTCAAACAGGTGCTGTTTGTTCACTTCCTGATTCAAATGATTGGAAAGAGGTTGCCATCAGACATGTGGAAGAAAACCAGAGGTGGAGAGCTCAGATTGCCAGGCTCACAGGGAAGCGACATCGTACAGATTGATCTCTATCAGTTTCTTTCTCTCGGGATTTTTAGATTGTATTTTCATCTTGTACTTGGGATCATGGAAACTTGTAACCCATTTCGAAGTTATTATAACAAAAGTTTTCAGTATTTCAAATGTGTTATTATTTTGATGTTTGTAATATGTCTATAAACATTAAATCCCTTGAAATATTAAATGATAAAGTAAAAATAATCACATGAATTGCATATCATGCATCATATTGCACATATTTCTTGCATTTGTTATGCATACCCAGGTGTCTTACCCAGCTTCTTTACTTTATTCAGCAAACTGACTGATCATTATAACACTCAGGCTAACTTCAAAAAGAAGATGGACAACTTAGAACAGGAGAGTCGCGAGCTACACGAAGAAGTTTCTGCTTTGAAGGCCAACTTGGACAATTTGACTACTCCGATGGAGGCTCTGGTGGTTTCTCAGAATCAGCCATCGAGTGTTCAACCTCAACCAACAAGGGCAAATGTTGAAGTTCCTGTTGTTCCTGTATCCGCTACTCCAATTGTTGTTCAAAACCGCATGCCTCAGGGTTATCCGTGGGGAAGGCCAGAGAATTTTGCACCTGAAGGTTTCAATTTGGGCTCCCAAGATGCTCCAGTGGTTCCAAGTGTTGTTACTCCAGCACCTCCTGTGGTGCATATTGTTCCTGCTGCACCTCCTTCGGTGAATCTGGTTCCGTTTGTTATTGAAGATGTGTGTCGTCCTTTCCCTCCACCGAGTGAAGACTTGGGTCTTTATGACAGAATGGATGATTTCCAAGAACAATTTGATAGAATGCAAAGAGAGGTGAAGGCTCTTAAGGGAAAAGAGTTATTTGGGCAGAATGTGAATGAGCTGTGTTTGGTCCCGAATGTTAAAGTGCCTGCTAAGTTCAAGGTCCCGGAGTTTGAGAAGTACAAGGGAAACACTTGCCCTCGTGCTCACTTGGTGATGTATGTAAGAAGAATGTCTACCCACACTGATGATCAGCGTTTGTTGATTAACTTTTTCCAAGATAGTATGACTAGCGCAACGATGAAATGGTACATGAGTTTAGACAGCGCCAACATCCACACCTTTAATGATTTGGGAGAAGCATTTATAAAACAATACAAGTACAATGTGGACATGGCGCCTGGTCATGACCAGCTTACAAGCATGGTTCAGAAAGACAGAGAATCGTTCAAAGAGTACGCGCAGAGATGGCGCGAAGTGGCTGCACAAGTGATTCCTCCCATGGAGGAGAAGGAAATGACTAAAATTTTTCTGAAGACGTTAAGCACTTTCTACTACGAAAGAATGGTAGCAAGTTCCCCGAGTGATTTTACAGAGATGATAGGAATGGGCGTCCTCCTAGAAGAGGCAGTAAGAGAAGGCGGTTTGACAAAGGGAGAAGGATCTGGAAGTGTGAAGAAGCCAGCTTATGGGTTTACAAAGAAGAAAGAGGGGGATACCAATGCTGTCATACAAGAGAGGAGGGTGAACGCTCCTAGAAGGAATTATCAGCGTCACCAGTAAGTTGCCTCAGTTACTCCTGTAATAAGTGCCGCTCCGACTACCGTTGCTTATCAAAGACCGTCCTAGCAGGGGAACCAAGGGAATAATCAAAGAAGGGAGAACTATGACCATATTCCCATGAGCTATGCAGAGCTACTACCAGCATTGATTCAGAAGAAGTTGATCCAGACACGACCACCTCCCGCTGTACCATCACCATTGCCTTGGTATTACAAAGCAGATCAAACGTATGCTTTTCATCAGGGAGCACCAGGGCATAGTGTTGAAAATTGTTATCCTTTGAAGACTGAAGTGCAAAAGTTGGTGAAGTCTGGAATTCTATCTTTTAAAGACATGGGACCTAATGTGAAAGAAAATCCTCTGCCCAAGCACGGGGGAGTGAATGCTGTGAATATGGTGGCCGGTTTTCCAGGTGACTTCCGGATTTTTGACATTAATTTGGTTATAGGGGATTTGGTAAAGATGCATGCAGACCTCTGAATTCAGTTATTATACGCATGACCATGCCGATTGTGCTGTTTGCAGTACAAATATATAGGGTTGCAAGAAGATAAAGGCTAATTTGCAGGAGATGATGAATGAAGGTTTAATCCATATAATCAGGCCTAGGACAGAGTATGAAGAGGAAGTGAATATGGTTTTTGAATGTCCTGGTGAATTCAGAATTTTTGATGTGAAGCATTTGAATGAAGATATCGTACAGTTGCATGCTACTTTTTTCCGTATTGCTGGTCAGGTGGAACACCAATACGGATCTTGCATAGTTTGCTTTCGAAACCCCCGAGGATGTTCTATTGTGAGAGAGGGTGTTCAATTGCTGTTAGACAATGGGACTATCAAGATCACAGGTCGGAGAGATGAATATCACGAGATTGATATGGTTGAAGTTTGTTTGATGGGAGAGGAGTCAGAGGAAGAGTATGCCTAAACGGATGAGTATTTCTCTTCAGACGAAGAATTGTTTGCCGAAAATGGTATTTTGAAGGCTGATTGTGTCGAGGAAGGTGTAAATGTCGTTGTACCTTGTTTTGGTGCACCCGCTCACCTTGAGGTGAAATACCATAGCAAACCAGCTGTTACCCCCTTGGTAATTAGTCTGCCAGGACCTGTTCCTTATAAATCAGATAAGGTTGTGCCTTAAAAATACAACGCTACAATCTTAGGAGATGGGGTGGAAGTTCCCATCCAGCCAATTCCAGATGTTGGAAATATAGCTGAAAGTAGCAGGGTGACCCGTAGCGATCGTGTGTTTGCGCCGGTTATTCGAAAAGATGTTGTTGCTGGAAAGAAAATTGCTGAGAACGATGAGCCTAAGAAGATTGCAGGAGATACTAGTGGAGCTACATTGGAGAAAGAAGTGGATAATATCTTGAAAATAATTAATATAAGTGACTAAAAAATTGTGGACCAGCTATTGCAGACTCCTTCAAAGATATCCATCCTAGCTTTATTGATGAATTCCTCCGCTCATAGAGAATCACTTATGAGAGTACTAGATCAAGATTTTATAGAAAATGACATGCCATTAGATCAATTCAACAGCGTAATTGGAAACATTACGTCATGTAACAACTTGAGTTTCTGCGATGATGAGTTACCAGATGAAGGGAGGAATCACAACCTTTGCCTCCATATATCTATGAATTACAAGAATGATTTGCTATTCAATGTGCTAATTGATAACGAATCCGCGTTGAATGTTATACCGAGAAGTACTCTTATGAAGTTAAAGTATCAGGGAACACCTATGCGCCCGAGTGGCATCATTATGAAGGCTTTTGAAGGGTCGAGGAAATCTGTCATCGGTGAAGTGGACTTGCCCATCCATATAGGACCACACTTGTTCTTGATAACTTTCCAGGTAATGGACATTATTCCCGCGTATAGTTGTTTGCTAGGACAGCCATAGATACACGAAGCAGGGGCTGTCACTTCAACTCTGCATCAGAAGCTAAAATTTATGCGTGAAGGGAAGGTAGTGATCGTAAATGGGGAGCAGGCGTTGTTGATATCCCATCTATCCTCTTTCATTATTGTAGAAGTGGATGAGGCTGCTGTTGGAACCCAGTTCCAAGCCCTATCCATTGATAACATAAGGAAGAATGGGAATTATGTGGTTTCCCTGAAGGATGCGCAGCAGGTTGTGCGCAATGGTCATAATGCAGTGTGGGGACGACTTGTGGATCCACCCGTGAACAAGAACAAAGCTGGTTTGGATTTCTCTTCGAGGAATGGCAAAGGCGAAAGTCTGAAGTTGAAGTCTTCTGTGAACAGTTATCATGATGTTTTCCGCAGTGGAGGCTACCTCCATCCGATTGGTTCTGAAATTAATGCTGTTGAAGAGGATGAAGCAGAGCAGGAAGCACCGAATTATGTGACACATGGAGTCCGGGTTCAAAACTGGGTCACCATTGATGTTCCTTCTTGCATACATGTTTCAAAGTAATTTGTTTTGTTAATCTATTTCTTTCTTTTGAAAGACTTTCACTCTTCCCAAGGTGGAAGTATCGATGTTGTAGGGCTTATCTATTTGCTATAACTGTTAAGATCATTAATAAAAGTTGTCTTTGGTTCCAAATTATGTCTTTTATTTTCTGCCTTTTTCTTGGGAAATGGTAATGATAAAAAAAATCCTTTCAAAATAAATAATAACTGAAAATTAATCTGCATGATTGTGATACGGTGGGAGAACTGACTATGGTTTTGCGTTCGTATTCGCACTTGTGCGGTTGAGCAAGAGTCGCCACCGACTTTTTATTTTATCCTAAAGGAAAGGTTAAAAAAGCACAGCAAAAACCTTTTGAGATATTTCGTGGGTCCGGGGGGTAGATTATGAAAAGGGAAGGTATTAGCACCCTTTTCATCCATGGTTATACATGGGCTCTTAGTTACTTGGTTTTTTAGATCACTTGCCTTGATTTTTTTTTATTGCTTGAAAATGGTGTATGTGTGAGTGTTTTTGAAAATGTTTTGGAAGAAGATGCCTTGTCTTAGGCTAACCTTGTAACAATTCTTTACTCGAATATTTTACAAAGGCGTGTATCTTTTCGAAAGATGTTTCAAAATGTTTTGAGAGTTTGTTTGAAAGTGTTGTGGATTGTTATTTTTGAAAAGAAGGCAAGTGTTTTTGCAAATTGATCTCAAGTAACTTAAGAGTTTTGTCTACCCTATTATACTCAAAGGTTTTCTCTATGTTTTCAACCCCTTTTAACAATTTTGTTCCACCATTGAATTTGGTGTACAATCTTGCGTTTAGGAAGTTTATTCGGGACGGGCGCGGGTCATCGTATGGACCATGAATGCAATGGTGCCAAGTGTCTTTGGCAATTTGCTTTGAAGGGACTATGATCATTCCATTTAGGCAATATTCGAAAGCGTCATCGAGGGACTTATGATCATTTGAATTTGTTTTGCCAAAGATACTCGACGTGCAAGCATGGCCCATTTTGGAAGGCAACATGTGGGATTACCCTAGAGGGTGCAAGTGTGATTTGATTTCATGTATTTGTCTTGTATTAGGTTATCTAGCATTTGATTTTATGTACATGCAAACCCTAGGTCTAACCATGGTATAATTGAAAGCGGTAAATTGCGAAAATGTAAAATCTACGCTATTACAAAATAGTATCCGGGAGTGGGGGTACATGTGTATGAATGGGGATGAGACTTATAGTATCCAATAAGTTACAACCAAATCGAATTTGCGATCAAATGTAAATGACAAATATCAATGTATAAGATAAACAAGTGTGTATAGGAGCAATGTGAATGTATTTGTATTGAGTATCGTTTTAACTTAAAGAAAAATTAAATGTTTATTTAATTAATAATCTGATATTTCTTTAATATGCACAAAAGAAAATGTTTTAATTGAATGTTTTAAGTTCTGATTGAATTATGTATAAAAACGATGTTTTAAGAAAAGAAAATATTTCTAAGTTTTAATTATGCATACAAAAAGTATTTTTTTCATTTGTTATGTACAAAAATATTTTAAGAAATTAAATTATGCAAAAATGTATATTTACTTATTATGTACAAAATATATTTTAATTAAAAGAATAAAAAGGTATTTTCAATTTTAATTATATGATGTAGAAAAAATGTATCTTAATTAAATGTTTAAGAAAAATGTATTTTCAATTAATGTTTTAAACAAAGGTATTAGTAATAAAAATTATTGTAAAGGATATATTAAGTTAGAAAAAAGAATATATTGTTTATATAAAAAAGAAGAAAAAGTTAGTCTTAATAAAATACTTGTTAAGAAAGGTTAAATGGGTTAATAAATATGAGTGATGTTTGTTTTATATAAAAAGAGGCAAGCATTTTTAATGGGATTTAGGTATGCAGAAACGGGCAAGGCTCACGTTTGGGCTCAAGACATTTTTAGGGTTTCGCTTTTGTTTTCAATTGGGAATATGCTTAGGGTTTGGAGACAGCGCGCCGTTCATGGAGTTTCGTTCATCTTCGTCTTCTGGATACAATTCCTCCGTCTAGCCACCAGCGCCACCCCCCAAATCTCTCTTCCCTCTATGGCTTGAGCCCAGTGGTCTTATGATACAAGGTTTGATTTCGATGTTTATGTTCTTTTTACGAATTGCATGCTTTATTTCAATTTGAATTTTGACCCTTAAACCTGTATTATTATGGAGGTGGTGGAGAAGAAAGAGAGAGAAAAGTTTACTACCTTCGTTCTTTGGAGATGGAGGAGAGGTAGGGTAGGTGGAGGCGCTCAGGCGGCCGGAACAAGGAAGTTGCGGTGGAGATACGTGATGCTTGCTCTTTGGTAACTTTTACCTTTTCTGCCACTTTAGGGTTTGATGATGATGACTTGACTGAAAACCTTATTTCTTGATGTTCACCTCTTTCTTCTTCTTCTTTGCCAATGTACGCTTGTTGTCTTTGATGCTTTTGGATGCTTCCCTGACTTTCTTCTTCTCTTTCGCCTCGAATTTGCCCCTTTGAAAATTGTTGAGCTTGATAGTTTTTTGCCTTGAGATGAATGTGCTTTTGAACTTTGCCCTATGATGAACTTCTGAGGGTTTTTGTTGCCCTAAATATGCTATGGTTGAAACAGTTTTGTTGTTTTGATTGGCTTTTTCCTCTTCTTCTGATTTGTTGCCTCGTTGTTAGCTTAGAATGTTCGCTTCTCTAATGGCCAGTGATGAAACATTCTGAGGCCTTGATGCTTGGGTCCTTTTAGCATTGATGAGATACGTTTTGAGTTGTTGGCTTTTGCAATTGGTAAGGTAGGTATGATGCTTGGGCAGATTTTGGCTGGAAGTGTTTGAGTTTGAGGTTTGTGAAATAGCAGGTTAAGGGTATGTGCTGGTATGGCTTCGAGTTGTTTTATCTGGCTATTTGCTTTGGAATGTTTATCGTTTTTTGGAATATTGGTTGCTGGCCCAATGATGGTATCCTGAGGGCCTTGGTGTTTGATTATAGGCAGGACAGGGTTTTGAATGGTTTAATGGTTTGGCATTGAACTGATTTTTGATGTTTAGGCCAAGGTTTTGAAATGGTTTAGGACAGGTTTGTATGTGCAGGTTTGGCTTCAGCAGTTTTGAGTTTAGGCCATATTGTTTTTGACAGTAGTAATGGTTATGGAGGTTTATCAGTTTGTGCTTAGGCCGGTTGTCTCAGTGCAGATAGCAGGTTTTATGTTTGTTGGTTTGAGCTAATGCAGGTTTTTGTACTTTAGCCTTGAACTTGGTTCTAGTTGTTTTTGTTTCAAGGCTTCAGGCAGGTATGATCTTTTGCTTTTGGCTTCTTGTTAGGACTTGGTTGAGGCCTCCTTGATATATGTCTTCTGTTGGAGTTCTTATGGTTATAACTGGTAGGCTATCTTGTATG
Organism: Vicia faba; assembly: GCA_948472305.1. Taxonomy (NCBI): domain Eukaryota; kingdom Viridiplantae; phylum Streptophyta; class Magnoliopsida; order Fabales; family Fabaceae; genus Vicia; species Vicia faba. The sequence goes on from OX451737.1 coordinate 1,046,715,071, forward strand.
GTTATTGGCCTCTTTGCCTTATCCACTGTGTTTTGTTTTTTTATTTCTGTCTTCCTGCCTAAAAGCCTAAAAACCTGCTTACTTTTCTCTTCTTTTTCTCTCTCAGTATAGTTAAATATTAAACTATGTTTTATACTGTACTTTTAGTTCTGAAAGTGGCCATTTTTTGGGATATGATGAAAAGAAAGTGTCTTGCTTGCTTAACAAATTTCCTCTGCATTTTTTATCTTTTCTTGACAGCTTTGAGTAGACTTTGTACTTTTTAAACTTTCCATATCTTTGCCAAATCTTCTTTTGACAGTTTGGGTACCTTTGGCATTTTTGACAGTAAGTTTGACACTTTTTGGATTATGACAGCAAGTTGTAATTTGGATTTTCAGTTTGGTTTGAACTTGGAGTTTTGAGATTTTGAAATTATGCAGTTTTGACACTTTGCATTTTTTTTCAACTTTGCATAAAATTCTTCCCTCTTTGTGAACCGGGAGAAATCCCGTGATTTGCAGAGAGGGTTAACTGATCCCAATCAGTGGCCCTTAATGATGAATTTCTTTTTATCTGTCTTTATTTATTTTATCAATCACTGACTTTTCTCCTTTTCTTTTTGCAGATGAATATTTGGATGGAGAGGAGCAAAGTGAAGAATGAAGAATTAGGGACTTAGGAAATATTTAGAAAAATAGGATAGTTTTATTTTCAATTTAATCATTGTAAACTATTATTATTTTAAATACTTCGTAAATGCATACTTGTATCTAAATAATAATTGTAACAAATGTTTAAATATGAAATAAAAATTCTATTGATCCATTTAATTCTTTTTATCCCTTTTTCAATTATTTACTTATCATTTATAGTTCCTTAAATTAAAATAAATGAAAATTAAATTTCAGATATTTAATCCTTAGAATAATAAATAACCAACTAATCATTGATTCTTCGTTGATTAAAATAAATGAACTTGGCACCTCCATCATCCAAAGCAACGCACAGTCAAACGCAATAATTGATCAGACGCATTCCTTTCTTACTGATTTCTTACCAAGCACTGTAAATCCAAACTGCATATTTCTTTTGACTGGCCCAAACAAACCAACGTGAATTCAAACCAACTGCCTCTTTTACTGATTAAATCAAAACAATGCGAATTCAACCCGAATCTCGGAATAACTTGCAAAGTGCTGTGGAATTTTAATCTTTCTGAGAATATGCCCACAAAAACCTTAATTCCTGATTAAATGCCAAAGTGCGTTCGCCTGATCAAAATTGAGCCAAAATCAACCAAAACCCTAAGCCAATTATGTGAAACAATCCAGAGCCCTGAAAAATCAATAAAACCCTAATTTTTGTTTGACTGACGAGAAAAGTCCGTTTGTCCGATTCTTGAGCCAGTTTGAAAGATCATGGAAAGCCTGAAGTTGTTATTTCTTATGGAAAAATGCGAGGGCAAATTTTGGGGTACAACAGTTGCCCCTGTTCAATCTTCTTGAACCTGAAGAGTTAGATTGGCAAGTTTGCCTTTCGCGACTTGAAGGTAAAAGAAGATTGGACACTAAAGTACCCAGAAAATTTGCACTCGTCGATGTGATGGTAGAGGTGAATGGGCTTAAAGATGCCATTTGGTGATGGGCTTAAAGATGCCACCTGGTACGATAGAGTCTTGTTGGGGGATGGGCTTAGAGATGCCATCTGAGAATGGGCTTAGAGATGCCATCTGGAATGGGTATTAGGAAGGCGTCTATGTTTTGGAATATCTCTGAATCAGGAGGTCCGAATAAGCAATAGGTTGTCATCCATGTCTTGAGAATCCGTAAATTATTTTCAGGAGTTGAGATTGAATAAGCAATAGAGCAACGTCCGTTGTTGGGAAGCGTCCGTAAACTGTTTTCAAAAGTTGAGAAGAGTCTGAACAAGTGATAGGTTAACATCCGTTACTGCAGAACCCGTGAACTGTTTTCAGAAGTCTTGAAGTTGAAGAGGAACCGGTGTAGGGTTTCCTGATGATGCGTTTGAATGGATCTGAAATAAGTATCAGAATGTCTCCGTGTCCGGGTCACATCTGAACTATTTCTGGATGAATCTCGGGAGGTGATCTTTGTCTGTTGACTGATCCTACCTGAAAAAGTAAAGGGTTAGTTGTATGCAATGTTATGATGCATGATGCAATGTATGTGACATCAACGTTTATGACATGAATGTGATGAATGCGTATGTAAGCTGATGAGCTATCTTGCTGAGGATAGACGAATCCGAGATGGCTGAATATAAAAGCATCTTGACTGCTGCCCGGCAAATAATTCCTTGGCTGTTGCTGGGGAAGAGAATTCCTGATGACCTCTACTGGGGAGTTCCAAACTAGTAGACTCATGTTAGGGAGGTAAGATTGAGAATCTTCAGCTCGGTGGGAAGTAACTCTGGCGACTTCACTGGGGAACTCAAGATTTGCCCTCCCAAAACTCTGTGGGGAGAAGGTTCATTAGTCTGGCTCCGCTAGGGATTGATAATTTGAAGTTTTAGCTTCGCTGGGGATAATGAAACTTGACTCTGAGTAGAGTTAGCTTCTGGAAGGTTCTATGGCTGGGGATTGCGAGAGTCCTCTGATTGCTGCAGGTGAAGGCTTGGAATCTGAACAAGCGATAGATTGGCATCCGTTACTGGAGAATCCGTAAACTGTTTTCAGAACGTTGAGAAGTGTCTGAACAAGTGATAGGTTAACATCCGTTACTGGAGAACCCGTGAACTGTTTTCAGAAATCTTGAGGTTGAATAAGCAATAGAGCAACATCCGTTGTTGGGAAGCGTCCGTAAACTGTTTTCAAAAATTGCATCTGAACAAGCTGATAGATTGACATCCGTTGTTGGGAAGAATCCATAAACTGTTTTCAGAAGTCTTGAGAAGAATCTGAACAAGTGATAGGTTAACATTCGTTACTTGGAGAACCCGTGAACTATTTTCAGAAATCCTGAGATTGAATAAGCAATAGAGCAGCATCCGTTGTTGGGAAGTGTCCGTAAACTGTTTTCAATGGTTGCATCTGAACAAGCTGATAGATTAACATCCGTTGTTGGGAAGAATCCATAAACTGTTTTAAGAAGTCTTGAGAAGAATCTGAACAAGTGATAGGTTAACATCCGTTACTTGGAGAACCCGTGAACTATTTTCAGAAATCTTGAGATTGAATAAGCAATAGAGCAACGTCCGTTGTTGGGAAGCGTCCGTAAACTGTTTTCAATGGTTGCATCTGAACAAGCTGATAGATTAACATTCGTTGTTGGGAAGAATCCATAAACTGTTTTCAGAAGTTTTGAAGAGGAACCGGTGTAGGGCTTCTTGAGGATGAGCTTGTGTAAAACTGCATCGGGTTTTTGAACACTTTTGACATTCGAATGCCCCAAGTGGTGATGTAGATAATTTCCTGGCTTGTTACAGGTGTTGGTCTATAATCGGTCGTCCACAGATGTTTCCTGGCTTGTTACAGGTGTTGATCTGGAACTCTTCAGACGTGCCCTGGCTGGATACAGGAATCGAGTCTGGAAAGGTGATAGTTAACAGATATGCCCTGGCTGGATATAGGAATCGAATCTTTAAACTCTTCAGACGTGCCCTGGCTAGATACAGGAATCGAGTCTGGAAATGTGATAGTTGATTTGTTGAACACTTTTGACATTCGAATGTCCCAAGTGGTGGTGAAGGAGTCTTGAATCAGATTACTCTGCATATTGAGAGATTTCTTGAAATCTTGACTGGACTGCCCCAAGTTAACTGGATTTTGAAAGATCTGTTGGACCTTGACTGGACTGCCCCAGGTTAATGACATGTCATGCCCCCTGCTGATAGGAGATTTGCAATGGAAGTGTTATCCTTTTGAAGTGATTTTCACTTACTGAGAGAGTTTTCGTTCCTCTGAACATTCGTTGTATGAATTTCTTCGCTGTCAAACAAAAAGCCAAATGCAGACAGTGGTATTCAAGCAATGCAAAGTTTATGTTTGTCTTGAAGTTTTGAAAAATGCGTTTTTAGCAGAAAACTTTTTATAAGACAGATCAACACAAGATTTAGAGCAACGCCCTACAGGAGTCAGGATACCTTTCGTAACAGTATGCTTTCGAACTAACCCATGCTTCAATTAGGACTTTCGAAGGGTTGTAACGTGGCCTGGTTCACGGTTTAAGAAACAAAGGATAAAGGCTCAAAATATATTTGTACCCACCCGCTCTTCGTGATGTTCTCCAACCTAAGCTCAGTTAATTGCGTCATACTCTGTTTTGAGTTTGGAACGACTTTTGGGCGATGGTTCACCAGTTTGAATTTGGGGAGACAGTCATCATCTCCTTTTTCTTTTTCAACATTTTTCATGTTGTTGAGGATTTTGTAATGACCTCACTATTTTGATTTTGATTTGTTATCCCTAACTTTTGCCTGACTGTTCCCATTTTCGAGATTACTGTCAGTGGGATGCCCCAGCTTTCTTAAGCCTCCTTTATAGGTTTCGGCTTGGCGGGCTTTTCTCTTTTGAGAGATTGACTGTCTATGTGATAGGGAACCACCCTTGTCTTTTGATTCCAAAGGAATGATCTTTTTTTTTTGACGTCATTCATTGTATTACGAACTGAGAGTTTGCGACTTCAATGCGCATTTTCTTTTGAATTAACTGAGATACTACCCTGCCCCAGGTTTATATCAAAGGTTTTGATTGTTAGAACAGAAAACTCCTACTTCTTTGGCTTGAAGGGGTTGACTAGGGATTAAATTCCTTATAACTCCAGTGTTTGGGAATTGAAAGAAATGCCTGTACATCATCAGCAAGATCTGTTCAAAAGCGTACTGTATAAGATCATGTTATTGTTTCGTCATCCTCCCTCTAAAGGCTTACAGCTTTTTATCAAGAGTCAAATATCATAAAGAAAAGCATAAGAGTAGTGAAACGAATGGATGAATTCAAGACAAACATATGCAATGCATTAATGAAAACAGAGTTTAACATCAACAGATAATTGTTTGACAGCAAAAGAAATTACAACTTTGAAAATTCAAAAGGAAGCAAAAGTCTTTCAGCTTGAGCTTCGTCACTTCAAGTGGAGAACTCTTTAACGGAAGATTTTCATCTCGCCGTCTGGCATGAATTCCAGCACCCCAATGTCAATCAGATCTTGAATCTTGTTCTTCAAGGCCCAACAATCGTTGGTGTCGTGTCCTGGGCTGTAGGAATGGTAAACACAAAATGCGCCGGGATGATAGTGAGGAGAGGAGGTATTGGGCTTCTGAGGAGGGTCCTTCAAGGTAAGCAAGTTGACCTCCATCAGACGCTTCAGTATGAAGAAAGATGGTATTTCAGTCTCCGTGAACTGTCTTCCTGACGTTTCTTGCTTACGTCGATTACCCCGTTGACGCTGGCGAGGTTGTTGATGGGCTTGTGACCCTGAAGCAAGTAAAGGAGCTTTCCCTTTGTCTTCTTGAGTGGATGGAGGTTGAGCGGTGACTTGCTCTTCGACCTCAGATATTTTCCCCAGTTGGTTGTTTGGAAGCAGTTGGCGGACAAGAACTCTGAGTTCCTCTTGTCTTTGAGATAGGTTTTGGATGAGAGCCATTTGGCCCACCAATTGTCCCATCATTTGGGTCTTTAAGGTTGTCAGATCAAACTGCAGCTCCACAAGCTGATCGTTCCTGGCATTGTTGGAATTCTCCAAGCCCTTTGTGAGGAGAGCTTTCATCTCTTCTTGCCCCAGAGACAAGTTCAGGAACATTTCCTGCAGCTGAGCAGTCTGGTCTTGGATGTCTTTGACAGACCTTTCTAGAGCCATCTCTTGCTGAAATAAATAGCAGGAGAGTAAGGAAACCTGAAAAAGAAAGACTGTCAAAATGCAATGCATGATATGTGGATGCATGCTTTCAAGGATCTCTTGGGGTAAACACAAGAAAATGTTAGAGGTTGAACTTTGCTCTTGGATTGGAGATCTCCGCACCGGTGGACGTCTTTCCACGGGAATCAAGCTCACCATGTCAAGTGGGTCATAGCCACTGATTCAAGTTGTTGCACTTGATCTTTGATTGGAGAGCTTTGTATCGGTGGATGTCTTTCCACGAGAATCAAGCTCACCATGTCGAGTGGGTCATAGCCACTGATTCAAGTTGTTGTACTTGAACTTTGACTGGATTGGTTAGAGGAGAAACCTCTTGCCCCTTGGTAGATGTCTGGTTCAACGTAACCCTGCACCAAGAGAACCCTCGAGATCCTTGAAATGGTTATTGAAAATGCTATGGTATGATGTCATGATGTTATGTACATGTATGCACAAACAAATGAGTGTATATACAGGCAAACATATTCACACAAAGCAAACAAGTCCTTAGGTTTAGGCTTGCATGAGGTTCAGGTGCTACCCTCTTGAAGCTAGTTGGCTCATCCTGTCCTAAAATAGAAACCGGGTTCTAAGGAGCTCAATATCATTGGATTGTTTTCTGTGTTCATTGTTTCGGTTAAGCCACTTACTGGCGACCAAAATATTCCAAGAAAACAATCCTTAAAAGAGTGTAGTATCGAGGATCTACAAACTTCGGACTGCACCAAAGTCGGTCATCTCACTACCCCTAAAAGGCTAAGATGGTCAATTAAGGTTCTAAGAGTTCGTTAGTGCTTCATGACATCACACAGCGGCCCCGTACTCTCCTTGACTACTCAAGGGTTACCGGTACTCACAAATATGTCACACTAACATAGCTTACTGCTTCAACCGTGTCGGTATACCCCGCACAGTTCCCTCACAGTTTTTTGCTATTTACCTAAGAAGGTGCCCCAAATCCGGGTGGAGGATTTATAACAAACCCAAACAAGGGCCCAAATGATAAATCAATCAAGTCAATCAACGCAAGAAAGTAAAGGTGATCTAAACCCTAAGGTAACCCCACTTTTTTTAAATTTCTCCCCAGCAGAGTCGCCAGTTCTGTGATACGGTGGGAGAACTGACTATGGTTTTGCGTTCGTATTCGCACTTGTGCGGTTGAGCAAGAGTCGCCACCGACTTTTTATTTTATCCTAAAGGAAAGGTTAAAAAAGCACAGCAAAAACCTTTTGAGATATTTCGTGGGTCCGGGGGGTAGATTATGAAAAGGGAAGGTATTAGCACCCTTTTCATCCATGGTTATCCATGGGCTCTTATTTACTTGGTTTTTTAGATCACTTGCCTTGATTTTTTTTTATTGCTTGAAAATGGTGTATGTGTGAGTGTTTTTGAAAATGTTTTGGAAGAAGATGCCTTGTCTTAGGCTAACCTTGTAACAATTCTTTACTCGAATATTTTACAAAGGCGTGTATCTTTTCGAAAGATGTTTCAAAATGTTTTGAGAGTTTGTTTGAAAGTGTTGTGGATTGTGATTTTTGAAAAGAAGGCAAGTGTTTTTGCAAATTGATCTCAAGTAACTTAAGAGTTTTGTCTACCCTATTGTACTCAAAGGTTTTCTCTATGTTTTCAACCCTTTTTAACAATTTTGTTCCACCATTGAATTTGGTGTACAATCTTGCGTTTAGGAAGTTTATTCGGGACGGGCGCGGGTCATCGTATGGACCATGAATGCAATGGTGCCAAGTGTCTTTGGCAATTTGCTTTGAAGGGACTATGATCATTCCATTTAGGCAATATTCGAAAGCGTCATCGAGGGACTTATGATCATTTGAATTTGTTTTGCCAAAGATACTCGACGTGCAAGCATGGCCCATTTTAGAAGGCAACATGTGGGATTACCCTAGAGGGTGCAAGTGTGATTTGATTTCATGTATTTGTCTTGTATTAGGTTATCTAGCGTTTGAATTTATGTACATGCAAACCCTAGGTCTAACCATGGTATAATTGAAAGCGGTAAATTGCGAAAATGTAAAATCTACGCTATTACAAAATAGTATCCGGGAGTGGGGGTACATGTGTATGAATGGGGATGAGACTTATAGTATCCAATAAGTTACAACCAAATCGAATTTGCGATCAAATGTAAATGACGAATATCAATGTATAAGATAAACAAGTGTGTATAGGAGCAATGTGAATGTATTTGTATTGAGTATCATTTTAACTTAAAGAAAAATTAAATGTTTATTTAATTAATAATCTGATATTTCTTTAATATGCACAAAAGAAAATGTTTTAATTGAATGTTTTAAGTTCTGATTGAATTATGTATAAAAACGATGTTTTAAGAAAAGAAAATATTTCTAAGTTTTAATTATGTATACAAAAAGTATTTTTTCATTTGTTATGTACAAAAATATTTTAAGAAATTAAATTATGCAAAAATGTATATTTACTTATTATGTACAAAATATTTTTTAATTAAAAGAATAAAAAGGTATTTTCAATTTTAATTATATGATGTAGAAAAAATGTATCTTAATTAAATGTTTAAGAAAAATGTATTTTCAATTAATGTTTTAAACAAAGGTATTAGTAATAAAAATTATTGTAAAGGATATATTAAGTTAGAAAAAAGAATATATTGTTTATATAAAAAAGAAGAAAAAGTTAGTCTTAATAAAATACTTGTTAAGAAAGGTTAAATGGGTTAATAAATATGAGTGATGTTTGTTTTATATAAAAAGAGGCAAGCATTTTTAATGGGCTTTAGGTATGCAGAAACGGGCAAGGCCCACGTTTGGGCTCAAGACATTTTTAGGGTTTCGCTTTTGTTTTCAATTGGGAATATGCTTAGGGTTTGGAGACAGCGCGCCGTTCATGGAGTTTCGTTCATCTTCGTCTTCTGGATACAATTCCTCCGTCTAGCCACCAGCGCCACCCCCCAAATCTCTCTTCCCTCTATGGCTTGAGCCCAGTGGTCTTATGATACAAGGTTTGATTTCGGTGTTTATGTTCTTTTTACGAATTGCATGCTTTATTTCAATTTGAATTTTGACCCTTAAACCTGTATTATTATGGAGGTGGTGGAGAAGAAAGAGAGAGAAAAGTTTACTACCTTCGTTCTTTGGAGATGGAGGAGAGGTAGGGTAGGTGGAGGCGCTCAGGCGGCCGGAACAAGGAAGTTGAGGCGGAGATACGTGATGCTTGCTCTTTGGTAACTTTTACCTTTTCTTCTACTTTAGGGTTTGATGATGATGACTTGACTGAAAACCTTATTTCTTGATGTTCACCTCTTTCTTCTTCTTCTTTGCCACTGTACGCTTGTTGTCTTTGATGCTTTTGGATGCTTCCCTGACTTTCTTCTTTTCTTTCGCCTCGAATTTGCCCCTTTGAAAATTGTTGAGCTTGATAGTTTTTTGCCTTGAGATGAATGTGCTTTTGAACTTTGCCTTATGATGAACTTCTGAGGGTTTTTGTTGCCCTAAATATGCTATGGTTGAAACAGTTTTGTTGTTTTGATTGGCTTTTTCCTCTTCTTCTGATTTGTTGCCTCGTTGTTAGCTTAGAATGTTCGCTTCTCTAATGGCCAGTGATGAAACATTCTGAGGCCTTGATGCTTGGGTCCTTTTAGCATTGATGAGATACGTTTTGAGTTGTTGGCTTTTGCAATTGGTAAGGTAGGTATGATGCTTGGGCAGATTTTGGCTGGAAGTGTTTGAGTTTGAGGTTTGTGAAATAGCAGGTTAAGGGTATGTGCTGGTATGGCTTCGAGTTGTTTTATCTGGCTATTTGCTTTGGAATGTTTATCGTTTTTTGGAATATTGGTTGCTGGCCCAATGATGGTATCCTGAGGGCCTTGGTGTTTGATTATAGGCAGGACAGGGTTTTGAATGGTTTAATGGTTTGGCATTGAACTGATTTTTGATGTTTAGGCCAAGGTTTTGAAATGGTTTAGGACAGGTTTGTATGTGCAGGTTTGGCTTCAGCAGTTTTGAGTTTAGGCCATATTGTTTTTGACAGTAGTAATGGTTATGGAGGTTTATCAGTTTGTGCTTAGGCCGGTTGTCTCAGTGCAGATAGCAGGTTTTATGTTTGTTGGTTTGAGCTAATGCAGGTTTTTGTACTTTAGCCTTGAACTTGGTTCTAGTTGTTTTTGTTTCAAGGCTTCAGGCAGGTATGATCTTTTGCTTTTGGCTTCTTGTTAGGACTTGGTTGAGGCCTCCTTGATATATGTCTTCTGTTGGAGTTCTTATGGTTATAACTGGTAGGCTGTCTTGTATGGTTATTGGCCTCTTTGCCTTATCCACTGTGTTTTGTTTTTTTATTTCTGTCTTCCTGCCTAAAAGCCTAAAAACCTAAACCTGCTTACTTTTCTCTTCTTTTTCTCTCTCAGTACAGTTAAATATTAAACTATGTTTTATACTGTACTTTTAGTTCTGAAAGTGGCCATTTTTTGGGAAATGATGAAAAGAAAGTGTCTTGCTTGCTTAACAAATTTCCTATGCATTTTTTATCTTTTCTTGATAGCTTTGAGTAGATTTTGTACTTTTTGAACTTTCCATATCTTTGCCAAATCTTCTTTTGACAGTTTGGGTACCTTTGGCATTTTTGACAGTAAGTTTGACACTTTTTGGATTATGACAGCAAGTTGTAATTTGGATTTTCAGTTTGGTTTGAACTTGGAGTTTTGAGATTTTGAAATTATGCAGTTTTGACACTTTGCATAAAATTCTTCCCTCTTTGTGAACCGGGAGAAATCCCGTGATTTGCAGAGAGGGTTAACTGATCCCAATCAGTGGCCCTTAATGATGAATTTCTTTTTATCTGTCTTTATTTATTTTATCAATCACTGACTTTTCTCCTTTTCTTTTTGCAGATGAATATTTGGATGGAGAGGAGCAAAGTGAAGAATGAAGAATTAGGGACTTAGGAAATATTTAGAAAAATAGGATAGTTTTATTTTCAATTTAATCATTGTAAACTATTATTATTTTAAATACTTCGTAAATGCATACTTGTATCTAAATAATAATTGTAACAAATGTTTAAATATGAAATAAAAATTCTATTGATCCATTTAATTCTTTTTATCCCTTTTTCAATTATTTACTTATCATTTATAGTTCCTTAAATTAAAATAAATGAAAATTAAATTTCAGATATTTAATCCCCTTAGAATAATAAATAACCAACTAATCATTGATTCTTCGTTGATTAAAATAAATGAACTTGGCACCTCCATCATCCAAAGCAACACACAGTCAAACACAATAACTGATCAAACGCATTCCTTTCTTACTGATTTCTTACCAAGCACTGTAAATCCAAACTGCATATTTCTTTTGACTGGCCCAAACAAACCAACGTGAATTCAAACCAACTGCCTCTTTTACTGATTAAATCAAAATAATGCGAATTCAACCCGAATCTCGGAATAACTTGCAAAGTGCTGTGGAATTTTAATCTTTCTGAGAATATGCCCACAAAAACCTTAATTCCTGATTAAATGCCAAAGTGCGTTCGCCTGATCAAAATTGAGCCAAAATCAACCAAAACCCTAAGCCAATTGTGTGAAACAATCCAGAGCCCTGAAAAATCAATAAAACCCTAATTTTTGTTTGACTGACGAGAAAAGTCCGTTTGTCTGATTCTTGAGCCAGTTTGAAAGATCATGGAAAGCCTGAAGTTGTTATTTCTTATGGAAAAATGCGAGGGCAAATTTTGGGGTACAACAATGATCACTTGTTATATGTGTCAGTTTCTAAAAACAATCATAAATCACATGTGCAGATTAATTAAAAAACCCGTTGAATACAATGACCCTGCAACCTCTCCTAACTTTGAATCTCCTGTGTTTGAGGCTGAAGAAGAAGATTATGGTGAGATTCCAGAAGAGGTCTCTTGGTTGCTTGAGCACGAGGAAAATACCATTCAACCATACAAAGAGCCTTTGGAAGTGGTTAATTTGGGTTCAGAGGTAGATCTGAAGGAAGTCAAGATTGGAGCATCGCTGCATCCTGATGTAAAGAGAGGTTTGATTGAATTGTTGAAAGAGTATGTGGATATTTTTGCTTGGTATTATCAAGATATGCCTGGTCTAGATACAGACATTGTCGAGCATCGTTTGCCGTTGAAGCCAGAGTGCCCGCTAGGTAAACAAAAGTTGAGAAAAACCCACCCGGATATGGCAGTAAAGATCAAAGAAGAGGTCCTAAAGCAGATTAATGCTGGTTTTCTTGTGACATCAGTGTATCCTCAGTGGATTGCCAATATTGTCCTAGTACCGAAAAAAGACGGAAAAGTCCGCATGTGCGTAGATTATAGAGATCTAAATAAAGCTAGTCCAAAAGATGATTTCCCATTGCCTCACTTTGACATGTTAGTGGATAGGACAACAAAATTCAAGGTATTCTCGTTCATGGACGGATTTTCCGGGTATAATCAAATTAGAATGGCTCTAGAGGACATGGAAAAACAACGTTTATCACACCCTGGGGAACATTCTGTTACAGAGTGATGCCCTTCGGGTTGAAGAATGCTGGTGCGACGTACCAGAGGGCTATGACAACCCTATTCCATGATCTGATGCACAAAGAAATTGAATTATATGTTAATGATATGATTTCCAAATCCCAAACTGAAGAAGGGCATATAGAAGATTTGTTGAAGTTGTTTCAGCATTTGAGGAAGTATCGTCTCCGCTTGAATCCAAATAAATGCACCTTCGGAGTTAGATCAGGGAAATTGTTGGGTTTTATTGTTACCTAGAAAGGAATTGAAGTCGACCCTGACAAAGTCAAAGCAATTAAAGAAATGCCAGCACCAAGAACTGAAAAGCAAGTCAGGGGTTTCCTCGGACATTTGAATCATATCTCTAGATTTATTTCCCACATGACCGCAACATGTGAACCGATCTTTAAGTTGTTAAATAAAGATCAAGGTTATGTGTGGACGGATGACTGCCAAAGGGCATTTGAGAGTATTAAAGAGTATCTGCTTGAACCTCCTATGTTACTCCCTCCCGTAGAAGGAATACCGTTGATTATGTATCTAACAGTGTTGGATAAATCCATGGGTTGTATTCTGGGACAACAGGATGAAACAGGAAAGAAATATTTTTCCATTTATTATCTCAGCAAAAAGTTCACTGATTGTGAGTCACGGTATTCCATGCTAGAAAAAACGTGTTGTGCTTTGGCCTGGGCGACAAAGCGTTTGCGGTAGTATATGTTGAATCATACCACTTGGTTGATCTCCAAAATGGAACCAATCAAGTATATTTTTGAAAAGCCTACTCTTACTGGGAGAATTTCCCATTGGCAGATGTTGTTGTCTGAATATGATATCGAATTCCGCACTCAAAAGGCTATCAAAAGTAGTGTGTTGGCAGATTACCTTGCTCAACAGCCGGTGGAAGATCATCAATCTGCAGAATATGAATTCCCCGATGAAGATGTGATGTTCTTGAAAGTGAAAGATTGTGATGAACCATTGCCCGAGGAGGGCCCGACCCTGAATCTCGTTGGAATATGATATTTAATGGAGCTGTGAATTCTTATGGTAAAGGAATTGGTGATGTGATTGTTACTCCTCATGGACCGCACATTCCTTTTACCGCAAGGTTAACATTTGATTGCACTAATAATATGGCAGAATATGAGGCTTGCATCATGGGTCTTGAAGAAGCTATTGATCTCCTAATCAAAATTCTAGATGTGTATGGCAATTAAGCATTGGTAATAAATCAGATTAAAGTGGAATGAGATACTCGTCACCCTGGCTTGATCCCTTACAAAGATTATGCTAGAATATTACTACCCTTCTTTAATAAAGTTGAATTCCATCACATTCCTAGGGATGAAAATTAAATGGAAGATGCTTTGGAAACTCTGGATTCCATGTACCAAGTAAATGCTTGGAATGATGTACCCTGAATTACAGTTCGACGGCTCGATAGGCCCGCTCATGTGTTTGCGACAGAGGAGGTAGCAGATGAAAAACCTTGGTACTATGATATCAAGAATTTTATTCAGACTCGGGAATACCCGTTTGGTGCATCAAAGAACGATAGAAGGACACTGAGAAGGTTGGCATGAAGTTTCTTCCTCAGCGAAAATGTGTTATACAAGAGTAATTTTGACATGGTCTTGATCAGATGCGTGGATAGACACGAAGCAGACATGTTGATGCATGAGATCCATGAAGGTTCATTCGGCACTCATGCTAATGGACATTCAATGGCTAAAAGGATGCTAAGGGCGGGTTATTATTGGTTGAAGATGGAATCTGATTGTTACAAATTTGCAAAGAAGTGCCATAAATGCCAGATTTATGCAGATAAGATCCATGTACCTCCGACACTTCTCAATGTGATTTCCTCCCCATGGCCTTTCTTTATGTGGGGTATTGACATGATCGGGATGATAGAACCCAAAGCTTCGAATGGGCACCGTTTCATCTTTGTAGCAATTGACTACTTTACCAAATGGGCAGAGGCTGCTTCATATGCCAATGTTACTAAGCAGGTGGTTGTGCGCTTCATTAAGAATAACCTTATATGTCGGTATGGTGTGTCGAACAAAATCATCACTAACAATGGCTCGAATTTGAACAACAAGATGATGACTGAACTATGCGAAGAATTCAAGATTGTCCATCACAATTCATCTCCATACAGGCCAAAGATGAATGGGGCTGTTGAAGCTGCTAATAAGCATATCAAGAAGATTATCCAGAAAATGGTTGTCACTTATAAGGATTGGCATGAAATTCTCCCTTTTTCTCTACATGGATATCGAACATCTGTTTGCACTTCAATAGGAGCAACCCCGTTTTCTCTAGTTTATGGAATGGAAGCTGTACTCCCTGTCGAAGTAGAGATTCCCTTGTTGCGTGTGATAATGGAAGCCAAATTGACAGAGGCTGAATGGGTTCAAAACAAGTTTGACCAATTGAATTTGATTGAAGAGAAGAGAATGACAACTTTGTGTCATGGGCAGTTATATCAGAAAAGAATGAAGAAAGCATTTGACAAAAAGGTCAAACCTCGTGAATTCAGAGAAGGAGACCTCGTGCTCAGGAAGATCATGTCTTTCAACGCTGATTCTAGGGGAAAATGGACTCCTAATTTTGAAGGCCCGTATGTTGTCAAGAAATCCTTCTCTAGTGGTGCATTAATTCTTGAAACTATGGATGGCGAGGAGTTCCCACGTCCCATGAATGCTGACGCAGTCAAGAAATACTTCGCCTAAAGAAATAAAAGAACAGCTCGCTAAGTTGAAAACCCGAATGGGCGGCTTAGGCAAAAAAGAACGTCTCGGTAGGACGAAAACCTGAAAGGGAGGTCTAGGCAAAAATTAGAGACATAAACAGAATAAATTTCCCGTTAAGTTGAAAACCTGCAAGGGCAGCTTAGGCAAAAGTTAGGGATTTTCTTGGCAAGTAACTATGTCAGACAAGACTTGATCGTTGAAGTAACAATCTTCTCGGATCCTCACCATACTTCAACAAAAGCTGCTGCTCAGGACTTCAAAAGTTGTTAAGGGGAATAGTGGTCATTGTATCTCAATGTATCTTTTCCATTATGTATTACCATTTCCCAAACTTTTTAATCATCCATGGAGTCTCGCCATTCGCAGACTACCATTCTATTAATGAAATTCGAGCTTTTGCCCAACTTTTTGTGTTCTTATTTTTATTTAGCTTGCAAAGACATCATTTATTGCTGATAATAACTGTTAAAGAAAAAGGATTAAAAAGAAAAAATAACTTTTCAAAAAAGAAAAGAGATCTTTAAAATTCAATTTACTTTGGGATTTATGATGAAACAATGACGACAAGAATGGTGATCCTAAGAATGAACAAACTCCAATTGTTTTAAGAAGATTTACTCCCTTCATGAAAGTTTTCTCAGGTCATTTTTCTGGTGGGTTCGCAATCCTTGTGTGTTTCTCAGATAGTTAAAGACGATATCAGTGGGTGCAAGGTACAATATTGGGTTTATGATCTCATTATCCCATGTCAGGTCTTGATCCATTTTTTGGGGTTTGCATGGTCAGAAGTCTCCGTCTCATATTCCTCGGCAAGTTTTCCCTTATATGATGAAAGTTTTGGCATTAATATTGACTTCTTGATTTCCCAGGAAGGTTATCCTAGGGCATCTCTTGTTTGGAATAAGTATTCGTGATGAAAGTTTTCTCCAGGGAGGTAGGCTTGAATCTTCCAATGAAGTTTGGTTGAGTCGGCGTCAGTCTGTTTTATTTGAGGCTGGTCTCACAATCTCCAGTAGGCATGTTACTTTTGGGAAAACTGTTTTCTCCGATGAAACCGGAAGAAGGATCTTCTATCCCGATATTTGTTTGATTTGGCTACATCCGAACTATGTTTCTCCTCAGTAAAGTTAAGGCAGGCAATGAGTTTGGTTTCCGCAGTTGCTTTTACTTTTCTTGGATTGATCTTTCTGGTTGAAGTTTAGCCCAATGTTGATAGTACTTGAGGCGATTTTGTTTGTTTGTACTGATTATGTATCCTTTTACCAGCATATGCACGATAACACTCATACATTTATACATACATCATGCATAACTAAAAACCATCGTTCATTAGCCTTGCGTTTTGACCTTTCCTGTAGCGCTCTTTGCTTAGTTGATTTTGGTTATCCCTCTTGAGTTTATTTCTCAAAGGATGTATCTACACTTGCCATCTTGCTCTAGTTTATTTCTGATTTAGATTTATGGATCTCTGAAATTTTTGTGTTTTGGTTTGTGCATTTATTTTGCACAGGTAGACTTTATCTCCTCAGCAGGAATATCGTGGCATGTCCCCGGGAAGTCATATTGCTATTCCCAGAAAGTCATTTCTCTTTGTAAATCCATTTGACAATGAGTGGGGGTCTCTTTATTTGAGACAGATTACATATTACCCTTTCCAGGAGGATTTCTTTGGTTAAAGAAGAAGTTGAGACCCGTTCTTGGCAAAACACCAGAATCTTGGGAAACTTGATATATTTTCTCTTTCTACCTTCAGTGAACGTTGGTAGTACATCGATAGTGAATGTCAGTGTTTCTTATATTTTTCTATCTTCAATGGACGTTGATAGTTCATCATTAGTGAACGGCGGTGATATGATGTATTTTCTCTTTCTACCTTCAGTGAACGTTGGTAGTACATCGGCAGTGAACGTCGGTGTTTCTTATCTTTTGCTATCTTCAGTGAACGTTGATGGTTCATCGTCAGTGAACGACGGTGATATGATGTATTTTCTCTTTCTACCTTCAGTGAACGTTGGTAGTACATCGGCAGTGAACGTCGAAGTTTCTTATCTTTTGCTATCTTCAGTGAACGTTGATTTTTCATCGTTAGTGAACAGCGGCGATATGATGTATTTTCTATTTCTACCTTCAGTGAACGTTGGTAGTACATCGGCAGTGAACGTCGGTGTTTCTTATCTTTTTCTATCTTCAGTGAACGTTGATAGTTCATCGTCAGTGAACGACGATGATATGATGTATTTTCTCTTTCTACCTTCAGTGAACGTTGGTAGTACATCGGTAGTGAACGTAGGTGTTTCTTATCTTTTTCTATCTTCAGTGAATGTTGATAGTTCATCGTCAGTGAATGGCAGAGATATGATATATTTTCTCTTCCTACCTCCAGTGAACGTTGGTAGACCATCGGCAGTGAATGTCGATGCTTGTTATTCTCCTCTCTGATTCTTTTCTTGTGGTTTACCATTGATTTATTTTCCTGGTGGGATTGCTCTTTTGTTTCTACATTTCATATTGCATCCCCAATACTACTTTGCGTCCTTTTTTTCCATTCATATGCATAAATGTTTGCATGGCATCTTAGGGCCAAAAACAGGGTTTGTTTTATATTTAAGTATCTTCGATCACGTCGACACGAAGATTTTTAACCTTCATATCTCCAGATAGAAGAAACTTAAATAAGGGCAGCTGTTGTACCCCAATTTTTCCCCCTAAGATCCCTTCATCATACTATATTGTTTCAATCACCACAAAATCACATTAGGGCTTTTGGTTCCTATCCCTATCTATAACCTTGCTCTTTGAGGAGTCACCAAGCACCTTGACTTGTTTTCTTTGGTGATCATGGATATTTTGCTTTGATTTTCTCTCTAAATTAACAAATACAATGTTGGTTTGTCCCACTTGTTAATAATGTAGGTGAAAGCAATGAGGTTTAGCAAGTTGCATGATGGGTTCATGAGTTTATTTCCATGCCCTAGTCAAAAGCTTGAGAGATCCAAACCTCACCATTGAAGTTGTTTTAAAGTTGGTATGCAAGTAGTTTTGGTGGCCATGAGTCCTCATAATCATCCTCAACAAATCCTATTCATAAAGGAAGAATATTGGCACAAAAAGTTTGTTCAAACTTGGCAGAGTTCCACCAAGCATTCTCTTGATTTAGAAGCTAGGGTTTTGGACTTCAGAGGGGCATATCTTGCTCATCTTTTGATATTTTTTACTGATTCCAAAAATATTATTCTCTTCAAAGAGTTACCAACAAATCATTTCAAAAGTTTCAAGAATTTTTCATGTGGAAGGAACTTAATGAAGAAGAAAGATTACAAGTCACCCAGATGAATCCCCATTTTTTCCATATGTGATTTCAAATGATCATAACTTGGTAAATTTTTATCACCTTGAGCCCATTCATTTTTCATGATGATCCTAAGGATATGTCCTTCATGACTTATTTTATGTGCAAAGTGAAAAAATGGATGGAAGTTGCCTTAAGAATGCAAGAGATTATATGTCATTTCATGATTTTTGGCCAACTTCAATAGGTCATAACTTGCTCAATTTTTGGATATTTTGAGTGGTTCAATTTGAAAAGTTTCATTCAAGAGGTCTACTTCATTCCATCTTTTTTGATCAAGAGCAAATTCTAAGTTCAAGGCCATGTTTGGATGCAAGAGATTATAGGTCATTTTTTAAGAAGAATCTGAAATATTTCTAAGTATGGAAAGTCAACTCTTTTTCTTCAACTTTGACTCCATGTAACTTTCAGATCAAGCATCCATTTGATTCCATTCTTTTTCCATTGCAAAGCTTGTTACCTCATCTTTCCAAAGCATCAAGAATTTTTCCCTAAGACTCCTTGAGGTGGAAATGCCATTGGAATGAACTTGGTAACTTGGAACTGAAGTTTTTCTATAAGTCAGAATTTGAAATCCATGTTTTGGCCTTTAAACGTCAAATTAGCACGCGTTTGTGACCTAAACATGTTTAACCAAGTTGCCAAAGTGGATTAGAGCCTTGAAACGCAAGGATTTGATGAGTTTTGATGCAAATCAGATCACACTTTGCTCGTGTATCAGGATCACACGATTTCCCTCCAATTTGCATCATTCCACACGCTTGAGCATTCCATTTGATTCCCTATAAATAGAGGGTCACCCCCCATTCAATTTCCCAAGCTTAGATAGCCAGAATCACTCTATCAAACTTGCTTCACAACTCAGAATTCAGCTACTTCGAATCCTATTTTCAAGCGTTTTTCAATCCATTTTTTCCATCAATTCACCTTCCTTGATCTTCCCTGAACCTAACCATACAATTACATTCAAGAATCGTGCCCTACATTGCTCCATAGAAGTCCAGTTTCAGAGCTCTGCAACTCAACTTTAATAGGTAGATTCCTTCATCAATTCTTCAAAACTTCAGTATCATTGTGTTTCTCTCATTGCCCTGGTTCTAGTCGCAACATTCACTTTCACCTGGAAGCACATTTTGATCATAAATTTTCAAATCCCCTTTCAAAAGTTTCTTTCCAAATTGCTTGAGTTACAATTTATATAAATTTGTCGCGAAGGTGTGGTTGTCTTCGTCTTGAAGAGACGAAGCGAATGGCATAGGTCTGAGCTTCTAATTTTACAGTTGGAAGGACCTGCAATTCGTGAGGGCTGGAGGTTGAAGATGACCAATGGTCATCTTCTAACCAATGAAAGCGTGACATTTGTTATTTTCAAATTCTAATTTATTTAATGATCGTGTACATTATTCAGTAAAGGCCATGATATCCACAATGCGCCAGATCCTTTGGATTTGATTACTAACGCGTTTTGATTCTCATCCAATGGTCCACATCTTTTTCTTTTATTTTCTTTTTCTGATTTTTATATTTTAATTGTTTTATATTTCAAAAAATCATAGAAAATTCATTTTTAGTCCAAAAAATATGAAAAAATTATGAAAAATATTTTTGATTATTCTCTTTCAGATTTTTATTTTTTCACAATTAATTTTTGTGTTTTGGTATTTTTATGAATTTTACACTTATTTGATTTGTTTAAAATGTTTAAAAATACTTCTACATATTTTTAAATTCTGAAAAAATTATAGAATGATCCAATGATATTGTGACAAATATTGGTGACTTTATTTTATTTTTGTTTCTGACTTTACTACTTTTTACCATTTTTGTTTATTTTACCCATTTATTTTAAATTTTAAAAATAGTTTCTGACTTTAAAAAATCCCAAAAATTTCATAAAATTACTTGGCCTCTTTTGTGATATTTCGATGGTCTTATTTTTTATTTCTTGATTAATTTGAATATAATTGATATTTTCCTCATTATTTTCCCTTTTTTTTACATTTTAAACCCTTTAATGTATATATTAATTATATTATTATTTTGTGAATATTTTCTGGATGTTTTGGGTTGATTTTTTTTGGTCATGGCTTTATTAACATCATTGGATCCATGGTGTTAAGTTTAACTCCACAAAAAATGGATGAATGATTTTAATAATAGTTTGATTAAATATTAATTCAAATGTTGTTTTTCTTTTTACCCTAATTCCTCTTCATCTCCTCCTCTTCTTATTGCACTAAATGTTGTTGGAGCATGATCTCTATATCATGTCTCAAAACAAATGGTGCATAGATTGCTATTGACCGGCCTCAAAATAGGTGTGACTTCTATATAAGTCCACTTACGATTGCTTAACATAGCGCTAAATTTTGTCCCGATTCGAATAAATGATCATTTGTGGCCCAAACTTATGATTGCAAGCCCAAGTATGTTAATTTGATATCTTTGATCCAATAACCTTGAGATTCATTATGTGGAGGATTTGGTTCTACCAATCCTCTAATGGATCTACAACACCTTTGGTCAACGCAGATCACTTAAACATCGTTGATCATAAAATGGTACTTGTGAGAATTCCAAATGGATGATATACTTGACAAAAAGAAAATGCAAATTGTTGTGTGGAGGCTTTGGTTCTACCAATCCTCTAATGAGTTCCAAATGCAAGTTTCAATATGGTCATCCAACTAACCACTAATTATTGACTTGTTTTATTTTATGCTTTTATTCTTTTATGCTTTATGCACTATTTTTTTTTAGCATTTTTACATTTCATGTCATTTTCATATTTGCTCATTTGAGCATTTATCATGTCATTTTTATTTTTGCTCACTTGAGCTTTTCTTTTCTTTTCCTAAGATACTTAATAATCAACATAAACCCTAAAAAACTCTTAATGACACTTGGACTATTTGGTTACTATCCTTGGCATGATGGAGCAGTGGACTTTTCTTGGACTTAGGATTAGAAACCTTGGCCTATCTTTGATACCTTGTGATCTTATCTGGTTATTTTGTCTGGAGTTCTTGAGGTTTACCTCAAGACATTGGGTTGCTTGTTTGTTTTTGTGTGCAGGTTTTTGTGATTACATCCTCCGTTTGTAATATGGAATTCACCCGTATACAACCGTTACTCTGCCCAATTTTTGTGAAGACTTAATATATTTGAAGAGGTTTAGTATCCTTGCTTGCTTGGTTTCAATCCAAAGAATGGGAATTTTATCTTGGCTCATAATTTCAAGCTTTGACTTCTTGTTGGTTAGATGGTCCTTATCCTTAGCTTTTACCTTATGCTTTAGGATAGTCTCTTCTACTCCTCCCATCTTCTTTAATTTCAAAAATCTTCTCCCTCCTTTTGAAAACTCTTCTTGTCTCTAAACTTGAACCACTTTCATAATAAACTTGGACTTAGGTCCATGCATTTTCAAAAATCATTTTCATAAATAAACTTCAATCAATTTAATAATACCTTGACATTTTTTGTGAGATGACTAAAAGTCAACCAATCTCATTTTAAACCATTTTTGCCACTTTGGCTTTTTACCTTTAAACTTTTTCTCAAAAGGTTAGACTCTTGTCAATCCTTGTAGTGATGCAAACAACTATACTTCTAAAATATGTAGTGAAGAGAGATATTTTCCACTTGTGTGTTGAGTGAGGCATTCTTGATTTTAAAGTCCAAGCCATATCCTCCACTTTGAGATGATGCAAATTCTCCTTTCTCATGATTGTGGGTAGTAAGTACGTTTTCCACACGGACAATGACAATGATGTCTTATCTCTTAAAATTAACCAACACACTTGTGTTTCAAACTTTTTAAAGAGGAACTACGTGTACCCTGATCGCCTATTGCACGAAATGTGGTACGTAGGCACTAAAGGTTCGCAACCGCGGCGGGTGCAAAAATCATAAAAAATATATTTCTTTTTCTCACCTCCACCATCCATTTTATATATAACACATTTTATAGCCTAAATATACAGATTTACAAAGAGGTTCCTGTGGAATACCGTAGATGTTTAGGGTGCTAATACCTTCCCTTTGCATAACCAACCCCCTTACCTTTAATCTTTCCCCTTTTTTTGGGTTATTCGCTCTTTTCCCATTCTTTTGGAAACAATAAAGCGCGGTGGAGATTTTTATTTTGATTTTTACAAAGTCTAGTCAATCCAATGGCTTAGTCTTGAACATTTCTACCGCTACACCTGGCAAGTCGAAAACCTGGAAAGGCGGCTTAGGCAAAAAAGGGTATCCCGGTGGACTGAAAACCCGAATGGGTGGTCCATGCAAAAGTTAGGGATTTTAAGCGTATGGCAATGTCTCGTTGGATAACCTTACAACCAATATTCAATATCAACTATCGAGCTCAAATGGTACTAATCAATCCAGTCAGCCCCGGACAAGCAGCGAAAGTGATGAGACGCTCAAAGGCATAAATATAATAGCAGAATGGGAACCCAATGGGATTATTTCACATAGCTGTTTTTTATTTGTATACTATTTTTGTATAGTTTCCGTTCTTATGATGGCACTCTCTTACCAGGATGTCCGTCTCCTTGTACAAAAACGCTTATTCAAGTTAATACAAAACTATTCCTTTAAAAGTGCAAAACTTCTGTTTTTACTTTTTTGTTTTGTGTGCGAAAATATCAAGTGATTATTTTTGAACATATGCATTTGAATGTGATTACTGCTTACAAATATGCACCTAAAAACAGAAAGACAATTGCTAATGACTTTAAGAAATAGGACAATATCTAAGGGCCATCCACAAAATTCCCACAAATATTTCCTCCAGCAGATACCTTCTCTGGCAGATACAGAGGCAGAGACATCCTACTACAAGTTCACTGCCATATTCTCAGTATGCAACCTAATGGTGTCAGATTCTCATATCCCCAGTGGAGCAAGAATCTTCAAATTACTGCTCCAACAAAAGATTCCCCAGTGAAACCACCAAAGTTTCTCGAGATTCCCCAGCAGGATTTCAACAAACTCTTCAAGCCGTTCATAGAGCTTCCCTTCCCCAACAATGTTTATTTCTTTAACAACGGAATTTCATCTCCCAACATTTCAACTTCAATAAATTTGAAGGCCTACATTCTCCAACACAGTTGCAATCAGGGATTTATTTTCTCTAGTTCAACAACACTACAATAGAACAACTGACACGTTCATACATTGAATTCATACATCATTTTACAAACATCATATCATATGCAACACAAACGTGTATATCACAATCTCATTTATTTTGAGAGCATCATGCAATTCATACATCATGACATCGCATGAAACTGACTTTACCTTTCCAGGTTGAGTTCACAGAAAGACAAACAATATCAACCTATACAACAGGTCAAAGATTAATGACCGGAACCAGATGGGGAAACTATCTACACAACCAAGTGGTATGAACTCCCAGAGCAAGACGGGTTTACCAAGAAATACAGTAGGCCACAGATTAATTCCCGAAACCAGACGGGGAAACTATCCATGTGACCAATATTATCAAGTTCCAGATTAATACCTGTAACAAGCTAGGAGAACTATCTGTGGACAACCGACTGTAGATTAATACCTATAACAAGCCAGGAGAACTATCTACATGAGGAGATTGAAGATTAATACCTGTAACAAGCCAGGAAAACTATATTCCTTTCTAGGGTCAGAGATTAATACCTGAAACCAGCCAGGACAACTATCTCAACGACTAACAAAAACAAGTCCCAGATTAATACTTGTAACAAGCCAGGAGAATTATCTATGGACGACCGACTGCGAATTAATACCTGTAACAAGCCAGGAGAACTATCCATATGAAGAGATTGGAGATTAATACTTGTAACAAGCCAGGAAAACTATCTTTCTTTCTCAGGTCAGAGTTTAATACCTGTAACAAGCCAGGATAAATATCTCAGTGACCGACAATTTTCAAGTTCCAGATTAATACCTGAAACCAGACAGGACAACTATCTGCGAACAACTGATTTGTAGATTAATACCTGAAACCAAACAGGAAAACTATCTACACGACCGGACGAAGAAATCTTACATGGATTCCTCCTTAACTTTCCAGATGCAGTCTAACACGGACTCATCCTGAAGTAGCCCCACACAGGCTCATTCTCATATATCTCTGGATGCAGTCTAACACAAACTCATCCTGGAACAACCCTACACAGGCTCTTTCAGTAACGCCCGTAATTTAATTTATTATTTAATTAAATTATTTTTGGAATATTTGTGAGGTGGTGTTATAATTAAATTGGATTTATTATATTAAGTGGAGAAATAATATTAGAGATATAATATTATGTAGTGAAATAATATTAGAAGTGTAATATTATTTAAGGTGGGCCTATTTTGAGAGAGTAGAAGTAATAAGGGGGTGTAGATTTTGAGCCCAATAAGAAATAAGGAATAATAGAATATTAGGTTATTTTATTATTTGTGAGAAGGTAGAGAAGAAAGAAGCAGTAGAAGAAAATAAGAATTTGGAAGAGAACGTGAAGCTGCTGGAAAAAGTGGAAAACGGAAAGAACGAACAACCTAAAAATTGTAGAGCGACCTTCAATCCAAGGTAAGGGTAGGGTTCTGACTTTATAATTGGGTTCATGATGTTTGATATGTGGGTTAAAGGACTGTTTTTTTGTTCTTGAATTGGATGTATTATGAATGATGTATGATGAAGATAGATGAATTCCTGATGAATAATGATGTTATTATATCGTTTGATCGATGTGGTAATAGAGGATAATGTTAGGAGATGAAATATCACGTTTATATTAAGGTTTGTAGGACGGTAATATAATTTCCGTAGTGAGAATACAGAAGGAAATGCAGAATTATGTAGGAATGGGTCAGTATGCATCGACCTCAAACTGGATGAGTCGATACATAGACAATGATAGACTCAGGATGAGTCGATACAAGAAGGGCCTGCGTCGATGCATGGTAGTTGCAAGACTCAGGATGAGTCGACCGGTGAGGTGCATGTGTCGATACATGCTGTGATTTAAAGCCAGGATGAGTCAATCCATAGGGTTTTGCATCGACCCATATTGTAAAGGAGAAGTAGGATGAGTCGATCCATAAGGTTTTGTGTCAACCCATAAGGTCTGATTTTTGAGAGAATCAGTTTTTAGTTGTTGTAACTTGAGTTTTAGGATGTTGTTTGATATGCCGTTAAAAGCATTGATTAGCTAACGCGATGAGCTTTATTCTAGGTGACTAAATGATGGATAAGAAGTGTAATCCTAGCATATAATGCATGATTTAGAATTAATTCCCGTAGAGACTGTTGTGCTAATTTTCTGGATAGAATGATGAATAGTAGATGTTTAGAGGCTGCTGTTAGAAATATGAAAGTAGGATTAGTGATAGTAACGATATAATTTAGCAGAATAACAAGATGGATTACTGTACTATTAATATACAGTTGAGTATTAGTGAGATGCTATTGATGATGTTGTGTTTGATGATTCATAAATAAATGATGTTTGATGAATTATTTTGATTATTTGAGATGTTATTTTGAGACGTATTTTGAGATGATAATTTGAGATGTTTTGAGATGATAATTTGAGATGTTTTGAGATGATTTGAGATGTTGTTAACTTGGGTGTTATCATTACATTCATGTTTGAGTCGCATACATTGCATTTTCGAGATGGAGCTTATGCTCGTTAAGATGGCCTGGATTGGCAAATTTTTAGATGAAGGCTATGCCTTGTTGATTCCTCTATTAATTGGTAGATTTTTGAGATGGGAGTTCTGCTCCAATGGTACCACATGCATTTGCATAATTTTGAGTCGCATTATATGATTGAATAATAAAGTGTATTTGATATTGATGAATAAGTATATATGCTGTAATTATTGTTGATTATGAGATGAGAAGTGGTGATATTAGTGATCTAATTTAATATATTAATTATCATGCGCTTTATTATATTGTTAGATATCTCACCCCTTCTGTTTGAATGTTGCCCTTATGTTGTTAACATGCAGGTAATCGCGAGTGAAGGCTGTGTACCTTCAATAGTTCGAGTCGGTGTCATTGCTCTGATATGTAACACTCGGGGGGGGGGGGGGGGGGGGGATGAACGCTTGCTGATTTTTGATTGTTGATTTTTCAGTTGCTAAATTTTGAATTGATTATTATTAAATATGAGATGTTTCGAAGTTGTTGTTTTTATTTAAAGATGTTATTGAAGAATTCCGTTGTGTAGTTGTTGAATTATTTAATGAAAGATGTCATGTTGATGGTTCATCCGATGTTTTGAAAAAGTGTTATATATCCATGATGAATGCAATGAATTTGTTAGAAGAATTTGTGACGTCCCGATTCATCTATATGATTGAAATTCTATAACTCTGATTTTATTTTATATAATTTGTCGGGGTAGAATTGGGGTGTTACACTTTCTAATACATTTTCATGTAACAGTTAATTCCATTATCCTCAGCAAGTTACTATGAAACCTGGATTCCAACTAGAAAGAAGAAAACTATTATCTCTATAGTACAAAGATAACTCCTCAATAGAGCCTTGGAAAACTGAAGTTCCTAGATTTTATTCCCCACAGAGTTTTCCTCAAGCGCGAGAACAACAAAAACTCACATTCCCCAACAGAGTCCTCCTCATACAGCAGGAAGAGGAATCCCCACAAAGAAACCTCTTATGAAGTCAACACCTACTTTGGATGGCATCTTTAAGCCCATCTCCGACGAATCTCCATCATCTTCTCCAAATGGCATCTGTAAGCCCATTCCCAACATCATCAACCATCAGTGTTACTTCATGCGAGTGCAAATTTCTGGGTACTCTAGTGTTCAATCCTCTTCCACCTTCAGATTACGAAAGGCAGACAAGCCAATCTAAATCCTCAGGTTTAAGAAGATTGAACAGGGGCATATGTTGTACCCCAAAATTTTCCCTCCCACTTTTACTCAAGGAATGCTCTTAGAGATTCTCAATTGCTCAAGGATGACCAAGAATTGACCAGACAAATTCTCCTCCTAAGCAATGAACCTCTAACCAGGGATTCACTTTTCATTAAGATGTGTGAGTTCCAAAGGTATCAAATGTTTTCCACTGTCCTAAAATGCCTTCAAGATTGTCCATGCCAAATTTCATGCCTTCCACTACAAGTTTGCTCAGTCAATGGCCCAAATGTTTGAAAATTAACTATACGAGGTCAAAAGTCAACTGTGGCCTATATACAATCAAACTTTAAGATTTTTTTGTCAACATCAACATTTTGAAGTGATATCCATCATTTGATAAAAGGTTGATCATTATTCCTCAAGAAATGTTCCTAATCTATCAAAAGTCAAGAATTGCAAAGTTATGGTTTCTATAGGAAAAGTCAACTGAACTTTGACCAGACATAACTTTCACATACTTCATCCATTTTGCTCCAAAAAAAAGCTCATTTTGAATAGGATGTAATTAACTACAACTTCTCTTCATCCCTCAACTCCAAGAAATGCACCATTTGAAAGATACAAGCTCATACATTATAGGCCATTTTCAAAAAGTCAACAAAAGTCACTTTTTGCCAAGACCTTTTACCTTAAGATAAAATCTTCAAATACAAAATTGATCAAAAGAGGGATTGAAGTAGACATCTTGGGATTTCCAAAACGTCTAAGATAATCATCATGAGATAAAAATTAAGCAAGTTATGGCTTGCCCAAGTTGAGAAAATTTGGGAAATTTCAAGAATTATGCATTGAGCAAACTTGAAGTTTTAGGTCAATGGCTTAATTTCTTGGACTTCAAGCATATTCCTAAGTTTATAGAGGACCTCTAAAATCATTCTTACCATGCCTTAAATTTTCTACCCATTTTGTACATATTTATTTTATTTTATTCAAATAAATATAAAATAAAATGTATAAAATAATTGGAAATGGGTTTTGAGCATTTGGGATGATGTCACTACAATATTTAGGCTCTCCAGCAACAATTGAAAAACGTTGCCAGAACTCTGAAAATCGTTGCCTAAAACAATAGGGGACGTTTTCTAGGCGTCTCCTGTGCGAGCGTTGCCTATTGTTTGAGG
Source organism: Vicia faba (assembly GCA_948472305.1). Lineage (NCBI taxonomy): Eukaryota > Viridiplantae > Streptophyta > Magnoliopsida > Fabales > Fabaceae > Vicia > Vicia faba. Next base: position 1,046,743,605 of record OX451737.1, read on the forward strand.
CGATGTTTTTTTAATGTTTTTTGGGAACGCTTTTGAAAAACGTCGCCTATAGTAAAGGAATAGGGGACGATTATTTACGGCCTCTGAGACAATGTTTTTTAAGCTTTGTGTTGCCAAATTCGGCTAAAATTAACAATCGTTGCCTTAAACCTGAATCAGGAAGATCGTTTTTGAATTGTAGCCATAGCTTATAGGTTGTTGTTTTATGGTGTCCACATAAAATATACAATTTTGCAATTATTATCAAAATAACATAGTCAATAATAATTGGCTTCAAAAATAATATTGATTATATAACTTAAACCATACATCCATAAAAGTTGTAATATAATAAAATCGAGTTCAAACTTTAATTCAAGACATAGTATATAGAGTACACAAAATGCCTAACGTAACAATATTACTTTTAATACTTTGAAGTATGACCCTAGTAAAATAACTAAAAACATAGTTCAGCAAAAGAACAAAAATCATATTTCAAGTTTAATGCTTTCAACTACAAGCCAAAAAAAAGACATCATCCAACTCATTCAAGTTTGTCTTCTAGGAGTAAAGCATCCAGATCGTCCTCTTGAAATTCGTTAGATATGTCATCCTCCATAAATTCTTCATCTTCGTCGTCCTCTTGAAGTTTGTCTTCTGTATCACTTTCCTCCTTTTCAACCATTTCTTGAAGTTGGGACTAGCATAAATTACAAAAAAAAAAATATTAGCTACTATTATAGACAATGTTGGCCGATTATATTAAGCAAACGTATTATATAAACAATGTTACATACAATTATTTTTCCAGTTTCTACATCCAGTTCCTTTCCTTTATTTCCTTTTCGAGTTTCAACAAACATTTCTGATTGAGTGGGCTCTCTTTTTTCCTTTTCACACTGCACAAATCAAAATAATTCCATAACAAATTATGTGAATTAAAATTCCTACAAGTAAATTGTGTGAAAATAATACACCGTACAACAATTATGCTGTTAATACATACACAATTATGCTGTCCAAACTAAACAACACCAAACCGTAAAACACCGTACAACAACACACATATACATGAACACCTTAACAGTGACAATTCAAAAGAAACTAAGCTAACATTGCGTGAACCGCATCATGCACGTAATAAAGTATCAACCAAAACAGAATGCAAGTAAATTGTGTGAAAAGCCACATGTGAAATGTACACAATTATGAGTTACAAAGATCAAGATCAAAATGTCACACTGATTGTTGGGTTTTTTACTAGAAGGATTTGATGGTATTTTCTATCACAAATTTTGATAGAATCTCATCCACTTAATATTTATAGAACATGGATACAAAACTTTCACACGATACACCATTTGATGAAATCATGCATTTCTGCATAAATATACTATTTTTCTTATATTGGGATATAGACAATTGTGGCATGCAAAAACACAAGCAACCAAAGTGTTTGTTTATTTGTCATCATCAAATATGTAACTAAATCACTTCAAAAACTTCATTATATAAAGTTTAAGAATTCCTCCCCTTTATATATATTAAGCGTCTCTAGTATATCTTCTTTTCTTCACATAAAGTTCAGTCACTTTATACCAACATGTAGAAAACTGTGACATTAAAGAGAATCATGACAGAGAGAAAGAAAGATCAAATAATTATAACAAAATGAATTTTGATAATAAACAATAATATTGAAAGGAACGTATAACTAAAAGAGGTTTAGTTTGCATTTTATATTTTCTGTTTTTGGCCATTTCCCAGTACTGATCATAATCAAGTTCTTGCAGATATAATTATGAATTATATATTTAGAGAAAAACCTATTCTCTCAAAACTCAAGAAACTGTATATAATTCAAAAATGTCACATATTTAGAAATTGTACCATACAAAACCACAATATGTAGTCTTCTTTGCTCATCAAACTCAAGCATATATCATCAATTCCACCACTGCTTCAAAAGTACAATTCTAAAAGCTCTACTTTCTGATACAACTTTAGAATATTTGGAAAAAACCCTAATATTGAGACCCATATGAGATTCATATACTAAGTTCATAGTCACAAATACATTTTTACCCTTCACTTTTTAAATTCTAGTACAACAATATCTTAGTAGCTATAGAAAAATAATATATTCATGTAGGGGCCATGTCTGATTTTCTCCATCAAAAGAAGAACCTATTGAACTCCCAAATCACACTAGCATCATTCTTCTATTACCATTCACTCCTTTATTCATTCAGTAACATCTACTTTTTTCTTTCCTTTCAATATATCATATCATTTCATACAATACAAACATTACATTACATACATACCCTTTTTCTCAAATTTAATAATTTAATTAAACACTTTGTTATATATTTTATAATATAGTATAGTATATCTGATAAATGATAAATGACAATACCTTTTGATCGAAGTAAATTCCTGGTCACTTTCTAAGCTCTCTTTTGTCCCTTCCCTTTCTAAGCTCTCTTTTGTCCCTTCCCTTTTTATGAACACCTCTCTATAGAATCAATTACCTTTAAAACTACAATCAATTTACAAACACATTAAGATGTTTCCTAAAAAAACTATTTCTCTAAGGCTATAAAGCGAGACACAGACAGTTAAGAAAGGGATGGGAGATAGTGAGAATAGCTAAAAACAAATGCAGTAAAGAATTGTTACATAAGTTTACCTTTTCCGCCGCACTTCCTGCATCCCCCGGAACTGTGTCTCCCGCAACAACCCTCCACTCCACCAGCTTTTGCAAAGACGCAACTGTCATCATCGCCTTCGGCAGATTGCGCAAACCCAAGATCGCACGACATCACCGACAACTCAACCACGACACAAAACCCAGACCTCTGGGACTCGATCTCTCATCCGCGACACCATCTCCAAGCGCCATTGATACCGAACCCACTGCGAAGCCCCATCTATTCATCACATAGCCACACCCAAGGCCACCAGAATCTGGATAGGAGGACAACACCGTCGCCGAATCGGGTTTTGATCTAGGGTTCATTATGTTGTTGTTGTTTTAGGTGTGAGGTAAGAGAGACAGAAGATGAGGGAGAGAACACGAAGAAAAAATATGGAAGGGAATAATGGACGGTGTGGCTTTTATATTTTTTGTTATTCAATTTTCGTTCTAGGCTTTACATCACCACAAACCCGCTCCACTCATCTTGTTCATTTACTCTTTTTTTTTTCTTCCTGCTGGTAATATGTTTGGGCCAGGCCCAATTGCTATCTGCGTACCCTTTTTAATAAGACGTGGCAATAATTGAGAGGACTAGTAATAAAAAATATTTTAAATTCCCGTGTTAGAAAATTTTTTATTTTCTGTTTAATGAAATTTTTTTTAATATATATATATATATATATATATATATATATATATATAAGTTTTAGAGAAATATTAATAATGTGTTATATATATATATATATATATATATATATATATATATATATATATATATATATATATATATATATATATATATATATATATATATATATATATATATATATATATATATATATATATATATATATATATATATATATATATATATATATATATATATATATAATTTTTTATTTTCTGTTTAATTGAAATTTTTTATTTTTAAATTCCTGTGTTAGAAAAATATTTTTTTTATATATATTAATAATGTTTAGAGAAAAATATTTGTTTTTTAGTGTATAAGTTTTGGAGGGAAGATTGCCACAAAAAATTTGATAATTCTAAAAAAATTTATACAACATTTCATAAATGTAGCCTTTTATTAGAACTAATGTAACAATCTAAAAATGTCCCCAAAAATATTTTAGGGGACAATTGTCAAACATTGCTAAAGAAATAATATTTTAACGCTCTAAAATCGTCCCCAAAAGCAGTTAAGGGCACAATTAATAACCGTTGGCAAAAAAATAAAAGACTATCGCTCCATAAACGTCCCCAAAAGTATTTTAGGCGACGATTATCAAGGGTTGCAAACATATTTTTGACAACAATCGTAAATCGTTGCCTATATGAATTTAAGGCAACAATTTTTACATGTTACCTAAAAAAGTGTTGCCAGAGACAACAAATGTTGTAGTGTGTTTTGGACAATTTTAGAGGCTCAAAAATTCGTGCAAGCAGGTCCAGTTTCATAGAAAATTCAAAAAGGGACAAGAAACCATGTCTTTGGCAAAGTTTCAAAGTGATATTTGTGGCCTTAAAACACCAACTTAATGGTTGTTTATTACTTTGCCCTCTTGTCCCCTCCATCCCCTCTATATAAGGAGCACACCAGCAAGCTTCAAGGACACGAAAAAAATCTTTAAAGAATCATACGAAATTGCAAAAGTAAGCAAAGTTGTCAAATTCCAAAACACATTTCCAGCCATTCTCAGCCCAAACAAAGGACTCAAACACGTTCCTGAAGGTCCCCTGAATCTTTTTCAATCATTACCACGTCCTAAAGCATCACAAGACGTCCTAACCAACTCTCACGGTTTGCATTTATTTTTCAAATTTGTTTATTTGATTCATGTGATATAAGCTCGTTTCAACCATGCATATTTGTTCATATGAATGTTTACAAGCTTTCTGTATAGCTGAATTTAAGTTTTGATGCAGGTACGATGCTTGGACATGGTTAGGGTTTGGACCTCTGAATTGGGGTTTTTCGAATCAGCCAAAATTAGACCCAACTAAGGGTAACATCGTGCTCAGGAGGTCAAGGCCAATTGATCCATGGCCTCACTTTTAATTTATGCTTCGTATTCTAGATGTTTCGAGATGCAGGTGCTATAGTGACAAACAATAATTGTCACTATTGGTTTCTATACCTAAAACGATAGAGCAAGGAAGAAGACAAGGCGTGGCAGTTTCCTATTGGCCCATTCAAACCCAGCGCGCTTTTTTTTCATTTTTAATATATCTGACCAATTTTTCTTATATTATATTATTATTTTATTTTATGTAACGAATAACCAAGTAGCTCAGCTGGCAAGGAGCGTTTGTGCGAAGGGAGAGGACCTGGGTTCGAGTCCCAGGTCCCGCATTTTCTCACTTTTCTAACAATGTTCATGCAGATCCCATGTAAAGCATGGTCAGATGTGCACCATGCACATCTGATTCAAGCCAGCAGATCCAAGCGCGTAGTATATCATATGCCTTCAAGACTTGTCCACACATGATCAGGCATGAAGTCTGGGCTTTACAACTTTGGGCCCAACGAATTTCAATTAGCACCCCCTATTTTTATTTTGCTATCAGGCCCATCTAGCATTTTTGTTGTATTGTTTTAGTTTTATTTATTTTTGTTTTCTTTATTTATTAATTAAACAAATAATCAGAAAAATCACAAAAAATATTAAGTTAGTTTTTTTTAATTAAACTAACTTTGTAAATAAATTAAATAAATATTTTAACTATTTTCTTTAATTTAAAATGAATTAGAACTTAGGACTTGATTTAGATTTAATTATTTTTTTCATAATAAAAAAAAACAAAAAAAAAAAAGAACTTAGACTATTTTTCTTGATTAATTTTATTTTCTAAATAGACTTTAGGATAATTAATTTAATTATTTTCTCAAAGAAAAAAAAATAAACAAAAAAAGATTTTCTTATTTCATTTAGATTTTCTTTAGGCTTTAGACGTCTTTACCTTTCGCGCATTATTTATTCTCTCGTTTTTACATTATTGTACCTGTATACTTGATGTAATAGACTAATTAGGATTTTTACCGCTTTCTATATTTTTATTCCCCCAAGTTTTGTACATTATAAATATCCCCCTCCCCGAAGACATGTAATAGCGTAGGGTTATATTTTCGCACTTTACATTTTTCTGTACATATGAACTGCTAGTAACTAGGATTGCATGACAAGACTGAAAAATTAAAACGTTAGCAAACCTAAATGTGCAAGATAAATAGCTGAACTAAACACAATTGCACATGCGCACCTCTAGGGTATCCCACTTCGGTTGCCTTCGGAAAACAATCACAATTATCAAAACGTGAGAAGTTTTAGTGACTATCCTCCAGTTTAAAGATCACTAATCCCTCGATGACCTTCTCGATGTTGCCTCGAATAAAAGTGATCTCAGAATATTAGGGTGGTTACTAAGGCTTCTTGCCAAGTTGCCTTCGTGACTGTAACGTCCCTTCGATTGTCCCTCATACATCTAACGATAGGGCTACCAACTCACTAATAGTAGGATAGTATTGTCTAAAGGAAAAGAGGAAAAGAACGAACTTTTTCGCCGCACTAAAGGCATTTCAAAACATTTTTCAAAACACACAAAGCACAAGGTACTTTTAAAATGAGCTAAGCATCTAAGAGCCCGTAGAAAACTACGGATGGAAAGGGTGCTAACACCTTCCCTTTCCATAATATACCCCCTTACTCAGAAAATTCTCGAAAAGGTATTTTTTTTGTTCTTTTCACCTTTTCCTTAATTTGGATAAAAGAAAAGTCGGTGGCGACTCTTGCTTACCGCGACATTTGTGAACACAAACGCAAAACCAGTATTAACAGTCGGTTCTGCCACTGTATTACAGTCTCCTTTAAGCTTTTAAGCAAATAGTTGAGTATTGTTCTTAGTGAGGCTTTTAAGCAAACTAAGTATTTTTATATTGGAAGTGTAATCTTCTTTTTGGTTTCTTGATACATTCCCTGGAACCGGGAGTGTTTGATATCACTATGGTGATTGGGTGTGAGAGAGGTTCTCATATCTAGGAGGTTCCTAGGTAGAAAAAGCATTGGGTATGGATTAAGTGAGAAATGTAAACTGGATTGTTTAGCTTTGAATTGATATTATTGATAGTAGATTTCCTTCTTGGCTTGGTAGCCCCCAGAGTAGGTGTGTTACACCAAACTGTATTAACAATTAATTATGTTCTTTAAGTTTATACAATTTACTTTTCTGCATAATTTTTCTGTTTTAGCAAGTTTGTTTTTCTGTCAGCAGATGTTATAACATTTGTCATGACATTATGTGTTGTTGAGACATCAGTCTTGACTTCTGATATTGTGTGTGCCAGAATTTCAAGTGGCATCAAGAACATGCACCCTGTTCTGTTTATTGGGTGAGATTCTGGGATATATTTTCTGTGACACCCCGATTTAATTAGAATTATTTTTAATTAAATAATAAGATGAGATGGTGAAATTATGTGAATTGATGAATTTTATGATGTGATGTGATGCCTTGTTGGAAACTAGATGCCTTGGAATTATAGAAGTTGAGGTTATGGGGGTGTTTGGCTAATTGTGTAGAAACACAGGGGTGTGTAGAATAATATAGATTGCTATTATTATTACTATATTATTAGAATTATTTTTATTATTTTATAATAATAATTAATTATTTATTTAATTGGGTTAGTAATATTATTATTAGAATATAATAGAGTGAGAAGAAGGAAAAAAGGAATAGTACGTGAAATAGAAGAAGAACATAGGAGATAGAAGAGAGAGAAGCACTAGGAAGCTAGGGCAAGGGTTCAATGTAGGAATCAAGAACCAACCAAGAATCTAAGGTAAGGGGGATTCTAACTCTATATGGGTTTTCCTAATGATAGTATATGGTAGGATTTAGGTTGTATGATTGTATGTTTTGATTTCTCCACAATTGGTTGTTTTGAGGGATTTTTTCCCATTAATGAATTTTTGTGATTTCGATGTGTTTGTGATGAAATTTAATGACATGAATTAGTTAGGATTAATGTACAAATGTTGATGAGTAATTAGCCTGCTTAAAATATGATTTTGGGATGTGAAAACTATGAATTTTTGGGATTGGAACATGGGAAGATCATAATAAGCAATTGCAGGATTTTTCTCTATTATCGCAGGATAACTGGTCACCCAAATCTGGTAACCGATTGCCACACCAAAAATTAACACATAATTGGCTACTATCCTGCGGTAACCATTTACCATAAGTGGGTGATCGGTTACGACGAGAAATTTTGAAAAGGAAAAGGTTATTGTCTTGTGGTAACCGGTTACCATAACTGGGTAACCGATTACCACTACTACTGACAGCATTTTTGGAAAACTTCTAAAACTCATAACTTTTGCATCGGGTGTACGTTTGACGCGCCGTTTGGACCACTAGAAAGATAAAACAATTTCCAATCTTATAAAAATGGCTTATAATGCAGTAGTTAGTTATCTCATCAACTTTGATACCAATCCTTGAGTGTGCTTTGATTTGTATGCCATGAATTATATTGTGATAATTTGCGATGCCTGTTTTGACTGTTTGACATGAAATACATGATGAGAATGATGAAAATGGCCTGTATTGGTGAAATTTTAATGAGTAATAAAGATAAATGTGAAGTACGTTGTTGCATGATAGAGTCTCATGCATTTATAAGCGAAGGCCTGTATTGGCGAGCGAAGGTCTGTAATTGCGAGCGAAGTTGATTGCCCTAATTGGCATTATTTTGAAGAGGGTGTTACCCTGTTGGTACCACATGCATTGAGTCCTATCAGTCTTTTGCATAATATTGTTATTGATAATTCGATGGGTGAATGTTGATGAAATTATGTATTATATTATAATGTGTGAGATGTGCTAATTATATGCTTGGACTGTTACTTGCTTATTATTATGGTTTATTTTATATTGTTTAATATCTCACCCTTTCTGTTAGAATGTTACCTCCACGTGGATAACATGCAGATAATAAGAAGTAGCTAGATTATGAAGGTTAGATGAGGAGTTCCTTCAGTTGCGTGATTTAGTTTGTGTCTGCTCTGATACGTAACACTTGGGGGTTTTCGTGTGATTTTTTTATTATGAGTGAACTTGTATTGCTCAGTTGTTCGAGTTATTTATGATTATGTTCATGTTTGAAAGATGATATTCATTGTTTTGATTAAAAAATTGAGATGACTAATTATTGATGTTTTTCCGCTGTGAATATATGTAATGAAGTTTAAGACTTATGAGCTTGCAATTGTGTTGTGTATCCTAATTTTGAGGATGTGTGACTTGCGAAGTATGTGACATCCTATTTTATTGATGTTTATTTAGAAATTAATTTACTCTAATTTTATATAATTTACCGACGGGGAAATAGGTTGTTACAATTGGTATCAGAGTAGAGTCATTGGTGTCATTGGTGTAGTATGATAGTAGAATAATGTTTATGTATTTCTACCTACCCATTGTTTGATGTTGTGATGTGAAGCAGAGCAATGGCGGAAAGAGGAAATGGTGCACTTACTAATGTGTTGCAAGTGTTGGCTCAGGCAATGCAGAATCAGCCTAATGTTGGTGGGAACGATGGGACTCGTGCCTTGGAAACTTTCTAGAGGAACCATCCACCTACGTTCAAGGGAAAGCATGATCCTGAAGAAGCGCATGAGTGGCTAAAATATATTGAGAGGATTTTCCGAGTTATGGACTGTTCTGATGCACAGAGAGTGCGGTTTGGTACACATGTGCTGGCATGTGAGGCTGATGAATTGTGGGTTGCTACTCGCCAGAGACTGGAAGGCACCAAAGAGGATATTACTTGGGTTGTGTTTTGTAGAGAATTCATGTTGAAGTATTACCCAAAGGACGTTCATGGGAGAAAGAGATCAAATATCTAGAACTGAAACAAGGGAATTTATCGATAGCTGACTATGCTGCCAGGTTCGTGGTATTGGCGAACTATTATCCTCATTACAGCGAGGAGACTGCTGAATTCTCGAAGTGTGTGAAGTTTGAGAACAGACTGCGCTCATAGATCAAGAAGGCAATTTGGTATCCGCGGATTCGTAAGTTTATAGATTTAGTGAACAACTGCAAGATATATGAAGAAGATAGTGATGCTCACTATAAGCTTCTCAATTATAGGAGAGGCAAGCAACAACAATATCGTTGGTAACCTTACAATGCTCTGACTAACAAAGGAAAACAGAAGGCTACTGATGGTAGGAGACCAAGTGGGAGAGGTGCTCCTTCTGGTATCATGTGTTACAAATATGGAAGACCTAGTCATAAGAGTATCAAATGCAACGTTCACTACGCCAAAAATAAGATTAGACAACACTCTTAAGGCAGCGCTTCTTATCAAAAGTGATGCTAAAAGTGCATTTTAAAAACATGAAAATTTTGTCCTATACCTTAGACAGCGCTTTCTAAAAAAGCGCTACCTAAGGGGGTGGATATTGTTTGATAAAGCGTTGCTAAATGGGGTTGGTCCTGAAGCACTGCCTAAAGGGTGGGCTTACAAAGCACTTTTCAGAAGCGCTGCCTAAAGGGTGGGCTTAAGCATAGCTTTGTGAAAGCGCTGCCTAAAGGGGGTTAATGTGAATTTATAAAGCGCTGCTAAAAGGGGTATGTTGTACCCCAAAATTTGCCCTCGCGCTTTTCCCCAAGAAATCCCGGCTTCAAACATTTCCTGACTTCTCAAACTGGCTCAAGAATCGTACAAACGGACTTTTCTTGACAGTCAAGCAAAATTAGGGTTTTACTGATTTTCAGAGCTTTGAATTGTTTCATACAGTGGGCTTAGGGTTTGATTGATTTTTGATTCAGTTTTGATCAAACGAGCGTGATTTGGCATTTAATCGGGAATTAGGGTTTTATGGGCGTATTCTCAGAAGAATTTAAATTCCACAGCACTTTGCGGTTTATTTCAAGATTCGGATTAAAATTCGCGTTATCTTGGTTTAATCAGTAAAAGAGACGGTGGTTTGAGTTCAGTACGTTTTGATTGGGCCCGTCAGATACAAGATGCAGTTTTGAATTCACAGTGTTTATGTGTTTGATCAGTCTATCTGGGTTAATTGCTGCTTTGCTTTGGATTTTGGATAATACAGGTTTATTGGATCAATGTTGTTTTATTTTAGTTATTTATTGTTCTGAAATTAAATGATTGAATTTATTTTTCAATTATTTTAATTCTAAGAATTTTAAATAAATAAATGAACAATAAAGAAAATGGAACCAATTGGATAATTTGGATTTTTATTGATATTTGAATTATTTACAAATTGTTGTTACAAACAATAATTCATATTTAATTTAAATATTACATAGAATTAAAATTATCCTATTTTCTAAACATTCTTCATTCTTCACTCTGCTCCGGCATTCTTTTTTTCGTCTGCAAAAAGAAATAAGAAAGTCAGAAAGCATTAAAATTAGCAGAGACAGATAAAAATGCTCATCATTAGGGGCCACTGACTGGGATCAGTTGCCCTCTCTGCAAATCACGGGATTTCTCCCGGTTCACAGAGAGGGAAGATTATTTTATTTCATGAATATAAATGCAAATGCATAGTTTCTAAAAAAGTTTGCAAGCTGCATAGAAGTTCAAGATTCAAAATCCAAACCAAACTGAAAAAGTTCAATCCAAACTTTCCATCCAAAACAAAGTCCACTCAAAGAAATCAATAGAAGCATACAAGCTGTCATGGAAAGATTTTTGGAAGAGATATCAAAAGGCAAAGTCAGATCAAAATTGTCAAAAAGATAAAGATGCAAAATGTAAGATGCAAGAAATCTTTTTCATCATTTCCCTAGTTAGCCCCTTCAGAACACAGTACAGATATAACATATAAAATTCAAACTGTACTTTAAGAGAGAGGAGGAAAAGAGATAAAGCAAGGCAGGGATTTAGGCATAGTTCAGAATAGACAGCAGAAAAAGATATACAAGTCTACAAGTCCACAAGTTCAGCACAGCAGACAGTAAGAATAGACAGCAGAAAAAGATACACAAAATCTACAAGTCCACAAGCTCAATTCAGCAGACAGTTCAGGAAAGGACAGAAGATATAATCCAAAGCTCAGTTCAGCCTAGCAGAAGACAGTAGAGAAGACAGGAAAAGAGATATAGAAAATAAAAAGCATAAACCAGTTCAGCAGGATGGCAGTTCATAAGATAGAAAAGAGATAATAAAAGAACTCAGTCCAACAATATACATCTCAGAACAAAACTAAAAACAAATAACCTCAACCTTCAAACCATACTTACAAAACTGATATCCAAACTCAAACCATAACCATCATCTGAACCTAACACATTTCAGGCCTAAAAAACCTGATATGCAAGCTTCATACCTGTCTCAAACACATCCAAACCTCAAGAGCCTGTCAAACACCCCAACATACTGTCAATAACTAACAGTTCTTGCCATTCAAGAACATTGTCAAAAAATATCAAGAGGCTTTGCTATCCTTAGAACCAGAGGCAACATCCAGCATTAATGCCTTCAGAACCTTTTCATCATTAGGCAACACACAGGGCAACGAGAGAAAGAAGCAAGTCAGGGACATAACAATATTTCAAGGCAACCATTCAGCAAAAATTCCAAGGCAATAACTGTTCAAGATCGTTCCAAAAAAAGCATTCAACAATTCAAAGGGGACGAAGGTGGAAGAGGTAAAGATTCAAGGCAACTGAGACCCTCAGACCTTTGAGGTCATCACAGGGCAACAACACAAAGGCAACAATAAGAGGCTAATCAAAACAAGATTTGTTTCAACCATAGCGTCAAGCACACAAACAAGCACATAGCCTTTCAAGAAGAAGAAGAAAGAAGCAATTCAAAGTGAACTCAGAAGCTTCATCAAAAGGCAACATATTTCAAACTCAGGCAACAATTCAAAAGCGTCAAGAGAGCCTCAGAAGCAAGCTTCATCATAGGCAAGGCATCAATGTTCTAAATCCACAAGCAAATACACAGTGGCAGAAGAAGATAAAGAGGCGAATTAGGGTTTTTCAAGCAAATCCAAAAAACATCATCAAACCCTAGAAACCTAAGACAAAGAACGAAGATACCAGGAAAAATCAGAAGCGTAGCAAGCATCTCCCTTCGCCGCTCCGGCCTCCTGAACGCTACTTCTCCACCTTCCCTCCACCTCCAAATATCAGGTAGTATAATCCTCGCCTTCTATCTCTTCTCCTTCACCTCATAATGAAAAGAAAATACTTAAAACTCAAATCAAACATGCAATTTGTAAAGAGACAAAAGATAAGAATATAAGACATTAAAACGAACCAGGAATCAAGGACGCTAGGCTCATGCCTTGGAGGGAAGAAAGGCGTTGATTAGCGTTGGTGGCCGGAGAAGACGCTCAGGGAATGGCTAATCGGAGAAGATGAACTCAACGCACGGCGCCGCTGCAAACCCTAGAGCCCTTTGTCTCAATTGCTACCAAACAACATGAAACCCTAATTTCGTTCAGAATCCAAGCTTGGGCTTAACCCGTTTCTAATTCTTCTAAGCCCAATAAGAACACCATCTCATTAAACATTAACCCTTCTCTTTTCTTTTGTTTTATGTTTACTTCTTTTTTCTAAACACTAACCATTACTAATCTTTTTATATAAACAATACTTACTTCATTTTTATAAAACACTAACCCTCTTTTATCTTATAAAAAATGTTCACTTTTTTTTTATTTTGTAAAATACTAACCTAAATAACAAAATATTTTTTATACCAATTAACTTGAAAATCCTTTTTAATTGAAATGCATATTTGTATATATTATCTTTTCTTTTTTATATACATACATAATTAAATTGAAAATACCTTTTTAATTAAATGCATATTTGTACATATTATTCATTTTTCATACATAATTAAAATTAAACTTTTTAATTAATTAAACATTCATTTTTGTACATAATAATTCAATACATCTCTTAATATTGAAATTCATAAAACATTTTGACTAAAATACTTTTTAATTAAAACTTAACATTCTAATCAAAACACTTCATTTTTCTTTTGTACATAAACATACAAAAATCAAAATTCATTTAAAAAACGTTTATCTAGGTCAAAACCCTAATACGCTCAACTTCACATTTCGCACTTGTACATATTTACACTTACACATACATATACACTTGTACACTTACACAAATATATTCACATTGCCCTATACACATTTTTATCTTATATTTGTATATTTGATATTCATTTCGATCGCATATTCGATTTGGTTGTAAATTATTGGGTACTATAAGTCTCATCCCCTTGTACATTTATACCCCCACTCCCGGACATTATTTTGTAATAGCGTAGATTTACATTCCGCAATTTACAGCTTTTCAATTATACCATGGTTAGACCTAGGGTTTGTATGTACATAAAATCAAACGCTAGATAACCTAATACAAGACAAATGCATGTAATCAATACACAATCACACTTGCACCCCCTAGGGTAATCCCACATGTTGCCTTCCAAAATGGGCCATGCTTGCACGTCGAATGTCTTTGGCAAAACAAAATTAAATGATCATAAGCCCCTCGATGACGCTTTCGAAAGTCGCCTATCAAAAATGATCAAGTCCCTTCAAAACAAACTGCCAAAGACACTTGGCATCATTGCATTCATGGTCCATACAATGACCCGCGCCTGTCCCGAATAAACTTCCTAAACGCAAGATTGTCCATCAATTTCAATGGTGGAACAAAATTGTTAAAAGGGGTTAAAACATGACGAAAACCTTTGAGTACAATAGGGTAGACAAAAACTCTTAGTTACTTGAGATCACACTTGCAAAAACACTTGCCTTCTTTTCAAAAACCACAATCCACAACACTTTCAAACAAAACTCTCAAAAACATTTGAAAACATCTTTTCGAAAAGATTCACACTTTTGTAAAACACTCAAACACGAGTCAAATACATTAGTTGCCTAAAACAAGGCATCTTTTTCTAAAAACATTTTCAAAAAAAAGCACCCACGCACACACCATTTTCAAAGCAATCGAAAAACAAGGCAAGTGATCTAAAAAACCAAGTAACTAAGAGCCCATGGATAACCATGGATGAAAAGGGTGCTAATACCTTCCCTTTTCATAATCTACCCCCCGAACCCACGAAATATCTCAAAAGGTTTTTGCTGTGCTTTTTAACCTTTCCTTTAGGATAAAATAAAAAGTCGGTGGCGACTCTTGCTCAACCGCACAAGTGCGAATACGAACGCAAAACACTAGTCAGTTCTCCCACCGTATCACAGAACTGGCGACTCTGCTGGGGAACACTTTTAAAAGTGGGGTTACCTTAGGGTTTAGATCACCTTTACTTTCAATTGATTGCTTTGTTTGCTTTACATTTGTGGGCTTTGTATCGGAGTTTTATAGATCCTAACCCGGATCTGGGGAAACCCTTTTAGGTAGCATAATCTGTGAGGGACCTGTCCGGCGTATACCGACATGGGTGAAGCAGTGGCTACGTTGGTGTGGCGTCTTGGTCTGTACCGATATCCCTCGTGTTGAAACGGGGAGAATATGGGTCTTCCAAGGAGTCATTAAGCACCAACCGACCTTAGAACCCTAATTGACCAACTTGGCCATTAGAACAGTAGCAGTATGCTACACTCATTGAGGCTAAACTCTCGAGATGGTTCCGGCCGCGAGAAAAGGTTGCGATGCTGGAGTTATGACCGATTGAGGGTAGCCAATGATATGAGATCCACTAGAACCCGGTTACTTTTGATAGGACAGGTTTTAACCAACAAACTGAAAGAGGGTAGTACTTGAACCTCATGCAAGCCTAAACCTAAGGCCTTGTGTGCTTTGTGTGAATATTGTTTGCCTGTATATACACTTACTTGTTTGTGCATACATGTACATAACACCATAACATCATACCATAGCATTTTAGCATTTTCAATAACCATTTCAAGGATCTCGAGGGTTCTGTTAATGCAGGGTTACGTTGAACCAGACATCTATCAAGGAGCAGAGGTCTCTCCTCTAACCAATCCAGTCAAAGTGACGTCCACCGGTACAGGGCTCTCCAATCCAGGAGCAGAGTTCAACCTCTAACATTTTTCTTGTGTTTACCCCAAGAGATCCTTGAAGGCATGCATCCACATATCATGCATTGCATTTTGACAATCTTTCCTTTTTCAGGTTTCCTTACTCTCCTGCTGTTTATTTCAGCAAGAGATGGCTCTAGAACGGTCTGTCAAAGACATCCAAGACCAGACTGCTCAGCTGCAAGAGATGTTCATGAATTTGTCTCTGGGGCAAGAGGAGATGAAAGCTCTCCTCACCAACGGCTTGGGGAATTCCAACAATGCCAGGAATGATCAGATTGCGGAGCTGCAGTTTGATCTGACAACACTGAGGACCCAAATGATGGGATATTTGGTGGGCCAGATGGCTCTCATCCAAGACCTATCTCAAAGACAAGAGGAACTCAGAGTTCTGGTCTGCCAACTGCTTCCAAACAACCAACTGGGGCAAACATCTGAGGTTGAAGAGCAAGTCACCGCTCAGCCTCCATCCACTCAAGAAGACAAGGGGAAAGCTCCTTTGCTTGCTTCAGGGTCACAAGCCCATCAACAACCTCGCCAGCGTCAGCGGGGTAATCGGCGTAAGCAAGAAACGTCGGGAAGGCAGTTCACGGAGACTGACATACCGTCATCTCTAATTCTGGAGCGCTTGTTGGAGGTTAATCTAACTGCTTTGAGGGATCCTATCCGGAACCCAAATACCTCCGCTCCTGGCTATCATCCCGATGCATTTTGTGTTTACCACTCCTATAGCCCAGGACATGACACCGATAGCTGTTGGGCCTTGAAGAACAGGATTCAAGATCTGATTGACATTGGAGTGTTGAGGTTCATGCCAGACGGCGAGATGAAGATCTTCCGTTAAAGGGTTCTCCGCTTGAAGTGACGAGGCTCGAAGCTGAAAGACTTTTGCTTCTTTTTGAATTTTTTCAAAGTTGTAATTTTCTTTTGCTGTCAAACAATTATTTGTTGATGTTAAACTCTGTTTTCATTAATGCATTGCATATGTTTGTCTTGAATTCACCCATTCGTTTCACTACTCTTATGCTTTTCTTTATGATATTTGACTCTTGATAAAAAGCTGCAAGCCTTTAGAGGGAGGATGACGAAACAATACCGTGATCTTATACAGTATGCTTTTGAACAGACCTTGCTGATGATGTACAGGCATTTCTTTCAATTCCCAAACACTGGAGTTATAAGGAAGTTAATCCCTAGTCAACCCCTTCGAGCCAAAGAAGTAGGAGTTTCCTGTTCTAAACAATCAAAACCTTTGATAAAAAACCTGGGGCAGGGTAGTATCTCAGTTAATTCAAAAGAGAACGCGCATTGAAGTCGCAAACTCTCAATTCATAATACAACGAACGACGTCAGAAAAAGAAAGCATTCCTGCGGAATCAAAAGACAAGGGTGGTTCCCTATCACATAGACAGTCAATCTCTCAAAAGAGAAAAGCCCACCAAGCCAAAACCTATAAAGGAGGCTTAAGAAAGCTGGGGCATCCCGCTGACAGTAATCCCGAAAACGGCAACAGTCAGGCAAAAGTTAGGGATAACAAATCAAAATCAAAATAGTGAGGTCATTACAAAACCCTCGACAACATGAAAAGTGTTGCAAAAGAAAAAGGAGATAATGACTGTCTCCCAAAAATTCAAACTGGTGAACCATCGCCCAAAAGTCGTTCCAAACTCAAAACAGAGTGCGACGCACAATTAACTGAGCTTAGGTTGAAGGACATCACGAAGAGCGGGTGGGTACAAATATACTTTGAGCCTTTATCCTTTGTTTCTTAAACCGTGAACCAGGCCACGTTACAACCCTTCAAAAGTCCTAATTGAAGCATGGGTTAGTTTGAAAGCATACTGTTACAAAAGGTATCCTGACTCCTGTAGGGCTTTGCTCTAAATCTTGTGATTACTTGTCTTATGAAAAGTTTTTCTGCCAAAAAAAAACGCATTTTTCAAAACTTCGAGACAAACATAAACTTTGCATTGCTTGAATATCACTGTCTGTATTTAACCCCTTTTGTTTGACAGCAAAGAAGTTCATGCAGCGAATGTTCAGAGGAACGAAAACTCTCTCAGTAAGTCAAAATCACTTCAAGAGAATAACACTTCCATTACAAATCTCCTATCAACAAGGGGCATGACGTGTCGCAATCCAATTAACCTGGGGCAGTCCAGTCAAGGTCCAACAGATCATTCAAAGTTCAATTAACCTGGGGCAGTCCAGTCAAGATTTCAAGAAATCTCTCAATATGCAGAGTAATCTGATTCAAGACTCCTTCTTCACCACTTGGGGCATTCGAATGTCAAAAGTGTTCAACACATCAACTCCAATATTTCCAGATTCGACTCCTGTATCCAGCCAGGGCATATCTGTTGATTACATTTCCAGACTCGATTCCTGTATCTAGCCAGGGCACGTCTGAAGAGTTCGAAGATTCGATTCCTGTATCCAGCCAGGGCATATCTGTTGACGACTATTTCCAGATTCGACTCCTGTATCCAGCCAGGGCATATCTGTTGATTACATTTCCAGACTCGATTCCTGTATCCAGCCAGGGCATATCTGTTGATTACATTTCCAGACTCGATTCCTGTATCTAGCCAGGGCACGTCTGAAGAGTTCGAAGATTCGATTCCTGTATCCAGCCAGGGCATATCTGTTGACGACTATTTCCAGATTCGACTCCTGTATCCAGCCAGGGCATGTCTGAAGAATTCCAGATCAACACCTGCAACAACCCAGGAAACATCTGTGAACGACTGATTGTAGACCAACACCTGTAATAAACCAGGATTTTATCTACATCACCACTTGGGGCATTCGAATGTCAAAAGTGTTCAAACCCGATGCAGTTTTACACAAGCTCATCATCAGGAAACCCTACACCGGTTCCCCTTCAAGACTTCTGAAAACAGTTTACGGATTCTTCCCAACAACGGACGCCAATCTACCGACTTGTTCAGATTCTTATCAAGACTTCTGAAAACAGTTCATGGATTCATCCCAACAACGGATGTTAATCTATCAACTTGTTCAGATACAACCTTTGAATTCAGTTTACGGACGCTTCCCAACAACGGATGTTGTTCTATTGCTGATTCCTTATCAAGACTTCTGAAAACAGTTTACGGATTCTTCCCAACAACGGACGCCAATCTACCGACTTGTTCAGATTCTTATCCAGACTTCTGAAAACAGTTCATGGATTCATCCCAACAACGGATGTTAATCTATCAACTTGTTCAGATACAACCTTTGAATTTAGTTTACGGACGCTTCCCAACAACGGATGTTGTTCTATTGCTGATTCAACCTCAAGATTTCTGAAAACAGTTCACAGTTTCTCCAAGTAAACGGAGGATAACCTATCGCTTGTTCAGATTCTTCTCAAAGCTAACCACCACGGAAGATCGCGCTCGCCAAAATTCTCCCTATCCCCAACGGAGTTCCTTCAACCCCCAGCAAAGTCAGACTTTTAAACCTTCTCCCCACAGAGTTTTAAGGAAGCAATCTTGAGTTCCCCAGTGAAGTCTCCAGGGTTACCTCTCATCAGGCCAAGGATTCTCAATCTGGTCTCCCCGGCATGAGTCTACTAGTTGGAGCTCCCCAGTAGAGGTCATCAGGAATCCTCTTCCCCAGCGACAGCCAAGGATTTATTTTCCCCGGCAGCAGTCAAGACGCTTTTATCTTCGGCCATCTCGGAATCATGTATCCTTGGCAAGATTAGCTCATCAGCTTACATGTGCACTCATTACATTCATATCATAAAATGTCACATGCATTGCATCATGCATCATAACATTGCATACAACTAACCCTTTGCCTTTTCAGGTAAGATCAGTCGACAGACACAGATCAACTCCCAGGATTCGTCCAGAAATAGTTCAGATGTGACCCGGACACGGCGACATTCTGATACTTATTCCAGATTCCTTCAGACGCATCAGCAGTAACCTTACACCGTTTCCTCTTCAATTTCTCAACTTCTGGAACAAGTTTACGGATTCTTCCCTACAACGGATGTCAATCTACCGACTGATTCAGACTCTTCTCAACTTTTGAAGACAGTTTACGGATTCTTCCCTACAACGGATGTCAATCTACCAACTGATTCAGACTCTTCTCAATTTTTGAAAATAGGTTACGGACGCTTCCCAACAACGGATGCTGCTCCATTGCTTGTTCAGTCCCAACTCCTGAAAATAGTTTACAGATTCTCCAGACACGGACGTCAATCTGTTGCTTGTTCAGACCCCAATTCAGAGATGTCCCAAAGCAGGGATGCCCTTCTGATACTCGTCCACTTACCAATGACGTACAGTTCAACATCACCATATGGCATCTATAAGCCCATCCTCTTACCAGCAGTCGCCGAATGGCATCGTTAAGCCCATTCTCAGATGGCATCTCTAAGCCCATCCCCCGACAAATTCTTTCGCACCAGGTGGCATCTTTAAGCCCATCGCCAAATGGCATCTTTAAGCCCATTCACCTCCACCGTCACATTGACGAGCGCAAATTTTCTGGGCACATTAGTGTTCAATCTCCTTTTACCTTCAAGTCGCGAAAGGCAAACTTGCCAATCTAACTCTTCAGGTCAAAGAAGATTGAACAGGGGCAACTGTTGTACCCCAAAATTTGCCCTCGCGCTTTTCCCCAAGAAATCCCGGCTTCAAACATTTCCTGACTTCTCAAACTGGCTCAAGAATCGTACAAACGGACTTTTCTTGACAGTCAAGCAAAATTAGGGTTTTACTGATTTTCAGAGCTTTGAATTGTTTCATACAGTGGGCTTAGGGTTTGATTGATTTTTGATTCAGTTTTGATCAAACGAGCGTGATTTGGCATTTAATCGGGAATTAGGGTTTTATGGGCGTATTCTCAGAAGAATTTAAATTCCACAGCACTTTGCGGTTTATTTCAAGATTCGGATTAAAATTCGCGTTATCTTGGTTTAATCAGTAAAAGAGACGGTGGTTTGAGTTCAGTACGTTTTGATTGGGCCCGTCAGATACAAGATGCAGTTTTGAATTCACAGTGTTTATGTGTTTGATCAGTCTATCTGGGTTAATTGCTGCTTTGCTTTGGATTTTGGATAATACAGGTTTATTGGATCAATGTTGTTTTATTTTAGTTATTTATTGTTCTGAAATTAAATGATTGAATTTATTTTTCAATTATTTTAATTCTAAGAATTTTAAATAAATAAATGAACAATAAAGAAAATGGAACCAATTGGATAATTTGGATTTTTATTGATATTTGAATTATTTACAAATTGTTGTTACAAACAATAATTCATATTTAATTTAAATATTACATAGAATTAAAATTATCCTATTTTCTAAACATTCTTCATTCTTCACTCTGCTCCGGCATTCTTTTTTTCGTCTGCAAAAAGAAATAAGAAAGTCAGAAAGCATTAAAATTAGCAGAGACAGATAAAAATGCTCATCATTAGGGGCCACTGACTGGGATCAGTTGCCCTCTCTGCAAATCACGGGATTTCTCCCGGTTCACAGAGAGGGAAGATTATTTTATTTCATGAATATAAATGCAAATGCATAGTTTCTAAAAAAGTTTGCAAGCTGCATAGAAGTTCAAGATTCAAAATCCAAACCAAACTGAAAAAGTTCAATCCAAACTTTCCATCCAAAACAAAGTCCACTCAAAGAAATCAATAGAAGCATACAAGCTGTCATGGAAAGATTTTTGGAAGAGATATCAAAAGGCAAAGTCAGATCAAAATTGTCAAAAAGATAAAGATGCAAAATGTAAGATGCAAGAAATCTTTTTCATCATTTCCCTAGTTAGCCCCTTCAGAACACAGTACAGATATAACATATAAAATTCAAACTGTACTTTAAGAGAGAGGAGGAAAAGAGATAAAGCAAGGCAGGGATTTAGGCATAGTTCAGAATAGACAGCAGAAAAAGATATACAAGTCTACAAGTCCACAAGTTCAGCACAGCAGACAGTAAGAATAGACAGCAGAAAAAGATACACAAAATCTACAAGTCCACAAGCTCAATTCAGCAGACAGTTCAGGAAAGGACAGAAGATATAATCCAAAGCTCAGTTCAGCCTAGCAGAAGACAGTAGAGAAGACAGGAAAAGAGATATAGAAAATAAAAAGCATAAACCAGTTCAGCAGGATGGCAGTTCATAAGATAGAAAAGAGATAATAAAAGAACTCAGTCCAACAATATACATCTCAGAACAAAACTAAAAACAAATAACCTCAACCTTCAAACCATACTTACAAAACTGATATCCAAACTCAAACCATAACCATCATCTGAACCTAACACATTTCAGGCCTAAAAAACCTGATATGCAAGCTTCATACCTGTCTCAAACACATCCAAACCTCAAGAGCCTGTCAAACACCCCAACATACTGTCAATAACTAACAGTTCTTGCCATTCAAGAACATTGTCAAAAAATATCAAGAGGCTTTGCTATCCTTAGAACCAGAGGCAACATCCAGCATTAATGCCTTCAGAACCTTTTCATCATTAGGCAACACACAGGGCAACGAGAGAAAGAAGCAAGTCAGGGACATAACAATATTTCAAGGCAACCATTCAGCAAAAATTCCAAGGCAATAACTGTTCAAGATCGTTCCAAAAAAAGCATTCAACAATTCAAAGGGGACGAAGGTGGAAGAGGTAAAGATTCAAGGCAACTGAGACCCTCAGACCTTTGAGGTCATCACAGGGCAACAACACAAAGGCAACAATAAGAGGCTAATCAAAACAAGATTTGTTTCAACCATAGCGTCAAGCACACAAACAAGCACATAGCCTTTCAAGAAGAAGAAGAAAGAAGCAATTCAAAGTGAACTCAGAAGCTTCATCAAAAGGCAACATATTTCAAACTCAGGCAACAATTCAAAAGCGTCAAGAGAGCCTCAGAAGCAAGCTTCATCATAGGCAAGGCATCAATGTTCTAAATCCACAAGCAAATACACAGTGGCAGAAGAAGATAAAGAGGCGAATTAGGGTTTTTCAAGCAAATCCAAAAAACATCATCAAACCCTAGAAACCTAAAACAAAGAACGAAGATACCAGGAAAAATCAGAAGCGTAGCAAGCATCTCCCTTCGCCGCTCCGGCCTCCTGAACGCTACTTCTCCACCTTCCCTCCACCTCCAAATATCAGGTAGTATAATCCTCGCCTTCTATCTCTTCTCCTTCACCTCATAATGAAAAGAAAATACTTAAAACTCAAATCAAACATGCAATTTGTAAAGAGACAAAAGATAAGAATATAAGACATTAAAACGAACCAGGAATCAAGGACGCTAGGCTCATGCCTTGGAGGGAAGAAAGGCGTTGATTAGCGTTGGTGGCCGGAGAAGACGCTCAGGGAATGGCTAATCGGAGAAGATGAACTCAACGCACGGCGCCGCTGCAAACCCTAGAGCCCTTTGTCTCAATTGCTACCAAACAACATGAAACCCTAATTTCGTTCAGAATCCAAGCTTGGGCTTAACCCGTTTCTAATTCTTCTAAGCCCAATAAGAACACCATCTCATTAAACATTAACCCTTCTCTTTTCTTTTGTTTTATGTTTACTTCTTTTTTCTAAACACTAACCATTACTAATCTTTTTATATAAACAATACTTACTTCATTTTTATAAAACACTAACCCTCTTTTATCTTATAAAAAATGTTCACTTTTTTTTTATTTTGTAAAATACTAACCTAAATAACAAAATATTTTTTATACCAATTAACTTGAAAATCCTTTTTAATTGAAATGCATATTTGTATATATTATCTTTTCTTTTTTATATACATACATAATTAAATTGAAAATACCTTTTTAATTAAATGCATATTTGTACATATTATTCATTTTTCATACATAATTAAAATTAAACTTTTTAATTAATTAAACATTCATTTTTGTACATAATAATTCAATACATCTCTTAATATTGAAATTCATAAAACATTTTGACTAAAATACTTTTTAATTAAAACTTAACATTCTAATCAAAACACTTCATTTTTCTTTTGTACATAAACATACAAAAATCAAAATTCATTTAAAAAACGTTTATCTAGGTCAAAACCCTAATACGCTCAACTTCACATTTCGCACTTGTACATATTTACACTTACACATACATATACACTTGTACACTTACACAAATATATTCACATTGCCCTATACACATTTTTATCTTATATTTGTATATTTGATATTCATTTCGATCGCATATTCGATTTGGTTGTAAATTATTGGGTACTATAAGTCTCATCCCCTTGTACATTTATACCCCCACTCCCGGACATTATTTTGTAATAGCGTAGATTTACATTCCGCAATTTACAGCTTTTCAATTATACCATGGTTAGACCTAGGGTTTGTATGTACATAAAATCAAACGCTAGATAACCTAATACAAGACAAATGCATGTAATCAATACACAATCACACTTGCACCCCCTAGGGTAATCCCACATGTTGCCTTCCAAAATGGGCCATGCTTGCACGTCGAATGTCTTTGGCAAAACAAAATTAAATGATCATAAGCCCCTCGATGACGCTTTCGAAAGTCGCCTATCAAAAATGATCAAGTCCCTTCAAAACAAACTGCCAAAGACACTTGGCATCATTGCATTCATGGTCCATACAATGACCCGCGCCTGTCCCGAATAAACTTCCTAAACGCAAGATTGTCCATCAATTTCAATGGTGGAACAAAATTGTTAAAAGGGGTTAAAACATGACGAAAACCTTTGAGTACAATAGGGTAGACAAAAACTCTTAGTTACTTGAGATCACACTTGCAAAAACACTTGCCTTCTTTTCAAAAACCACAATCCACAACACTTTCAAACAAAACTCTCAAAAACATTTGAAAACATCTTTTCGAAAAGATTCACACTTTTGTAAAACACTCAAACACGAGTCAAATACATTAGTTGCCTAAAACAAGGCATCTTTTTCTAAAAACATTTTCAAAAAAAAGCACCCACGCACACACCATTTTCAAAGCAATCGAAAAACAAGGCAAGTGATCTAAAAAACCAAGTAACTAAGAGCCCATGGATAACCATGGATGAAAAGGGTGCTAATACCTTCCCTTTTCATAATCTACCCCCCGAACCCACGAAATATCTCAAAAGGTTTTTGCTGTGCTTTTTAACCTTTCCTTTAGGATAAAATAAAAAGTCGGTGGCGACTCTTGCTCAACCGCACAAGTGCGAATACGAACGCAAAACACTAGTCAGTTCTCCCACCGTATCACAGGGTAGGTACTGTAGGGCTTTGGAGAAGCGCTGCCTAAAGGGTGGGCTTATAAAGCGCTTTGCTAAAGCGCTGCCTAAAGGGGGATTAAGCAGCACTTTCTTAAAGCGCTACCTAAAGGGGGGAATTAAGAAGCGCTTTCTACTACAAGCTCTGCCTAAAGTCATGTTATGAAAAAAATAAAACACGCGCCCAACATAAAACACAGTAACATTGTTATTTTGCAAAACCCATTTTCACAACACAGTAACGTTGTTACGAACAAAACCCATTTTGAAGCGATTTTTCATTTTATTCTTGACAAAATAGTTGCATCCTTTCTTCAAGATTCTCATCCTTCTTCCATTCAAGACCGTTTCATCCTTTCTTCCATTCACAACCAAGGTTCTCTTCTCCTCTAGGTATGATTTTTTATATATTTGATATATTTGATAATATTGATATATAATGTTGCATTTGGTTTAGTTGATAGTGTTGTTTTAGTGTTGATTTAGTATTGATAATGTTGCATTATAGTATGTTTTGTGTGACATGTGGTTTTTGCATGTAAGGTGTTTGTGTAAATGTCATAACGAACATTGCATGTATTGAATGAGAGAAAAAAGCATTGTAATTGAAATGTGTATACATTACCATTGCGATTATTATTGTGAAAAGTTAATTTTTAGACAAGAGTCACGGACGGGACACAAGGATGAAATGTTTTATTAAAATTGGTGATTAGAAATTGATAAAGAAATAGTTTATATAGTGATGATATTTCTAGAGAAAAGAGACATGTTACATAAAGTATTTATGGGTCAATAGAATTATGGAAACTTGGATTCTCTAATGTAAGAGTCATACTAACACATAAATTAAGATAGTTAAACAAATTATGATTGTTGGATTAAAATTTGAAGATCTAGATTTGAAGTTAGAATATAATTTGAAGGGAAAAAAAACAAAGTTACACTTTATGAGCCATTTGATTAATATAGAGTCACATGAATTGTTTGATTGATTTATATTTTCAATGTAGAATATTAAAATAGATCTTTATTAAACAAAATTTATTTATTAATATTTTACCTTCATATTTTAAAATCAAATATTAATATTTAAAAAAAAATTAAAACAGTAAAATATATGTTAAAAAGAATATTAGTGATTATTTAATGGTGTGTACATATATGTTTAATATTGTATAAATATTCTAATGTAATTCTTTTTCTATAGATTTTTTTATTATAATGAAATTAATTGATCATTTATATAGGTTACTTGTGAAGAGTGGAGTTTCTGAGCATTTCCACGAATATTACACTGTGGTTTCAGAAGTTGCTGACTTCTCTACAAGTATTTAGTTGTTCTTTTAATTTTCTATAGTTGCTTGAATAATTATAGTATTTTTATTTTTGATGAATATGCCTAATTGGTATTAAGCTTTTTAGTCTCTGTCCTTTTTTTTTTAAGTATTGTTTTTGTTTATCTTACTTAATAGTAAGACCATGGATAAAAAATGGATGTCTGCCAATTGATTGTCCAAAGAGTACGATAATGGGGTATTGGAATTCATTAAGTTTGTTGTTGAACACGTCGAAGACGCCAATCTAATGAAACGTCCTTGCTTAAGTTATTGTTTTGTGGGTCGGGTTGACGCAGTTGGGTTGCAATCACATTTATTGAGGCGTGGAATTGATCGAAGTTACACATGTTGGATATTCCATGGTGAGAAAAGTTACGAGAATGTTGAACCGGGGGACAATACGACATATGCTTAAGACGACAATGACACAGATACATACGATTGTGATCGAGTCGAAGAGATTGTAGAAGCACTTGAAGAAGATCTTCAGGATTGTCCCAAAATGTTTGAGAGGTTGGTAAGCGATGCAGAGAAACCATTGTATAAAGGTTGCATTAAATTCACAAGACTGTCTGCGGTATTAAAGTTGTACAACTTAAAGGCGGGTAATTGATGGTCGAATAAAAGTTTCACAAAGTTATTAGCCATTATGAGAGATATGCTTCTAGAGGATAATGTTCTTCCTAATCGAACCTATGAGGCCAAAAAATGTTGTGCTCTATTAGCATGAGCTATGATAAGATACATGCTTGTCCAAATGATTGCATTTTGTTTTGAAACGAATATGCATCATTAAATGAGTGCCATAAATGCGATTTATCTCGATATAAGAAAAAATTGTCTCCAACAAAAGTCTTATGGTATTTTCCTATAATTCCGAAATTTAGACGCATGTTTCATAGTGAAACCGATTCGAGACACTTGACTTGGCATGCAGATGAAAGAATTATTGATGGAAAGTTTTGACATCCGGCAGATTCACTAAAATGGTCGAAAATTGATAATGATTATCCTGATTTTAGAGGAGAAGCAAGAAACCTTCGTTTGGAATTATCTACTGATGGAATGAACCCGCGTGGTCTTCAAAGTATATCAATACCACATGGCTTGTGATTATTATGATTTATAACCTACCTTCATGGTTATGTATGAAGCGCAAGTACATGATGTTATCTATGTTAATTTCTGGACCTAAACAACCAGGGAATGACATATACGTCTACTTAAAACCGTTAATCGAAGATTTAGATTTTGTGGGAGAATGGTGTGGAGGTTTATGATGGATATAGGAAAGAACGTTTCAATTTGAGGGCGATGTTGTTTGGCATAATTAATTATTTTCCGACATACATAAATCTATCAGGGTATAACATTAAAGGTCAAAAAGCGTGTCCTATTTGTGAAGAACATGCAAATTGGAAGCGATTGGAATTTTTCCAAAAGAATGTATTTCTCGGTCATCGTAGATTCTTAAATTCTAATCATCACTATCGTGGGTGGAGAAAGGCATTCAATGGAAATATAGAACATGATAGAGCTCCACCTATGTTGACAGGTGACCAAGTTTCTGAAAAGGTGAAAGATATGAGTACCCAATTTGGCAAGCCTTTTGCACATACGCTTGTCAAAGGTGGGTGGAAGAAGAGGTCAATTTTTTTGAATTTCCATATTGAAAGTCGTTGTATGTAAGACATTTTCTTGATGTTATGCATATTGAAACAAATGTATTTGAAAGTGTTATTGGTACGTTACTCAATATACAAGGAAAGTCTAAGGATGGCCTTAAAGCAAGACAGAACTTGATACAAATGGGAATAAGAATTGAATTAGGACCCATAAAGAAAGGAACACAAACATATCTTTCGCCTGCTGCTTATACTTTATCTAGAAAGGAGAAAAAAATATTGTATAATTTCTAAGTGAAGTAAAAGTTCTAGAAGGTTACTCTTCAGATATTAGAAGACTTGTGTCTATAAAAGACCTCAAGTTAAAGAGTTTAAAGACACATGATTGCCATGTTATAATGGAGCATTTTCTACCAATAGGTATACGTTCTATTTTGCCAGAAAAAGTAAGAAGCGCCATAACTAAATTGTGTTTTTTCTTCAGGTCAATTTGTAGTAAGGTGATCGATCCTGAGATCTTACCAATATTGCAAAAAGAAATAATTATTACTTTGTGTGAGCTTCAAATATATTTTCTTCCCTCATTTTTTGATATTATGGTACATCTTGTTGTTCATCTTGTCAAAGAGACACAATTGTGTGGACCAGCTTATATGTGATGGATGTACCCTGTTGAGCGTTATATGAAAATATTAAAAGGGTACGTGAAAAATAGAAGTCGGCCAAAGGGTTATATGGTTGAACGATACATGTTGAAGAAGCGGTTGAGTTTTGTACTGAATATTTGACCAATGTTCAATCCATTGGACTACCCAAATCTCATATTATCAAAAGGAAAGAATAAAAAAATTTAATAAGAAATAAAATTGTGACATTATCAAGGGTTGAACAGGATCAAGTGCATTTATATGTTCTGCACAATGATAATGAGGTTGAGTCGTATGTTGAAATGCACAAGGATGTACTCCGGGGGTTTAAATCTGAGTAGAAATGAAAATTGGATAGTATGAGAGCATAATCAAAGTTTTATACAATAGTTCAAAGATCATATTTATTCAAAGTTTGATTTGGATCCCGCTTCAATAACCGAAAGGTTGAGATGTTTAGCATATGGTCAGAGTTTGCTCGTGTTTTCTTATAACGCATATGCAATTAATGGATACACATTTTATACCAAAGAACAAGATGATAAAAGTACTATGCAAAATAGTGGTGTCACTATTTTAGCTGAAGCAATGCACATTTCAAGTATGAATGACTTAAACCCAAAATATGCAAATCTGTCATATTTTGGGGTTATCAAGCACATTTGGGTGTTTGATTATGAGAAGTTTCAAATGCCTATCTTTGGTTTCAAGTGTGTACATAATAGCGGCATACGGATGGATAATTCGGGATTTTTACAAGTGGATCTTAATAGGGTGGGGTACAAAGATGAGCCTTTTATTCTAGCCTCTCATGTTAAATAAGTGTTCTATGTCACTGATCCAACAAGTTCCAAATGGTCTATAGTGCTTTTATCTAACAAAGTGATTGATGATAACAATGTAAATCAAAGTGATGTTGATGTTGAGAATGAGTCATATGTTAGAGGCAATGAGTCGTATGTACGAAATGATCAAGATGAGAATATTATAGTGGATGAATCTTATATTAGAAATGATTATAATGAGGGGAATTTGGATCAATCCATCCGTCTGAGTTGTTAAGAGCCAAGTAATTCATATTCCAACTAAGAAATGAAAGAGATGTTAGTGGAAAAGGTAATAGCAAAATGTTATATGTTCTGTCATTCAATAAAATTGTGTTTTTGTTTTTATATTGTGTTTATGGTTTTGTATATTGTGTTTATGTTTTTATTTTTTGGTTATTCATTCAATGCTACATGAATTTTATATGGTGTTTATGTTTTTCTTTAATATTACAAGTGAAATGGCTTCTAATGAGGAAAAAGATCATCCCGCTTCTAATATTGATGGAAATGAATCAACTCGTGATGTGGAGAGTGAGATTAGACGAGGAATAATAATTATGAAGTCAATAACTCGTGCAAGAGATAAAGGTATCAAATTTGACGTACATTGGAGTGAAGACAAACAGCTAATTGAGCCTAAAGGTTCAATGTTGACAAGTTACATTGGTTCCGTTGTGAGGAGAGAAGTTCCAATCACTTGTGATGATTGGAGAAGGTGTGAGCTGAAACCCATTAAAGAAAAAATATGGACTGAGATACAGGTGCGATATGTGATGTATTTCATTTTTGTTGACGCCTATGTATATAAATTATTAACGCACTCTATGTATGTTTTTTTATAGAGGTCTTTTAACATTGATGATGATCGAAAATCATATTGTCTTCAATTGGCCAGAAAAAGACTAAGAGGGTTTCGATCTTTTTTGACAAACAAGTTTCTTAGGGATGCCGATAAAATTTTTATCGATGCAGAACTTCCAAAGGTGTATGCAGGCTTGATTTCGCCCGAAGAATGGGAAACCTTCAAAGAAAAAAGAAGAACCTCAAATTTTCAGGATGTGAGTGGCGTGAATCTCCAACGAGCATTAAGTCCCCTGTATCCATACAGAAAAGGGCGTATGGGATATGCACGCTTGCAACAAAGATTGATAACTATATATAAATGATATGATATACTTGTTCATCAATTGATATTATTAATTTATTATTTCTCTTAATGTGTAGTTAGAAGAGGAGAAAAGTCAAGAAATATCTCTCCCGGAACATGTTCTGTGGAAGGCTTCCCGGGTGGGTAAGGATGGAGTTGTTAAGGAAAATGTGCTTCAAATTTATGAGAAATGTGTAAATATATCAATATTCCTATATTTAAATCAAAAGTTTATTAAAATACGAAATTTATGAGTTTAATCACCACTGATTTATTTCGCTATGCATATGAGTTTCAGGAGAGTCTATCTCAAACTCAAGTTGAAGACCAGGATTGCAGGAGCATACTTAGTCGAGCATTAAATGTTCCTGAGTATACCAGTCGTGTGATGGGTAAGGGATTCGGGGTGACTCCAACATCTATGGGTAGTCATCAAAAGAAGAAAGGTCATAGCAATAAAGAAGTGATGGAAGAGTTAGAAAAATTAAAAGCTAAAGTTCGTGAGTTGGAAAAGGACAAAGAAATATACATGTCAGAAAGGCAAGGGTCAGCGTTCAAGGATACTAGTGACAAAGATAGTATCAATTGTGATTTCCAACAGAAAATTCCCGAGGTAACATATATTATTATGAATTATCACAATTTTTTTAATTGACATGTATAAACATTAACAATTTCATATTTATTATTGGTTTAGGGAATTTCACCTTGTCAGCTATATTTATCGTCACCGACTTATCGCATGGTTGGCAAGGGAAAAGTGCATAACACCTTGGGAGAAGTACTTCACCTCCCTGCTGGATTTTTGAAAGTATCAATTGAAATTGAAATAGAGAGGGATGCGCCATTACCGTTGCCCGACGATATTTCAGATGCAACATTGGTCGGAGAGGCAATATGATCTTATGTTGCATGGCCGTCAAGCCTCATTTGCATAGATTATGAGGTATGTTAACATTTGCAGCGTTGAAAACTATTATGAAAACTATTAATGTACATTTTTTTCATGGTAATGTTAGAATCCCACGAAATCCAAATAAAAATATAAAGGGATTAAGCCGCAGACCGAGTCAATTGCATTAAAAAAGGAGGTAAATTAATATATATTTTGCATAGAAAAGGTTAATTCACGATCTTATACTTAACCTAACTTATTATATGCATTTGATCTTTAGATTCATGTTAAATACGTGCAACAAGTCCGCACAAAAAAGGGTTCTGGCAAAGTCTGCGGCTAGAAAAAAGCCTACTTCTCGGTATAGGTCATGCCGTCAGACATTAATGGGAATTTCAGATTTGACCGACAGATGTGCTCGTAATATACCTATGGAGGAAGGTATTTTTGGTTTTTCCTATTACGAAATAATAAGTAGAGAGGATGTGGATAAAATTCTTAAACATGAAGAATTAGGCCTCAGTGTTGTCAATACATACATCAGGTATTATCTGATCAACTTTATTTCGTTTTTATTGAACAATTTATCTACTAATTTCATTGAATGGTCTTAATGTTAATGATGTATTTATTTAAGTTTCATGTATGCCAACTTGATGCGTCCACATCAACTGGACCAAAGATTCTCCTTCTTATCTCCAAGCAATATCAACGCACTATTAATCCAACAACGACCAGATGACATAAAAGAGTATTTTGTCCGTACATTTATGGCCAACATAGATACGGAAAAAATTGTTTTTTTCCATTTAATACTGGCAATGGGTAAGATTTTTATTCAAACTTCATCTATTATAATTTTTCGTGTTTTGACGTTTTGTAGAAAGTTTCAATCTAAACTTTGTTATTCTTACAGTGGACACTGGTTGTTGGTTGCGATCAATCCAATAAGAAAAGTTGTATATTATTTGGATTCGTTAGAAGGCGATTGGACAAAATAACCATACATGAAGGAGATGGTTGATACATAAGTTATATTGTTATAAAACTTCATTTGTATACTTATTTATTTATTTATGTGAGATTGTTCTAAATCTTCATTTATATTTTGTTAGGGTTATACAAATTTTTAGATCACAAAGAAATATTCAATTACCAAAGAGTAAGGCAAACAACATTACATGGATTAAAGTGCATGTATATTTTCATAATTTTGATTATATTAGTGATGCTACTTGATAAAACAAGTTAAATTATATGAGATGATATATATTTGTATATTTTTCCATGTGTATTGTCCTCGTCAGCACAATGGTATAGATTGCGGTTATTTCATGTTGAGGTTTATGAAAGAAATTATTATTTTGAATCAAATAGAGATTCCATACATGGTATGAGTTTCTAACTTATGATTTACTCTAATATATTTAACACATTTCATGTAATTAATTTGTTTTAACTAAATCATATTATGTTATATTATGTAGTACTTTGATGAATACAAGTGTTCTACTTATTCGAAAGATCATTTGAACGAAATTAAGGAGGATTGATGTCAATTAATTATTGATATGAGAATATTATAAGATATTGTGACACTTTCATTGATCATAATTTTGAGTATATATAAGTTGGAGTTAATGAGATACTATTTCGTTACAGTGTAGTAAATTGTTGCAATGTTGTTCTTGTTATTGAAATGAAAATTTTATTTGTATTTGAAAGTGTATCGGGGAATTTTTAATGGTGGGTTATAACGGAATCGGGGAATTTTGTTTTTATGTATGAATCGAGGAATTTTTAATGGTGGATTATAACGGAATTTTGTTTGTTTGTATGGACGAAATTGGGGAATTTTGTTTGTATGCATGGTATGAATCAGGGAATTTTGTTTGTATGTATGAATCGGGAAATTTTTAATGGTGGATTATAACGGAATTTTGTTGGTTTGTATGGATGAAATCGGGGAATTTTGTTTGTATGCACGGTATGAATCGGGGAATTTTGTTTGTATGTATGAATCGGGGAATTTTTAATGGTGGATTATAATGGAATTTTGTTTGTTTGTATGGACGAAATCGGGAAATTTTGTTTTTATGCATGGTATGAATCGGAGAATTTTGTTTGTGTGTATGAATCGAGGAATTTTTAATGGTGGATTATAACAGAATTTTGTTTGTTTGTATGGACGAAATCGATGAATTTTGTTTGTATGCATGGTATGAATTGGGGAACTTTGTTTGCATGTATGAATTAGGGAATTTTTAATGGTGGATTATAACAAAATTTTGTTTGTTTGTATGGACGAAATCGGGGAATTTTGTTTGTATGTGTGATCGGTGGGAATGAGAACTGACTGTTTTGGAATGCTGGTTCGCGTTTGCATTTGTTTTCACAAAATGTCGCGGTAAGCAAGAGTTGCCACCGTCTTTTATTTTATCCAACAAGGAAAGGACAAAAGCACAGAAAAATTCCTTTTTGAGATATTTCTCGGGTTCGGGAGGTAGATTATAGAAAGGGAAGGTGTTAGCACCCTTTCTATCCGTGGTTATCCACGGGCTCTTAGGTACTTGCTCATTATGTTTTCAAAAGTTTGCTTTTCTTTGTGTTTGTGGGTTTGAAAAGAGTTTTTTGTTTGAAAGGGGTGTAAGTGCGAAAAGTTTTGTTTTGTTTTAAAAGGAGCAAGTACTTAAGAACCATCTACCTACTCAAAAAGGAATTAATCTGTACAAGTGTCCTTTAGACAATGCTATCCCACTATTGAGGAGTAGGTAGCATCGTCGTTGGAGTTTTCGGGTCAATTCGATTAAGGGACATGTGGTCACTAAAGCAATGTTAGGACGCCTTAGCAGTAACCCTAATGTCTTAGATCATTTTTATCCGAGGCAACCGTTTCGAGGCAACTTATGATCTTTGGACAAGAGGGCGACCTCTAAAACTTCCTATACTCAATGACCACGTTCCAGGCAACCAAGTGAGGTGTACCCTAAGAGTGGCATGTGCGAGTGTATTGTTTTCAGTTATTTTTATCTGTACAAGTTAATGGTGAGCTACTGTTGATTTTAGGTTAAAGATTTGTCTTGTCATGCATTGCCTAATTATCAAACATCTAACAGTTAATGGTTGCGGAAATTAAATTGCGGAAAATAAATCTAAGCTATTACAAGGCGTCGGGTATTTACGTCGCCAAAAACAAACCCTTTTAAAATTAAATTGCGAAAAGTAAATAAAAGCGATAAATAAATCCTAATTTAAAAAACTATTACATTCCCGGAGCAATTACAGTATTGAAATATGGATCGAAAACTCTTCGCGCACGAGAAAATTAAATCGGGGTGTCCTAGGGTTTTGACCCTTTTTATTAAATAAAGCATATTTTGGTTATTTTTGAATTAAAAATTAGTCTAAATTAATAATTGAATTAATTAATTAAATGAAAAATATTTTTGGGTTTTTATTTTAATCAAGGAAAGAAAATAAGAATGATTAAAAAGTTAATAAAAATCCTAATTCTATATTAATTTTAATTTAATGCAAAAGATATTAAAATTGTACCTAATTAACACAACTAAATTAATTAATTAAAACTTATTTACAAAAATAAATAATAAATTAATGGAATTAATAAAAATATTATTTTTTCTTTCTGTTTTCTGATTTTTTTTATGAAAAAAAAAGAGTTAATTGGTTAATTAATTAATAATAATAAAATAGAAATAGAAAAATAATAGAAAGAAAATAAAAAGAAGAACAAACTCAAGGGGGTGCTGGGCTTAATTTGGTGGGGAAATTAGCAAAGATCAGGCCTAATTGTGAGCAGCCTCGTTGACCCTTTCCATCCAATGTGCGCCTTTGACTTGAGAATATGGTGAGGACCCAATTCTGGCCATTGGATCTGCTTTGTAGCCATGTAGCCTTGGGGATCTGGAGGTATATGGTACTCCCTGCTTGCTGAATCCACATGGAATAGCCTAAAATAAAATTGCAATAAAGTTTTGGGGGACCTGGGATTCGAACCCAGGTCCCAATGGTATCACGCACTAACGCCTTGCCAGCTGAGCCATGTTGTTAACTTGTTAGTGGAATATATAACAAATATTATATGGTAAACAACTAATTATGCCTGGTAAAATAAAAAACGCGCTAATTATTTAAACGGGCCAATCACGCTAAGCCACGTTATCATCTTCCTCAATGCAACCCTGGTTATTTACCTGCAGATTTTATCCGCAGGAAGTTTCATAGGGCATCTCAAAAACCCTCTCTAGGCCATATAAATGAGACCTAAGAGGACCAATGCACTCATCTCTTCCTCTGTGTCATCCCTGTAACCATTGTTTGATCCAATTTTCCCTGTAACACAAACGCCTAAAAACAACACATATGAACCCTAGATTCGGGCATCGTTATACAGACCATGAAAATCAAATTGGATAATGCCAAAACATTCTAAATCAAATAATAATCACAAATATGCCAATATTTTAAAGAAAAGATGCAAGAATTGGAGATTTGGAATCCATGTTCAAAGGTCTGTTCGTGATGACTTAAAGTGAGTTTTAGGCAATGAAAATGCTTGGTTTTGATTGGTATTGCTTCACTGAATGCCAGGGAAGGGAGTAGCGTTGAGCTTTTGCTTTGAAAAGGCCTCCAAACCAGAATCCGATCTCCACTTTTTCAAGGTTTTTCACAAACTTGGTATGGTCGTTTCTGCAGAGCTTTGTGCGTGTGTTAGGTTTGGCTTGCTTGTGTGCATATAATAGAATGAATTTAGGTCAAAATATGGGCCATAATCCTTATGCATTGAAGATGGAATATTGGATTTGATCACCATTGACAAGTTTCCAAAAATAGGCCAAATCTGATTTTTTGTGCATAAAAAGCCATGATACGAGTTTGATTTGATTCATGATGGTAATTGAAAGTTGTACCAATCACAAAGATATGATTTCATCAATTTTTAGATTTTATTTGATTTAATATTGATTAAAAATGAATTAAATCAATAAAAATTAAATAAAATAGAAAAATAAATGAATGGTCATGATATCAAGTATGGGACACGTGTGTGGCATGACAAGACTGTATCAAGTTGAAAATAGTGGGCCCTTTTGTCAAAAATTGGATTTTTGAGGATAGTTGACTTTTGGCAATTTTGGAAAAATGCTCAACTTCAACAATGCATAACTTCCTCAATTTTGAACTTTTGGAGGTGTTCTTGGACTTTTTAGAAACCTAGAGATGTCCTCTAACCAACCCTTTTGGTCTCATCGCATTTTGATGTTCCATAATCAAGTTATAAGCTTAGGAAAAAAAGGTGTTTTTGTTGACTTTCAAAAAAGACCTATAATGTCCAAATTTGTAACTTTTTGTGAGAGCATTTCCTGATCTTGGGGTGTGAAGATGGATTGTAGGAAAGTGCATCATCTTCAAAATGAGCTTTGGATGGGTCATTTCTCATGAAGTATGAGAAAGTTATGCTTGGTCAAAGTTGAGTTGACTTTTCCTACAAAACCCTAATTTAGCAACTTTTGAATCTTGATGAATCTTGAGCAATCCTTCATGAATCATGATCAACCCTTGATCAAATGAATAATTAACCTTCAAAATGAGAATGTTGACAAAAAATCTTGAAGTTTGACTATATTTGGGACACAGTTTACTTTTGCCCTAGCATAGTCGATTTTTGGACCTCTTGAGCAATTGACTGACCAAACTTCCTCTGCAAGGCTTGAAATTTGACATGGATGAACTTAAGAACATATTAAGACATTGGGGAAAACTTGAGGTCATTTGTATGTGAGGAACTTGATGCAACACAAAACGCTAATTTTGACTTGACTGCCTTAGGAGGTGATTTGACTGTCCAACCCTTGAGCCAACTTGAGCAACTTGAAGATTCTTCTTGACATATCTTGAGGAATATGGGAGGGAAAATTTTGGGGTACAACAGTTTCCCCTATTCAGTTTTCTTAAACCTGAGGATATAGATTGGCTTTTGAGCCTTTCGTGATCCGAAGGTGGAAGATAATTGAACACTAGAGTGCCCAAAAATTTGCACTCGCATGGTGTAGTGTCAGCATTGTGATGTTGGGAATGGGCTTACAGATGCCATTTGGAGACTGCTGGTAGGAGGATGGGCTTACAGATGCCATCTGCAAGAGTGTCGATCGCATAAGAGATTCCTTAGCGAGAACTTGCATACCTGTTGTTATAGAAGATTCCGCTGGGGAAGTCTAACTTTTGTTGAGATTTAGGAATCTGGCCTGTACTTCAACTGAGAGAATGCCTCGGCTGAGTCTTAAGAACCTGTCCATAATTCAACTAGGGGGAAACATCTTCATCAAGATCTAGGAACTGTCTCGTGCTCAAGGATTATACCGTTGAGGTTATAGAACTTGTCCACACTATGACGGAGGAAAACATCAAGATCAAGGAACTGACTCATGCTCAATGGAGTATGCCGTTGAGGTTATAGTACTCGTCCACACTATGACGTAGGGAAACATCTTCATCAAGATCTAGGAACTGTCTCGTGCTCAATAGAGTATACCGTTGAGGTTATAGAACTCGTCCACACTATGACGGAGGAAAACATCAAGATCTAGGAACTGACTCGTGCTCAATGGAGTATACCGTTGAGGTTATAGTACTTGTCCACACTATGACGTAGGGAAACATCTTCATCAAGATCTAGGAACTGTCTCGTGCTCAATGGAGTATACCGTTGAGGTTATAGAACTTGTCCATACTATGACGGAGGAAAACATCAAGATCTAGGCACTGACTCGTGCTCCACGGAGTATACCGTCGAGGTTATAGTACTCGTCCACACTATGACATAGGGAAACATCTTCATCAAGATCTAGGAACTGTCTCGTGCTCAATGGAGTATACCGTTGAGGTTATAGAACTTGTCCATACTATGACGGAGGAAACTGTCGAGATTGAGAACCTTATCTGAAATTCAACCGATGATAATTCAATTGAGATTTAAGAACTGGTCAGGTCTTCGACTAAGCTGAGAACTTTAACTGTATCCTTCCTGAAAGGTAAAGGTCAGTCATATGCAATGCATGATATGGATCAGGCAATGATGTTCTCAAAATAAATGAGATTGTATTCATATGATGCGTATATGCATGTATCATGATGTATGGGAATATGATGCTTTAGCTGGGGAAAATAAATCCCGGAGCTGCTGGAGAATAGAGCTGGGTTCTTCGTTTCTGCTGGGGATGATGAACGAAGATGATAAACCTGTAGGAGAAAAGAACTCCGTTGGGGGAATAAGCTGATTATGAGATTACTCCGAGGGGAAATACTCTGTGGGGAAGAGACGTTATGCTGAAGATTTTAACGATAACTCCGCTGGGGATTCCGTTGATAAGCTTTGTTGGGGGATTTTAATGATGAACTCCGATGGGGATAGAAAGAACTTCGATGGGGATGATCTTTCAGTTGCAACTTGCTGAGGATAACCCAGTTAGACTCTTGTGAGGATAACCTTCTGAATTTGGCTGGGGAGATTTACTTGTGCTCTGCAGAGGATAAGCTTCCAGAATCTACTGGATAAGATGATTCAACTCTGGCGGGGAAGCCTTTTTTAGACTGCACTGGGAAATGACTCCACTGGGGTATCTTGTATTCCGCTGGGGAACATTCTTATATTTCGTTGGGGAATATTAAGACTGCAGGGGATGCTCTTATACTTGCTGGGGAAGATTAAGATCTTCTGGGGATACCAAGCCTTTTTAGGGCTGATGGTAGATTAACTCTGCTTGGGGAGAGCATTGCTGATTTGTTCATAGTTGCAAGTCTCAGTGGGAAATCTACCCTTACTGTTTTACTCTGCGGGGAGTGATGGTATCTTGGTCATATTCTTCAGCTGAACCTACCTTGGTACCTTGGTGGACAGAGCAACTACACTGCTCGGACAATTCTTATTGTCCCTGTTTCTGATATTACCAGTAATTCGTCCTTTGTTTCGCATGTAAATATTTATGAGCAGCAATTAATGTCAAATGCATATATCAAAATGAACATTGGACGTTCTTTGCAAAACAAAACAGATAAAGGAAAACAATTTGAAATTTGTCTGAAAAATGAATTTGTATTGACTTTGAAGTTTGGCATGTAAATAGGCATTTTTGTACAAGAGACTGACATCCTAGTAAGAGGACGCCGCCGAACAAATAGAATTTATACAATTTGAGAAAAGAAAACAAAACAACTATGTGAATAGTCCCACTGGGTTCCAACTCTGCTATCGCCTTTATATCTTCAAGTGTCCCATCACTTTGCTGCTTAGTTGAAGATGAATTTGATTGATTGGTGTCGTCCGAGCCTGATAGTTGATACTGAAGTCTAGATGCGAGGTGATCCAATGAGACATAGTGTTACCCTTTAATCCCTAACTTTTGCTTGGACTGCCCTTTCGGGTTTTCAGTCCACCGGGATACCCATTTTTTGCCCAAGCCGCCTTTTCAGGTTTTCGACTTGCCAGGTGTACCAATTTTTCATTTTCATCCCTTATTTTTGCCCGAACCCTTTTGGTTCGTCGGGAAGCCCTTATTTTTGCCTAGGCCAGTCAACCTAGCGGGTCTTTGATTATGCGTAGTATCTTTTTACTATGTCTGCATTGACGGGGTGAGGAAGGTCGTCACCATCCATGAAGTGTTAGAATCATAGCTCCTCCTGAGAAGATGTTCTTAACCACAAATGGCCCTTCGTAAGTAGGGGTCCATTTTCCCCTGGGATCACCTTGAGGTAGAATAATGCGCTTGATTACCAGGTCCCCAACTTGATACTCTTGTCGTCTGACTTTCTTGTTAAATGCCTTGATCATTCGTTTTTAGTACGTTTGACCATGACAAATAGCAGTAAGTCTTTTTTCGTCGATTAGGTTCAGTTGATCAAGTCGGGTCTGAATCCAGTCATCTTCGCTCAAACCTGCATCCTTCATGATCCGAAGAGAGGGTATCTGAACTTCGATATGCAAGACTGCCTCCATGCCATAAACCAAGGAGTAGGGTGTTGCTCCTGTTGACGTTCGTGCTGAGATACGGTACCCATGAAGAGAAAATGGTAACATCTCGTGCCAGTCTTTGTATGTCACTGTCATCTTCTGCACAATCTTCTTAATGTTCTTATTTTCCGCTTCGACAACCCCATTCATCTTCGGCCGGTAGGGAGAAGAGTTATGATGCTGTATCTTAAATTGCTCGCAGAGCTCAGTGATCATTTTGTTGTTAAGATTGGTACCATTATCCGTAATGATCCTCTCTGGTACACCGTATCGACAGATCAGGTTGTGCCGAATGAACCCTGCCACGACGTTCTTGGTTACCGTAGCAAAGGAAGCTGCTTCAACCCACTTCGTAAAGTAATCAATCGCTACCAGGATGAATCGATTCCCGTTGGATGCCATAGGTCTGATCTCGCCAATCATATCAATGCCCCACATTGCAAAAGGCCAAGGTGCTGTCAAAACATTCAGAGGAACTGGAGGTATGTGCACCTTATCAGCATAGACCTGGCACTTGTGACATGTTCGAGAATGCTGATAACAGTCAGCTTCCATTGTGGACCAGTAATATCCTGCCCGAAGGATTTTCTTTTCCATGGTATGTCCACTGGAATGAGTTCCGAAAGTACCTTCATGCAGCTCTGTCATGGTCCTTTCTGCTTCGATCTTATCCACACAACGTAGTAAGGTCGAATCATGGTTACGCTTGTAAAGAATGCCATTGCTGATGAAGAACTTGGCTGCAAACCTCCTCAGAAACTTCTTGTCATTAACAGATACACCCTCGGGGTACTCTTGAGCTTCAAGATACCTCTTCACCTCATGATACCAGGGCTTTTCTATTACCTCTTCAGTCTCAAGATCACAACAATGTGCAGGTGAAATTCTGGCTGCAGATACTCAATGTCACGTTCAATGTTATGACACCGTATCTGACTTACTATATGATAGTAAATACAAAAGCAATAAAGAACACAGTCAATTGTTTACCCAGTTCAGTGTGCAACAACACCTACTCTGGGGGCTACCAAGCCAGGGAGGAAATCCACTATAAGAGATGTTAATTCAGGAATAAACCAACCAGTTTATCTCCTTCACTTAAGACCTACCCAATGCAATTCCAATCTAAGTACAACTTAAACCTGAGTTCCTACTCACTCCCCCTCAATCACAGCAGTGATACATAAACCAATTTGACTTAAAAATTGATGAAGACACTCTTCAAAAACAAACACTTGATTAAGCTTCACAGCTTTTTAATCAAGCAACACAATCACTCGTGCTTCACAGCTTTGAGTTATGCACACAACTAACTTGACTCTGCTTCACAGCTTTAGTCAAGGAACATTCAAACACTCTTGCTTCAAAGCTTTGAGTGCTACACAGCCCTTACAATTCGAAACCTATTCCAAGTCACTTATCACAATGATAATTGCTTGGAGTACAATAATCAAATCTATACAGATTACAAATGATCTTCTGATCAATAAAAGGGATGCCTTAAAAAACAGCAGCTCTGTTGAATATATAGCAGCTGCAACTTCAGTTAGGGTTTCCACAAAAACCTAGGGTTAATTCCGTTTGACCTAAAGACCAGGTCACAGGGCTTTATTAACCAGGTTAGGGTTGAGCTAGGTTACCCCTCAGAAAACGCAGGATTCTGTTCAGGAAAGACTGAGTTATTTTCCTGAAAAAACTCAGACTTATCCAACCTGCAAACCTGTTAGTTCAGAACAGGATGTCATAACATCTGTTATGACATCTGAGAAAACCTGTCTACTGATTTAGCAAAATTTGATCATTTTGCAAAATGCTCAGATACACACTTATAAACATCAGTACTTGAATTACAATATTTTTCTGCAAAGGTGCCTAATGAGTCAGTACAAACTGAACTAGAATGTTATGACATCAGTCATGACATTCACACATACACTTGGGATTTACCAAAAATGCAAGCCAATACCTAAACACCTACAAACTCCCCCTTTGGAAGATTTTTGGCTAAAGACCCTAAGCAATCAGAGATAGATAGCAGCAGAAATAAGTGACAGCAGAAAAATAGAATGTTAAGTACTAATTAAGTAAGTACCAAAATATTCTCCCCCTCTTTAGCCACAAATGGGCCAAAGATACATGTTCATAATGATTATACAGTTATCCAAGAATAATTAATAAGAGCAGCAGCAGAAAAAAAACTGAACACACTTCCAAACTCCACCAGATATCAGCACCAACCAGCAACACCACCAAACAGCAACCAACCTTCAAGCACTGTCATCAGATCCAGAGGATTCAGGCATCTTTCTTTTCTTGTGAGCAATGTCAGCATTCTTCTCTTTGTTTGATGTCTCAACATTCTTAGAGACATCTGGATTTGTTTCAGCATTTGAGCTTTCTTGATTCAGAGGAACAGAAATGCCAGGAACTGAGTGGTTCTCGTTCAGAATTCTTGAAACAATTTTTGCTATTGCTTGATTAACATAGGCTGTCCCTTCCCTATTTGCAATTTCAGGGGGAACTGAAGAAGAAGGATGAGATGGATTACCAGAGGCAGAAGCTTGGGGCTTTCCTGCATGTCTTGTTCTCAACTCTTTGACCTTGGTGGGGTTAGTTCCCACTTTTCTACGAGAAGAGATCTCCAGAACGTCAGAGTCCAGACAAGAAGAGATTGTCCTAGAATCTTGATCAGAGGAAGAGGTTGAAATAGTCGTATTGGATGATGATGGTGTTTGAGACATTTTGACAGTCTTAGAGGACCAACAGCAACTGAGGAGAAATTTCTGATTGAGAGACTGGGTTTTAATGAGGAGACGAGAGGGGAAGGAAGCAAGGGAGTGTCTATTCAACTTCTTAAAAGAATTGTAGGAAATGAGAAAATACAATTTTAAACCAATCAGAACAGGCATAACTCCTTTGATCCTTGTTTTAAGCAAAATTAATTGCTACAATTCCTCATGTTGGAAAATACCCAGCTTACCCCTTAAGTTTTCAAATTGATTTGCATCCAGAGCCTTGGTAAAAATGTCAGCCAGTTGTAGCTCAGTGGTAACATGTTCCAATTTGATTGTCTTCTCTTCTACAAGGTCTCTGATAAAGTGATGTCGTATGTCAATATGTTTGGTCCTGCTATGCTGAATGGGATTCTTGGATATGTTGATTGTACTCAGATTGTCACAGTACAATGTCATAACATCTTGTGTGACATTATACTCAGTGAGCATCTGTTTCATCCATATCATTTGAGAGCAGCTACTACCAGCTGCAATGTATTCAGCTTCAGCAGTGGAAAGAGACACACAATTCTGTTTCTTGCTGAACCAGGAAACCAGATTACTTCCCAAGAAGAAACATCCTCCAGAGGTGCTTTTTCTATCATCAGCACTACCAGCCCAATCAGCATCACAATAGCCAGTCAGAGCTGGTTCACAGCCATGAGTATACATCAATCCATAGTTGTAAGTACCACTTACATACTTCAAAATTCTCTTCACTTGATTGATATGACTGACTTTGGGATCAGCTTGGTATCTAGCACAAACTCCAACTGCAAAGGCAATATCAGGTCTGACAATACATCCTTCCTTCTCTCTTTGAATTCTCTTGCACAGTTCTCTAAAAACTTCAAATGCATCTGATTTTTCCCTAATGAAATTAATCCAGGTGAATCTGGAAAAATCATCCACAACCACATAGGCATATCTTTTACCACCAAGACTCTCTACTTGCATTGGTCCCATCAGATCCATATGGAGGAGTTCTAGAACCTTAGAGGTGGTCAGATGTCTTGACTTTGGATGTGACATCCTAGTCTGCTTACCAACCTGACATTCACCACAAACTCTTCCTTCATCAATTTGCAGTTTTGGAATCCCTCTGACTGCCTCCAAGGAGATAATCCTCTTCATACCCCTTAGATGAAGATGGCCAAGTTTTTGGTGCCACAGTTTCACCTCTTTTTCTTCTTTTGCAATGGAACACACAGATGAGAAATTAGTGTTCTCAGGCTCCCACAAGTAACAGTTGTCTTTGGATCTGACTCCTTTCATTACTATCTCTTGTTTGTCATTGATTACAAGGCATTCAGATTTTGAGAAATTGACCTTGAATCCTAGATCACACAGTTGACTAATACTAATGAGATTAGCGGTCAGTCCTTTCACCAGCAGTACTTCATTCAGACTTGGAACTCCAGGGCAGTCCAAATCACCAACTCCTTTGATTTCACCTTTAGCCCCATCTCCAAAGGTCACAAAACTGGTGGTGTGAGGCTTAACATTATTGAGGAGGTTCTTGATTCCAGTCATGTGTCTGGAACATCCACTGT
Organism: Vicia faba; assembly: GCA_948472305.1. NCBI lineage: Eukaryota > Viridiplantae > Streptophyta > Magnoliopsida > Fabales > Fabaceae > Vicia > Vicia faba. The sequence continues at coordinate 1,046,788,479 of OX451737.1, forward strand.
CAAAGTACCAGTCTTCCTTTGCAGAGACCCTCAGGGAAGTGTGAGCTATCAGTGCAGTAGCCTTTTTCTTCCATTGAGGAGCATGTGGTACCTTTTTAGACTTAGGTTTGACACCTGAGTTCTGATTAGGGTATCCATGTAATCTGAAGCAGAAGGGCTTTATGTGGCCATATCTCCCACAATGATGACATTTCCATCTTTGGTACCTTTTCCTCATATGTCTCTGTTCCTGATGTCGAGAGTTGTGTTGAGACATCTGTTTTGACATTTGCTTACCAGAACCAGATTTCGTTGCTTCCATAAATCCTAGTCCAGATTTATTTCCCACATTTTGTCCAACCTGAAGGATCTCTTCCAATTTGTCTGTTCCATTTGTCAACATCTTGACAGATTTGGTCATTTGATTCAGTTGTGAGTTCAGCAATTGAACTTCTCCTTCTAGATGACTTATAGTTTCAAGGTTTGCCCTTTTTTCAGCCTCCAGCTTTATGATGAGTTTTGATTGTTTCTCATTCTGCACACAGACTTCAGTACTTCTGATACACAATTCCTTGTAAGTATCAGCCAGTTCTTCAAAAGTCACCTCTTCATCACTGATGTCACTTTCAGAGGTACAAACACCAGTTAAAGCAGTAACTTGTTTGGCAGTCTCTTCTTCAGAATTACTTTCTGAATCACAGTCAAACCAAGTAACTGTCATTCCTTTTTGTTTCTTAAGAAAGGTAGGACATTCAGCTCGAATATGCCCATATCCTTCACAACCATGGCATTGAATACCTCTGCCTTGGTTTCCCTTATCTTCTGACCTTGGTCTTCTGCTGGAACTGTCAATGTCAGAGGGAATGTTATGAACATTAGACCTTGACTTTGGATCCATTCTTTTGATGAGCTTGTTGAACTGTCTTCCAAGCATGGCAATAGCTTCTGATATATTTTCTTCTTCATCCTCCTTGTTTTCAACATCAGTGTTGGATACAAGTGCTATGCTTTTGTTCTTCTTGTCACCATTATCAGTGATCCCCATCTCAAAAGTCTGAAGAGACCCAATAAGTTCATCCACTTTCAACTTGCTGATGTCCTAGGCTTCCTCTATGGCAGTTACCTTCATTGCAAATCTTTTAGGCAAGGATCTGAGAATCTTCCTTACCAGTTTTTCTTCAGACATCTTTTCTCCCAGTGCTCCTGAGGTGTTGGAAATCTCCAAGATGTTCATGTGAAACTCATGAATGGTTTCATCTTCCATCATTTTTAGATTCTCAAACTTGGTGGTCAACATCTGAAGCCTTGACATTTTTACTTTGGAAGTGCCCTCATGAGTAGTTTTGAGAGTGTCCCAAACTTCCTTGGCCAGTTCATATTGATGTACTAGTCTGAAAATGTTTATTTCAATTCCATTGAACAAGGCATTTAAAGCTTTTGAATTTCCCAGAGCTAACTCATCTTCTTCTTTACTCCAATCTTCCTCAGGCTTCAGACTGATTGCCCCATCTTTCTCAGTTATGGTGGGATGAATCCATCCTTTGTCAGCAGCTCTCCAAGCCTTTTTGTCCAGAGATTTTAGGAAGGCAATCATACGAGGTTTCCAGTAGTCATAATTAGTTCCATCCAGAATGGGTGGTCTATTTCCAAAAACTCCTTCTTTGTCCATAGTGCCAGAAAGTGATATCCCTAGATCTCACCCAGTAATACAGGCAGGGTGCCTGCTCTGATGCCAATTGAAATTCTGGCTGCAGATACTCAATGTCACGTTCAATGTTATGACACCGTATCTGACTTACTATATGACAGTAAATACAAAAGCAATAAAGAACACAGTCAATTGTTTACCCAGTTCAGTGTGCAACAACACCTACTCTGGGGGCTACCAAGCCAGGGAGGAAATCCACTATAAGAGATGTTAATTCAGGAATAAACCAACCAGTTTATCTCCTTCACTTAAGACCTACCCAATGCAATTCCAATCTAAGTACAACTTAAACCTGAGTTCCTACTCACTCCCCCTCAATCACAGCAGTGATACATAAACCAATTTGACTTAAAAATTGATGAAGACACTCTTCAAAAACAAACACTTGATTAAGCTTCACAGCTTTTTAATCAAGCAACACAATCACTCGTGCTTCACAGCTTTGAGTGATGCACACAACTAACTTGACTCTGCTTCACAGCTTTAGTCAAGGAACATTCAAACACTCTTGCTTCAAAGCTTTGAGTGCTACACAGCCCTTACAATTCGAAACCTATTCCAAGTCACTTATCACAATGATAATTGCTTGGAGTACAATAATCAAATCTATACAGATTACAAATGATCTTCTGATCAATAAAAGGGATGCCTTGAAAAACAGCAGCTCTGTTGAATATATAGCAGCTGCAACTTCAGTTAGGGTTTCCACAAAAACCTAGGGTTAATTCCGTTTGACCTAAAGACCAGGTCACAGGGCTTTATTAACCAGGTTAGGGTTGAGCTAGGTTACCCCTCAGAAAACGCAGGATTCTGTTCAGGAAAGACTGAGTTATTTTCCTGAAAAAACTCAGACTTATCCAACCTGCAAACCTGTTAGTTCAGAACAGGATGTCATAACATCTGTTATGACATCTGAGAAAACCTGTCTACTGATTTAGCAAAATGTGATCATTTTGCAAAATGCTCAGATACACACTTATAAACATCGGTACTTGAATTACAATATTTTTCTGCAAAGGTGCCTAATGAGTCAGTACAAACTGAACTAGAATGTTATGACATCAGTCATGACATTCACACATACACTTGGGATTTACCAAAAATGCAAGCCAATACCTAAACACCTACAACAGGTTTGTCCAATTTTTCAATAATGATCCGGGGAGCCTCGTTGTCCCAATTGACTTTGAACATAGAAGACATCGTAGCCAACGCGTCCGCCAACTGATTCTCCTCTCTAGGGAAGTGCTCAAAGGTTATTTCCTCGAAATGGGGAAGCAACGTCAATACATACTCCTTGTAAGGAATAAGATTTGGGTGTTTCGTATCCCACTCGCCTTTGATCTGACTGATCACGAGAGTGGAATCTCCGAAGACACTTAAAAACTTAATCCTTAGGTTGATTGCAGCTTGAAGACCCATGATGCATGCTTCATACTCCGCCATATTGTTGGTGCAGTTGAAACACAGTCGGGCGGTAAACGGAGTATGAGAGCCTTTAGGAGATATGATCACAGCGCCAATGTTATTACCCAAAGCGTTTGAAGCTCCATCAAAATACATAGACCATCGGGATCCTTCCTCAGGTCCTTCATCCGGTCCAGGTGTCTCACAATCAGTCACTTCCATGATATTCTCGTCTGGAAATTCAAAGTTCATAGACTGGTAATCATCCACTGCCTGATGTGCCAAATGGTCTGCCAATACACTTCCCTTGATTGCTTTTTGAGTCGTGTACTGGATGTCATACTCAGTAAAAATCATCTGCCATCTTGCTATTCTTCCGGACAAGGCAGGCTTTTCGAAGATATACTTGATTGGATCCATCTTTGAAATCAACAAAGTAGTGTGAGTCAGCATATACTATCTTAGCCAGCGAGCAGCCCATGCCAAAGCGCAACAAGTTTTCTCAAGCAGTGAGTATCGGGTCTCATATTTGGTAAACTTTTTGCTAAGGTAATAAATAGCATGTTCTTTTCATCCAGACTCGTCATGCTGCCCCAACACACACCCCATTGAGTTGTCAAGTATTGTCAAATATAAGATCAGAGGTCTCCCTTCAACTGGTGGCATTAGGATGGGTGGCTCCTGGAGATACTCTTTGATTCTTTCGAAAGCGGTATGACATTCATCGTTCCAACGTACCACTTGATCTTTCTTCAGCAGCTTGAAGATTGGCTCACAAGTAGCAGTTAGGTGCGAGATGAACCGGGCAATGTAGTTCAGTCGTCCTAGAAAGCCTCTGACCTCCTTTTCTGTTTTGGGAGTTGGCATCTCTTGTATGGCTTTCACCTTGGCAGGGTCCACTTGAATACCTTTGTCGCTTACGACGAAACCCAGTAGCTTACCAGACCTTACCCCGAAGGTGCACTTGTTCGAGTTCAATCTCAGCTTGTACAACTTCAAACTGTCAAACAGCTTCTGTAAATGGTCAAGGTGTTCCTCCTCAGTCTGGGACCTCGCAATCATATCATCGACGTATACTTCAATCTCATGATGGATCATGTCATGAAACAAAGCAACCATGGCACGTTGATACGTTGCCCCAGCATTTTTCAACCCAAAAGGCATGACCTTGTAGCAAAAGGTACCCCACTGAGTAACAAAGGTCATTTTTTCCATGTCTTCGGGAGCCATTTTAATCTGGTTATAACCGGAGAAACCATCCATGAAGGAGAATACCTTGTGCTGAGCAGTATTGTCAACCAGAACATCGATGTGAGGTAGAGGAAGTCATCCTTGGGGCTTGCCATGTTCAGGTCCCTGTAGTCAACACACATTCGAACCTTACCATCCTTCTTCGGCACAGGAACCACATTGGCAACCCACTGAGGGTAAGAAGTAACTGCTAGAAAACCGGCGTCAAATTGTTTCATAACTTCGGCCTTGATTTTCTCAGACATCTCTGGGCGCATACGGTGAACCTTCTGTTTTACTGGAGGGCAGTCTTCCTTGGTAGGCAGGCGATGAACCACAATGTCAGTATCCAACTCAGGTATATCTTCGTAAGACCAAGCAAAGATTTCAACGTAGTCATGCAGCATCTGAATCAACCGCTGTTTCACACAAAGCTCCAGATTTGCACCAATCTTGACTTCCTTCTTGTCTGTCTCAGTACCTAGATTCACTGTTTCCACCGGCTCTTCATGTGGCTGAATGGCCCTCTCTTCCTGGAGTAGCAGTCTTGCAAGTTCACCAGGCACTTCACAATCATCTTCGACTAAGTTGATCGGATTTTCAAAGTCATAACTGGCAGTAGCAGAGTCGTTACCAGTGAGATCCAGAGTGGATTGAGACCTGTATATGTGAGTGTGTGTAAAATAGCTGTTTTGCAATATATAATAAAAAAAACAAGGAGCGCAAAAATTTGAAATGCAAGAAACGTCCAATGCTTTTATTAATGATATATGAAAATGACACACAAAAGCCCTCACAAATGAAGCCACAGTGCCCTGGGTAAGACACCGGGCCATAAAGTTTCAAAACATTGTCTTTACAAATTCAAAACAAAGAGTTCATTACTGGTTAACAAAAGTAATAGGGATGAAGTCCTTTGCTGTCCAGTTGCTTGGTCCACCGTTGGTCATAGGATAAATCCAGCTGTCGAATTCAGACTCCTCCACATCATCTTCAATGGCATTTACTCCTGAGTTATTGATGAACACAGGAGGTCTTCTAATCCTCGCACTTCGAACAACCTTTTGAGCTTCTGCAGTGAAACCCAAACCAAACTTGTTAGTCTTCTGAGTGAAATCAGGAAGTCGGCCCCAATTTGTACACTCACCCTTCTCAATAACAGCCCGGGCGTCCCTTAAGGAAGCCATCTTCATAGGAGGATCTTCAACCACAGTCTCAGCTGATGCCAGTGTCTGAGGAACTTCTTCAAAGTGCTGAAATGGGGTCTCAATGAATTCCACATCCATCTCTACATACGGGAACGAGTTGAGGTGGCTGACCATGTACTCTTCCTCCCCCTGAACTGTAACAATCTTCCCTCTGACCGGGTACTTCAGCTTCTGGTGGAGTGTTGAGGTTACGGCTCCAGCTTTGTGGATCCATGGACGACCCAGCAAACAAGAATAGGATGGCCGAATGTCCATCACGTAGAATGTAGAATTGAAGACCTGAGAACCAAATTTAATTGGAATATAAAATTCACCATGCACCATCCTCTTAGACCCGTCAAAGGCCCTAACAATGATGTTACTTGGATTTAGCTTCAACCCTTCGCAATCCAACCGGTCTAGAGCTTTCTTGGGCAAGACGTTCAACGAGGAACCAGTGTCAACCAATACATGTGCAAGAGTAGTGCCCCTGCATTCAATGGAGACATGCAGGGCGTCATTACGGTTCTTACCTTTAGCAATCAAATCAGCATCAGAGAAACCCAAACCATTATCAGCAGTTAAATTGGCCACACAATCGGTAAACTGATCATCTGATGTCTCTTGTGGCACGTGGGCAGTCTTTAGGAAGGTAATCAGAGCCTTGGCATGGGCCTCTGAACACAACAACAGTGACAACATATAAATCTTGGATGGGGTTTTCCCCAGTTGCTCAACTACGTTATAATCACTCTTCTTAATAATCTTCAGAATCTCTTCCATCTCCTGTTTGGAAGCTTCAACAGTAATTGTCTTCGGTGCCTCCGTATGGGCAGGCACATCAATGATGATTCCTTTGCCCCGAGCGTCAGATGACTCGGCGACAGGGGTAAGAATAGAAACTGGGTCAGGAATGGCAGTAGGTACACTTGCAGGTGTAATGACAACAGGTCTTCGGACAGTTGGTGGAGCAATATCAGGTGAGAAAAGTCTGCCGCTGCGGGTGACTTTAGCAGGCCCAGTAATGTTGCTGACGCCGGTATCAGCATCCAACTCTTACTTAACTCCTAGAACATAAACATCTTCCCCATAGTGCCAAGGGACAGCTTTTTCAGAGGTGTAGGGGATGGGCCCCAGAACAGTGATGATTACATGTGCGATCTTCAGAACAGATGTAATTCTAATAGGCTTCCTCGAGGGAGCCTTGGAAGAATTGTCGAAAATGGTAATGATGGCAACTTCTTCAGTAGGAATGGAAGGAACAACAATCTTCTCAAACATGATCTCCTTATTATTCATCAGGTTTTAGATACCTGACTTCAGAAATGGGCAACCAGTAGGTAAAACAGAACACATATGGCAACCTTCGCCACAACCCAGAAATAAACCGGCTAGCAACAGGTTTTTCTTGACAGTCATTAGAGGGGTAACAATATCATCCACAGACACTACAAACAAGTCTTCCTCTACAGCATTTACTCCATGTTTGGGCATGGGAGCAGTCACAACATTAGGCCTCTCGGGCGCCTCAAACTCAATCTCCTTTGCATCAATTAGGTCTTGCACCCCGTTCCTCAAAACCCAACAATCATTTGTATTATGCCCCGGGATATCAGAGTGAAAAGCACAACGGGCATTAGGGTTGTACTTTGGTGATGTGATACTTGGATTCTTTGGAGCTTCTTTTAGAGTCACCAGATTGGTCTTCAGCAACTGTGGCAGAATCTGAGACAAAGTCAAGCTGAGACGAGTGAATTGCCTTTGAGGTCTCTCGTCCTTCTGTTGATTATGATGCTGAGGAGCACCAGCAGGTTTTGAAATAACAACCGCATTGACAGCTTGGCGGTGTTCAGGTCTATTCTGTCTTTCGAACTATAGACAACACTAGACTCTTTCTTAAACGGTTTCTTCTCGGTGCTCGATGAGGCACCCTTCTATATCTTCCCAGCTTTAATACCAGCTTCAATCCTCTGACCAGTCAAAATAAGATCTGCAAACCCAGCTGAAGAGATTCCAATCAGATGATTGAAGAACAGACCAGACAGGGTTCCCAGAAACATGTCCACAAGCTCACGATCAGCCAAAGGTGGTTTCACCCTTCAGGCAAGGTCTCTCCATTTTTAAGCATACTCTTTAAATCCTCACCCGTTCCTATTGACATGCTCTGGAGTTGGGTGCATGTAGGAGCGAGGTCGGAGTTGTACTGATACTGCCTGTAAAATGCAGTAGCCAAATCTTCCCAGCTACGGATACAGGCTCCATCCAGCTGATAGAACCACTCAAGTTGAGTCCCTGAGAGACTGTCTTGAAAGAAATGGATCCACAAATTCTTATCAGCAGTGTAAGGCTGGATCTTCCTCACATATGACCGGAGGTGCAACTTTGGACAGGAGACTCCGTCATACTTGGCAAAGGCAGGTGCCTTAAATTTATGGGGGATCACCACCCCAGAGGATAGACCTAGATCTCTGAAGTCCAGACCAGGCACCTTCTGAATTTCCATAGCGCTCAAACGGTCTTCCAGCTGTTTGTACTTATCCTCAGCAGGAGGATGCTGTTCTTTATCATAGTCCGTCTCGTTGTCGGAGACCATTGGGCTAGGAGCCCTCCTTTCTTGTGGACTATCCTTCCCTCCAGATGAGGTGGTCAGATCAAATTCATTCTGCAGCCCGTTTCCAAACCTGCGTCCAGTATTGAACAGGATGGTCCTCTTCTTCTTCTTCTTCTTCTTCTCTTTCAGAATCAAAGTCTTCAGGTCCTGTTGACCCTTAGCCAGATTCATGAACAACTCTTGAAACTGGGCATTCTGGGCCTGGAGGGCCTTGATAGCTTGCTCAGTCGAAGGTTCAGCAGACATGATGATTGCTAAAATAAACAGCGAAGAAGATAAGAGACCTGTAATGGGGTACTTGTTTATGAAGTGCATGGGATGAAATGCGTATGATTTATGATTTCAAAGACAATCGAGATTCAAATTTGTAAACAAGAAAGGAAACACGCTTTATTAGATTTAAACTTCAAAATTTAAATTGTTCAACAAATTACCCTTAGGCGTTACAAGAATGGAAATGCTGAAAAGTAAATAAAAAACTGTAAAGAAATCATCAAAGGTCCATCAATGCTCCCATTGTCTCTTCTTCTCAGTGCGGACATAATCATTCAGGATCCGCTCGTTCTCCAGTTTCCTAGTCAGCTTCTGGATCTTCTGCTCCTGTTCATTGAACCTCTCTCGGTAAGAATCCCGTTCATCCCTCAACTGCATCAAGGACCTCTTTAGTGCCCCAATATAAGTGGGCATATAAGGATGGAGAATAGTTGGAAGAACTCCTTCCTCATTAGCAACTTCAAGAGTAACAGGCCTGGCATCTTCATATGGCATAGCTAACTTCTTGGCACGGATGCGGACCCCTCTGAGATATGGCTCCATTGGCAGAGAAGTATTTGGTCCCAACACATGTGGGTCAGATTGGTGAACTCTGTCCCAAGCCCTTATGAATCTACGACGCAGCTCGTCGCTATCTCCCTGAAAATCAAAGATGATATGAGGCATCAACATCTCATGAGGCCCTTCTCTTTTGGCTCTTCCAAATTGATGGAGAGCTAAGCATGGGTTGTAAGAAATCCCTCCATGGGTCCCGATCAATGGAACATTAGGATACTCTCCACAACAATCAATGATAGTCACCTCATCCATTCCTTTGAGAGTCCAGATAATGTCATTATTAGAAAGAGACATCACCCTATAAGCCCAACCCATTCCTTCTTTGTTCTTTAGTACGAACTTAGGGAGGTGCGAAATAAACAACCTCGACAATAAAGGAGCACAAAACATCAAAGTTCCCCACTTTCGGGCAGTACGAGCATAGAGCTGATGAAGGATGTCACCCAAGAGAGTGGGTATAGGGTTCTGAGAGATGAAGATCTTTATGGCATTAATATCAACAAAAGTGTCAGGATTCGGAAACAATACCATACCATAAATCAAGAGAGCCAGAATGTCCTCGTACTCTTTGAAGTCTAAGCTGTCCCAAAAGTAATTAGCTTTGTCAACCAAAATCTTAGCCAGAAAACCCTTAGCTCCACTTCTAGTCTCCCAGTTAGCCATTACCTCCTCTTTGGTCAAGTGAAGGGCTGCAGCAATTTCTTCGGGCTTAAGAGTCTTCTCCCATCCAGTAAACGGGTTCTGTTCCAACACGGAGATACCGAGTAGCTCAGAGAACTCTTCTAGGGTAGGTACCAGCTGGAAGTCCTGGAAAGTAAAACAATGGTACAACGGATCATAGAATTGGACCAGAACACTCATCATTTGTTCGTCCAATTTTGAGGTGACCAAACTGAGGAGAGAACCATGCCTCCTGATGAAGGAAGTAGTGTCTGGAATCCTGATAACTAACTCTTTAAGAAAGGTAGGGACTTGGACAAAGTTGATCCGGATAGTATTCCTATGCATGGGCATCATGATGACCTACAAAACAGAGCAAAGATGAAACCCTCTTGTCCTTGAAATAGGTTAGTCCTTATGTAAAATGTATGAAATATTATGATGTCATGATGTCATGGTAAAGGCACACCACAAGTATCCACAAAAGGAAAACATGGTAAAGGCACACAAGTCACACAAAAGAGCTCTTAGATTTCAGGCTGGCATGGAGCTTAGGTACTACCCTCTTTCAGTTCAGTTGGTTTAAACCTGTCCTAAAAATAGTAACCGGGTTCTAGAGGATCTCAATATCATTGACTACCCTCAATCGGTCATAATTCCAGTTTAGCAACCTTTTCTTGCGGCCGGAATCATCGCGAGAGTTTAGTCTCAATGAGTGTAGCATACTACTATTGTTCTATGGCCAAGTCAGTCAATTTAAGGTTCTAAGGTCAGTTGGTGTTTAATGACTCCTTAGAAGACCCATATTCTCCTCGTTCCAACACAAGGGATATCGGTACAGACCAAGGTGCCACACCAACGTAGCTACTGCTTCATCCGTGTCGGTCTACGCCGGACAGATCCCTCACAGTTTATTACTACTTACCTAAAGGGTATCCCCAGATCCGGGTTAGGATCTATAGAACTTCGATACAAGCCCACAAAATTAAAGCATACAAAGCATACAATTGAAAACATAGTGATCTAATCCTAAGGTACACCTCACTTATTAGACTCCCCAGCAAAGTCGCCAGTTCTGTGATCGGTGGGAATGAGAACTGACTGTTTTGGAAATGCTGGTTCGCGTTTGCGTTTGTTTTTGCAAAATGTCGCGGTAAGCAAGAGTCGCCACCGTCTTTTATTTTATCCAACAAGGAAAGGACAAAAGCACAGAAAAATTCCTTTTTGAGATATTTCTCGGGTTCGGGAGGTAGATTATAGAAAGGGAAGGTGTTAGCACCCTTTCTATCAGTGGTTATCCACGGGCTCTTAGGTACTTGCTTATTATGTTTTCAAAAGTTTGCTTTTCTTTGTGTTTATGGGTTTGAAAAGAGTTTTTTGTTTGAAAGGGGTGTAAGTGCGAAAAGTTTTGTTTTGTTTTAAAAGGAGTAAGTACTTAAGAACCATCTACCTACTCAAAAAGGAATTAGTACAAGTGTCCTTTAGACAATGCTATCCCACTATTGAGGAGTAGGTAGCATCGTCGTTGGAGTTTTCGGGTCAATTCGTTTAAGGGACATGTGGTCACTAAAGCAATGTTAGGACGCCTTAGCGGTAACCCTAATGTCTTAGATTATTTTTATCCGAGGCAACCGTTTCGAGGCAACTTATGATCTTTGGACAAGAGGGCGACCTCTAAAACTTCCTATACTCAATGACCACGTTCCAGGCAACCAAGTGAGGTGTACCCTAAGAGTGGCACGTGCGAGTGTATTGTTTTCAGTTATTTTTATCTGTACAAGTTAATGGTGAGCTACTGTTGATTTTAGGTTAAAGATTTGTCTTGTCATGCATTGCCTAATTATCAAACATCTAACAGTTAATGGTTGTGGAAATTAAATTGCGGAAAATAAATCTAAGCTATTACAAGGCGTCGGGTATTTACGTCGCCAAAAACAAACCCTTTTAAAATTAAATTGCGAAAAGTAAATAAAAGCGATAAATAAATCCTAATTTAAAAAACTATTACATTCCCGGAGCAGTTACAATATTGAAATATGGATCGAAAACTCTTCGCGCACGAGAAAATTAAATCGGGGTGTCCTAGGGTTTTGACCTTTTTTATTAAATAAAGCATATTTTGGTTATTTTTGAATTAAAAATTAGTCTAAATTAATAATTGAATTAATTAATTAAATGAAAAATATTTTTGGGTTTTTATTTTAATCAAGGAAAGAAAATAAGAATGATTAAAAAGTTAATAAAAATCCTAATTCTATATTAATTTTAATTTAATGCAAAAGATATTAAAATTGTACCTAATTAACACAACTAAATTAATTAATTAAAACTTATTTACAAAAATAAATAATAAATTAATGGAATTAATAAAAATATTATTTTTTCTTTCTGTTTTCTGATTTTTTTTATGAAAAAAAAAGAGTTAATTGGTTAATTAATTAATAATAATAAAATAGAAATAGAAAAATAATAGAAAGAAAATAAAAAGAAGAACAAACTCAAGGGGGTGCTGGGCTTAATTTGGTGGGGAAATTAGCAAAGATCAGGCCTAATTGTGAGCAGCCTCGTTGACCCTTTCCATCCAATGTGCGCCTTTGACTTGAGAATATGGTGAGGACCCAATTCTGGCCATTGGATCTGCTTTGTAGCCATGTAGCCTTGGGGATCTGGAGGTATATGGTACTCCCTGCTTGCTGAATCCACATGGAATAGCCTAAAATAAAATTGCAATAAAGTTTTTGGGGACCTGGGATTCGAACCCAGGTCCCAATGGTATCACGCACTAACGCCTTGCCAGCTGAGCCATGTTGTTAACTTGTTAGTGGAATATATAACAAATATTATATGGTAAACAACTAATTATGCCTGGTAAAATAAAAAACGCGCTAATTATTTAAACGGGCCAATCACGCTAAGCCACGTTATCATCTTCCTCAACGCAACCCTGGTTATTTACCTGCGGATTTTATCCGCAGGAAGTTTCGTAGGGCATCTCAAAAACCCTCTCTAGGCCATATAAATGAGACCTAAGAGGACCAATGCACTCATCTCTTCCTCCTGGTCATCCCTGTAACCATTGTTTGATCCAATTTTCCCTGTAACACAAACGCCTAAAAACAACACATATGAACCCTAGATTCAGGCATCGTTATATAGGCCATGAAAATCAAATTGGATAATGCCAAAACATTCTAAATCAAATAACAATCACAAATATGCCAATATTTTAAAGAAAAGATGCAAGAATTGGAGATTTGGAATCCATGTTCAGAGGTCTGTTCGTGATGACTTAAAGTGAGTTTTAGGCAATGAAAATGCTTGGTTTTGATTGGTATTGCTTCACTGAATGCCAGGGAAGGGAGTAGCATTGAGCTTTTGCTTTGAAAAGGCCTCCAAACCAGAATCTGATCTCCACTTTTTCAAGGTTTTTCACAAACTTGGTATGGCCGTTTCTGCAGAGCTTTGTGCGTGTGTTAGGTTTGGCTTGCTTGTGTGCATATAATAGAATGAATTTAGGTCAAAATATGGGCCATAATCCTTATGCATTAAAGATGGAATATTGGATTTGATCACCATTGACAAGTTTCCAAAAATAGGCCAAATCTGATTTTTTGTGCATAAAAAGCCATGATACGAGTTTGATTTGATTCATGATGGTAATTGAAAGTTGTACCAATCACAAAGATATGATTTCATCAATTTTTAGATTTTATTTGATTTAATATTGATTAAAAATGAATTAAATTAATAAAAATTAAATAAAATAGAAAAATAAATGAATGGTCATGAAATCAAGTATGGGACACGTGTGTGGCATGATTAGACTATATAAAGTTGAAAATAGTTGGCCCTTTTGTCAAAAATTGGAGTTTTGAGGATAGTTGACTTTTGGCAATTTTGGAAAAATGCCCAACTTCAACAATGCATAACTTCCTCAATTTTGAACTTTTGGAGGTGTTCTTGGACATTTTAGAAACCTTGAGATGTCCTCTAACCAACCCTTTTGGTCTCATCTCATTTTGATCTTCCATGCTCAAGTTATAAGCTTAGGAAAAAAGGTGTTTTTGTTGACTTTCAAAAATGACCTATAATGTCCAAATTTGTAACTTTTTGTGAGAGCATTTCTTGATCTTGGGGTGTGAAGGTGGATTGTAGTAAAGTGCATCATCTTCAAAATGAGCTTTTGGATGGGTCATTTCTCATAAAGTATGAGAAAGTTATGCTTGGTCAAAGTTGAGTTGACTTTTCCTATAAAACCCTAATTTAGCAACTTTTGAATCTTGATGAATCTTGAGCAATCCTTGATGAATCATGATCAACCCTTGATCAAATGATGAATTAACCTTCAAAATGAGAATGTTGACAAAAAATCTTGAGGTTTGACTGTATTTGGGACACAATTGACTTTTTCCCTAGCACAGTCGATTTTTGGACCTCTTGAGCAATTGACTGACCAAACTTCCCCTGAAAGGCTTGAAATTTGAAATGGATGAACTTAAGAACATATTAAGACATTGGGGAACACTTGAGGTAATTTGGATGTGAGGACCTTGATGCAACACAAAACCCTAATTTTGACTTGACTGCCTTAGGAGGTGATTTGACTGTCCAACCCTTGAGCCAACTTGAGCAACTTGGAGATTCTTCTTGACATATCTTGAGGAATATGGGAGGGAAAATTTTGGGGTACAACAGTATGCATGGTATGAATCGGGGAATTTTGTTTGTGTGTATGAATCGAGGAATTTTTAATGGTGGATTATAACAGAATTTTGTTTGTTTGTATGGACGAAATCGGTGAATTTTGTTTGTATGCATGGTATGAATCGAGGAATTTTGTTTGTATGTATGAATCAAAGAATTTTTAATGGTGGATTATAACAGAATTTTGTTTGTTTGTATGGATGAAATCGGGGAATTTTGTTTGTATGCATGGTATGAATCGGGGAATTTTGTTTGTATGTATGAATCGGGGAATTTTTAATGGTGGATTATAACAGAGTTTTGTTTGTTTGTATGGACGAAATCGATGAATTTTATTTGTACGCATGGTATGAATCGGGGAATTTTGTTACATTGATTTTTAAGTGTTATATATATATATATATATATATATATATATATATATATATATATATATATATATATATATATATATATATATATATATATAGCTTGATTCTAATATATATGCCTTTGTTTGTTTTGTTTCAGGTAGGTGCATATATGTGTAGAAGTTATATAGATTCATTTAGGATTCTTCATTGTTGTTGTTTGTAGAGAAGATAGTAGAATATAGCAGCTCTAGAAGATATTAATATTAAACACTTTAAGTTGTATATATATATATATATATATATATATATATATATTGTTAGATTAAAGTTGTATATATAAATATGTAAATTTGGTGCATATTTATTGGATTAAAGCTTCAAATTTATAAATTCTGGTGCAAATTTTGAAAGACAGCCCTTAAATTTTAAGTGATTATGTGTACAGGACGCTTAAAATATAAGATGAATATATTAAAAAATTCGTTAACATTAGACAACGCTTTAAACCAAAAAGCGCTGCCTATGACATGACAAGCGCTGCCTAAAAGGGGACATTAGACAACGCTTAACTAAAATATAAAAAAAAAGAAAAAAAATAATACAATAGACATCGCTTTTTCTATAGTTTGCCTATAGCAGCGCTTTCACTTTAGACAACGCTTGAGGAAGCGCTGTCTAAAGTGAAGCTGCTATAGGCACACTATAGAAAGTGCTGCCTATAGGGGTCGTTAGAAAGCGCTTATTCAATAAAGAGTTGTCTAAGGTCTACATTAAGCAACACTTTCACATAGACTAAAAGCGCTGCCTAAGGTTACAGCAGCAGAGGAATAGGCATCGCTGTCTATGGCAAAAAAAAGCATTGTCTATGTGCTTATTTGGCATATTGATTGAAGTGAAGAGGTGTTTTCGTTGTGGAAAAATCAGGCATGAGATAATCGAATGTAAACACAAGGAAGTAATATGTTTCAACTGCGGTGAAGAAGGACATATCAGTGCCCAATTCTAGAAGCCTAAGAAAGACTGATCCGTTAGGAAAATGTTTGCTTTAGCTGGAAATCAGACATCCAGTGGAGACCTCTTGATCAGAGGTATATGTTTCATTAATGGTACTCCTTTAATTATTATTATTGATACAGGTGTTACTCATTGCTTTATTGATGCTGATTGTGCTAAAAAGTGGAGTCTTGTGTTATCTTCTATGAATGGGGATATGGTTGTCGATACTCCAGCTAAGGGATCAGTGAATGCTTCTCTAGTATACTTGAAGTGTCCTCTGTCCATCTATGACAAAGATTTTGTTATCGATCTAGTTTGTCCACCGTTGACTGGTCTGAACGTAATTTTAGGTATGAACTTGTTGGAGTATAACTACGTTCATATTAACTGTTAACAAGTAGGTGTGGTTTTCTACTCCCAAAGAAGAAGAGGGAGACAATTTCTTATCTTCTAGGTAGTTGAAAAAGATATTGCGGAATGAAGCTCATTTGTTTTCTTTGATGGCGTCCTTATCCATTATGAATCAGGCTGCAATTGACAAGTTGCAGGTTGTGTGCGATTTTCCCGAAGTTTTTCCTGATGATATTACGGATGTGCCACCAGAAAGAGTGGTGGAATTCTCGATTGATCTTGTACCTGGTACCAAGCCTATTTCTATGGCACTATACAGGATATCAGCATCTGAATTGTCAGAATTGAAGAAACAACTATAAGAATTGCTTGAAAAGAAGTTTGTGATACCAAGTGTGTCGCCTTGGAGAGCTTTGGTATTACTTGTGAAGAAGAAGGATGGTAGTATGAGACTGTGTGTGGATTATCGACATTTGAATAAAGTGACAATAAAAAACAGTTATTCACTTCCGAGAATAGACGACTTGATGGATCAATTGGTAGGAGCACGTGTATTTAGAAATATTGATCTGTGATCAGGTTATCAACAAATTTGAGTGAAAGATGAGGACATTCAGAAGTTATCTTTCAGAACTCAGTATGGATATTACGAGTATTCAGTGATGCCTATCGGTGTTACCAATGCACCGAGAGTGTTTATGAAATATATGAACTGCGTCTTTAACACTTATTTGGACCGATTTGTTGTAGCACTCATCGATGATATTTTGATTTATTCTAAGTCCGAAAAGGAACATGCGGAACATTTGCGGATTGTATTGCAGGTATTGAAAGAGAAGAAGTTGTATACCAAGTTTTCGAAATGTGAGTTCTGGTTGACAGAAGTCAGTTTTCTTGGCCATGTTATTCCAGGTGATGGTATTATTGTAGATCCATCTAAAGTAGATGCAATGTTACAATGGGAAGCTCCAAAATTAGTTACGGAGATTAGAAGCTTTTTAGGTTTGGCTGGCTATTATAGGAGATTTATTGAAGGTTTTTCTAAGTTGGCACTTCTGTTAACTCAGCTAACTTGTAAAGGTAGAGAATTTGTGTGGGGCATCCAATGTGAAGAGAGTTTTGTTGATTTAAAGAAGAGATTGACGGAGACTCAGATCTTGATATTACCTAATCCTAAAGAATCGTTTGTTGTATATTATGATGCTTCTAAATTGGGTTTAGATGGTGTACTCATGCAGAATGATAAAGTGGTCGCTTATGCATCGAGTCAGTTGAGAATCCACGAGAGGAATTATCCTACTCATGATCTAGTATTAACTCCAGTGGTGCTTGTGCTGAAGATTTGGAGACATTATCTCTATGGTTCTAAGTTTGAAGTGTTTAGTGATCATAAAAGCTTGCGATATCTATTTGATCAGAAGGAATTGAACATGAGACAGAGGAGATGGTTGGAGTTATTGAAAGATTACAACTTTGGCTTGAATTATCACCCAGGTAAGGCTAATGTGGTAGTTGACGCTTTGAGTCGGAAGACCTTGCACATGTCTACTATGATGGTTAGAGAACTAGAGTTGATCTAACAATTCAGAGACATGAGTTTGGTCTGTGAAGTGACACCACCGAGTGTGATGTTGGGGATGTTGAAAATTAACGATGACTTCTTAGGTGATATTAAAGAAGCTCAAAAGTTAGATGTAAAGTTAGTAGATTTGATGGTCGAGAGTAACAAATCAGAAGACAGTGATTTTAAAGTAGATGCCCTAGGTGTGTTGTTATTCCGGAAAATAATTTTTATACCTGATGATGTTGATATGAGGAAGATGATTCTAGAAGAGGGCCACAAAAGCAATTTGAGTATTCATCTGGGAGTTACCAAGATGTATCACGACTTAAAGAAAATATTTTTGTGGTCCGGGTTAAAGCGAGACATGGCACAGTTTGTGTATGCGTGTTTGACCTGTCGGAAGTCGAAAGTTGAACATCAGAAACCTGCAGGAATGTTGGAACATTTAGACATTCCAAAATGGAAATGGGATAGTATATCTATGGACTTTGTGATGGGGCTGCCAAGTACTCCAAGAGGGCACGATGCGATTTGGGTGATTGTTGATAGATTAACAAAATCAACTCACTTTATTCCGTTCGGTATTAATTTTCCTGTGCTGAAGTTGGCAGAGATTTATATTCGGGTAATTGTGAAGCTACACGGTGTTCCGTCCAATGTGGTGTCAGATAGAGATCCGAGATTTACTTCTGATTTTTGGAAGAGTTTGCAGTATGTGTTGGGTTTGAAGCTGAAATTAGTTCCGCATATCATCCACAGACAGATGGTCAAACGGAGAGGACTATTCAATCGCTAAACATTTGTTGAGGGCTTGTGTTCTTAAGAAAGGAGGTACATGGGATAGTTGTCTTCCTTTTATTGAGTTCACATACAATAATAGTTTCCATTCTAGTATTGGTATGGCACCTTTTGAGGCACTATATGGTCGAAGGCCCATAACGCCTTTGTGTTGGTATGAATTGGGTGAGTATGTGGTGCTCGGACCCGAGATGGTGAGAGAGACTATGAAGAAAGTGAAGATGATCCAAGAGAGGATGAGGACCTCGCAGAGTAGGCAGAAAAGTTACCATGATAAGAGAGAAAATACCTTGAGTTTAATGAAGGAGACCATGTATTCTTGAGAGTATCACCAATAACCGGTGTAGGTCATGCTCTAAAGTCAAAGAAGTTAACTCCTCGGTTTATTGGTCCGCATCAAATTTCAGAAAAGGTGGGGACTCTTGCATATAGAGTGGCTCTGCCACTCAACCCGTCTAATTTGTATGATGTGTTCCATGTATCGCAACTCTAGAAGTATATTTCAGATCCGTCTCATGTAATTATGATAGATGGTGTTCAAGTACCGGTCAATCTTACTATTGAGACTGTACCTGTGAGGGTCGAGGATCACCAAATGAAGAAGCTAAGAGGCAAATAGATCTCTCTTGTGAAAGTGGTTTGAGGAGGATCTGCCGGAGAGAACACGACGTGGAAGTTAGAGAGCAAGATGCGAGAGGTTTATCCAGAGTTATTTGCTTCCAGTTATTTTTGAGGACGAAAATATTCTAAGTGGGGGAGAGTTGTAACACCCTGATTTAATTAGAATTATTTTTAATTAAATAATAAGATGAGGTAGTGAAATAATATGAGTTGATGAATTTTATGATGTGATGTGATGCCTTGTTGGGGACTAGATGCCTTAGAATTATAGACGTTGAGGTTATGGGGGTGTTTGGATAATTGCGTAGAAACATAGGGGTGTGTGGAATAATATAGATTACTATTATTATTATTATTACTATATTATTAGAATAATTATTATTATTCTATAATAATAATTAATTAATTAATTATTTATTTGGGTTATTAATATTATTATTAGAATATGATAGAGTGAGAAGAATGAAAAAGGGAATAGTACGTTAAATAAAAGAAGAACAGAGGAGTTAGAAGACAGAGAAGCACTAGGAAGCTAGGGCAAGGATTCACCGAAGGAATCAAGAACCAAACAAGAATCTAAGGTAAGGGGATATTCTAACTCTATAAGGGTTTTCCTAATGATGGGATATGGTAGGACATGGGTTGTATGGTTGTATGTTTTGATTTCTCCATAATTGGTTGTTTTGAGGGGTTTTCCTCATTAATGGATTTTTGTGATTTCGATGTCTTTGTGATGAAATTTGATGACATGAATTGGTTAGGATTAATGTACAAATGTTGACGAGTAATTAGCCTTCTTAAAATATTATTTTTGGATGTGAAAACTATGAATTTTGGGGATTGGAACATGGGAATATCGTAACAAGCAATTGCATGATTTTTCTCTGTTATCGCAGGATAATCGGTCACCCAAATATGGTAATCGGTTACCGCACCAAAAATTAACACAGGATTGGCTACTTTCCTACAGTAACCAGTTACCATAAGTGGGTGACCGATTACTGCAAGGAATTTTGAAAAGGAAAAGGTTATTTTCTTGGGGTAACCAGTTACCATAACTAGGTAACCAGTTACCACTGCCACTGGCAGCATTTTTGGAAAACTTCTAAAACTCATAACTTTTGTATCGGGTCTCCGTTTCACGCGCCGTTTGGACTATTAGAAAGATGAAACAATTATCTATCTTATAAAAATGGCTTATAATGCAGTAGTTAATTATCTCATCAACTTTGATACCAATATGTGAGTGTGCTTTGATTTGTATGCCATGAATTATATTGTGATTATTTACGATGCTTGTTCTGACTGTTTGACATGAAATACATGATGAGAATGATGATGATGGTCTGTATTGGCGAAATTGAAATGAGTAATAATGATAAATACGAAGTACGTTGTAGAATGATATAGTCTCATGCATTGATAATTGAAGGCCTGTATTGGCGAGCGAAGGCACGTATTGGCGAGCGAAGTTGATTGCCCTAATTGGCATTATTGCAGAGAGGGTGTTACCCTATTGGTTTCACATGCATTGAGTCTGTGTCATTCTTTTGCATATTATTGTGATTGATAATTCGATGGATGAATGTTGATGAAATTATGTATTATATTACAATGTGTGAAATGTGCTAATTATATGCTTGAACCGTTACCTGCTTATTATTATGCTTTCTTTTATATTGTTTGATATCTCACCCTTTATGTTTGAATGTTACATCCATGTGGGTAACGTGCAGAGGATAAGAAGTAGTTAGAGATTGAAGGTTAGCTGAGGAGTTCCTTCAGTTGTGTAGATTGAGTCAGTGTCTACTCTGATACGTAACACTTGGGGGTTTTCGCGTGATTTGTTTTGTTATGTTAGGACTAAACTTGTATTGCTCCATTGTTCGAGTTATTTATGATTATGTTGATGTTTGAAAGATGATATTCACTGTTTCCATTGAAAAATTTAGATGACTAATTATTGATGTTTTTTCGCTGCGAATATATGTAATGAAGTTTAAGACTTATGAGCTTACAATTATGTTACGTATCCTAATTTTGAGCATGTGTGACTTGCGAAGTACGTGACATCCTATTTTTTTATGTTTATTTAGAAATTAATTTACTATGATTTTATATAATTTACCGACAGGGAAATATGGTGTTACACTTTCTGGCACTATGGAGAAAGAAAGTGGATATAACAACAAGTCACTTATGTTGGTTGGTTCAAACTATGACTTGTGGAAGGTCAAAATGGTAGCTTTTCTGAAATCTATGGATAACAAAGCTTGGAAGGTTGTTTTAAAAGTACAGGAGCATCCAATTATGAAGGACAAAGATGGGAAATAATCTATAAAACCTGAAGAAGACTGTGATGAAAATAATGATAAAGAAGCCATTAGAAATTCAAAGACTTTAAATGCTCTATTCAATGGAGTAGATAAAAATGTTTCACGCTGATTAATACATGTACTGTAGCCAAGGATGCTTGGGAGATTCTCAAGAAAACTTATGAAGGTACCTCAAAAGTGAAGATTTCAAGACTTCAGCTCCTCACTACCAAATTTGAGAATTTGAAGATGAATGATGATGAGACAATTCAGGAATATCAGATGAAGATTCTTGAAATTGCTAGTGCATCAAGTGCCTTGGGAGAAAACAAGCAATAAGAAAAGCTGGTTAGAAAGATTCTTAGGTACTTACCTAGGATATTTGACATGAAGGTTACAACTATTGAAGAAGCTCAAGACATCAACAACATGAGGATTGATGAGCTTATTGGGTCACTTCAAACATTTGAATTGGCTATTGGTGACAAGGCTGAGAAAAAGAACAAAAGCATAGCTTTTATATCCAATGCTGAAGATGATAAAGGTCAAGGTAAGCTGGATATTAACGAGGATATGTCTAATACCATTATGCTACTAGGGAATCAATTCAATAGAGTATTGAAAATATTGAACAGAAGAGGGAGACCAAATGTCAAGAACATATCATATGACATTAATAACAATCTTGACTCTCAAAAGAAAACAAGAACATAAGAGAAGTCAAGTTAAAGCATAGTCATTCAATATTTTAAATGTGAAGGATTTGATCATATTAGACCTGAATGTCCTAACCTTCTCAAGAGGCAGATGAGGGGTTTACTGTGTCTTGGTCTGGTGATGATGAATCAGAAGATGAGGCTAATAATGAATCTGCAAAACTTGGGTTGTCTCTTTCTGGAATATGGGAAGATGAAGTGGAAGATTGTGATGATAATGTTCTTTATTAAGATCTTGATACATCCTACAAAGATACATGTGACAGGTGTGAAGCAAATATCAAAACAAATGAAGATCAAAGAAATATCATAGCTGACTTGGAGAATGAAAAGAAGAATCTTTTATGTATTGTATCTCATCTTCAATGTGAGATAACTCTATTAAATTCCAAGATTGATAACATGTCATACTCATTAAAAATATTTGAAGATAGAGCTGTTATGATGGAAGAAACTGGAGATATAGAAGGCGACTATTAATTTGATAATAATCAAAGAAGAGTGTTTGTGGTGAAGTCTCTTCCTTTTGAAAGTAAGAGAATAATCAACATGTCCAACCACATGTTACAACATTCTGGCAAACATGATAAAACATTGACCAAATTTCAATTATAAACTTGGATTTGCCATTATTATGGCGAGCATGGTCATATAAAGCATTTCTATTATAAACCATATGGAGATAAAAAAATCTTCAGTTCATTTTAAGGTTGAGCAAGTGAGCAATATGGGAGGTGTTAAAAATAGGGATATGAACTTTATTGCTCATACTTCTTTAAGAGATTCATATGGAGAAAACATAAATGTTAACAATGGGTTCTATAGCCACATGATAGGAGTTCAGAAGTTATTGTTGAATATTAGGTCTCATGCCACTGGATCTGTTAGATTTGGTGATGGGTTCAATGGTGAAATCAAATAAGTTGGAAAACTCATGTGTGTTGGTTCTTCTAATTTGGAAAATGTTAGCATGAGTTGGGTGTGTGACCAAGGATCATTAGTCATTTTCTTAAAATCAGAATGCTTAGTAAAAAATGAGGAAAAGTTTGTGTTGATGAAGGGTAGAAGGTCTGAGGACAACTATTATCTAAGGGAACCTAAATTAAAAGCTAATTCTTCCCCCTGTTCAAGAACCAATAAGGATGAAGTAAATGTATGGCATAATAAACTTGAACACCTTCATCTCAAAAGAATGAAGGAATTACTATCTGAAGGAGCCATTAGAGGAATTACAGAGCTAAAGATTGAAGAAGGGATAGTTTTTGATGAGTGTGAATTTAAGTCTCAAATCATGATTTCACACCAAATATTGTAGCATCAGACTACTTCTAGAAGGTTAGAACTTCTTCACATGGACTTAATAGAACTAATGCAGGTTGAGGTATGAGTGGTAAGAGGTATCCTTATGTGCTTATCAATGATTTTTCTGGATAAACTTTCTGAGAGAAAAGTCGAATGCTTTTGAGGTCTTCAAAGACTTGTGTCAAAGTATTGAAGAAGAGAAGAATGGTGATATTATCAAAATCAGAAGTGAACATGATAAAGAGTTTGAGAATATGAAATTCTATGAATTTTGTGCTTCTAACAATATTAGTCATGAGTGCTCTCAGCAAGGGGGAATTGTTGAACAAGTGACCAAGGATATTCTAGAATCGGTTAAAGTCATGCTTTGTTCTAAGGATTTACCTTTGTACTTTTTTGCGGAAGCCATGAATATTGCATGTTATGTTTGAAGGTGTGAGAATCACGAGAAAGGCGGTTTCAATCGGTTTTCACCAAAATAAATTAAATCTTTTCGTTGATGAAAGACCAAGTTAACTTAGAACATAAAAATAAATGAACACAATTATTTTTACCATGGTTCACTATTAACTAAGTTACTCCAGTCCATCCTTCAAGGTGATTTGCCTTCAACAAGGGCTTAATCCACTATAATCAAACCGATTACAACCAACCCACGATAAGTCAGATTAACCATATTGGCACCCTCAATAAGTCAGTCGATCCTTATTGCAAATCCACTTAAACTGCAATAAGAGTATTCTTGAGACCAGATCTTCACTTGGTCACTCAAGGAATCAATCAACAACCATTGATTACTCTTAGTGTATTACAGTTTACTTCTTTTAAGAATATTACATAAATGTTTCAGTATAAAGAAAAACACCTAAGTGTTTTACAGCAAGATATGAGAAACAACTCCTTGCCTATTTACAAAACTATACACAAAATATTTCTCTAAAGAGTTTCACAACACTTTGGTGTAGTTTTGTTTGAGCTTGATTTAAACCGATAGATTTTTAGTTGTAATGTTGATTCTTACTTTTCATCAGCTTCCAAGTCTTCCTTTTATAGCTTGTAAAAGAAATTAGTTGAAGGGGTAGAAAGATAATCAGAAATCCAGTTGTTTGTTCCCAACAGTCACAATGAGAGTGATTGACAATGCAATTCGAAAAGACTGTCCTTACGCCACCCTAGAGGGTAAAGGTCACAAAGCACTTTTTGTAGCTTTTGTACATCATCATATGTTAACCCTTTTGAACTTCTTCTAATCTTCAAAGGCTTCAGATAATTTGAATGTTTGAAGCTTGTTGTAGAAGAATCACTCTTAAGTTTTAAAACCTAAGTCTTGGAGTCTTCAGAACTTGTCCCATTAGAACCTTGTCTTCAAAGTCTTCAGCACTTGGTCGTAAGAACTTTTTTTCTTCAGATCATCAGAAATTATTCAGCAAAACCTCGTCTTCACAATCTTTAGAAATTAGAACTTATAGAAGAAAATATTTATAACACCTCCAAAGCTTAACTACAAAGTCACAATTAGAACCTCTTGTACTAACGTTCCTAAGAACCGTTGCATAAGATGAATTCAAGAATCTTGACTTCAACTGTTACACATAACCAAATGTTTTCTTCCAGTAGTGTTTATGTTCAGAATCTGATGACATCACACACCTTGATATCAGAGGTAGAACATTACAACAACAACTACACACTAGAACAAAACCATTAGAATATACAATTGTTCTTTATGATACCATGTAAATTTAACATCAAAATATTAAGGCAAGATGTAGAAACACTTCTTGTTATTACAATATTCATAATAGGGTTACTCTGAGGAGAGATACTTTAGCTACTCTTTATGAGATATGGAAGGGAATGAAGCCTAGAGTCAATTACTTTCATATCTTTAGAAGTAAATGCTACTACTTGACTGACCAAGGTAAAAAGGTCAAGAAGAACCCCGTAAGGGATGAAGGGATATTTACTGGTTACTCTTCGAAGAGCATAACCTATAGAGCTTTTAAATCCAAAACTAGAATGACTTTAGAATCTATCAATATGGTAGTTGATGATTCAGTTGCTGAAGAGAAGGTGGATGTCAGCGAGGATGTTGGAATATTCTGTGTGCAAAATGATAAAGCACTAAGGGAGGAGGTTTGTGAATTCGTAAATATTGAGTCCATGAATTCTCAATCCAGCAAAAGTTTGTCTACTAAAGGACATATAGAACAATTCAGGGAAATGACTGCAAGCCGCCTTGATAAAGGTAGCAACACTGAAGTTAAATAGAAGATAACAAATACAGGTGGATATGTTTCCCTGACGGAAACTATAGAAAGTTTCTATGAACTGGTGTTAAAGAGACACAGTGTCAAGAAGGATGTCATGACATTTCATAGTGAAGATCTGAGTTCTTTCATATATCTCATTCAATGTGGCTGGAACAAGGACATTGGTAGTTATAATTAACTAATCAAGAATCTTATTGAAGGAGAGGAAGAGACTCTGGATCATATGGACAACAAGGAACAAATTATTGTTATCAAAGATAGTGGTATTGGAAATTTTACTATCAAAGACTTATACTAATTACAGATATGAAGTGAAGTGGTGAAAAACACAAGAAGGGGGGGTTGAATTGTAAAACTGAAATCTAATGCAATGAACAAGATATTTTTATCCTGGTTCGTTTGATCTCAAACTACTCCAGTCCACCCGTCAAGGTGATTTCGCCTCTCTCCAACGAGGTCTTAATTCACTATATTCAACTGAATATTACAGACTGCTTTAACAACTGCTAAAGCCTTCTTGATTCAAACCACAACCCGGTTTGTCAAGGTAACACTTTCTTACAAAGAGATAAAACTATGTGTGTGGATGTTTTCTACAAAACTGTATCACAACTGTGATGCATACACAAATTGAAGCTTAGAAACTAGATTGCTAAACAGTAATAGAATATCAGAGTGTGTGGTTTAGCAAAACTGAGAGAACGAAGATTATGGTTTAGCTTTTGTGCGTGTAGAGATTTTTGAGAGCATTAACCATTTCAATCTTCAAAGCCTTGTTTATATAGCACTGAGATGATGAACGTTGGATGCAATATTCTTGATTCAATGCTAATAACAAACTTTCCTTATTGAGCAGATCTTGTCTGGAATGAGGCCGTTGGAATTAATTTGCTTTCAATGCACAGTACCGTTGCTTACTTAATGCAAGTTCTGGCTTGGCTCATTCTGACTCTGCTTCGCTGCTGATGAACTATTGTGTTTCTGTATCAGAGTGTTGAGCGCAGTCTTGTTCATCAGGCTTCAGCATGTACGTGAGTTGATCATCTGATTTTGACATTCTGATATAGCAACTTCTGATGCTGGTGTCTGAAATCAAGTTCTGATGCTGAATAGATGTGATCTTGCTTATTTCAATCAGAGTATCTGCAAGTCAGAACATAATAATTTTAGGCAGCAGATAGTTCATACATGAAACTTATAAATACTATATCTTTTCACTTTGTTATCATCAAAACTTAAATATAGGGTAGTAGATTCAAACTTTGTTCTAACAATCTCCCCCTTTTTGATGATGACAAAAACTAGATATTTTAAATGAAAATAACGTGAAAAGGTATCTGGAATATGTATCTAAATAAGAAGCAAAAGAATAAGGAGTAAGGAGATACTCCCCCTGAGTTTATTACTTCCCTTTGATTATACGTGTTCTTCAGGATCAGATCTTTTTGCCTTTCTTTGAACATCAGAATATCAGAGTCTTTGACTTATCAGAAGCTTTATGTCAGAGCAGAGCTTCAGAGCTTATCTTGTCAGAGCTTTGCTTTGGATCAGAATATTAGAGCGGATCAGAACTTCATATTGATCAGAGCTTCTAGTCTTCAGAGTGTCCAGGAGCTTCCTTGTGCCTGTAGACTAAGCAAAACAGAAAAAAACATTTTCAAGTAATAGAGTTAGAATGTTTGAGAATTTCTGTCTAGTCAGCCGTTATTGATTAAAATATCATTCTTGTTCTCCCCCTTTTTGTCAGCAATCAAAAAGTGTAGGTGATGTGCTAAAACAATTAAGATCAGAAAAACTAATCATATTAAGGTAGTTCAGAATTAAAACAAGAAAATATTACAAAACATAATCAAACAGTACATCAGAAAATCAGGGAAATCATGAAAAAGGTCATGCATGAAAAAGAGACTAAGGTTGAGGAGGCAAGCGTGTGAACAGGTTCTCCAGCATGGCTTGAATCTTTTCAGCAGTCTCATTCTGCTTATGCACCATGCTGACAACAGTGTCAATCTTGCTGTCCTGCACATCCATTCTCTCTTTCATCTTCTGATCGCTTTCATCCATCCGCTGTTGCAGACGCATGTCATTCAGCCTTAGTTCTTCCAGAGTCTGCCTGTCCAAGGCAGCTTGAGAAGCATCAGAATCAGGAGGCTTCTGAGAACTTTCAGCAACATCCTCTGCTTGACTTTCTTCAGCTTGAATGGTCTTGTCTTCTTCTGATGATTGCACCTTTGCAGCTTGCTGTTTCTCAGACCAAGGTTCACTGTCCAGATGGAGCACGTCCTCTTTCAGAAGCTGATTTCCAACTTCATTCAGAAGCTTGCTGAAATTTTGTTGTGCCTGCTCATAGTTGATATCCTGCAACTTGAGGGCTTCAGCACGTACCCAAAGTCTGAATTGTGACCAGAGCTGATCAGAAGCAGCTGGGTCAATCATCCCAGGACAGACTTGCTTCAAAGAAGCAATCCATTGCAGCACACCTGTTTCAAAATTCAAAATACCAGAGCCAACATCTGGTTGCTTTGGTTTTGGGATGGCAATTTTGTGTTTTAAATCAGCAAGACGGTCAAGACTGGTTAAGTCAATGAAAGTCCTGCTGGGGTTTTCAGAGGTTTTCTGAGCAGCTGTTTGTTTTGGAGAAGGAGTATCAGAATCAGAGATTACGATTGGACTGGGTGGTGTTTTGGGAGTATTTGGTGGTGTCGATTCTGATGAGGATGGTAACTGGGGCATGATAACAGTTGTTCCACATGGCAGCTGAATTGCCAGCGGTGATGGTTGAGGTGAATGAGGTTCAGATTGATGAGGAGAAGGAGTTTCAGAGTGGTGAAACTCTGTTTGTGGTGATGGTGGATTAATTTCTGGTTGGGGAGAGGGAGTTGGAATCTCTGATTGCTCAGGGATCAGAGGTTCTTCTGAGAGTGGTTGTTGTTGTTCTGGTTCTTCAGCAGATTGCTGTTGTTCTGGTTGTGGAGGAGGAACATTTTGTGGTTCAGAGTTTGGTTGATCAGAGGCATGGTGATCAATATCAGATAGCACTTGGTCAAGTGCTGTTGTTGTTGAAATAGTTGGTTGTTTGGGGTGTTTGGTTCTGGGTCTTCTGAGTTTTAATGCCTCAGAAGGGTCTTCTTCTTGGACAGTTCCATCTATGGTAGGGATGGGGATTGAGATTCTATGAGAGGTTTGAGGAGGGATAGATGCTGGAATAGTAGCAGAATTTAAAACAGGGGCAGCATATGAAATACCTCTTTTCTTGGGAGTCTGCTGAGATGATCCTTCTGATGGCGCCTTCCTCTTCTTTGTCTTCTTCAGAGTCACTTCTGGTTGAGGTTGATGCAGATCTCTGATATTCAGTTTTGGATCTGTACCATCTGCCTTGCACGCATCCAAGTACCTGAGAATCACTTCTGGTTTGGATTCAATTTCAGAAAATAACGGAAAATCACTCAGAGGCACTCTTCTGCTGGAGATGTCAGCAGTGGGAGTAGCTCTGGGTTCCTTCTGAATATTCTCTATCAGCTTCATCTTTTTCAGGTTCTTTGCGTTCAGAGGTTTCCCAATTGTTGGTTCAATAGTGCTCAGCTCTTGAGCTTCTATCAGATGCTCAATCAGCCTATTTTCTGTCAGAATATCTGATATCAACCTTCCAAAAGGTATCCAATCCCTCTTGGTTCTTTCTTCTTCCCTTGTTTCTTTCACACTGGTTCTGAGGTGGTTGAACAGGAAGTGAGCCAGATTGATCTTTACCTTCTGATCAATAAAGTAGATCAGAAACTGCTGATCCACATTTATGTAATCAGGAGAACTGGTTGGTTTCCTGTGGTTGAAGTACCCCAGAATTATCTTAGCCCATACTCTGAAATGATCCTTCAGATCTTTAATCTTGCTGCTGGGCATCCCAAGAGTGAAAATCCTGTCAGCTACCACACCTATATCAGCACATCTTTCAGCCATGTCCACACAACGGACGCCACCACCACTGTAACCGATTAGCCTTGCAATGTGATCTTCAGTAATCACAATCTTCTTCCCCATAACAAAGGAAGTGACTAGATGTGTTGAAGCCTTGGCGTGAATCCAAAATTCCTTGACCAGCATTGGGAATGTTGGTCCAACCAACCTATCGAAATACCTTTCCCACTTTTGAGCCCTAACTTCTTCAGTTAGGTCAAAACCGTTCTCCTTCAAGCTTTCAAAGTCAATGATTAACTCAGAAAGCACTTCAATATTCTTCACCGGAGTGAGGAGAGTTCTGAAGGGCACTTGATATTGCTCAGATGATGCTTTCTTCTGAGTACCTGCAGACACGCTGCTGGAGGTTGCCATGTTCACACTAAAAGGGTTTTGAGAATAAACTGAGGAAAATAGGTTGCAAGAGATGAACACAGAAATATGCAGAAAATGCTTGAGTATTAGTGAGAAAGCGTAAAGAATAAGAATGAGAGATTAAAGTGCTTAAATAGAGTTTTCAAAACAATTTTGAAAAGATAAACATTTTCTAAGAGAGAGAAAAATCATGATTGCCATTTAAAAGTATGATTACTTTTCATTAAATGCTTGCTGATTTTGGGGGATTTGAGAAAGATACTTAAAAACGGTTACCAGACATGTGTCTCAATGCACCCAATCAGCGCTTTGCCTTCTCAGAAGCATGCACGCGTTCTGCTTCAGAGATATGCTGATGATTGGATGACACTTGTTTGATGTAGTGATCAGCACGTCTGTCCTTGAGCTTTAGACTCTCAGATCTTTAGACTTGCATCTGATACAATCTGCATGTTCTATCTTTCTGAAAGGAGATTGATCAGAAGTTCACAGTAAAATAATTACCTTCTGAAGGTAAATATATGGAATTAAAACATTTTCACTCTGGGCACACTTTCATGCTGAGATGTTTCAGAATGAAATTAAACCTATCTTCTGAAAGGGGTTTAGTAAAGATATCAGCCCATTGATGGTCTGTATCTATAAATTTTAAGTTCAAAATACCTTTCTGAATATAGTCCCTAATGAAGTGATGTTTTATTTCTATATGCTTAGCTCTAGAATGTAAAATGGGATTCTTACTTAAGCAAATAGCAGAAGTATTATCACAAAGTATAGGAATGTTACTCTCAAAAATCTGGAAGTCTTCAAGCTGACTTTTCATCCAGAGCATTTGTGTGCTACATCCTGCTGCTGCTATGTACTCAGCTTCTGCTGTTGACAGAGCAATTGTTGATTGCCTTTTGCTGGACCAAGAAATCAGATTTTCTCCCAGAAACTGGCAGCTTCCATAAGTACTTTTACGTTCCACTCTGTCTCCAGCAAAATCAGCATCACAGTAGCCTACTAAGCTGTAATCACTAGATTTTCTATAAAACAAGCCCAGATTAGTAGTACCTTTCAGATACTTGAAAATTCGCTTAACAGCTGTTAAGTGAGATTCTCTAGGATCTGATTGGAATCTAGCACAAATACAAACACTGAATAATATGTCAGGTCTTGAAGCCGTCAGATAGAGGAGAGAACCAATCATACCTCTGTAGACTTTTTGTTCTACATTTTTGCTTACCTCTTCTCTTTCCAGAATGCACGTGGGATGCATTGGAATCTTTGATGGCTTACATTCTGAGAGGTCAAATTTCTTCAGAAGATCTCTGATGTATTTGCTCTGATGAATGTAAGTTCCTTCTGGAGTTTGATTGATCTGAATTCCTAGAAAGAATTTCAGTTCCCCCATGAGGCTCATCTCAAATTCTGCCTGCATACACTTAGCAAATTTTCTTCCAAGAGAAGGATTAGTAGAACCAAAAATAATATCATCAACATAAATTTGACAGACTAAGATGTCACTCTTAACTGATTTACAGAATAGAGTAGTGTCCACTTTCCCTCTGGTGAATTCATTTTCCAGCAGAAAGTTACTTAGCCTTTCATACCAAGCTCTGGGAGCTTGTTTCAGACCATACAGTGACTTCTTTAGTTTGAAAACATGTTCTGGATGTTTTGTATTTTCAAAACCTGGGGGTTGGTGTACATAAACTTCTTCTTCTATATAACCATTTAAGAATGCACTTTTGACATCCATCTGATACAGAGTGATGCCTCTATTAACAGCAAATGAAATTAAAAGTCTGATAGATTCTAACCTGGCGACTGGGGCAAAGGTTTCTGTATAGTCTATCCCCTCTTGCTGACTATAACCTTGTGCAACCAGTCGTGCCTTGTTTCTGATGACTTCACCTTGTTCATTTAGCTTGTTTCTGAACACCCATCTTGTTCCAATGACGTTGAATCCTTTTGGTCTGGGAACGAGATCCCATACGTCGTTTCTGGTGAATTGATTCAGCTCTTCTTGCATTTCCAGAATCCAGTCATTATCCAGAAGTGCTTCATCAATTGAAGAAGGTTCAATCAGAGACACCAGTCCCATAAGTGTTTCTTCAGAGTTTCTGAAGCTTGCTCTTGTTCTGATTGGATCTTCCTTTCTTCCTAGGATAGTCTCTTCTGGGTGATCTAAGCTGCTTCTGGGTAATCTCTTCTGAGGTTGATCAACAGCTGTTGTAGGATTTCTAGCAGTGCTCCTTTCAGACGTTGAAGGAATGTCTGTGTTGAGAGCTTCTGATGACTTGTCTTCAGAACCTGCAAATTCAATTTCTATACCTGCAAAAACTTCATTCTGCTTTGACTTTTCAGAGTCAAGCTTGTCATCAAAACGAACACTGATTGATTCTTCCACAATCTGTGTTTCTGTATTGTATACTCTGTACCCTCTTGAGCGTTCAGAGTATCCTAACATAATACACTTCTGTGCTTTAGAGTCAAACTTGTTCAAATAATTCTTTGTATTTAATATAAAGCAAGTACATCCAAATGGATGAAAATATGAAATGTTGGGCTTTCTGTTCTTCCACAATTCATATGGAGTCTTTTCCAGAATAGGTCTTATTGAGATTCTATTCTGAATGTAGCACGCTGTGTTTATTGCCTCTGCCTAGAAGATCTTAGCAACGTTTGTCTCATTGATCATGGTTCTGGCCATTTCTTGCAATGTTCTGTTCTTTCGTTCTACAACTCCATTTTGTTGGGGAGTTCTAGGACAAGAGAAATCATGCAGAATGCCTTTGTCATTAAAGAATGACTCAAAATCTTTATTTTCAAATTCTCCACCATGATCACTTCTGACTTTAACGATTCTAAGATCCTTTTCATTCTGAACTTGGTTACAGAAGGTAACAAACACAGAGTGTGACTCGTCCTTGTGTCTTAAGAACTTTACCCATGTCCATCTGCTATAGTCATCTATGATTACTAACCCATACTTCTTACCACTGACTGAAGCAGTTTTAACTGGTCCAAATAAGTCAATGTGCAGAAGTTCTAATGGCTTAGAGGTAGAAACAACATTTTTGGATTTAAAAGAAGGTTTTGCAAATTTTCCTTTCTGACATGCTTCACACAGAGCATCTGAATTAAACTTCAAATTAGGAAGTCCTCTGACCAGATTGAGTTTGTTAATCTGAGATATTCTTCTCATACTAACATGCCCCAATCTTCTGTGCCAGATCCACTGCTCGTTGTTAACAGACAGAAGACATTTTACATTCTGACTCTTTAGTTCAGAAAGTTTGATTTTGTAAATGTTGTTTTTCCTCTTACCATTAAACAGGATAGTCCCATCTTTCTGACTAACAGCTTTACATGATTTTTGATTAAAGATTATATCATAACCGTTATCACTTAATTGACTTATGGATAACAGATTATGCATCAATCCATCTACTAGCAGAACATTATTAATAGAGGGAAGATTTCTATTACCTACAGTTCCAGAGCCAATTATCTTTCCCCTCTGATTGCCTCCAAAGCCAACGTGGCCTCCAGGCTTAAGTTCCAGGCTTTGGAACATATGCCTTCTTCCCGTCATGTGTCGTGAGCAGCCAGAGTCCAGGTACCATGACTGGTGTTTCTGACTTGCTGCTAAAGATATCTGCAACATGTATTATTTTATCCTTAGGTACCCAGATTTTCTTGGGTCCTGATTTGTTAGTTTTACCAAAACTCTGGTTGAATTTTGGTTTCACAGAGTGCTTACTGCTAGTATATTTGATATCATGTGTGTGACCATACACAAAATGTGAATTCAGAGGAGTGTGTTTAATGGTTAAGTCCATGACATTCTTTGGTGTAGGAACCTTACCTTGGTATCCTATTCCTTTCCTGCCGTTTCTGCTAACTCCATAGATCATTGAAGCCATTCTGCTTCTATCTATGCTTTTAGCTAGGAACTTCTGGAAACTGTGATCATATTCCTTGATGATCTCATCAGCGTTGCTGGGAGTTTCAGAAAATTGGTTCCTTCTGAGAGTTTTGTAAAGTGTTTTCTAATTTTGAAATCTTATTTCTCAGCTCAGAATTTTCCAATTTGAGACTCTCAGTCTTATTAGAGTCAGATTCAAGATTCCTTTTCAGGTCTCTGAATTTAGATCTAATTTGCTGATAACGTTCCAGAATTTCATTAAGGCTTTCAGCAAGTTCAGCCTTTGTAAAGTTAACAGCAAAGTTAGGAAATACCTCTTCTGTGTCTGATTCTGAGTCTGATTCAGAAGCTTCACTATCTTCTGAAATGTTAGCCATGAGAGCTATGTTTGCTCTTTCATCATCTGATTCTGAGTCAGCTTCAGACGAGTCAGAGTCATCCCATGTAGCCATGAGACTTTTCTTCTTCTCTCTTCCAAACTTCTTTTTGGGCTTTTCCCTCTGAAGCTTTGGGCAGTCACTCTTATAGTGTCCTTGCTCGTTGCACTCATAGCAGATGATGTCTTTGGTGTTTGGCTTTTTGCTACTGGAGGAGCCTTCAGATCTTTTGTATCCAGAGGAAGAATCTGTCCTTCTGTATCTGGAAGAAGACTCGTTCTGATCAGATCTTCTGGGATTCCTGAACTTCCTTTGTCTTTGCTTCCACAGTTGATTTACTCTTCTGGAGAGAAGGGAAAGTTCGTCTTCTTCTGATGAGGATCCATCAGATGTTTCTTCAACTGCCTGCAAAACTTTAGACTCAAATTTTCTGTTAGATTTTAATGCTAAAGGCTTACCTTGCTTCTGAGGCTCATCAGCTTCTAGCTCTATCTCATGACTTCTGAGGGAGCTGACAAGTTCCTCCAGAGTGATTTTGTTGAGATCTTTAGCTAGCTTCAGAGCAGTAACCATAGGCCTCCACTGCTTGGGTAAACTTCTGACGATTTTCTTGACATGGTCAGCAGTAGAGTATCTTTTGTCCAGAACTTTGAGATCAGCTACCAGAATCTGGAATCTAGAGAACATAGTTTCAATGGATTCAGATTCTTCCATTTTGAACGCCTCATACTTCTGAATGAGCGCCAGAGCTTTTGTTTCTTTGACCTGAACATTGCCCTCATGCGTCATTTTGAGAGAATCAAAAATATTCTTAGCTGTGTCTCTGTTGGAGATCTTTTCATACTCAGTATAGGAGATAGCACTTAGGAGGATGGTTCTGGCCTTGTGGTGATTCTTGAAGTTACGCTTTTGTTGATCAGACATTGTTTTTCTATCAATCTTCTGACCACTTGCATTCACAGGGTGCGTGTATCCATCTGTCACCATATCCCACAGATCAGCATCATGTGCCAGAAAGAAGCTTTCAATTCTGTCTTTCCAGTAATCAAAGTTTTCTCCATCAAAGACTGGAGGTTTGCCACTGAATCTGTCTCTGTCCTCATTGTTGTCATTGCTGATGTGAGAATTGTTTCCTGCCATTGTGTTTTTCTGACGCTGGATCTTGTACTGACACGGTTAAGTGTTTTAGCTCAGAACCAGGCGCTCTGATGCCAATTGAAGTGGTGAAAAACACAAGAAGGGGGGGTTGAATTGTAAAACTGAAATCTAATGCAATGAACAAGATATTTTTATCCTGGTTCGTTTGATCTCAAACTACTCCAGTCCACCCGTCAAGGTGATTTCGCCTCTCTCTAACGAGGTCTTAATTCACTATATTCAACTGAATATTACAGACTGCTTTAACAACTGCTAAAGCCTTCTTGATTCAAACCACAACCCGGTTTGTCAAGGTAACACTTTCTTACAAAGAGATAAAACTATGTGTGTGGATGTTTTCTATAAAACTGTATCACAACTGTGATGCATACACAAATTGAAGCTTAGAAACTAGATTGCTAAACAGTAATAGAATATCAGAGTGTGTGGTTTAGCAAAACTGAGAGAACGAAGATTATGGTTTAGCTTTTGTGCATGTAGAGATTTTTGAGAGCATTAACCATTTCAATCTTCAAAGCCTTGTTTATATAGCACTGAGATGATGAACGTTGGATGCAATATTCTTGATTCAATGCTAATAACAAACTTTCCTTATTGAGCAGATCTTGTCTGGAATGAGGCCGTTGGAATTAATTTGCTTTCAATGCACAATACCGTTGCTTACTTAATGCAAGTTCTGGCTTGGCTCATTCTGACTCTGCTTCGCTGCTGATGAACTATTGTGTTTCTGTATCAGAGTGTTGAGCGCAGTCTTGTTCATCAGGCTTCAGCATGTACGTGAGTTGATCATCTGATTTTAACATTCTGATATAGCAACTTCTGATGCTGGTGTCTGAAATCAAGTTCTGATGCTGAATA
The DNA here is from genome assembly GCA_948472305.1 of Vicia faba. Lineage (NCBI taxonomy): Eukaryota > Viridiplantae > Streptophyta > Magnoliopsida > Fabales > Fabaceae > Vicia > Vicia faba. The sequence continues at coordinate 1,046,824,720 of OX451737.1, forward strand.
GATGTGATCTTGCTTATTTCAATCAGAGTATCTGCAAGTCAGAACATAATAATTTTAGGCAGCAGATAGTTCATACATGAAACTTATAAATACTATATCTTTTCACTTTGTTATCATCAAAACTTAAATATAGGGTAGTAGATTCAAACTTTGTTCTAACATGAAGGAGTGCAACAATTATTAAATCTTTCCTCTATAATATGAGGCATGACATGCCTAGACAAATTGTTACTGAGAAGGGTTGGAAGGAAGGTGTTCTACAAGATAGTGGGGCTGTCTACAACACCAAGGAATGCATAAGGCTTTTTGATAGAGGGAAGAGGTTTAAGACCACCTGAAGCTGACCAAATATGTGTGTTTCCATATGTGGTATTGCTGGTGTGCAATATGTGTGTTTCCATCTGTGGCATTACTTTTGTGCAATATGTTTGTCTCCAATTCTCTATTTGTTTCCATTTGTGGTATTGCTTGGGTGCAACACGTTCTCATGTGATGTGTGTTTCCACTTCATGTGTACATTTACTCCAGTTTTTGACAATATTTTGGCTAAAAAGGGAGAGTAAAGTGTTGGTGTGCTTTGTATCCTAATGTTATATCACATGTCTTGACATATTGATTTAGCATTGTGATAGGACTATGTGCTACTACTTTTGGCTTGATGAATGAGAATTTTGGCTTGTAGAATGGTATGGTAATGAAAATGAAGCTTACAAGTTCAGAGTTCAAATGGGATATGAGAAAGGTTACTTTGGCTATCAAAAGCTTAGGAAATGAAGGGAATGATGTCCTTATTTATAGCTAGGGTGAATGATTCTCTCAAGCATGTGAAATGATCAAGAATTGAGAGAAATTGTGTGAAGCTTGAAAGCATGAAATGTGTGACTTGCAAACCATAAAAACTCCAATAAACCTTGCATTTTGAGTGTCAATTAACTTCTGGAAACTTGGTTAAACATGTTTAAGTGAAAAACGTACCATAATTTTTTCATTAGAAAGAGATTTGGTTGAGTAAAAATTTGAACTCATCTGCAAGGTTCAGTTCCAAGTGACCATGTTTAAACTCATGGGGCATCATGCACAAGAGGATTTTTTATCTCATTATTTTTACAATGTGTAGATTTTACCAAAAGGATCACAATATGCTAAGAGGTATTAATTTGTGAATTTGAGAATAAAGTTGTGTCCATTGAAAGTTGGGGAAAAAACTTACTTCTATACTTAGAACAAATTTCTAAGTTAAGAGCCTTAAAATGTCCTGTAATCCTTTGCTGAATTTCATGTACTCCCAAGCAAAATTGAAACTTGATCATTGAAAAGAACTTGTATATGGAATAATTAATAGTATTCTTCAAAAAGAATGAGCTCCATGTGATGAGAATTGAGCAAGTTATGATTCTTGAAAGTTGGGGAAAAATCATTTGAAATTAGGTCAAAATTTCACTAAGTCCACAAATGACTTGTAATGTCTTAAAACTTTTGATGACTTTATTCACATAATTATATCTTGACTTTTAAAGAGAAGTTAGTGATGACATAAATTAGAATCATATAAAAAAAGAACCATCCAAAAATGTTTAATAATGAAGGAGTTGTGGTCTTGTGAATTTTGACTTGAAAACTTGCCAAATTAGGTCAAACCACTTTGCATAACTTTAATACTTTTGATCTTTTCTTGCAATCCAAGGCATGATGAAGCTAATAAGAACTTAACTTATGAATCCTTGATTGATATTTGGTTAAACATGGCCATACTTAAGGTTACTTGATGAAGAAGGCATGTAAATAAACACATGAACCTTTGAACCATCCTTGAGGAAAAAGCAATCAAACCTTGAGGAATCCTTGATCAATTGAGATTGAGTGATGTTTGAAAATTATATGACTTAAGTTTATAGGACAATCCCTAATGCACAAGTCTTTGAAGGTCAATGTTGACCATACTTTGACTTTTCTCAGATGAAAACCCTAGTTGTGGACAATTGTTTGATCCACTTGGTTCACGCTTGTACTTGTAAAACAAACAAAGATAAACAAACCATATATGTTTATATTTTGGTTAGATATTAGTAAAATATAAAGCATGTATGTACCCGATACCCAAATGGGTGCTTTGTGATCCCTCAAGGATAAAGTTAAAGAAGGGATAGAGATCAAGGGTGAGAGACAACCCAAGGTTGTGATCTTGGTGTATTACAAAGATGTTAAATGATGAGGGATCTTAGGGGTAAAAATTAGGGTATAACAACTTCCCTTATTTAAGTATCTTCTATCCAGAGATATGAAGGTTGTTAGGTTTGTGGTTTTATGGTTGGCAACAATTTTGGTAAAACAAGTAGTTGACAACAATTTTATTAAAACATGTTTCATTAGGAAAAACATGTATTGCATCCTAATGTTGAACAAGATGTCATAACATCTTGACCAACTGGTCCAACAGAGTCTGCTGGTACTTATTTGATAGATGTTCTATCAAATGTTCTAACATGTTGTAACAGAACATCATGACAGTACAATTGGATAATATCCTTGAAGATTTGATTGAAAAATATGAGATTCTAGAGGTTTCTAGTATTCATAACAGGCGCATGCAATCAAAGATTTTTAGGAACAATTTCAAATTTGATTTGTTTCAAAAAAAAGGATCTTTGAGACTTTTTAGGAAATATTTGAAAGATTTGTTTTTTGTTTCTATTTTTATGGAGAAGATTCTACAGGGATTTAGAGATGAAGATTGAATTTAATTTAAGAGTCCAAGCCCAACCGCAGAAGTATATATAAGGAGACGTCCAAGACCTAGTTTTTTAAGCATGGTTTTTATTGTAAAACCTTGTGAAAAATAAGGGTTTAGGGTTTGAGAGTTTCTTAGTATCTGTGTGTTTTTGTACATCCTCATGTATCTTTTGATGCATTTGAGTTGACTGATTGTTACTTGTTTATCAAGTTATTGTTCTCCTCTAAGCTTTTATGCAAGGAATTAAGTATTGTTCTTAGTGAAGCTTTTAAGCAAACTAAGTATTTTTGCATTCGAAGTGTAATATTATTTTTGGTTTCTTGAGACATTCCTTGGACTGGGAGTGTTTGATATCACTGCAATGATTGAGAGTGAGAGGGGTTCTCATATCTAGGAAGTTCCTAGGTAGAAATTATGTTGGGTATGGATTAAGTGAGAAGTGTAAACTGGGATTGTTTAGCTTCGAATTGATACTACTAATAGTGGATTTCCTTCCTGGCTTGGTAGCACTCGGAGTAGGAGAGTTGCATCGAAATGGGTTAATAAATGATTATGTTCTTTAAATTTCTACAATTTACTTTTCTGCACAATCTTTCTGTTTTAGCAAGTCTATTTTCCTGTCAGCAGATGTTATAAGGTCTATCGTGACATTGTGTGTTGTTGAGACATGAGTATTGACTTCTGATATTGTGTGTGCTAGAATTTCAAAGGTTAAAATCTTCATCTCTACGTGATTGAAGATACTTAAATACAAAAACATACCCAAGTTTTTTCCCTAAGATACCATGCAATGTTTATGATTATGGATTTAAAAGGAAAAACTCTGCATGGGAATATAAGATACCACTGGAGAACAATAGAATGTTTGAAACTATAAAGAAAAATTAGTAGAGGAGAAGAGGTTTAGTCAGGAGAATAAATCACTGGGAGAATGACATAACTCTGGGGATGACCGTGTAATTGGGAAAACCAAAATCACAGATAGGATAAAAACAGGACATGATTCAACCGGGGGAGAATGGGGCTCAACTCCATTTGGGACTTAAACCAAAGAGGAGGAAACTTAAATTTATCGGGAATAACCTGAAAAGACTGAAGCAAAAGACTCAACTCAATTGAGACCAACCCAAGAGGAGGAAGTAGAAATACAAACCCTATTGAGGATAAAAGCCCTTAATGGGTAGTAAATACCAAAGGACGTAAATACCATTTATCAAAGATGTGATAGTTTAACAGAAGTAAATGCATAATGGTGGAATGAATACCATCTATCAAAGATGTGATAGTTTAACACAGGTAAACAACCAAAGGAATGAGAGTGAATACCTTCTATCAAAGATGTCATAGTCTAACACAGGTAAAAACAAAAATGGATGCATACCAACTATCAACCTTGTGGTAGCTTAACACAGGTAAACAACCAAAGAAAAAGTGAATGTCATATATCAAAGATGTGATAGTTTAACACAGTTAAACACAAAATATGGGATTAATACTATCTATCAACCATGTGATAGTTTAACACATGTAAACACAAAAGGTTATGGATAAACCAATATTTTTAAGCAAGATAACATTTGCTAACAAGGACTAAAATTCAATCTAGGAACAAACTAGAAAGAAACAGTCAAATAAGACTCAGCTCAGTGAGGAAATAACTCAACTGGGGAATCTACTCTTATCTTGATAATATAGATTGGAAAGAACGCTGAATAAAACTTCCAAGAGAGACAAACTCAGTGGGAAACTCAAAGCTATATACTCTTTCTCCTTATGGGGATGCTCTATTGGAGAAGAGACGCACCCTGCTAGGGGATAAATAATCACCAAAGAGAGTTAGTTAAAAACAACAAAGAATGCAAATGAGCACGAATTTAAATCTGGTTGTGCATGATGTATTAATAAATGTAATGAATATTATAATGATGTGTATGCATATAAAATAGACACGCTGAATTGGGGATAACCTGATAAAACATTTGGATACAAATGGTACTTGGCTAAATTACAACCAAGATTAAGCAACCAATTGAGGAAAAAATGTTCTACTTCAAGGCTTAACTTCTCTAGGGAAAAGGAGATGTTGCTCAAGAACAAAGAAATCACAATCTTATAACAAAAATCTACAAACTACAGTAAAAACACTCCACTAGGGGAAATAAAAGAGCCATTGATGATAATACCACACATCCTCTTAGTTTCACTGGTAAATAAAATATAGGCTTTGTTGGGGAAGGTAATTTTACATCTGCTGAGGAATGAACATGCTCCTTCTTTTTCCTGAAACAAGACGAATCTTGTTGACAAGTATCAGGCCAAGAAACTTTGTGGGAAATAAACACCACACCAACACAAGAACCATATTCTAAAGGCTTCTAAAGGACAACCATAGAAATCTTCTCAAATAAAGCGGAGAAAAGCTATATTTCATGATTTAAGATTTTTCCATCCTTGGGGTGACTGTTTTTGTCTTTTGATTCAAAAATTAAAGTAAAATGTTTCGCAATTTCAAAAAACATGTTTCTTTTTATTTAAACCCTTTGTTTCAAAAATTACTATCAATAATAAATGAAAATTTTGCAATCAAAATAAAATAAGAATTGCAAAGATTTGGGTAAAGGCTCAAACTTTATTAATAGAATGATAATCCGTAAATGGCGTGATTCCATACATGATTACAAAATTTGGAAAATGGTAAATACATGGAAGAGGTACATTGAAATACAATGACCATTATTCTCCCTAACAACTTTGAATTCATATGTTTAGGCTTTAGCTGAGAAGTGATGAGAATCTGATGAAGACTGTTGCTATCAATGATCAAGTCTTGTTCGATGCAATTACTTGCCAGGAATCCCTAACTGTTGCCTAGATTTCCCTTGTGAGTTTTTAATCAAACAAGATGATTTATTCTATTTTATGTATCTAATTTTTTCCTGGACCGCCCTTTCGGGTTTTCATCTCATTAAGACGCTCATTTTTTCCTAAGTTGCCCTTTCGGGTTTTCAACTTAGTGAGTTGTTCTTTTATTTTTTTAGGTAAAGTATTTCTTGACTGTATCAGCATTTTCAGAATGTGGGAACTCCTCACCATCCATAGTTTCAAGAATTTATGCACCGCCAGAGAAGGCTTTCTTGACAACATATGGGCCTTTATAATTAGGAGTCCACTTGCCCCTCAAATCAGTGTTAAAAGACAATATCTTTCTGAGCACGAGGTCACCCTCTCCGAATTCACGAGGTTTGACCTTCTTATCAAAAACTTAGTTCTTGAATGTTCGTTGGCATGGGTACCAAAGGAACCTTCATTAATCTCATGCATTAACATGTATGCTTCGTGTCTATCCACGCATCTGAGCAAGACCATGTCATAATTTCTATTATATAATACATCTTTATTAAGGAAGAAACTGTTTGTCAACCTTTTCAATGTCTTCATATCTTTGTTGGATGCCCTAAGTGGGTACTCTTGAGTTTGAAGGAAATGTTTGGTATCATAATACCAAGGCTTATCATCTGATGTCACCTCTGCTGCAAACACATGAACATGTCAATCAAGACGTTTGGTTGTGATTCAAGGTGTTTCATTCGAAAAATTCACGTTGTACATGGAAGCCAAAGTAGCCAAAGCATCCACCATTTGATTTTCATCTTGAGGAATGTGATGAAATTCAAATTTATTGAAGAAAGGTAACAACCTCCTTGCATAACCTTTGTAGGGAATCAAGTCAGGGTGATGAGTCTCCCATTCTCCTTTAATCTAATTAATTTCCAAAGTTGATTTTACATACACATCAAGAATCTAGATTCTTAAATCAATGACTTCTTTGAGACACATGATACAAGCTTCATACTCTTCCATATTGTTTGTACAATCAAACACCAACCTTACAGTGAAAGGGATGTGGGAACAATGAGGATTAATAGTTATCTCACTAATTCCTTTTCCATAAGCATTCACAACTCCATCAAATACTAAACCCCACCGGGATTCTGGGGCTGGTCCTTCTTCAGGCAAAGGCTCATCGCAATCTTTATCTTTCAAATACATTATATCTTCATCAGGGAAATCAAACATGATGGACTGGTAGTCATCAACTCGTTGGTGAGCAATGTACTCTACCAACACGCTACCTTTAATAACTTTTTTAGTACATTATTCAATATCATATTCAGACAACAACATATGCCAACGGGAAATTCTTCCGGTAAGAGCAAGATTTTTAAAGACATACTTAATTGGTTCCATTTTGGATATCAACTAAGTAGTATGATTCAACATATATTGCCGCAGACGCTTAGCAGCCCAGGCCAAAGCACAACACGTCTTTTCAAGCAATGAATACTAATAGTCGCAATCGGTGAACTTTTTGCTCAGATAACAAATGGCATATTCTTTCCTACCAGTTTCACCTTGCTAACCCAAGATACAACACGTGGAATTATCCAACAAAGTGAAATATATAATCAAAGGTCTTCCTTCAACCGGAGGGAGCAAGATAGGAGGTTTGAGAAGATACTATTTGATAATGTCCAAAGATTTATGGAAATCATCAGTCCACACACAACCTTGATCTTTCTTCAGAAGCTTGAAGATCGACTCACAAGTAGCAGTCACATGAGAAATAAATCTGGAAATGTAATTCAAACGTCTGAGGAAACCTCTAACTTGATTTTCAGTTTTTGGTGCAGGCATTTCTTGAGTTTCCCTAAGTTTATTAGGATCAACTTCAATTCCTTTGTAGGTAACAATGAAGCTCAACAGCTTTCCAGTACAGACACCAAATGTGCATGTGTTTGGATTCAAGCGGAGACTGTACTTCCTCAAACACTGAAACAATATTAACAAATCTTGTACATGACCCTCTTCAGTTTGAGATTTGGTAATCTTATCATCAACATATATCTCAATTTCCTTATGCATCAATCATGAAATATGGTTGTCATAACCCTCTGGTACGTTACACCAGTGTTCTTCAACCTAGAGAGCATCACTCTGTAACAGAATGTTCCCTAGGGTGTGATAAACGTTGTTTTTTCTATGTTCTCAGGAGCCATCTTAATCTGATTGTAATTGGAAAATTCATCCATGAAGGAGAAAACATTAAATTTTGTTGTATTATCTACCAACATATCAATATGTGGCAGAGTAAAATCATCATTTGGACTAGGCTTGTTTAAATCTCTGTAATCAACACACATGCAGAATTTTCCATATTTCTTTGGAACAAGAACAATATTGGCGACCCATTGAGGATAAACTGATGTCACAAGGAAACTGTGATCGGTGGGAATGAGAACTGACTGTTTTGGAAATGCTGGTTCGCGTTTGCGTTTGTTTTTGCAAAATGTCGCGGTAAGCAAGAGTCGCCACCGTCTTTTATTCTATCCAACAAGGAAAGGACAAAAGCACAGAAAAATTCCTTTTTGAGATATTTCTCGGGTTCGGGAGGTAGATTATAGAAAGGGAAGGTGTTAGCACCCTTTCTATCTGTGGTTATCCACGGGCTCTTAGGTACTTGCTCATTGTGTTTTCAAAATTTTGCTTTTCTTTGTGTTTGTGGGTTTGAAAAGAGTTTTCGTTTGAAAGGAGAATAAGTGCGAAAAGTTTTGTTTTGTTTTTTAAAAGGAGCAAGTACTTAAGAACCATCTACCTACTCGAAAAAGGAATTAATCTGTACAAATATCCTTTAGACAATGCTATCCCACTATGAATGAGTAGGTAGCACCATCGTTGGAGTTTTCGGGTCAATTCGATTAAGGGACGTATGGTCACTAAAGCAATGTTAGGACGCCTTAGTGGTAACCCTAATGTCTTAGATCATTTTTCCGAGGCAACCGTTTCAAGGCAACTATGAACTTTGGACAAGAGGGCGACCTCTAAAACTTCCTATACTCAATGACCACGTTCGAGGCAACCAAGTGAGGTGTACCCTAAGAGTGGCATGTGCAAGTGTGTTAGTTAGGTTAATTTTATCTGTACATGTCATGGGTGAGCTATTGTTGATTTTAAGTTCATACATTGGATCTTGTCATGCATTCCCTATTATCAAACATCTAACATTGTATAGTTGCGGAAATTAAATGCGGAAATTAAATCTAAACTATTACAAGGCGTCGGGTATTTACATCGCCAAAAACAAACCCTTTAATTTAAATTGCGGAAGATAAAATAAAGCAATAAATAATTAAAGTCCTAATTAAAAGCTATTACATACCGGAAGAAATTACAATATTGGATAAAATGGATCGCGTGCGAGAAATTAAATCAGCGCATTTTTAGGGTTTTGACCTTTTTTTGAAAGAAAGTGATTTTTTTGTTATTTTTTTTGAATTAAAAGAAACTAGATCTAAATTAACAATTAAATTAATTAATTAATGAAAATATTTTTGGTTTTTTTATATTTGAGGAAATAAAACAAAATTGATTAAAAATATTAAAAAAAAACCTAATTCTAAATTAATTTTAATTTATTGCAAAAAATGATAAAAGTTAAACCTATTTAAAATTAAATTAATTGATTAATATTTATTTACAAAAATAAAATAATGAAATTAATAATAAAAATAATATTTTTATGTTTTTTGATTTTTATTAAGAAAAACTGTTAATTATTTGGTTAGTAATTAATTAGAAATAATAAAAATAAAACAAGTAAATAAATAAAATATTAAAAGAAAAGAAATAACCAAGGGGGGTACTGGGCCCAATCTGGAGGTAGAATCAGCATTTCAGAGGCCCAATTGTGAGCAGCCTTGTTGACTTTTTCAATCCAGTGTGCGCCTTTGACTAGGGAACATGATGGTCCCTCATTCCTGGCCACCAGATTTGGCCTGAAGGCCATCTGGCGCGTTGATACTTGTAGGCATATGGTGGTCCACGCTCTGGATGCAGTATGGGAATACCTATGGAAAAAATACAACAAGAAATTTGGGGGACCTGGGATTCGGACCCAGGTCCCATTAGCCTTTGACATAGTGCACTTACCAAATCAACCATTGTGCTTGTTTGTTATTATATTAAACATCAATCATTATATATCAAACAAACAATTATGCTTGGAAAAATAAAAAAAGCGCGCATAATTTAAATGGACCAATCAGGGGAAGACACCTAATCGTCTTCTCCAATAAAACCCTGGTTTTCTTACCTGTGGATTTTTATCCGCAGGAAGATTCGTGGCTTGCTTCCAAAATTCATCCTAGGCCATATAAATACCAACTAAGACTACCAACGTGTTCGTCTCTCCTCCCTGAACATAACCATGGTCATGGTTTTCCTTGATTTTGGCTGTATAAAAAATGCCTAAAAACAAAGAATGGAAACCCTAGGTTCGGGTATCATGTTAGAGGCCATGAAAATGAAATTAAATGATACATAAATGTTGGAAATTGGACGTTAAGCATGATTGTACAAAAAAATTGGCAAAAAGATGCAAGAACATGGATTCACGATTTCATGTGCAGGGCTATGTTCAAGAACACTTACAGCGAGTTTGGGGCTGCTTCAAGGCTTGATTTTGATCCCAATAGCTACGTTGGATCTCAGGCAACGAGATAGTGTTGCGTTTTTAGATTGAATCATGCTCTAAGTATGATTTCAGTTTCCACTTTTTCCAAGCTTTTTTCAACTTTGGTTTGGCCGTTTTTGCAGTTCTTAGGTCGTGTCCTTGATATGCCTAGCTTGTGTGAGTAATAAGGAATGCATTAGGTTAAAAGTTTGGGCTTGAATCCATGTATATTGATGAATTGAGATATGATTTGATTCCTCCATTAAAGGCTTTCAAATTCTTTCCAAATCCAAGATTTTGTGCATGATTTTCCTTGGCACGAATTTGATTATGTGTATCATGATAATGAAGACCTGTAATGATCAAAAAATCTTATTCCATCAATTTTTGGATTTTATTTGAATTAATATTGATTTAAAATGAATTAAACCATAAAATTAAATAAAATAGAAAAATTAATAATTGGTCATGAAATTGAAGATAGGACACGTGTGTGGTGTGACAAGATCATATCAAGTGGAAAAAAGTGGGCCCTTTTGTCAAAAATTGGAGTTTTGAGGATAGTTGACTTTTGGCAATTTTGGAAAAATGCCCAACTTCAACAATGCATAACTTCCTCAATTTTGAACTTTTGGAAGTGTTATATGACTTTTTAGAAACCTTCAGATGTCCTCTAACCAACCATTTTGTTATCGTCTCATTTTGATATTCCATGCTCAAGTTATAAGCTTTGGAAAAAAAGGTGTTATTGTTGACTTTCAAAAATGACCTATAATGTCCAAATTTTTAACTCTTTGTGAGAGCATTTCTTGATCTTGGGGTGTGAAGATGGATTGTAGGAAATTGCATCCTATTAAAAATGAGCTTTGGATGGGTCATTTCGCATAAATTATGAGAAAGTTATGCTTGGTCAAAGTTGAGTTGACTTTTCCTACAAAACCCTAATTTAGCAACTTTTGAATCTTGATGAATCTTGAGCAATCCTTGATGAATCATGATCAACCCTTGATCAAATGATGAATTATCCTTCAAAATGAGAATGTTGACAAAAAATCTTGAGGTTTGACTATTTGTAGGTCACAGTTGACTTTTGCCCTAGCATAGTTGATTTTTGGGCCTCTTGAGCAATTGACTGTCCAAACTTCCTCTACAAGGCTTGAAATTCGACATGGATGAACTTAAAAACATATTAGTACATTGGGAAGCACTTGAGGTCATTTGGATGTAAGGACCTTGATGCAACACAAAACCCTAATTTTGAATTGACTGCCTTAGGAGATGATTTGACTGTCCAATTCTTGAGCCATCTTGAGCAACTTGAGATTATTCTTGACATGTTTTGAGAAATATGGGAGGGAAAATTTTTGGGTACAACAGTTTCCCCTGTTCAATCTTCTTAAACTTGAGGATATAGATTGGAGTTCGGGCCTTTCGTGATCCGAAGGTGGGAGATGATTGAACACTAGAGTGCCTAGAAATTTGCACTCGCATGAAGTGGTATCAACATTGTGATGTCGGGAATGGGCTTATAGATTCCATTTGGAGATTGTTGGTAGGTGGTTTTGTCTTTGTTGACGAGTTGTCTCTATTGACGGGTTGTCTCCATTGACGGGTTGTCTCTATTGACGGGTTGTCTCTATTGACGGGTTGTCTCTATTGACGGGTTGTCTCCATTGACGGGTTGTCTCCATTGACAGGTTGTCTCCATTGACGGGATGTCTCTATTGACGGGTTGTCTCCATTGATGGGTTGTCTCCATTGACGGTTTGTCTCTATTGACGGGTTGTCTCCATTGACAGGTTGTCTCCATTGACGGGTTGTCTCCATTGACAGGTTGTCTCCATTGACGGGTTGTCTCCATTGACAGGTTGTCTCCATTGACGGGTTGAGAGTTTAACTGCATCCCTCCTGAAAGGTAGAGGTCAGTCACATGCAATGCATGATATGGATCAAGCAATGATGTTCTCAACATAAATTAGATTGTATGGTATGATGTGTATATGCATGTATCATGATGTATGGACATGTAATGCTTTAGCTGGGGAAAATAAATCCCGGAACTGCTGGAGAATAGAGTTGAGTTCTTTGTTTCCGCTGGGGATGATGAACGAAGATGACTGTGAAGATAAACCTGCATGAGGAGATGACTCCGTTGGGGAATAAACTGATGAAGAGATTACTCCGAAGGGAATTACTCTGTGGGGAAGGGATGCTCTGTTGAGGATTTTAACGATAAACTCCGCTGGGAATTCCGTTGATAAACTCCGCTGGGGATGGGTTACTGTTGCTGGTGATATTGAATCTGTTGAGGATTGAATTCCTGTTGGGGGGAAAGAAAGAACTTTGCTAGGGGATGATCGTTTAATTGCAACTTGCTGGGGATAATCCTGTTAGACTCTTATGGGGATAAACCTCTAAGTTCTGCTAGGAATATGTTGTACCCCAAATTTTGACCTAAGATACCGTCTCCCATCTGCATCATTCGCATTGCAAGGGTTTCGACCTATTTTTATCAAATTTTCAAAGCAGTTTAAAAATTCATAACTTTTTCGAGTCGGGAGCTATTTATTTGTTGAACGCTAAATTTATTAACTGATCAAGACTTAAACAATGTTCATTAATTATTTATTATCTTAAATTCAAATAATTGGAATTTATTTTCGATTATTATGTAATTTAAAGATTTATAAATAATAAAATAAATATTTGAAAAGAGGTTTATTAATTGATCAAATAATGTTTATTAATTATTCATTATCCTAAATTTAAATAATGGGAACCTGTTTTCCGTTATTATATAATTTAAAGGTTTATGAATAATGAAATAAACATTTGAAAAGGAGTCTATTAATTGATCAAGCAATGTTTATTTAATTATTTATTGTTCTAAGTTTAAATAGCTGAAATTCTATTTTTCAGTTATTATAATTTAGAAGAATTAAAAATAATAATAAAGTAAATAATTGAACTTATTAATTGATCAATGATGTTTGTTTATTTGCTTATCATTCTGAATTTAAATGATTGGATTTGATTTTTCAGTTATTATATGATTTAAAGAATTATAAACAATAAATAAATAATTGGAAAGAAAAAGAATTAATTGAGAAATAATAGAATTTTATTCACTTTATTCTATTTATTACAATTGTCATTTAAATATTGTGTTATTACAAAATATTTATAAAGGCAATTACACAAATGCTTAAAGTAAAATAAAAAGCTATTTTTCTAAATTCTAATTCTAATCTTCTATCCAATGCTCTTGTCTGCTCATTTAAATTTTACCTGCAAAAACGATTAAAAGAAAAGTCAGAATTGAATAAACAATTAAGAGCAGAAAAATAAATTTAATGTTCATCATTAAAAGCAAACGGCCGGAATCAGTTTACCCTTTTTGCAAATCACGGGATTTCTCCCGGTTCACAAAAAGGGAGGAATTTTTATGAATGCACAATTAAAACATGCACAAATCATTTTTCTTGTCAAAATAGCACATTAGAAATCAATTGCATTTTTCAAAAATCCAAATGCATATTTCACAAAAAAACATACAGCATACAAAAGTAACAGCATATGCCATTTCCCACAAGCAAAAGCTAACGTTAACCTGCAGTCATATAGGAGAGTAACATAGGCTCCCATGCAAGACAAAAGAGATATGCAATTTCAAACAATGTGCAAGCAAGTTTTTCCTTTTTTTTTCCATCATATTCCAGCCTATTGCTTTTTCAGAACAGCAGTACAAGATATCATTTTTTGTGTATCAATATGTACTTGAGAGAGAAGAGAGAAAGAAATTGGTTTTGTAGGTTTTGGTTTAAGTATGAAATAGGAATAAAGTCAAACCATATGTAGCAGCATATGTGCAGAGCATCAGGAATATAATAATTATATTCAAACCTGAGCCATCAACAGGGGAAGCAACGGCTATATGAGAGAAAAACCCCTTCAAGAAGATAAATAACTGCAGGGACGATTTTTTTGGGGGGGGGGGGGACAAGACTATCAAAGCAAAAACCATTTTTTGCTCCAGGGCTAAACCACAAAACCTGCATCAAAACTATTCAAAACCATAGCATATTGCTAAACCACAGAACCTGCATCAAAACTATTCAAAACCATAGCATATTGCTAAACCACAGAACCTACTGCAAAACCATTCTGCATAGCATAAAAACCATTCAAAACCATAGCATATTGCTAAACCACAGAACCTACTGCAAAACCATTCTGCATAGCATAAAAACCATTCAAAACCATAGCATATTGCTAAACCACAGAACCTACTGCAAAACCATTCTGCATAGCATAAAAACAATAAAAACCTGCACACTGATAAACCGTTGATCAACATGAACAAACCAGGAAACATAGAAACACCTTGGCCTAAACCATCAACCATCAACTTTCTTCAGATTCATCACAAAAAACCTTACCATATTTACCGGTCCAAGAGCATCCTGGGTACAAATTCATTGGTCTAACATATGGGTCTGGAGGTGATAATCAAAAGCGACTAGAGAAGGAAATTGGCGCCAAGATAAAAATTCGTGGAACCAAAGCAGACACAGGAGAGAAAAGTGTTTCAACCAGCAGCCACTACACAGATGCAGAAGACGTAATTCAGGTTCAGGAGGAAAGTTAGAGAAAGACCAAGAACATAGTCAAAGGACAATTCAACATACCAGGTTTATGACTCCATTTTTATTACTTTCGATGTTATATTTGCTTCAGCTTCACTATAATCCATCATCTTTTGCAATAGGGGGGGGGGATGGTTATTAAGGGTTTCATTTGCTTGCCGCTGCAAAGACGTGTTACTGTTAATTTTGAAAGAGGAAAATATACAATAAAAGTAAAAAATATGTTTCTTACCTCCAAAAGCTTCACTGTAATATATGCTTCTCACCATATCCATTTCCTTTGGTTCGCCTTCATCCTTTTCGTTGTCCTGACATCTGAAAACAACGAACCTCCTCCCATTAACCCACTTGAACAAAAAGCATTCTTCAATCTTCTCAATTCCATCTCAGAAAAAACAACCATATCTAACCTCATATCAGGTCAATCTCATCCATTGGATCTTATAATCGAAAATAAAAATCGAAGGCTCAGATCAATTCTCAAGTAACAGAATTTCCACAAACTCTAACAAAAATATAATAACAAAAATTACCTTGCATTGATTCTTTCTTCATTCTGCAGAAGAATCGTAAATAAAACTCCAGATCACTCTGTTTTTTTTGCTTCAATCTTCAAGAACCTTCATCACCGCAACAATATTCATCTTCCATGCACAACTGCTCTCTCTCACTGAATCTTCATCTCAAAATCTTTATCACCTTCCTCTTCAAAACCTTTAATCCTCTTCGATCATCATATTCATCGCAAAAGCAATCTTCACTATCTTCACAATCTTCTGATTCAATCAACAATCTCCTTCCAATCTCGTATCAACCTACCTTGCTTCATTTACCTGCAAGTGAAAACAGAAAATAACAATTCCACTCAACAATTGCATCGATGTACAATCGCAATAATCCTAACAAGCAGACAAACTTCAAAGAGCGATAATCTAATCGCTGCCTTCATCAACCCTACCCCTGTCCCGCTACAGCAACACATCAAATCCCTATTCTAACACCGGCAATAACTCAATCGATAAATTTCAAAACTCATAATGTTGCAAGACCGACACAATCATAAACACACCGTTAATTTAAAATCAACTTGTAAATAATATAGGAAATTCACAAACCTTTTTTCAATTACCCATTCGGACTTCACGGTTCATCGCTATCATCTTCATTCAATTCTTCTGCCACTCTCAAATCCGCAACTCCAAATCCTAACAGCTTCTCAATTTCTTCACCACCGCAACCATGGCTGAGGGTCTCGTTCTTCGCGGCATCATGCGTGCTCACACCGACGTCGTCACCGCTTCCCGCGACAAATCCATCATCCTCGTGTCTAACATCTCCGGATCCAGGACAGAGGAGGGATACCAACGGACCAACAACGTCTCACCTTCGCCGGCAAACAGCTCGAAGACGGCCGCACCTCCCTGACTTTCTAATTTTCCTAACCCTTTTATTATTTTCTTATAAGATAGCCTTTTAGTATTGTTATTTAATTACATGGTTATTTTACTCTTTTAGAATCAATTAAGTGAAAATCACATTTTGTTGGTTAATATAATTATTTAGTTTAGTCTTTAAAACTAATTTAGGATTTTTGTGAGCTCCTAATATTTGCTTATCTAACATTCCAATATTATTTAGTTGCGATTCATGATTCTCTTAAATTAGCTTCTTATTATTTATTTGTCATTAATTTATTTACTTTTTTTTCTTCTCTTATGAATTCTCAAGTGTTTATGTTTTGATTCTCATCCAGTTATTATGTTTGTGATTAAATCCAAGGGAATTGTCTATTTTTTGTCGACTTTATGTCATCGAAAAAACATTGTGCGAATACCCTCATTCATTAAAAACATAGGATAATTTTTCCAAAACATTCAATTTTTAAACTCACACCTTTTAAACCAAAACTTCGACATTAGGTCGTCGTATCTTCAAAAACCCGTCCGTACCCCCTTTTCGGCCAAAACGATTTACTTTTAATCAAACGATCAATTTTGTTAAAACAGATATTTCAAAAGGTTCCTATAGAATACTATAGATGCATTGGGTGCTAATACCTTCCCATTGTATAACCAACCCCCGAACCATAAGATCTCTTTTCAAAAACGCCTTGTATTTTATTATTATTTACATTGCATATTTAGGGTTTTATTTCGCTCTTTTCCCTTTTCCTTTGGAAACAATAAAGCGCGGTGGCGACTCTTGCTTTTGTGAGACGAATTAATCAATAATTCGATCTCCGATTTACCCCGCTACATTTTTTATCGCTACAGAATTGGCGACTATGCTGGGGAAAGATTGACCTCTTGCTGGTCCATCCCTAAGTGGGTTAAGCCTAATTTGTTTTATCTGTTTTATTATTATTTGATTTGCTTGATTATATGTTTAAATTGGGATGTTTGGGTTTTTTGCAAAGGACGAATCCTATACCCGGATTAAGTAACACTTAAGGAATAGGACGGGCGGTATAGTCATGTTAACTTTGAGGGAGTAATCTCGAAGAAGGAGGCATGAGATCCCCCACTCAATGGAAGGCCGTCTTGAACTTAATATCTGTTTACCGAGTAATCGGGAAGACATTATTATTTTCGACCTAGGAGCCCGAGAAGTTGAGGACCGTAGAACCCCAACCCATCTTGGCCTTTTTAGGTGTAGCGCGGAGATTATAACGGAGTAATCCGGAAGTAATTGTTACGCGATGCTACGCTCGGATGAGTTTTTCTTGAGAATATTGCTGATTATTGAGTAATCAAGACGTTGGTAATATCCGAAGGAGGAATGTAGACTCTGGGAACTCTTAGAACCTTGTCTTACAGGTGTGATTGAACCATTAGTACATACCTTGGGGTGGGCTTTACCCTCGACTCCATGCGGAACGTTGAACCTTTTAACCCCATGTTTGTGACCTTGCTTGTGGTTGTTGCATAGCCATGCATTCATGCATCCATAAAACCCTTTTCCCTTGACTTTCAAGGAATTTGGAGGTCTTTCTTTGTAAACATCACAAGTTTCGTCAAGCTCAATGGATCTTGGGTGTTGATAGGGTGAAAACCCTAATCCACCAAAATGGATGATTGATCTTGATGATAACTTGATTGACGCTTTGATCCAATTCAAAATTCATCTTCTATCTTCACACTTTGATGTTTACAACTTAATATCTTGAGTTCCGTGAAAGTCAAATAAAAACTCTCTTTTGCATATCATGCATCATCCAACACTTCACATGTTTTCTAAAACTGAATTTTGTGACGCATGGACTGGCTTGCCAAAACTGGATAGTTGTTGATGTTCCTGTGGTTATGCACATTTCCGAGTAATGTTTTGTTTATTTTTATTTGAAAAAACTCGCTCTGCCCAAGGCGAAACGTATTTTATGTCGGGCTATGAAAAATAATTCCTTTTGCTCTGCCCAAGGCAAAAGAGAAATGTCTGGGCTCTTTGTTTCAAGTATTTCCCTTTAATAAATAAAAATGTTATTTTGTCCACTACTGTTTTATTTTTCACTTTTTCGGGGAAATAGTAATGAAAATTAATTAATAACATTTTGTTTTATTTGCACAAATCGATTTCTAAAATAAAGCATAATCATGTGTGCAGATTACTTCATGACTTAACCATCGAAAACAGTGATCCTATGCCCTCTCCCAACTTTGAATTCCCTGTGTTCAGAGCCGAAGAAGAGGATGATGAAGATGTTCCTGTTGAGATTTCCCGTTTGCTTGAGCATGATGAGAAGGTCATTCAACCATTTGAAGAGCCTTTAGAGTTGGTCAACTTGGGTGATGAAGAAGATAGAAAGGAGGTCAAAGTCGGAGCATTGCTTATCTCGGAGGTTAAGGAGAAGATGTTGGAGCTTCTCAAAGAGTATGTTGACGTGTTTGCTTGGTCCTACCAAGACATGCCGGGGTTGGACAACGACATTGTAGAGCATCGTTTACCGTTGAGACCTGAATGTCCGCCAGTCAAGCAGAAATTGAGAAGGACTCGTCCCGACATGGCTGACAAGATTAAGGAGGAGGTTCAAAAACAGATCAACGCAGGTTTCCTTGTTACGTCGGTCTATCCTCAGTGGTTAGCCAACATCGTGCCTGTTGCTAAGAAAGACGGCAAAGTTCGGATGTGTGTAGACTACAGAGATCTGAATAGAGCTAGTCCGAAGGATGATTTCCCATTACCTCATATTGATGTATTGGTCGACAGTACCGCCAAGTTCAAAGTCTTTTCTTTCATGGATGGTTTTTCTGATTACAATCAAATCAAGATGGCACCGGAAGATATGGAGAAGACCGCTTTCATTACACCATGGGGAACATTTTGTTATCGGGTTATGCCGTTTGGTTTGAGGAACGCTGGCGCAACATACCAAAGGGCCATGACTGCTTTGTTCCATGACATGATGCATAAGGAGATAGAAGTGTATGTGGATGATATGATTGCCAAATCACAGACTGAGGAAGATCATTTGGAACATTTGTTGAAGTTATTCCAGCGTTTGAGAAAGTACAAACTCCGTCTGAATCCCAACAAGTGCACTTTTGGTGTTCGTTCTGGAAGACTTCTGGGTTTCATTGTCAGTCAGAAAGGTATTGAAGTAGATCCGGATAAAGTCAAAGCTATTCGGGAAATGCCCGCACCCAAGACAGAAAAACAAGTAAGAGGATTCCTTGGGAGATTGAACTACATTTCTAGATTTATATCTCATATGACTGCTACCTGTGGGCCGATTTTCAAGCTTCTCCGGAAGAACCAAGGATGTGTGTGGACAGAAGATTGTCAGAGAGCTTTTGATAGTATCAAAGAATATTTGCTTGAACCTCCCATTTTGATTCCTCCAGTGGAAGGAAGACCTTTGATTATGTACCTGACCATATTGGAAGACTCCATGGGATGTGTGCTTGGTCAACAAGATGAGACTGGAAGGAAGGAACATGCTGTATATTATTTGAGTAAGAAATTCACAGACTGTGAGTCTCAATACTCATTGCTTGAGAAAACCTGTTGTGCTTTAGCTTGGGCTGCTCGCCGTCTGCGCCAGTATATGATTAATCACACTACTTGGTTGATCTCCAAAATGGACCCGATCAAGTATATCTTTGAGAAGCCCGCCTTATCTGGAAGAATAGCCCGTTGGCAGATGTTGTTATCTGAATATGACATTGAGTATCACACTCAGAAAGCGATCAAAGGGAGTATTTTAGCCGATCATTTGGCTCACCAACCAATTGACGATTATCAATCCATCAAGTTTGATTTCCCAGATGAAGATGTTATGTACTTGAAAGCTAAAGATTGTGAAGAGCCGCTACCTGAAGAAGGACCTGATCCTGAATCCCGTTGGGGTTTGATTTTTGACGGAGCTGTGAATTCCTATGGAAATGGAATTGGGGCAATCATCGTTACTCCCCGAGGTACTCATATCCCGTTCACGGCAAGACTGAAGTTTGACTGTACGAACAACATGGCGGAATATGAGGCATGT
Organism: Vicia faba; assembly: GCA_948472305.1. Lineage (NCBI taxonomy): Eukaryota > Viridiplantae > Streptophyta > Magnoliopsida > Fabales > Fabaceae > Vicia > Vicia faba. The sequence goes on from OX451737.1 coordinate 1,046,845,089, forward strand.
ATTATGGGTCTCGAAGAAGCAGTGGATCTAAGGATTAAGATTCTTGATATTTACGGAGATTCGGCACTGGTGATTAATCAAATCAAAGGAGAATGGGAGACTCGTCATCCTGGTTTGATCCCTTACAGAGACTATGCTAGAAGGTTGTTAACTTTCTTTAACAAGGTGGAATTACATCATATCCCTAGAGACGAGAATCAAATGGCTGATGCTTTGGCTACTTTGTCCTCAATGTTTCAAGTAAATGATTGGAACGACGTGCCTACAATCCGAGTTATGCGCCTTGATAGACCTGCTCATGTGTTTTCAGTGGAAGAGGTCACCGATGACAAACCGTGGTTCTATGACATTAAACGTGTTCTTCAAACTCAAGAGTACCCGCCTGGGGCATCCAATAAAGATAGGAAGACGTTGAGAAGATTAGCAAGCAGTTTCTTTCTCAACGAAGAGGTTTTGTATAAGAGGAATTATGACATGGTGTTGCTCAGATGTGTAGACAGACGTGAAGCAGACATGCTAATGCAAGAAGTACATGAAGGATCCTTTGGCACTCATGCCAATGGACATGCAATGGCTAGAAAGATGTTGAGAGCTGGTTACTATTGGATGACAATGGAATCTGATTGCTGCAAATATGTGAAGAAGTGTCATAAATGCCAGATTTATGCGGACAAGATGCATGTGCCGCCGACTCTCCTCAATGTCATATCTTCACCTTCGCCTTTCTCTATGTGGGGCATTGACATGATTGGAATGATTGAACCCAAAGCTTTAAATGGTCATCGTTTCATCTTGGTAGCGATTGATTATTTTACTAAATGGGTGGAAGCAGCATCTTATGCTAACGTAACCAGACAGGTGGTAGTCAGATTTATCAAGAATCAGATCATTTGTAGATACGGTATCCCGAGCAAGATCATCACTGATAATGGTTCGAATTTGAATAACAAGATGATGAAAGAGCTTTGTGAGGAGTTCAAGATCGAACATCATAATTATTCTCCTTACAGACCGAAGATGAATGGAGCTGTTGAAGCTGCTAACAAGAATATCAAGAAGATTGTCCAGAAGATGGTGGTAACTTATAAGGATTGGCATGAAATGCTTCCGTTTGCTTTACACGGGTACCGTACTTCAGTTCGAACTTCAACGGGCGTAACCCCATTTTCCCTAGTTTATGGTATGGAAGCAGTCCTCCCCGTGGAGGTTGAGATTCCGTCTCTGAGAGTGTTGATGGAAGCTAAACTTTCTGAGGTTGAATGGTGTCAAAGTAGATATGATCAGTTGAATTTAATCGAAGAAAAGAGATTAACGGCTTTGTGTCACGGTCAATTGTATCAGCAGAGGATGAAGAAGGCTTTTGATAAGAAGGTTCGACCGCGCGAGTTCAGAGAAGGTGACCTTGTGCTCAAGAAGATATTATCTTTCCAACCTGATTCTAGGGGCAAGTGGGCTCCGAATTATGAAGGACCGTATGTTGTTAAGAAAGTTTTCTCTGGAGGTGCCTTGATTCTCACCAATATGGACGGTGAAGATCTTCCGCGTCCCATGAACGCCGATGCAGTCAAGAAGTATTTCGCTTAGGCAAACTTCTGGTCAAATCAGCCTTGGCATCTGAGCACATTCTGGAATTCAAAGTTGTTAGGGAGAATAGTGATCATTGTTTTTGAATGAGCTTTTATTTCATGTACTATTTCCCCAAGCTTTTGTAAACCGTTGGAGTCGCATTGTTAGCGAACTACCATCTTATTAATGAAATTTGAGCATTCACCTTTTGTGGGAAAAATTTTAATTTTATGGAAATACTTGAAACAAATTTACTTAAAATGTTCTTATTTTAAAAAATGTGTCGTGAATAACGAAAGGAATATTAACAGTTGTTCTGAAGATGGTCAAGCCATGAAATGCGAAATAGTGCAGTAATTTATACTTGCGTGATGAACCTGTTTTCTTTCGAATCGTCATGAGGTGTTGGTTGTGTAAACTTGCGTTTCTCGTGGTACTAAGTTTGGTGACTCCCCAGTTGTTCCGATTAAGTGTTGTTTTGGCTATCTTTATTTGGGCGATTTCTGAAGTGTGGTACGCTTTGTCTCATACCGTGGTCTATTGGTGTTAGAAGATTGGATTTGGATGCTTTTCTCCTCAGAAGACTAGAGCCTTGTAGCGTGATACTCTCCGACGTTGCTTTGTGTCTCCAGTTCCATTTATCTTCCGTCTTTTCAAGATTGGCCGAGTATCTATTTTGGCTGTGACATCTTATTATCTCCAAGATATTCCATCTGTCTGTTTTGTCAGCATAACATTCATTTACTCATTTACACTCATATCAGCATGCATATCCACATTTGCCATTGATTTTGGGTCGTACTTTGTTTATTCAAATAACGTACATATGTTCTTTCCAGGTAGAAAGTTAGCTTAGGCAGAAAACGTGCTTCCTTTCTAAATTCCCCAACTGAGCTAACCCTCGTGGATGATTTTTGATTCAGCTTACCTTGTCCATTTCTAGATAGGATGAATTCCCCAATCGAGTTACTTTCTCATTGGGTGGAGTCTTGTTTGACCGTTTTCTCTCTAGGTTATTCCTGGATGAAGTTGTTGCCCCTTGCGTAGGCTATTTCTTTGATTCTCCCCAGTAAGTTCGCGACCTAGACGGCTGGTGCATTTATGTTGCACCTTTAAGTAGGTGATCTCCTCGGGAAGGATTGATTCATGGTTCTCTTTGACGAGGATTTTATTCTCTGCCAATATCATCGCAATTTCCTTCTGTTTGTTTTTTGGAAAACGACGAGCGGCAGCTCTTCATGAGCAACTTGCACGTTATAGACACCGTTGGAAAACGACAAGCGGCAGCTCTTCATGAGCAACTTGTACGTTACTTTTTGAAAGCGCCGAGCAGTAGTTCTTCATGAGCTACTAGTGCGTCATTTACTTTTTGAAAGCACCGAGCAGCAGTTCTTCATGAGCTACTAGTGCGTCATTTACTTTTTGAAAGCGCCGAGCAGCAGTTCTTCATGAGCTACTAGTGCGTCATTTACTTTTTGAAAGCGCCGAGCAGCAGTTCTTCATGAGCTACTAGTGCGTCATTTACTTTTTGAAAGCGCCGAGTAGCAGTTCTTCATGAGCTACTAGTGCGTTATTTACTTTTTGAAAGCGCCGAGCAGCAGTTCTTCACGAGCTACTAGTGCGTCATTTATTTTTTTTGAAAGCGACAAGCAGCAAACTCTTCATGAGTTACCAGTACGTTACTACTTTTCTGGAATACAGCAAGCGGCAGCTTCTTTATTTGAGCAGCTTGTATATTATCGGTATTTTCTTTGGACGACAGCAAGCGGCAACTTCTTTATTTGAGCAGCTTGTATATTATCGGTATTTTCTTTAGACGACAACAAGCGGTAGCCTCTTTATTTGAGCAGCTTGTATGTTATCGGTATTTTCTTTGGACGACAGCAAGTGGCAGTTTCCTTTATTTGAACAACTTTCGTATCTACAATCTTATTACTTCAGCATTAATGAGTATATCTCTGAAAATCTAGTAGAGAAGTCTGTTACGAATCTATACCTCCAGAAGTCGGTAATTAGTTATCAGCAATTTGATACTCTCTGTCTACCATCGACCGTGAGTTGCGAACTCCTTGTTTTGGATCAATGATCTGTTATGGCCTATGCAAGATGCTCTCTTTGTTAGGGTTAGAGGTCGTATTCCCTCGATTTTATTCGCTGTCAGGAGTCTGTCGTTTGAAGTCGATAGCTTGTTTCCCCAGTAATGTATAATCCATGCCGCTGTGTTTTGTTGGTGTTCGATTCCCCCAACAGTGTCTTGTTTCATACAATATCTTTCTTTGTGAGTTCGATCACTGCATTCATATCAAACATGACGACGGCATCTTAGGACAAAATTTGCGTAATTATGTATTTAAGTACCTTCAATCTCGTCGAAACGAAGATTTTAATCGTCATATCTCCGGATAGAAGGAACTTAAATAGGGGCAGCTGTTGTACCCCAAATTTTGACCTAAGATACCGTCTCCCATCTGCATCATTCGCATTGCAAGGGTTTCGACCTATTTTTATCAAATTTTCAAAGCAGTTTAAAAATTCATAACTTTTTCGAGTCGGGAGCTGTTTATTTGTTGAACGCTAAATTTATTAACTGATCAAGACTTAAACAATGTTCATTAATTATTTATTATCTTAAATTCAAATAATTGGAATTTATTTTTGATTATTATGTAATTTAAAGATTTATAAATAATAAAATAAATATTTGAAAAGAGGTTTATTAATTGATCAAATAATGTTTATTAATTATTCATTATCCTAAATTTAAATAATGGGAACCTGTTTTCCGTTATTATATAATTTAAAGGTTTATGAATAATGAAATAAACATTTGAAAAGGACTCTATTAATTGATCAAGCAATGTTTATTTAATTATTTATTGTTCTAAGTTTAAATAGCTGAAATTCTATTTTTCAGTTATTATAATTTAGAAGAATTAAAAATAATAATAAAGTAAATAATTGAAGTTATTAATTGATCAATGATGTTTGTTTATTTGTTTATCATTCTGAATTTAAATGATTGGATTTGATTTTTCAGTTATTATATGATTTAAAGAATTATAAACAATAAATAAATAATTGGAAAGAAAAAGAATTAATTGAGAAATAATAGAATTTTATTCACTTTATTCTATTTATTACAATTGTCATTTAAATATTGTGTTATTACAAAATATTTATAAAGGCAATTACACAAATGCTTAAAGTAAAATAAAAAGCTATTTTTCTAAATTCTAATTCTAATCTTCTATCCAATGCTCTTGTCTGCTCATTTAAATTTTACCTGCAAAAACGATTAAAAGAAAAGTCAGAATTGAATAAACAATTAAGAGCAGAAAAATAAATTTAATGTTCATCATTAAAAGCAAACGGCCGAAATCATTTTACCTTTTTTGCAAATCACGGGATTTCTCCCGGTTCACAAAAAGGGAGGAATTTTTATGAATGCACAATTAAAACATGCACAAATCATTTTTCTTGTCAAATTAGCACATTAGAAATCAATTGCATTTTTCAAAAATCCAAATGCATATTTCAAAAAAAACATACAGCATACAAAAGTAACAGCATATGCCATTTCCCACAAGCAAAAGCTAACGTTAACCTGCAGTCATATAGGAGAGTAACATAGGCTCCCATGCAAGACAAAAGAGATATGCAATTTCAAACAATGTGCAAGCAAGTTTTTCCTTTTTTTTCCATCATATTCCAGCCTATTGCTTTTTCAGAACAGCAGTACAAGATATCATTTTTTGTGTATCAATATGTACTTGAGAGAGAAGAGAGAAAGAAATTGGTTTTGCAGGTTTTGGTTTAAGCATGAAATAGGAATAAAGTCAAACCATATGTAGCAGAATATGTGCAGAGCATCAGGAATATAATAATTATATTCAAACCTGAGCCATCAACAGGGGAAGCAACGGCTATATGAGAGAAAAACCCCTTCAAGAAGATAAAAAACTGCAGGGACGATTTTTTTTTTGGGGGGGGGGGGGGACAAGACTATCAAAGCAAAAACCATTTTTTGCTCCAGGGCTAAACCACAGAACCTGCATCAAAACTATTCAAAACCATAGCATATTGCTAAACCACAGAACCTGCATCAAAACTATTCAAAACCATAGCATATTGCTAAACCACAAAACCTACTGCAAAACCATTCTGCATAGCATAAAAACCATTCAAAACCATAGCATATTGCTAAACCACAGAACCTACTGCAAAACCATTCTGCATAGCATAAAAACCATTCAAAACCATAGCATATTGCTAAACCATAGAACCTACTGCAAAACCATTCTGCATAGCATAAAAACAATAAAAACCTGCACACTGATAAACCGTTGATCAACATAAACAAACCAGGAAACATACAAACACCTTGGCCTAAACCATCAACCATCAACTTTCTTCAGATTCATCACAAAAAACCTTACCATATTTACCGGTCCAAGAGCATCCTGGGTACAAATTCATTGGTCTAACATATGGGTCTGGAGGTGATAATCAAAAGCGACTAGAGAAGGAAATTGGCGCCAAGATAAAAATTCGTGGAACCAAAGCAGACACAGGAGAGAAAAGTGTTTCAACCAGCAGCCACTACACAGATGCAGAAGACGTAATTCAGGTTCAGGAGGAAAGTTAGAGAAAGACCAAGAACATAGTCAAAGGACAATTCAACATACCAGGTTTATGACTCCATTTTTATTAATTTCGATGTTATATTTGCTTCAGCTTCACTATAATCCATCATCTTTTGCAATAGGGGGGGGGGGATGGTTATTAAGGGTTTCATTTGCTTGCCGCTGCAAAGACGTGTTACTGTTAATTTTGAAAGAGGAAAATATACAATAAAAGTAAAAAATATGTTTCTTACCTCCAAAAGCTTCACTGTAATATATGCTTCTCACCATATCCATTTCCTTTGGTTCGCCTTCATCCTTTTCGTTGTCCTGACATCTGAAAACAACGAACCTCCTCCCATTAACCCACTTGAACAAAAAGCATTCTTCAATCTTCTCAATTCCATCTCAGAAAAAACAACCATATCTAACCTCATATCAGGTCAATCTCATCCATTGGATCTTATAATCGAAAATAAAAATCGAAGGCTCAGATCAATTCTCAAGTAACAGAATTTCCACAAACTCTAACAAAAATATAATAACAAAAATTACCTTGCATTGATTCTTTCTTCATTCTGCAGAAGAATCGTAAATAAAACTCCAGATCACTCTGTTTTTTTTGCTTCAATCTTCAAGAACCTTCATCACCGCAACAATATTCATCTTCCATGCACAACTGCTCTCTCTCACTGAATCTTCATCTCAAAATCTTTATCACCTTCCTCTTCAAAACCTTTAATCCTCTTCGATCATCATATTCATCGCAAAAGCAATCTTCACTATCTTCACAATCTTCTGATTCAATCAACAATCTCCTTCCAATCTCGCATCAACCTACCTTGCTTCATTTACCTGCAAGTGAAAACAGAAAATAACAATTCCACTCAACAATTGCATCGATGTACAATCGCAATAATCCTAACAAGCAGACAAACTTCAAAGAGCGATAATCTAATCGCTGCCTTCATCAACCCTACCCCTGTCCCGCTACAGCAACACATCAAATCCCTATTCTAACACCGGCAATAACTCAATCGATAAATTTCAAAACTCATAATGTTGCAAGACCGACACAATCATAAACACACCGTTAATTTAAAATCAACTTGTAAATAATATAGGAAATTCACAAACCTTTTTTCAATTACCCATTCGGACTTCACGGTTCATCGCTATCATCTTCATTCAATTCTTCTGCCACTCTCAAATCCGCAACTCCAAATCCTAACAGCTTCTCAATTTCTTCACCACCGCAACCATGGCTGAGGGTCTCGTTCTTCGCGGCATCATGCGTGCTCACACCGACGTCGTCACCGCTTCCCGCGACAAATCCATCATCCTCGCGTCTAACATCTCCGGGTCCAGGACAGAGGAGGGATACCACCGGATCAGCAACGTCTCACCTTCGCCGGCAAACAGCTCGAAGACGGCCGCACCTCCCTGACTTTCTAATTTTCCTAACCCTTTTATTATTTTCTTATAAGATAGCCTTTTAGTATTGTTATTTAATTACATGGTTATTTTACTCTTTTAGAATCAATTAAGTGAAAATCACATTTTGTTGGTTAATATAATTATTTAGTTTAGTCTTTAAAACTAATTTAGGATTTTTGTGAGCTCCTAATATTTGCTTATCTAACATTCCAATATTATTTAGTTGCGATTCATGATTCTCTTAAATTAGCTTCTTATTATTTATTTGTCATTAATTTATTTACTTTTTTTTCTTCTCTTATGAATTCTCAAGTGTTTATGTTTTGATTCTCATCCGGTTATTATGTTTGTGATTAAATCCAAGGGAATTGTCTATTTTTTGTCGACTTTATGTCATCGAAAAAACATTGTGCGAATACCCTCATTCATTAAAACATAGGATAATTTTTCCAAAACATTCAATTTTTAAACTCACACCTTTTAAACCAAAACTTCGACATTAGGTCGTCGTATCTTCAAAAACCCGTCCGTACCCCCTTTTCGGCCAAAACGATTTACTTTTAATCAAACGATCAATTTTGTTAAAACAGATATTTCAAAAGGTTCCTATAGAATACTATAGATGCATTGGGTGCTAATAACTTCCCATTGTATAACCAACCCCCGAACCATAAGATCTCTTTTCAAAAATGCCTTGTATTTTATTATTATTTACATTGCATATTTAGGGTTTTATTTCGCTCTTTTCCCTTTTCCTTTGGAAACAATAAAGCGCGGCGGCGACTCTTGCTTTTGTGAGACGAATTAATCAATAATTCGATCTCCGATTTACCCCGCTACATTTTTTATCGCTACAGAATGCTCCTTTAATCCTGGCTGGGGAGGTTAATTGTACTCCGCCGGGGATAAACTTCCAGAGTCTACTAGGGAAAATGATTCAACTCCGTTGGGAAAGCTTTTTTAGATTGCGCTGGGGAAATGGCTCCACTGGGGGTATCTTGTATTCCACCGGGGAACATTATTATACTCCATTGAGGAATATTAAGACTGTCGGGGATGCTCTTATACTTGCTAGGGAATATCTTTATACTCTGCTGGGGAAGATTAAGACCTTCTGGGGATACCCAACCTTTTTAGGGTTGATGGTATGCTAACTCTGCTTGGGGGAGAGTATTGCTGATTTGTACTTAACTGCAAGTCTCAGCTGGGAGAGCTACCATTATTGTCTTGGTCTGCGGGGAGTGAAGGTATCGTAGCCATATTCTTCAGCTGAATCTACCTTGTACCTGGTGGACAAAGCAACTACACAGCTTGGACATTTCTTATGCCCCTGTTTCTGATATTACCAGTAATTCATCCTTTGTTTCACATGTAAATATTTATGAGCAGCAATTAATGTCAAATGCATATATCAAAAATGAAACTTTGGATGTTCTTTGCAAAACAAAACAGGTAAAGGAAAAACAATTTGAAATTTGTCTGAAAATGAATTTGTATTGATTCTGAAGTTTGCCTGTAAATAGGCGTTTTTGTACAAGAGGCTGACGTCCTAGTAAGAGAACGCCGCCGAACAAAAAGAGTTTATACAATTTGTGGAAAGAAAACAAAACAGCTATGTGAATAATCCCACTGGGTTCCAACTCCGCTATTGCCCTTATGTCTTTGAGCATCTCATCGCTTTGCCGTTGGTTGAAGATGAATCATATTGATCAGTGCCTTCCGAGTTTGATAGTCGATACCGGAGTCCGGATGCAAGGTGATCCAATGAGGCATAGTGTTACGCTTTAATCCCTAATTTTTGCCTGGACCACCCTTTCTGGTTTTCAGTCCACCGGGATACCCTTTTTTGCCCAAGCCGCCTTTTCAAGTTTTCGACTTGCCGGGTGTACAGATTTTTTTATATTTTCATCCCTTATTTTTGCCCGAACCCTTTTGGTTCGCCGGGAAGCCCTTATTTTTGCCTAGGCCAGTCAACCTAGCGGGTCTTTGATTATGCGTAGTATCTTTTCACTATGTCTGCATTGACAACGTGAAGAAGGTCGTCACCATCCATGGTGGTTAGAATGATAGCTCCTCCTGAGAAAATGTTCTTAACCACAAATGGCCCTTCGTAAGTAGGGGTCCATTTGCCCCTGGGATCACCTTGAGGTAGAATAATACGCTTGATTACCAAGTCCCCAACTTGATACTCTTGTCGTCTGACTTTCTTGTTAAATGCCTTGATCATCCATTTTTGGTACGTCTGACCATGACAAATAGTAGTGAGTCTCTTTTCGTCAATTAGGTTTAGCTGATCAAGCCGGGTCTGGATCCAGTCATCTTCGCTCAAACCTGCATCCTTCATGATCCGAAGAGAGGGTATCTGAACTTCAATAGGCAAGACTGCCTCCATGCCATATACCAAGGAATAGGGTGTTGCCCCTGTTGACGTCCGAGCTGAGGTACGGTACCCATTAAGAGAAAATGGTAACATCTCGTGCCAATCTTTGTATGTCACTGTCATCTTCTGCACAATCTTCTTGATATTCTTATTAGCCGCTTTGACAGCCCCATTCATCTTCGGCCGGTAGGGAGAAGAGTTGTGATGTTGTATCTTGAATTGCTCGCAGAGTTCAATGATCATCTTGTTATTAAGATTGGTACCGTTGTCTGTAATGATCCTCTCTGGTACACCGTATCGATAGATCAGGTTGTGCCGAATGAACCGTGCCACGACGTTCTTGGTTACGGTAGCAAAGGAAGCTGCCTCAACCCACTTCGTAAAGTAATCAATTGCTACCAGGATGAAGCGATGCCCGTTGGATGCCGTAGGTCTGATCTCGCAGATCATATCAATGCCCCACATTGCAAAAGGCCAAGGATCCGTCAAGACGTTCAGAAGAACTGGAGGTATGTGCACCTTATCAGCATAAACTTGAAACTTGTGACATGTCCGAGAATGCTGATAACAGTAGGCTTCCATTGTGGACCAATAATATCCTGCCCGAAGGATTTTCTTTGCCATGGTGTGTCCACTGGAATGGGATCCGAAGGTACCTTCATGTAACTCCGCCATGATCCTTTCTGCTTCATTCTTATCCATACAACGCAGTAAGGTTGAATCATGGTTACGCTTGTAAAGGATGTCATTGCTGATGAAGAACTTTTCTGCAAACCTCCTCAAAAACTTCTTGTCATTAACAGATGCACCCTCGGGGTATTCCTGAGCTTCAAGATACCTCTTCACCTCATGATACCAGGGCTTTTCTGTTACCTCCTCAGTCTCAAGATCACAATAATGTGCAGGTTCGTCCAATCTTTCAATGATAATCCGGGGAGCTTCATTGTCCCAATTGACTTTGAACATAGAAGACATCGTAGCCAGCGCGTCTGCCAACTGATTATCCTCTCTAGGAAAGTGTTCAAAGGTTATCTCCTCAAAATGGGGAAGCAATGTCAACACATACTCCTTGTAAGGGATACAATTTGGGTGTTTCGTATCCCACTCGCCTTTGATCTGACTGATCACTAGAGCGGAATCTCCGAAGACACTTCGGAACTTAATCCTTAGGTCAATTGCTGCTCGAAGACCCATAATGCATGCTTCATACTCCGCCATATTGTTGGTGCAGTTGAAACATAGTCGGGCAGTAAATGGAGTATGAGAGCCTTTAGGAGATATGATCACGGTGCCAATGCCATTACCCAAAGCGTTCGAAGCTCCATCAAAGTACATAGACCATCGGGATCCTTCCTCAGGTCCTTCATCCGGTCCAGGTGTCTCACAATCAGTTATCAGAATTGATATTCTCGTCCGGAAATTCAAAGTTCATGGACTGGTAATCATCCATTGCCTGATGTGCCAAATGGTCTTCCAATACACTTCCCTTGATTGCCTTTTGAGTCGTATATTAGATGTCATACTCAGTCAAGATCATCTGCCATCTTGCTATTCTTCTGGACAAGGCAGGCTTTTCGAAGATATACTTGATTGGATCCATCTTTGATATCAACAGAGTAGTGTGAGTCAGCATATACTGTCTCAGCCGGCGAGCAGCCCATGCCAAAGCGCATCAAGTTTTCTCGAGCAGTGAGTATCAGGTCTCACAGTCGGTAAACTTTTTGCTAAGGTAATAAATAGCATGCTCTTTTCGGCCAGACTCGTCATGCTGCCCCAGCACACACCCCATTGAGTTGTCGAGCACTATCAAGTATAAGATCAGAGGTCTCCCTTCAACTGGTGGCATCAGAATGGGTGGCTCTTGGAGATACTTTTTAATCCTTTCGAAAGGGGCCTGTCATTCATCATTCCAACGTACCACTAGATCTTTCTTCAGTAGCTTGAAGATTGGCTCACATGTAGCAGTCAGGTGCGAGATGAATCGGGCAATGTAGTTCAGATGTCCCAGAAAGCCTCTGACTTCTTTCTCTGTTCTGGGAGCTGGCATTTTCTGTATGGCCTTTATCTTGGCAGGATCCACTTGAATACCTTTGTCTCTTACAACGAAACCTAGCAGCTTACCAGATCTCACCCTGAAGGTGCACTTGTTCGGGTTTAACCTCAGCTTGTACAACTTCAACCTGTCAAACAACTTCTGTAGATGGTCAAGGTGCTCCTCCTCAGTCTGGGACCTTGCAATCATATCGTCAACGTATACTTCAATCTCATGATGGATCATGTCATGAAACAAAGCAACCATGGCACGCTGATATGTTGCCCCAACATTTTTCAACCCAAAAGGCATGACCTTGTAGAAAAAGGTACCCCACTGAGTAACAAAAGTTGTCTTCTCCATGTCTTCGGGAGCCATCTTGATCTGATTATAACCGGAGAAACCATCCATGAAGGAGAATACCTTGTGCTGAGCGGTGTTGTCAACCGGAACGTCAATATGAGGTAGAGGGAAATCATCCTTAGGGCTTGCCTTGTTCAAATCCCTGTAGTCAACACACATTCAGACCTTACCATCTTTCTTCGGCACTGGAACCACATTGGCCACCCACTGAGGGTAAGAAGTAACTGCTAGAAAACCGGCGTCAAACTGTTTCATTACTTCAGCCTTGATTTTCTCAGACATCTCTGGGCGCATTCGGTGGACCTTCTGTTTTACCGGAGGACAGTCTTCCTTGGTAGGCAGGCGATGAACCACAATATCAGTATCCAACCCCGACATATCTTTGTAAGACAAGGAAAAGATCTCAACATAGTCATGCAGCATTTGAATCAACCGTTGCTTCACACTAAGCTCCATATTTGAACCGATCTTAACTTCCTTCTTGTCTGTCTCAGTACCCATATTCACTGATTCCACCGGCTCTTCATGTGGCTGAATGGCCCTCTCTTCTTGGAGTAACAGTCTTGCAAGTTCACCAGGCACTTCACAATCATCTTCACCTTCGTCTTCGGCTAAGTTGATCGGATTTTCAAAGTCATAACCGACAGTAGCAGAGTCGTTACCAGTGAGATCCAGAGTGGATGTAGACCTGTATACATGAGTGTGTGTAAAATAGCTGTTTTGCAATATATAATAAAGAAAAACAAGGAGCGCAAAATTTGAAATGCAAAAAACGTCCAATTCTTTTATTAATGGTATATGAAAATGACACACAAAAGCCCTCACAAACGAAGCCACAGTGCCCCGGGTAAGACATCGGGCCGTAATGTTTAAAACATTGTCTGTTACAAAAACAAAAGTTTCATTACTGGGTAACAAAAGTAATAGGGATGAAGTCCTTTGCTGTCCAGTTGCTTGGTCCACCGCCGATCGTAGGATAGATCCAGCTGTCGAATTCAGACTCTTCCACATCATCTTCAATGGCATTTACTCCCGAGTTGGTGATGAACAGGGGAGGTCTTCCGATTCGTGCATTCCGAACGGTCCTTTGAGCTTCTGCAGTGAAACCCAAACCAAACTTGTTAGTCTTCTATGTAAAATCGGGAAGTCGGCCCCAATTTGCACACTCACCCTTCTCAATAACAGCCCGGGTATCTTTTAAGGAAGCCATTTTCATAGGAGAATCTTCAACCACAGTCTCAGCTGATGCCAGTGTCTGGGGAATCTCTTCAAAGTGCTGAAACGGGGTCTCAATGAACTCCCCATCCATCTCTACGTATCAGAAAGAGTTGAGGTGGCTAACCATGTACTCCTCCTCTCCCTGTACTGTCACAATCTTCCCTTTGACCGGGTACTTCAGCTTCTGGTGGAGTGTTGAGGTTACGGCTCCGACTTTATGGATCCATGGACGACCCAACAAACAAGAGTAGGACGACCGAATGTCCATCACATAGAACGTAGAATTGAAGACCTGGGAACCAACTTTGATCGTGATATCAACCTCTCCATGTACCATCCTTTTAGACCCATCAAAGGCCCTGACAACAATGTTACTTGGTTTCAGCTCTAACCCTTCATAATCCAACTGGTCTAGAGCTTTTTTAGGCAATACGTTCAGCGAGGAACCAGTATCTACCAATACGTGAGCAAGAGTGGTGCCCCTGCATTCAATGGAGACATGCAGGGCATTGTTGTGGTCCTTCCCTTTAGCGGTCAAGTCAGCGTCAGAGAAACCCAACCCATTATCAACAGTTAAATTGGCCATGCAATCTGTAAACTGATCAGCTGATGTCTCTTGTGGCACGTGGGCAGTCTTCAGAAAGGTAATCAGAGACTTGTCATGGGCCTCTGAGCACAACAATAGTGACAACATAGAAATCTTAGACGGGGTTTTCCCCAGCTGTTCAACTACATTATAGTCACTCTTTTTAATAATCTTCAAAATCTCTTCCATCTCTTGCTTAGAAGCTTCAACAGTAATTGTCTTCGGTGCCTCCGTCTGGGAAGGCACATCAATGGTGATCCCTTTGCCCCGAGTGTCAGATGACTCAGCGACAGGGGTAAGAATAGGAACTTGATCAGGAATAGTGGCAGGTACACTGGCAGGTGTAATAACAACAGGTCTTCGGACAGTTGGTGGAAAAATATTAGGTGAGAAAAGTCTTCCGCTGCGTGTGACTTTAGCAGGTCCAGTAATGTTGCTGATGTCAGTATTAGCATCCAACTCTTGCTTAACTCCATGAAAATAAACATCAGCCCCATAGTGCCAAGGGACAGCTTTATCAGAGGTATAGGGGATGGGCCCCGGAATAGTGATGACCACAGGTGCGATCTTTGGAACAGATGTAATTCTAACAGGCTTCCTCGAGGGAGCCTTGGAAGAATTTTCGAAAATGGTAATGATGGCAACTTCTTCAGTAGGAACAGAGGGAACAACAGTCTTCTCAAACAGAATTTCTCTACTATCTATCAGGCATTGGACACCTGATTTCAAAAGCGGACAACCATTTGGACGGGCAGGACACATATAGCAACCTTCGTCACAGCCCGGAAATAAACCAGCTAGCAAAAGGTTCTTCTTGACAGTCATCAGAGGGGTAACAATGTCATCCACAGAAACTACAAACAAGTCTTCCTCTACAGCATTCACTCCATGTTTGGGCATGGGAGCAGTCACAACATTAGGCCTCTCGGGTGCCTCGAACTCAATCTCCTTCGGATCAATTAAGTCTTGTATCTTATTTTTCAGACTCCAACAATCATCTGTATTATTCCCCGGGCTATCAGAGTGATAAGCACAGCGGGCGTTAGGGTTATACCTTGGTGACGTTGTATTTGAATTCTTTGGGGCTTCCCTTAGAGTCACCAGATTAGTCTTCAGCAACTGTGGCAGAATCTGAGATAAGGTCATGCTGAGACGAGTGAATTGCCTCTTAGGTCTCTCGTCCTTTTGTTGATTGTTGTACTGAGGAGCACCAGCAGGTTTTGAAATAACAACCGCATTAACA
Organism: Vicia faba; assembly: GCA_948472305.1. Classification (NCBI taxonomy): domain Eukaryota; kingdom Viridiplantae; phylum Streptophyta; class Magnoliopsida; order Fabales; family Fabaceae; genus Vicia; species Vicia faba. The sequence goes on from OX451737.1 coordinate 1,046,860,536, forward strand.
GCTTGGCAGTGTTCAGGTCTATTCTGTCTTTTCAAACTGTAGACAGCACTGGACTCTTTCTTAAACGGCTTCTTCTCGGTGCTTGACGAGGCACCCTTCTGTATCTTCCCAGCCTTAATACCAGCCTCAATCCTCTCACCAGTCAAAATAATATCTGTAAACCCAGATGAAGAGCTTCAAATCAAGTGGTTGAAAAATGGACCAGACAGGGTCCCCAAATACATGTCAACAAGTTCCCGATCAGCTAAAGGTGGTTGTACCCTTCCGGCGAGATCTCTCTATTTTTGAGCATAATATTTGAATCCTTCACCCGTTCCCATTGACATACCCTGGAGTTGGGTACGCGTAGGAGCGAGGTCGGAGTTGTACTGATATTGCCTGTAGAATGCAATATCCAAATCTTCCCAACTGCGGATACTGGCTCCATCCAGCTGATAGAACCACTCAAGCTGAGTCCCTAAGAGACTGTCCTGAAAGAAATGGATCCATAGGTTCTTATCAGCTGTGTACAGATGGATCTTCCTCACATATGACCGGAGGTGCAGCTTCAGACAAGAAACTATGTCATACTTAGCAAAGGCTGGTGCCTTGAACTTGTGGGGAATCCCTACCCCAGATGATAGACCTAGATCAGCAAAGTCCATACCAGGCACCTTTTGAACCTCCATAGAACTCAATCGGTCTTCCAGTTGCTTGTATCTATCCTCGGCAGGAGGATACTGTTCTTCATTGTAGTCCATCTCGTTGTCGGAGACCACAGGGCTAGGAACCCTCCTTTCTTGTGGACTATCTTTCCCTCCAGATGAGGTGGTCAGATCAACTTCATCCCGTAGCCTGTTTCCAAACCTAGGACCAGTGTTGAAAAGGATTGTCCTCTTCTTCTTCTTCTTCTCTTTCAGAATCAGGGTCTTCAGGTTCTGCTAACCCTTAGCTAGACTCATGAACAACTCTTGAAATTGGGCATTCTGGGCCTGGAGGGCCTTGATAGCTTGCTCGATTGAAGGTTCAGTAGACATGATGAGCGCTGAAATAAACAGCGAAGAAGATAAGAGACCTGTAAAGGGTACCTGTTTATGAAGTGCATGGGATGAAATGCGTATGATTATAATTTCAAAGACAATTGAGATTCAAATTTGTAAACAAGAAAGGAAACACACTTTATTAGATAACTTTGTAATTCAAATTGTTCAACAAATTGCCTTTAAGGCGTTACAAGAATGGAAATACTGAAAAGTAAAAATAAAACTGGAAAGGAAATCATCAAAGTCCCATCAATGCTCCTATGGTCTCTTCTTCTCAGTGCGGACATAGTCATTAAGAATCCGCTCGTTCTCCAGTTGCCTAGTTAGCTTCTAGATCTTCTGCTCTTGCTCGTTGAACTTCTCTCGGTAAGAATCCCGTTCATCCCTCAGCTGCATCCAAGATCTCTTCAATACTCCAATGTCAGTGGGCATGTAAGGATGGAGGATGGTTGGAAGAACCCCTTCTTCATTAGCAACTTCAAGAGTGAAAGGCCGGACGACTTCATATGGCATACCCAGCTTTTGGGCACGGATACGGACCCATCTGAGATATGGCTCCATCGGGAGGGAAGTCTTTGGACCCAGCTCATGTGGATCAGATTGGTGAACTCTATCCCAAGCCCTTATGAATCTACGACGTTGCTCGTCGCTATCCCCTTGAAAATCAAAGATGATATGAGGCATTAGCATCTCATGAGGTCCTTCTCTTCTGGCTCTTCTAAACTGATGGAGAGCTAAGCATGGGTTGTAAGAAATTCCTCCATGGGTTCCTATCAATGGAACATTAGGATACTCTCCACAGCGATCAATGATAGTCACCTCATCCATACCCTTGAGAGTCCAGATAATGTCATTATGAGAGAGAGACATCACCCTATAAGCCCAGCCCATTCCTTCTTTGTTCTTCAGCACTGACTTAGGGAGGTGCGAAATAAACCACCTCGACAATAAAGGAGCACAGCACATCAAGGTTCCCCACTTTCGGGCAGTACGAGCATAAAGCTGATGAAGGATGTCACCCAAGAGAGTGGGTACAGGGTTCTGAGAGATGAAGATCTTTATCGCATTCACATCAACAAAAGTGTCAGGATTCGAAAACAATACCAAGCCATAAATCAGAAGAGCCAGAATATCCTCGAAGGCCATGAAGTCTAGGCTATCCCAGAAGTAGTTAGCCTTACCAACCAAGAACTTAGTCAGAAAGCCTTTTGCTCCAATCCTAGTCTCCCAATTAGACATTACTTCCTCTTTGGTCAAATGAAGAGCTGCAACAATTTCTTCGGGCCTAAGGGTCTTCTCCTAACCAGTAAACGGGGTCTGCTCCAGAACAGAGATACCGAGCAGTTCAGAGAACTCTTCTAGGGTAGGAACCAGTTGGAAGTCCTGGAAAGTAAAACAATGGTACAGCGGATCATAGAATTGGACCAGGACACTCATCATCTGCTCGTCCAATTTGGAGGTGACCAAACTGAGAAGAGAACCATGCCTTCTGATGAAGGAAGTAGTGTCTTTCATCTTGGCAACCAACTCTTTAAGCAAGGTAGGGACTTGGACAAAGTTGATCCGGATGGTATTCTTACGCATGGGCATCATGATGACCTACAAAACAGAGCAAGGATGAATCCCTCCTGTCTTTGAAATAGGTTAGCCTTATGCAAGATGTATGCAATGTTATGATGTCATGATGTCATGATAGTATGCACACCATAAGTATCCACAAATAGCAAACATGGCAAAGGCACACAAGTCACACAGAGAGCCCTTAGATTTCAGGATGGCAAGAAGCTTAGGCACTACCCTCTTTCATTTCAATTGGTTTAAACCTGTCCTAAAAATAGTAACCGGGTTCTAGAGGATCTCAATATCACTGACTACCCTCGATCGGTCATAATTCCAGTTTAGAAACCTTTTCTTGCACTGGGAATCATCGCGAGAGTTTAGTCTCAATGAGTGTAGCATACTGCTACTGTTCTATGGCCAAGTTGGTCAATTTAAGGTTCTAAGGTCAGTTGGTGCTTAATGACCCCTTAGAAGACCCATATTCTCCTCGTTCCAACACAAGGGATATTGGTACAGACTAAAGTGCCACACCAACGTAGCTACTGCTTCAAACGTGTCGGTTTACGCCGAACAGTTCCCTCACAGTTTATTGCTACTTACCTAAAGGGTACCCTCAGATCCGGGTTAGGATCTATAGAAACTCCGATACAAGCCCACGAAGATAAATCATACAAAGCAAACAATTGAAAACAACAGTGATCTAATCCTAAGGTACACCTCACTTATTCATCCCCAGCAGAGTCGCCAGTTCTGTGATCGATGGGAATGAGAACTGACTGTTTTGGAAATGCTGGTTCGTGTTTGCGTTTGTTTTTGCAAAATGTCGCGGTAAGCAAGAGTCGCCACCGTCTTTTATTTTATCCAACAAGGAAAGGACAAAAGCACAGAAAAATTCCTTTTTGAGATATTTCTCGGGTTCAGGAGGTAGATTATAGAAAGGGAAGGTGTTAGCACCCTTTCTATCCGTGGTTATCCACGGGCTCTTAGGTACTTGCTCATTGTGTTTTCAAAATTTTGCTTTTCTTTGTGTTTGTGGGTTTGAAAAGAGTTTTCGTTTGAAAGGAGTGTAAGTGCGAAAAGTTTTGTTTTGTTTTTTTAAAAGGAGCAAGTACTTAAGAACCATCTACCTACTCGAAAAAGGAATTAATCTGTACAAATGTCCTTTAGACAATGCTATCCCACGATGAATGAGTAGGTAGCACCGTCGTTGGAGTTTTCGGGTCAATTCGATTAAGGGACGTGTGGTCACTAAAGCAATGTTAGGACGCCTTAGTGGTAACCCTAATGTCTTAGATTATTTTTCCGAGGTAACCGTTTTGAGGCAACTATGATCTTTGGACAAGAGGGAAACCTCTAAAACTTCCTATACTCAATGACCACGTTCGAGGCAACCAAGTGAGGTGTACCCTAAGAGTGGCATGTGCAAGTGTGTTAGTTCGGTTAATTTTATATGTACATGTCATGGGTGAGCTATTGTTGATTTTAAGTTCATACATTGGATCTTGTCATGCATTCCCTATTATCAAACATCTAACATTGTATAGTTGCGGAAATTAAATTTGCGGAAATTAAATCTAAACTATTACAAGGCGTCGGGTATTTACATCGCCAAAAACAAACCCTTTAATTTAAATTGCGGAAGATAAAATAAAGCAATAAATATTTAAAGTCCTAATTAAAAGCTATTACATACCGGAAGCAATTACAATATTGGATATAATGGATCGCGTGCGAGAAATTAAATCAACGCATTTTTAGGGTTTTGACCCTTTTTTGAAAGAAAGTGATTTTTTTTTGTTATTTTTTTTAATTAAAAGAAACTAGATCTAAATTAAAAATTAAATTAATTAATTAATGAAAATATTTTTGGTTTTTTTATATTTGAGGAAATAAAACAAAATTGATTAAAAATATTAAAAAAAACCTAATTCTAAATTAATTTTAATTTATTGCAAAAAATGTTAAAAGTTAACCCTATTTAAAACTAAATTAATTGATTAATATTTATTTACAAAAATAAAATAATGAAATTAATAATAAAAATAATATTTTTATGTTTTTTGATTTTTATTAAGAAAAACTGTTAATTATTTGGTTAGTAATTAATTAGAAATAATAAAAATAAAACAAGTAAATAAATAAAATATTAAAAGAAAAGAAATAATCAAGGGGGGTACTGGGCCCAATCTGGAGGTAGAATCAGCATTTCAGGGGCCCAATTGTGAGCAGCCTTGTTGACTTTTTCAATCCAGTGTGCGCCTTTGACTAGGGAACATGATGGTCCCTAATTCTTGGCCACCAGATTTGGCCTGAAGGCCATCTGGCGCGTTGATACTTGTAGGCATATGGTGGTCCACGCTCTGGATGCAGTATGGGAATACCTATGGAAAAAATACAACAAGCAATTTGGGGGACCTGGGATTCGAACCCAGGTCCCATTAGCCTTTGACATAGTGCGCTTACCAACTCAACCATTGTGTTTGTTTGTTATTATATTAAACATCAATCATTATATATCAAATAAACAATTATGCCTGGAAAAAAAAACGCGCATAATTTAAATGGACCAATCAGGGGAAGACACCTAATCGTCTTCTCTAATAAAACCTTGGTTTTCTTACCTGTGGATTTTTATCCGCCGAAATATTCGTGGCTTGCTTCCAAAATTCATCCTAGGCCATGTAAATACCAACTAAGACTACCAACGTGTTCGTCTCTCCTCCCTGAACACAACCATGGTCATGGTTTGCCTTGATTTTGCCTGTATCAAAAATGCCTAAAAACAAAGAATGGAAACCCTAGGTTTGGATATCACGTTAGAGGCCATGAAAATGAAATTAAATGATACACAAATGTTGGAAATTGGACGTTAAGCATGATTGTACAAAAAAATTGGCAAAAAGATGCCAGAACATGGATTCACGATTTCATGTGCAGGCCTATGTTCAATAACACTTACAACGAGTTTGGGGCTGCTTCAAGGCTTGATTTTGATCCCAATAGCTTTGTTGGATCTCAGGCAAGGAGATAGTGTTGAGTTTTTAGATTGAATCGTGCTCTAAGTATGATTTCAGTTTCCACTTTTACCAAGCTTTTTTCAACTTTGGTTTGGCCGTTTTTGCAGTTCTTAGGTCGTGTCCTTGATATGCCTAGCTTGTGTGAGTAATAAGGAATGCATTAGGTTAAAAGTTTGGGCTTGAATCCATGTATATTGATGACTTGAGATATGATTTGATTCCTCCATTAAAGGCTTTCAAATTCTTTCCAAATCCAAGATTTTGTGCATGATTTTCCTTGGCACGAATTTGATTACGTGTATCATGATAATGAAGACCTGTAATGATCAAAAAATCTTATTCCATCAATTTTTGGATTTTATTTGAATTAATATGGATTTAAAATGAATTAAATCAATAAAAATTAAATAAAATAGAAAAATTAATAATTGCTCATGAAATTGAAGATAAGACACGTGTGTGGTGTGACAAGATCATATCAAGTGGAAAAAAGTGGGCCCTTTTGTCAAAAATTGGAGTTTTGAGGATAGTTGAATTTTGGCAATTTTGGAAAAATGCCCAACTTCAACAATGCATAACTTCCTCAATTTTGAACTTTTGGAAGTGTTCTTGGACTTTTTAGAAACCTTGAGATGTCCTCTAACCAACACGTTTGGTCTAATCTCATTTTGATATACCATGCGCAAGTTATAAGCTTTGGAAAAAAAGGTGTTTTTGTTGAACTTCAAAAATGACCTATAATGTCCAAATTTTTAACTTTTTGTGAGAGCATTTCTTGATCTTGGGGTGTGAATATGGATTGTAGGAAATTGCATCCTCTTCAAAATGAGCTTTGTATGGGTCATTTCTCATAAAGTATGAGAAAGTTATTCTTGGTCAAAGTTGAGTTGACTTTTCCTTCAAAACCCTAATTTAGCAACTTTTGAATCTTGATGAATCTTGAGCAATCCTTGATGAATCATGATCAACCCTTGATCAAATGATGAATTATCCTTCAAAATGAGAATGTTGACAAAAAATCTTGAGGTTTGACTTTTTGTAGGTCACAATTGACTTTTGCCCTAGCACAGTCGATTTTTGGGCCTCTTGAGCAATTGACTGACCAAACTTCCTCTGTAAGGCTTGAAATTTGACATGGATGAACTTAAGAACATATTAGGACATTGGGAAGCACTTGAGGTCATTTGGATGTAAGGAACTTGATGCAACACAAAACCCTAATTTTGAATTGACTGCCTTAGGAGATGATTTGACTGTCCAATTCTTGAGCCATCTTGAGCAACTTGAGATTATTCTTGACATGTTTTGAGAAATATGGGAGGGCAAATTTTGGGGTACAACAGAAACCGACATCAATCTGTTTCATAATTTTCTCTTTGATTTTCACTGTCATATTCGGGTGAGTCCTTCTCAACTTTTGTTTGATAGGTGGGCATTCTGGCTTCAGCGGCAAATGATGCTCTACAATATTGGTAGCCAAACCAGACATGTCTTGATAGGACCAAGAAAAAATATCAACATATTCCTTCAAAAGATCAATCAACCCGCTCTTCATATATGGATAAAGCAGTGCCCCAATCTTGACTTCCTTCTGATCTTCTTCGGAACCCTAGTTAACTATCTCCAACGAATCTTTATATGGCTAAATTGTCTTTTCCTTGTGCTTAAGCAACCGAGATACCTCTTCCGGAATTTCAATCAACTCCTCTTCTTCAGCTTCATACACATGATATTCAAAGTTGGGAGAGGGTGCAGGGTAATTTCTTTTTAACGGTTTTATGAATTAATCTACACATATGATTATGCTTGATTTTAGAAACAGGTAAATGCAACAAGTGATTATGCAGATTTATTGACAATTATTTTTTTAAGGTTTTTTTCTGATTACCACTTTCCTATAAAAATCATGAAATAAAACACAATTGGATAACAAAAATGACTTTTATTAATGATTTTAAAATTTGAAACAAAGATAAGCCCAAACAACATCACTTTTACCTTGGGCAGAGTGAAAGGATTTTTGTTTTTTTTTTGAAATAAAGCATGAAAAATTAATTTGAGATGTGAACACATCTAGGAACTTAAACAGAGGTCCAATTTTGAAATCTTCTTCCGCGTGTCACATAGTATGGCCTTTCCAGCTCTAGCCTATCTTCGAAAATAACGTTAACTTCTGAAGGAGTTTGATTGATATAACCTCCATTGTGGAATATATCTCGGTAATAACGAAAGTCAGATTTCGACTTTGAAGATTTATCTTTCTTCATAGAGAAACTCAAACCAGTTCTGTTCTTATTATATGGTAGATCAATGAGCTGCCCCCAAACGCTACTAGGACCTTTCTGAACTTCTTGTTGAGCATACTTAAATGAGGAGATGGAAGATCCACTTTTTTAACATCATCAATGGATAAAGCTTGGAACGATGTTCAAACAGTTCCTTCATCTGCTTCAACAAAGATCAAAGAAGATAAATGTGATACCAACATGGACTTCTCGCCATTATCAATCACCACCTTGCCATTTGTGACAAATTTCAACTTTTGGTGTAGGGTAGAGGTAACAACACCTACCTTGGGATCCAAGGACGACCCAACAAATAGCTTTAATCGGGGAAGATATCCATAACCTGAAACGTAACTTAGAACATATGTGGGCCCACCCCCATAGGCAAATCCACTTCTCCAACAACAGATTTTCTAGAACCGTCAAAATATTTTACTACAACAACACTATATCTCATAGAGGTTACACGATAAGCAAGATTAGACATAGTACATTTTGCCATAACAATTAAAGCGGAGCCATTTGAAGGTGTGAAAAACACAAGAAAGAGAGTTTGAATTGGGTTTTTAAAACAAAACTATTATTTTAAAAATGTTCCCCTTTAAGTTAAAAATGTTTTTTCCTTCACTCTTGATAATAACAAAAAAAGTAAGAACGGGAAGTAAAGAACAATGTATGTTTATACTAGTTCACTTGAAAATTATCAAGCTAGTCTAGTCCACCCGCAAAGGTGATTTCGCCTCACTCAATCGAGGACTTAATTCACTATAACCAAATTGATTACAATCTACACAAGCTACCCGTAAGTGACTAACAGCCTCTAAGACTCGCAAGCCCTAAACTTATTAAGGGTTCAGACCTACCTGTTCCCTTAAGGAATATCAAATAATAATCAACCTGATTATTACAATGCACAAGCTACCTGCAAGTGACTAACAACTTCTAAAACTCGCAATCTCTAGACTTCTTAATGATTCAGACCTACCCGGTCCCTTAAGGAACATCAAACAACTGTTTGAATACAAGTTTTGTTTACAAGAGTATTGCTTCTAAAAATATGAATATGTAAACTATTTTATGAACAATGACTTAAGAATTTGAAAGCCGTGAACAACGTTTGCGTGTGATTATTCAGTAAATTGGTAGCTTTCTCTCTTAGCCTTTAAGTTTTTATATATCCATTAAAATAATCCATTGAGGGATACTCTTGGGATTTCCAGAAACATTGGCATCTTGAATAATAATGTGGGGGACAAGATCGTGTGACACGTGTGTTCTTTCTTGGTAATGGAATGAAACATTTATCGTACCATGTATTACTTGTACCATATTAACATTATCTTATTTCCTTCTGCACTTCAGAGGCTTCTGTGAGCATGAGTTTAGAATTGAGAACATAACATCAGGTTATCGGAACTTTAAGTCTTCAGAGTCTTCAACATTTAATGTCTTTAGAGTCTTCAGCACTTTGTTATGAGAACCTTTCCTTAAAACCTTGGGTCTTTAGACTTTCAATTCTTTAGAATCTTTAGAACTTGTCTTTAGAGTATTCAACACTTATTCTTCAGAACCCTTATCTTTAGAACCTTTAATAGAAACACAAGCTTTTAGCATCTGGAACTCGGTAGAAACTTTGTCTTCAGATCTTCTAACTTGATTTCACACAACTTCTTCTTTATTGAATCTTGACTTTAGATGACAACGAGAATGAAATCAAATTGAAATATTTGAAATTTTAATGTCATTAAGACAACTTCCAGATTCTCAATCTTAGGAGTCTGATTCCAGGTTTCACTTCTTGAAGTCTGATTATGAATTAAAAACATCTTCAGAGTTTGAAGCCAAATAGTCGTCTGAAGCGAACAGGTTAGACATAAGCCTTAAATAGTGCTTTCAAATCTTTGTCTTTTAATCAGAGTTCTAATTTCCTGAAAAAGAAAAATGATTCTAATAGAAACAAAAGTTTTACTTGGTTAGAATGTAAGAAGCTCTTTTCAGAGAAAATTTTCCAAAACTTGTTTTGAAATCAAAATTATGTTCATTTAATTACTCCCTCTTTTTGTCATAATAAAAAAGGTAATTATGTGTGAAAAACATGAAAACCAGAAGAAACAATCAAGAAAAGACAAGAAAATTCATTGATATTCGAAGGAGATTAAAATAGATTGAATAGGGAAAGATAGATAAACTTCAAATACATCACAACTCTCATCAAATAGAGCATTGCCTCTGATGAACAGATTTCGTTGAACAATTTCAATTATACATGCTAACTCAAATAGTTCAGACAATACACGTTGTTGTACCTCAAAATTTTCCCTCCCATTTTCACACAAGACATACTCCTAGAAGTTCCCAATTGCTCAAGGTTAACCAAGAATTGACCAGACAATTCTCCTCCTAAGTCAATGAACCCCCAACTAGGGTTTCAATTTTCATCAAGGTGGTCGAGCTCCAATGGTCTCAAATGCTTCCCATGGTCCTAATATTCCTTCAAGATTATCCATGCCAAATTTCATGCCTTGCACAATAAGTTTGCTCAGTCAATTGCTCAAGTATTGGAAAATTAACCGTGCTAGGTCAAAAGTCAACCGTGGCCCATGTACAGTCAAACTTCAAGAGTTTTGGTCAAAGTCAACATTTTGAAGTGATACCCATCATTTGATCAAGGGTTGGTCGTGACTCATCAAGAAATGCTCCTAATTCATCAAAAGTAAAAAATGGCAAATTAGGGTTTCTATAGGAAAAATCAACCAAAATTTGACCAAGCATAACTTTCTTATACTTTATCAGAAAATTTTCCACCAAATCTCATTTTGAAGATAATCCAATTCCCTACAACTTCTCTTCATCCCCCAAGATCAATAAATGTACCATTTGAAAGATATGAGCTCAGACATTACAGGTCATTTTCAAAAAGTCAACAAAAGCCACTTTTTTCCAAGACCTTTTACATAATGATAACATCTTTAAATGCAAAATTGATCAGAAGAGAGATTAAATTAGACATCTTGGGCTTTCCAAAAAGTATAAGATCATCATTATGAGATGAAAATTGAGCAAGTTATGGCTTTCCCAACTTGGGAAAATTTTGGAAATTTCAAGAATGGTGCACTGGGCAAATTTGGATTTTTGAGCCAATGGCCTAACTTTTTAAGGTTAAAATATCTTCCTAAGGTTATAGAGGACCTCTAATCGTATTTTTTCATGGCCTTGCATTTTCTACCTATTTGTTACATATTTATTTTAATTTATTCCAAATAAATATAAAATAAATGGTACAAAATAATTGGAAATGGGTTTAGGCATTTGGGTTGATGCTTTGGCTTACTTAGAGGCCCAAAGATTCATGAAAACGACCAGGTTCATTCAAGCAAGGATAAGCCAAGTTTTGGCAAATTTGGAAGGCTTTGAATTTGTTGGATTTTTGTTGGAAAACATGAGTTATGGCGATGATCTGTTCCATTCAATTGTGTCTCCTCCATCTACACTATAAGTACAACACTCTAGCCAGCCAAATCCATGCACAAAAAGCTTAGAGAATTGCTGCACATTTCACCCAAAAACTCAAAAATTGTCAAACTTGAATTTCAAATTACAGCTGGTTTTAATCCCAAACAAAGGCTCAAACACATTCCTGGAAGCCTCCTGGATCGTTCTCAGCCGTTATCAAGTCCCAAAACAGTCTGAAGCGTGTTATAACCACCTCACAGTTTGTGTTTTTTCTTGATTCTGATTTCCTTGATTTATATGATATAAACGTATTTTAATCATGCATTATTAACCACTCTTGTGTTTGCAAGCTTTTTGTATGGTTAGATTTTGGTTTTGACACAGGAATCTAATACCACCATTGTTAGGGTTTGGACCTTAGAATTGGGGATTCCATTGTTAGGAAAAACTAGGCTTGACCACTGATACCATCATGCTTAGGGAGATGAGACCAGTTTATTCATGGTCTCGCAATTTTTTTTGTTGCGTATTCTATTTGTTTCAAATGAAGGGGTTACAGTGACGGACAGAAAACCGTCACTATAGACCTTGTTATCTAATACGACGAACAGAGGTGGAAGACGATGTGTGGCACTCCCCCATTGGACGATTCAAACTTGCACGCATTTTTTTGGTCTCAAATAGCACTTTGTTTTATATAATATATATATATATATATATATATATATATATATATATATATATATATATATATATATATATATATATATATATATATATATATATATATATATATATATATATATATATATATATATATATATATATCTGTGTGTGTGTGTGTGTGTTGTTATATGTATGAATGACCAGGGCAGCTCAGTTGGTTAACAGGCGCACGTGTTAGGGAAAGGACTGGGGTTCGAGTCCCCAGTCATGCATGTTGTATTTTTTCTAATATTTGTTCAACAAATCCAGCGCTTCACATACTCAGGCGCATACCATACTCCTCAGATCTATGCCAGTAAATCCATATGGAATCCAGATCTAACGCCCAGGATGTGTAGACCATCATGGACACTCAGAGCTCGTCCCTACAAGATCCCAAGATGTCTTGTGCTTGGCCACATTTGGGCCCAACGTTTTTTAACAACACACCCCTCATTTTTGTTTTTGATGCTAGGCCCATGTTTTATTTATTTTCTCATTTTATTTTATTTTGTTTATTATTTTCAAAAGTCATTTTTTTAATAAATAATAAAAAAAATAGGTTTAGTTTCTTTCTAAATTAATTAATTAATTAATTAATTATTTTAATCTTATTTTTTCAATTTAAAATCAAATTAGACTTAGGTTCACTTTAATTTAAGTTATTTTCTTAATAAAAAAATACAAAAAACATTAGAACTAGGATTTATTTCATCCAACTTTTTTACTTCTCTAATTAAATTTTAGATATTTACTTCACTTAGTTATTTTATTAAAAATCAAATAAAAAACAAACAAAAATATGTTCTTGTTTACTTAGGATTTTATTAGGTTTTTAGACTTTTCTTTATTTTGCGCGCTTATATTATTATGTATCTGCCCATGGTTTGTAATTTTATCGCGTGCGCATTTTATTTCTTGATTATGTATTTGCCTATGGATTGTAATATCCCTAATTAGGATTTTCATTTTCCGCACTTTACATTTTAGTCAGATATAACTGTAACTGTCCCGAAGCCTTGTATTAGTTGTAGGACTTTATTTCTCGCTTTATATTTCTTATATGCCTGTATATAAATTGTTAGTAACTTAGGCGTGCATGACAAGATAAAATCAAATAATCGTTAGATCACTAATTGCAAGATAAATATAACTGGAAAAAAACACATTGTTGCACACTTGCACCCTTAGGGTATTCCTCACTCGGTTGTCTCGGAAAACAATGGTCATGTCCCTCGAACGTAGGGAGATCTTAGCAAAGACCCCCGGTTCAAAAGTCATCATAAAGATCATAGTCCCTTACTGTCCCTCGATTTGCCTACGAGAAATGATCTTGTCCCTCGATATTGCCTATATGATGACAGTCCCTTCGAAATGCTAAGGTATCATTACATGTTGCCTTCAATGACCATAAGTGTCCCTTTTGATAGTCCCTTAACATCCAACAATAGGGCTACCTACTCTCTAATAGTAGGATAACACTATCTGAAGGGTAGGAGGAAAATAACATCCTTTTTCGAGTAGGTACACAGTTCTTCAGTACTTGCTCAAAACCAATTTCTTTTTACACTTACACACTTTCAAACTTCTTTTCAAAAATTCTTTATCACACTCTTGAGGACTGATACAAGAGTTACCATAAAGAAAACAAAATCTTTCAAAACACCCAAACACAAAAACAGTTTTCAAAAATGAGCAAGTACCTAAGAGCCCGTGGAAAACCACGGATGGAAAGGGTGCTAACACCTTCCCTTTTCATAACCTACCCCCTTACTCAGAAAATCTCGAAAAAGGTATTTTTTTGTTCTTTTCACCCTTTCCTTTGTTGGATAAAAGAAAAGTCGACGGTGACTCTTGCTTACAACAACATTTGCAAACACAAACGCAAAACCAGTATAAATAGTCGGTTCTGCCACCGTATCACACACGTCCATACAGAATGAATGATTTTTTAGAGTTCCTGGATGCTTGGATTGATAACTTTAGATGATTGAATATTATTGCTGAGAGATGAATTGGAATAACCTTGCGAAGGCAATAAAGAAGACACATATCCCCAGGAAATACTATATCAAGATCTTCTCCTCTGGGATGAAGATTTTTCACCAGGAACTGAAACCAAATTTTTAAAAGTGGTTTCAAGTGATCTGAACTAAGGGGGTTCATATCTAAATGAAGAGTTTGGAACATTTGTAAACATGTCAACATTCATGCAAGAGATGGGTAAAGGTGGACTCTGGATGGCTTCATCAACAGAGGAGCGAGTTATGGTAATAGAAACACCAAAGATGTGAGAATAAATGGTGTTTCCATCAGGACTAACAAAAACATGAAGCCAAAAATTATTTAAGAGGTTAGGATAAACAGGACCTCTCAGCATTGTTGCATACCAAAACCATCATTGATTTTCAATAACCTCGTTGATGAAAGCATAATCAGACACATAATAGGGTCTTTTCTCTTTGATTACCTCGAGACGATTTTCATCTCTTTGAAAGGTTCTAATAGCCATGGTATTTAGACAAGATTGGGGAGAAGAGACAAATAAAGGTGATACAAGGATAATGACTGTAGGTGAGAAGAGATTTAAATAGTCAATCAAGCAGTTCACGAAGTAAGACAATTAAAACACTCAAGTGACGTCTCAGACTACTAAAAGAAGGAAATGAAGAGAGAATTAGATCAATAGTTAAGAGGAGAGAGCACAAAAACATTTAATCATGACAGGGAACGTCAGACATAAGCATAAGGTTATGACATGAAACGATTGTTCCCAAGGAGTAGTTAAATAAATGTAACCATGATTAATCAATTTCAAGAAAAATAACTACTCATGCATGACCTAGGTAGAGTGTCATAGACACTAAGTCTATTTAGGTAATGTGTTTGTTATTCTCAGCATCTGGAAGATCACGATGATTTCAATCTGATTAGAGACATTTCTGACCGAAATACCTTTTGATGACTGAGATAAACCAAATTAGAATTCTTTTGATTAAGTTAGAATCTTATTCCTTCGTACTACGACTAAAACACATTTGATTCTAATGACATCTTACTCTGGGAAGAGAATGATTTTATTTTTTAGAATAAACATAAATCTATCTTCAGCCAAGGTTTTTGTAAAAATATCAGCCCATTGATGGTCTGTATCTATAAATTTTAAAGATAGAATCCCTTTCTGAACATAATCTCTAATTAAATGATGTTTGATTTCTATGTGTTTATCCCTAGAGGGTAGGATAAGATTCTTACTTAAGCAAATAGTAACAATATTATCACAGAAGATAGGTATGTTACTTTCATATATCTGGTAATCTTTCAGCTGATTCTTTATCCAGAGCATCTGAGTGCTGCACAATGATGTTGATGTGTACTATGTTTCTGCTATTGAAAGAGAAATTGTTGATTTCCTCTTGCTTTACCATGAGATCATATGCTTGCCTAGAAATTAACAGTTTCCAGAAGTACTTTTCCTCTCTAGTCGATCTCCAGCGTAATCTGCATCACATAAACCAAAAAGAGAATACTCTGACGTTTTCTCATATATCAAGCCATGGTTAGGGGTTCCTTTTAGATACCTTAGAATACTTTTAATAGAAGTTAAGTGAGATTCACTCTTCTTTCTCCAGAATACATGTAGGATGCATTTGAGTCTTAGCTACAGTGTAGTCTGTCATGTTGAATTTATTCAGAAGTTCTTTGGTGTACTTACTTTGATATATGTAAGTAGCCTCTGGTTTTTAAACAATTTGGATTCCCAGATAGAACTTCAGCTCTCTTATCATGCTCATTTCAAACTCATCTTGCATTAGCTTAGAGAATTCCTCACAGAGAGATGGATTAGCAACACCAAAAATAATATCGTCAACATAAATTTGAACAATTAGAATATCATTTTTGAATGTTTTGAAGAAGAGTGTATTGTCAACCTTTCCTTTGGTAAACTTATTTTCTAACAGAAAATTGCTCAATTTGTCATACTAAGCAATAGGAGTTGTTTTAGGACATAAAGAGATTTCTTTAGTTTTAAAAAAAAAGTCTGATTTCTCAGATTTTTCAAAGCCAGGAGGATGTTTGACATACACTTCTTTTGAAATATAACCATTCAGAAATGCACTCTTAACGTCCATCTGATAAAGGATGATATTATGATTTACAGAAAAGGAAACTAACAACTGAATAACTTCTAACCTGGCGATCGGTGCAAAGGTTTCTATATATTCTATACCTTCTTGTTGACTATAACCTTATGCAACCAGTCGGGCTTTGTTTCTGACAACTTCACGCTTCTTATTGAGCTTGTTTCTGAACACCCATCTGGTTCCAATGACGTGGACACCTTTAGGTTTCTGAACAAGATACCATACATCATTCTTTGAGAGTTTAGTTCTTCTTTCATAGCCAGAATCCAATCCTTATCCAGAAGGGCTTCCTCAATTGATGTAGGTTCTATTAAAGAAACTAAACCCAAAAGCACTTGATTAGAAGGTTTGAGAGTCGATCTTGTTATGATTGGAGCATCTTTACTTCCAAGAATGACATCTTCAAGATGAGAGAATGTGATTCTGTTCTTCCTTGGTTGAAGTTGATTAGAAGGACTATCAACATCGTCATAAGGCGGAGCTTCTGATTGTTTATCTTCTTGAATCTTCTTCTTTTGTTCAACCAACATGATAGTCACATCTGCAAGCTTTTCACACAGCTTTGACTTTTCATAGTCAAGCTTATCATCAAATCTGACATGGATTAATTCCTCCATAATTTGTGACTCTGTGTTATAGATTCTGAAGTCTTTAGAGCGTTCAGAGTATCCTAATAGTAGACACTTTTGTGCTTTGGAATCAAACTTACCCAGATTTTCTTTAGTGTCTAAAATATAACAGATGCATCTGAATGGATGGAAATAGGAAATGTTGGGCTTTCTATTCTTCCACAATTAATAAGGAGTCTTATTCAAAATAGGTCTTATGGAGATTCTATTTTGAATATAACACGATCTATTCAATGGTTCTTCCTAGAAGTGCTTAGCCAGCCGAGTCTCTTGAATCATAGTGCGAGCCATTTCTTGCAGAGTTATATTTTTCCTTTCTACAACCCCATTTTGTTGTGGAGTTCTAGGGAAAAAATCATGGACTATGTCATTTCAATCAGAAAGTTTTTCAAAAATATTTATTTTCAAATTCTTCACCATGATCACTTCGAACTCTGACTATTTTGTAACCTTTTTCATTTTGCACTTGGGAATAGAAGGAAGCAAATACACAGTATGACTCATCCTTGTGTTTCAAAAATATTACCCATGTTCACCTGCTATAGTCATCAACGATGACAAGTCCATATTTTGTACCATTGACAGAAGCAGTTTTCACTGGTCCAAATAAGTCAATGTGAAGAAGTTATAATCGCCTAGAGGTAGAAACAATATTTTTATCTTTGAAAGATGTTTTTGAAAATTTTCCTTTCTGACAAGCTTCACAAAGGGCGTCTGAAGTATACTTCAGATTAGGAAGGCCTCTGAGCAATCCAAGTTTACTTAGTTGAGAAATCTTTCTCAAGCTAAAATGACCAAGACGTCGATGCCAGACCCACTTCTCTTGAACAGTCAGAAGACATTTTACATTTTGATTTTTCAAGCCTGATAGTCTTATTTTGTAAATATTATTCTTCCTCTTGCCATTTAACAAATTGAGCCATCCTTCTGAATAACAACTTTACATGATGTTTGATTGAAGATGACATCATAACCATTGTCACTAAGTTCACTAATTGATAATAAATTATGCATCAGACCCTCGACTAAAAGCACATTGTTAATACAAGGAAATTTACCATTACCAATCGTTCTAGATCCGATGATCTTTCCCTTCTGATTTCCTCTGAAACCAACAACGCCTCCAGGCTTAAGTTTCAAATCTTAGAACATATGCCTTTCGCCCGTCATGTGTCGGGAGCATCCACTGTCCAGGTACCATGAATGGTGTTTTAGTGGCGCCATTAAGGAGATATGCAATATAGATTATCTTATCCTTAGGTACCCACTTTCTGGGTCCTCTTTTGTTAGAAGTTCCAGAGGTTCTGACCCCTCTGGATTTTCATGCAACAGGATAATCATGTGAAATTTATGCATGACACTTTGGTTTAAAAATTTTCTTCTGTGTCTGTGTTCATGCTACAGAAGTATCATAACCTTCCTGTCCTGGACATTTCAAATCTGTGCAAGCAAGCACGAAATGTTCAGAAAGACCTTTTGGTTTGATATTTAGAGTCTCATCAATTTTATTTGATGGTCCTAAATACCCCAAGTCTTTGCTTCCATTTCTACTAACACCATAGATCATTGAAGCCATTTGGCTTCTATTTATGCTTTTATCAAGGAAATGTTGAGAAGCTCTATCATATCTGATTACTTCGTCAGTAACAGATGTGTTAGAGATAATCTCTTCTTCTAATCTAGACACTTTACTTTTCAGAGCAATGTTTGATTTTTGTGAAACAAATAGTTTTTTATTTAAGACATAAATACTTTACTCATCTATAGTAGTGTTCTCAGAAGTGACTACAAAACTCTTTTTCAAGATTTTGTGTTTACATAGAAGAGATTGATACCTTTTCTTTAATTTAGATAAACCAATTTCAAGTTTAGAACAAGGTAAAGAAGAAAGTACCTGTTTGTCGTCATCAGAGTCTGACTCACAGTTAATTGTCAGTTCATCTTCTTATGCTGCTTCTCCCTTGTTGGTCCTGGCCATGAATGCCATATTTGCATGTTCTTCATCGGAATCTTCATCTTCTGATTTTGTATCATCCCATGTTTCCATGAGACTCTTTTTGGATTAGTAAGCCTTTTTAGGCTTCTTGTCTTTCTTAAGATTTGGACAATAATTTTTGTAATGTCTGGGCTCGTTGCGTTCAAAGCAAGTAACTTTTTTTTTCCAGAAGCATTTCTATGACCAGAAGTGGATTCACCTCTTCCATATGTCCTTCATTGACCTTTGAACTTGCTTTGTCTATTCTTCCAGATTTGACTTATTTTTTTGGATATCAAAGAGAGTTCATCATCATATGAATCTTCTTCAAACTCTTTTAATTCTTCCTTAGCTTGATAAGCCATGGTTTTCCCAGAAGTAGACTTTAGAGCAACTGATTTTACCATCTTTTGAGGTTCATCTTGTTCCAGCTCTATTTCATGACTTCTTAAAGAGCTAATCAACTCCTCAAAAGAGGTGTTGTTTATATCCTTTTCCAATTTTAAGGCAGTTATAATTGGTCTCCATTTAACAGGAAGACTTCTTATAATCTTTTTAACGTGGTCTGTGGTGGAGTAACCTTTGTTCAGAACCTTAAGTCCTACCATAAGAGTCTGAAATCTTGAAAACATTGTTTCCACAGATTCGCCGTCTTCCATCTTGAAGGCTTCATACTTTTGAGTTAAGGTCAATGCCTTTATTTATTTTACTTGTGAGTTGCCTTCATGTGTCATCTGAAGAGACTCAAAAATAAACTTTGCAATCTCTCCATCTTTGATTTTCTCATGTTCATTATCTGAGATATCACTTAGAAGAATGATTCTTTCTTTGTAGTGATTTCTTCATACTTTCTTCTCTGCTTCCGTGATTGCACTTCTTGAAATCTTATGACCTTTATCATCTACTGGGTGAGTTTAGCCATCCACTACCAAGTCCCATAGATCCAAGTCATATGCTAGAAAGTAACTTTCTATTCTATCCTTCAAATAGTCAAATTTCTCCCCATATAACATAGGGGGTTTTGAACTATAATGATCTCTACCATTATCCATATTATCAATAGTGGAAGTAGATGCAGCCATTGGTTTTTCACACACAGTAGATTTGTAGTGGACACTGTTAAGTGTTGATAAAAATTCAAACTTTTTATATCCTCAGAACCGGAGTTCTGATACCAATTGAAGGTATGAAAAACACAAGAAAGGGGGGTTTGAATTGGGTTTTTAAAACAAAACTATTCTTTTAAAGATGTTCCCATTTAAGTTAAAAATTATTTTTCCTTCACTCCTAATAATAACAATAAGTAAGAACAGAAATTAACAACAATGTATGTTTTTACTAATTCACTTGAAAATTATCAAGCTAGTCTAGTCCACCCGCCAAGGTGATTTCTCCTCACTCAATCGAGGACTTAATTCACTATAACCAAAAAAATTACAATCTGCCTAAGCTACCCGCAAGTGACTAACAACCTCTAAGACTCGCAAGCCCTACACTTATTAAGGATTCATACCTTCCCAGTCCCTTAAGGAATATAAAACAATAATCAACTTGATTATTACAATGCACAAGCTACCCGTAAGTGACTAACAACTTCTAAAACTCGCAAGCTCTAGAATTCTTAAGGATCCAGACCTGCCTGGTCCCTTAAGGAAAATCAAACAACTATTTGAATACAAGTTTTGTTTACAACAGAATTGCTTCTAAAAAGCTGAATATTTAAACTATTTTATGAACAGTGACTTAAGAATGTGAAACCTATGAACAATGTTTGCACGTGATTATTCATTGAATTGGCAGCTTTCTCTCTTAGTCTTCAAGCCTTTATATAGCCATTAAAATAATATATTTGTTGAGGGATACTCTTAGGATTTCCAGAAACATTAGCAGCTTGAAGAGTAACGTAGGGGAAAAGATCGTGTGACGCGTCCTTTCTTTCATGGTAGTAGAATGAAACTTTGATTGTACCATGTACTATTTGTACCATGTTAACATTATCTTCTTTCCTTCTGCACTTCAGAGGC
Source organism: Vicia faba (assembly GCA_948472305.1). Taxonomy (NCBI): domain Eukaryota; kingdom Viridiplantae; phylum Streptophyta; class Magnoliopsida; order Fabales; family Fabaceae; genus Vicia; species Vicia faba. The sequence goes on from OX451737.1 coordinate 1,046,881,351, forward strand.
TTTTGCAAGCATGCGTTTAGAAGCGAGAACATAACATCAGATTATTAGAATTTCAAGTCTTCAGAGTCTCCAGTACTGAGTCTTTAGAGTCTTCAAAACTTGGTTATGATAACATTTCCTTAAAACCTTGGGTCTTTATAACTTCAAGTATTTTTAATATTTAGAACTTCTGTCTTTATAGTCTTCAACACTTGGTCTTCAGAACCCTTATCTTTATAACCTTTAATAGAAACACAAGCTTTCAGCATTTGGACTTCAGTAGAAACTTTATCTTCAGATCTTCTAACTTTGTTTCTTTGGAACACGTTGTCTTTAGAAGCTTGAGTCTTCAGCATATGGACGTAAGTAACAACTTCTGTCTTCAGATCTTCTGACTGGTTTCTTTAGACAAATATAAGGGCTTACAGTTCAGAACCTTCTAGTGTGTCTTTCTACTGTTCAATAGAACTTTTGTACTATAGAAGCGGAACTAATTCTCTTCTAATGTCTTGGCCACACCATCTATCAGAAGCAGAACCAGTTTATTAAGTACTTAACAATAACAAACTTTATTACAAAAAATTGTTCACCCAAGTATACTTATTTGTTTTCATCAAAACTCAGAGATTATATTGCAGAACCAAATCTTGTTCTTACACCATTATCAATAAGAACATTAGATAAGGCATATTCTTTACAATTCAAAGAGATATGTAACACCAAATTGTGGTTCCTTCCTTCTTCTGGTAACTCATCATCACAAAAGTTGAGATTATTCCAAGCTGTGATATTACCTATAACACCGATGAACTGATCAATTATCATATCTTGTTCAACAAAATCTTGATCCAAGACTCTCATAAGGTAATATCTATGAGCAACAAAGTTCATCACTATATCCAAGATAGAAATCTTTGAGGGAGTTTGTAACAACTGATCAACAATCTTATAATCACTATTTTTTATAATTTTCAGCAAATCATCAACATCTTTATCTAAGGTAACACCACTAGTATAACCTTCCACCTTCTTAGGCTCAGAACTAGCTTCAACAAATTTCTTACCAAGATCAACAACTTTCTGAGGTGTTGGAGCAAACACTCGACCATTGCGGGTCACTCGACTAGCTTCAGTAATGTTCACAACAAACGACAAAGGTTTAATCTCTACCTCTTTACCATCTTCAAATATGCATTATACTTATATGGCATAAACATGTATCACTCATATGGAACGGGTCTAGGTAAGCAAATAACAAGAGGATTCATAGAATGCTTACTATGATACAAAAGTTCTACGGGCTTAGGAATATCAAAGAGAGGCACTATGAAATTCACATCATGATCATCAATATTATTTCTTTGTCTAGTAACAAAGAGATTTTGCATTCAGCATATCCTGGATATCATTTTTGACAATGTCATATCCTATAGGATCCCTAGAACAAACTCGACAAGACAAATGGTCATGTTCAAAGTATCTCAACACACACAATTCAACATGAAGTTCTACCAAATATCTTTTTATTGAATGCACATCAGAAACCTGACAAGTTGTAAAATCATCATCAATCATATACAATCCATGGTCCTTATCTATCTCTCTCTCTCTCTCTCTCTCTATCTCTCTCTCTTCATATTTGAATATGACTCTGATCCGACATCTCTTGGTGGTCTTTTTTCACTACAGAACATCCACAAGGATTTCTAGTACAAATTCTACAAGCCGCATAATTATGCCAATAATGACTGAACTCACAAAGAGTAGCATGCATTTCTACTAGATTACCCCTTATCATATTCACATCAATGATTTGAAATTCACCAGGACAATCGTAAACCATATTAACAGCATTTCCCCCATGATTAGGCAAAGGGTTTGCTTGGACATTCGGCCCCATGTCTTTGAAAGACATAATACCAACCCTTTACTAAATTTTGAAACTCAAACTTCAATGGATAATAGTTATCTATGTCATGCCCTTGAGCTCCTTGGTGAAAAGCACAAGTAACATCAGCTTTGTAATACTGGAAAAGTTTTTCAGGAGCAACAGGAGGAGACCTAGTCTGAACCAGGTTCTTTTGAATTAACGCAGGAAACAACTCAGTATAACTCATAAGAATGAGATCAAGAGAGTTCCTCCTATAATTCAGCCCTTGATTACTCTATTGGTAAGACTGTTGATGCATTCTTTGGGGAGGCTGATAAGCCACTGCTGTAGGAGTTATAATGACAACTGGAGTGATTGAAGCAATGTGCTGCTGATGGCAATGATTTCTTCCACGAGATCTACTTTCCTTTTCTTGAGAAATGGCATAAGAATATCCTTAATTCCTTTTAGAAAATCCATAGGCATACTTCTTGGAAGAATTACCTGAACTTTCATCTTTTTATAAGCGACCTTCATAGATAGCTTCTTCCAAACTAATACCCATTCCTACCATTTCTATGGAATCAATAGGCGCACTGGCCACCATCTTCTCTTAAAAAAATGAGCCGAGAGTCTTTAAGAAGACTTTGGTCATTTATTTCTCCTCCATGGGGGGTTAACATGAGTTGCAATCTCACGCCAGCGATGCGCATACTCCTTAAATGAATCCTTATCTTTTTGAGCCATAGCCCTGAGTTGATCAAAGTTAGGCGCCATGTCTACATTATATTTTTACTACCTAACAAATGCTTCACCAAGATCATTGAAAGTACGGATGTTGCCACTGTCCAAGCCCATATACCATTTCAATACAGCTCCAGTTAAACTATCTTGAAAATAATGGATCAACAGACGTTGATCGCTAGTATGGATCGACATCTTCCTGATATATATCATAAGGTGACTCTGTGGACAAGAGTTTCCCTTGTATTTCTCGAATTCAGGAACTTTGAATTTAGATGCCACCTCGACATCTGGGAGAAGGCAGAGATCATTAACATTCTTACCAAATAGCTCTTTCCCCTTGAGATCTTTCATTTCCTTCTGCATATCTAGGATCCGGTCTTGAAAATCATCCATAAAGTCATAAATACCCAAGCTTTCACTTGGTGGAATCGTAGTATGGTAAATCTGATCATCGATAACAAAGGCAGAATGCACAATAGGAGGTGCAGTAAGCATAATAGGTTGAATAGGAGGAGAAACCTCTGCAACTGGATTGTAACCTTCAGGAACAAAATTCTCAAGCACACCCAAGGAAATCCATGAGGCATCTGATATTGTGCCGTAGTACTGACAAGAGCAGCATGAACTGGAGTAGAAACAACCTCTGAAATAACAGTGACTTAAGGCTGGGAGACATTTTGAGTTTGAGATGATGGTGAAGAAGCTTTATTCTGAGCTTGGACTGCAATTAAAGATTCAATCAGAGCAGTTAGGTGGGCCATACCAGTTCTCAAAGTGGTGACTTCTTCCCTTAGTTCCCTTTTTCTTGCTTGATGTTTTCCATCCTTCTCTTAGTGTAGCACGAGTCTTATATGAATGAGACTCATGGAAAACTTAAAGGATGAAAAAATCAATTGCGGAATTATGCATGATATGCAATACAAATGATTTATTTTGTTTATTTAGTTTTTCAAGGAACTTTTTAGAAATTATAACAATTTGAAAATATCAAAAGGAATAAGACAACTCGAAATATTAGAAATCACATTTTAATAATAAATTGGAGAATTACAACCTGAAGTACAAAAAATCCTTAAAGGAGAAAAGAGAAATCTAGAATCTAAAGAACAACATTTGAGGATGATCCCAATTCATGCTGATACTTTCTCTTGAGCTTCCTAATCTGACTCTGATAAGAAGACTTCAACTGAGTGTTCTCTATCACAAGCTTGTCAACAACACCTTTCCAAGCACTAGAGGTAGGAAGAATATGAGATCAATCCTGGATACTAGGAACCAACTGAATGCTAGAGGAAAATAAATCTTCTTTCTCCTCCATCCTTTACAAAGCATGCTTTTCAATAATCTCAATCAGATGATCCTTTTCCTTCAACTGCTTCCAAAGGGCTGAATATCCCATATCCATAACCTGATACTTGTTCTTCCAAGCATCCCTCTCTTACTGCATTTTTACTAAAGCAAGCTAAAGCTATTCAACATCAGTCAAAAGAAGAGGAGTAGGCTCTCCAACAATTATAGGTAAAGGTTCCTGACAAGGATAAGGAATCTTCAACTGAATTTCCCTAGCTTGTACCCACTAAAGATAAGGTTCCATAGAGACACAACCCCTCTTTCCCAATTCTTTTCTTCCATTTCCATGGGTGTTATGCCAAGCTTGACTAATACTCTCCTTGAGTGCTCTATCATCTTCCCCCTCTTTAAGAAAGAAACCACTCAACAAGATGTTGTTTGGTTTGTCCCACATTGGATATCTAAGTTGACGACATGCCAAAATCGGGTTGTAGTTGACGCCTCCTTTTGTACCAAGAAGAGGTACATTAGGAAACTACCATAATTATTAATGATTGCCGCTCCATCATAAACTTTATTATACCAGATAATATCAGAATAAGTAAGAGACATGATCTTCTGAGACCATCTTAATCCATCCTTAAGATCCTAAAAAGCAGCAGACTATGGCAAATGAGAAATAAACCACTTGTATAACAAAGGTTCATAACAGATAATCATCCTCTCCTTATAAGAATTCCTTATATGAATAGAGTAATAAGCATCTCGATGCAGAGTGGGTACTGGATTTCCAATCAAGAATACCCTAATGGAATTAATGACAACAAAATTGTCTACATTAGGGAATAAGAATAATCCATAGATGTGTAAGGCAAGAGTGGCCTCAAAATCACCCATACTCTTCATGCTAGCAAAGGAATGAGCTTTCCCCATAAAGAATTTGGTAGGCAACCTATTGTACCCCAAAATTTCCCCTCCCATCTTTACACAAGACATGCTCCTAGAAATCCTCAATTGCTTAAGGTTGACCTAGAATTGACCAAACAAATTCTCCTCCTAAGCAATGAACCTCTAACTTGGGTTTCACTTCTCATCAAGATGTGTGAGCTCCAAAGGTCTCAAATGTTTTCCATTGTCATAATATGCCTTCAAGATTGTCCATGAAAAATTTCATGCATTTCACTACAATTTTGCTCATTCAATTGCTCAAATGCTTGAAAATCAACTATGCTAGGTAAAAAGTCAACTATGGCTCATGTACAGTAAAACTTCAAGATTTTTGGTCAACATCAACTTTTTGAAGTGATATCCATCATTTGATAAAGGGTTTATAATGATTCCTCAAGAAATGTCTCTAATTCATTAACAATCAAGAATTGCTAAACTAGGGTTTCTATAGGAAAAGTCAACCAAATTTTTACCACGCATAACTTTCGCATACTTCATCCAATTTTCCCCAACAAAAGCTCATATTGATTAGAATCTCATTCCATAAAACTTCTCTTCAGCCCTCAAGTCTAAGAAATGCACCATTTGAAAGATACAATCTCATACATTACAAGTCTTTTTCAGAAAGTCAACAAAAGCCACTTTTTTCCAAGACCTTTTCCAACAAGATAACATCTTCAAATGCAAAATTGATCAAAATAGGGATTGAAGTAGACATCTTGGGCTTTCTAAAAGGTCCAAGATCATCATCATGAGTTGAAAATTGAACAAGTTATGGCTTGCACAAGTTGGGTAATTTTCAAGAAAATGTATGGAGTCAACTTTGGGCAAAATCATTTTTTAAGCTAGTGGGCCTAAAGTTTAGGGCCTGAACATGTTCATGACATGTCTAAGGACCCCTAAAAACCATTTTTGCATAGTATTGATCTTATTTTAATTTTATATTAATTTTATTTAATTAAAAACAAATAGATCAAAATTAATGCAAATTATATGGGCCATTATTGATTGGGCTTGGTTTGATGCATGGAGAGGCCCTACATTTCGTGTAAAACAAGGCCAGCATGTCCAAATTCATTCAAATTTCAAAAAAGGACAAGATTCCATGTTTTTGGCCAAAGTTACAAATTTTCATTCATGGCTTTTAAACACATAATCAAGCTTGTTTAATCCTATGTTATCTTGTCTCCTCACTCCTCTCTATATAAACAAGACATTAGCAAGCATTTCATGATGCACATACAGCCTGAAAAGAGAACACCAAATTGTAAGATTTTGTCAAAATTGTGAAATTCAAAAGCACAGTTCCAGCCTTCCTCAGTCCAAACAAAGGATCCAAGCACATTCCTGAAGGTTCCTTGAAGCTGTTCCAGCCATTACCAGGTCCTGAAACATCACGAAACGACCCAACCAATTCTCACGGTTTACCTCCTTTTCCAATTTTATTTTGCTCGATTAATGTAATTTAAATCCATTTTGACCATGCATTTCTGTTCATTTGAGTATTTGCAAGCTTCGTGCATGGTTGGATTGAAGTTTTGATGTAGGAATCGCATTTGGCCGTGGCTAGGGTTTGAACCTCCAAATTGGGGTTTTCTGTATTTGCCAAAATTAGCCCAAACCAGGGGCACCATCATGCTCAAGAGGATGAGGCCAATTGATCTATGGCCTCACATGTAATTTATATTGCATATTTTGGATATTTCATGATACAAGTGCTATAGTGACAAGCAAAAAACTATCACTATAGGTCTTATTACCTAAGACGACAAAGAGAGGAAGAAGATGATGCCTGGCAGCCCCCTATTAGCCAATTCAAATAAGCGCTCGTTTTTTTTTATTTTTCAGATATTGACATTTTGTTGTATATAATATTCTTGTTTCATTTTATATAACGAATGATAAAATGGCTCAGCTGGAAAAGAAGCATGGATGTGAGGGAGAGGACCTGGGTTCGAGTCCCAGGTCCAGCATTTTCTTATTCCTTAACATTTTCATGCAGATCTGGTATTCCTATTGGCTTGACGTATACCATGCACAAGTTTCACCTCACCTGATCCAGCGTGGCCTGGGCTTAACATTCAATTGGGCCCAACAAATTCAACAACACACCCCCTTTATTTCTTCTGCATACCTATGCCCATTTGACATTTTTCTTTTTGTATTATTTCTTATATTTGTTTTTATTATTGTTTTCTTTTGTTTAATTAACCAAATATAAAAAAAAAGCTCATTAAAAAATTAGGTTAAGATTTCTTAATTAAATAATAAATTTCTTTAATTATTTAATTAATTAAAACTTTAACCTTTTCTTAATTAAAAAGGAATTAGAATTTAGGACTATTTATTTTTACTTTTCAAAATAATAAAAAACTAAAAAGAAATTAGATTATTTTTCTTAATTTGATTTTATTATATAGACTTTAGGATAATTGACTATTTTTCTTAAATAAAAAACAACAAAAAATATTTTTCTTATTAGGTTTTTTTTAGACGAACTTTCAAGCTTTCGCGTGGTATTTATTTTTCGCATTTTTACCTTATTGTAACTGCATACTGGTATGTAATAACTAATTATACTTTTATCCGCTTTCTTTATTTTTCTTCCCCCAATTTTTTTACATTGTAAATCCCCTCCCCGAAACCATGTAATAGCGTGGGGTTTATTTTCGCACTTTACATTTTTCTGTACATATTAATTTCTAGTAACTAGGATTGCATGATAAGACTGAAAAACAAGAATGTTAGCGAACCTAATAGCACAAGATAAATAATTGAATTATACACAATTGCACATACACACCTCTACGATATCCCACTTCAGTTGCCTTCGGAAAACGATCACAATTCTCGAAATGTGAGAAGTTTTAGTGGTTATTCTCTAGTTTGAAAGATCACAAGTCCCTCTATGACCCTCTCGATGTTGCCTCGATTAAAAGTGATCTTATAACTTTAGGACAATTACTAAAATTCCTTGCCAAAGTTTCCTTCGTTACCGTAACGTCCCTTCGATTGTCCCTCAAACATCCAACGATAGAGCTACCTACTCACTAATAGTATGATAGCACTGTCTAAAGGATAGGAGGAAAAGAACGACCCTTTTCGAGTCAAAAGTAGATAGTTGTTAGAAGGTTGCTCAAAAACATCTTTTGCATTCACACAAAAAACTACTTTTCAAAGACATTTTCAACACTTTGTATACTTTCTCTACTTTCCCGAGAAACATTACAAAGTTCGTCGTACTAAGGAATTTTCAAAACATTTTCAAACACACAAAGCACAAAGGTATTTTAAAATGAGAAAAACTCTAAGAGCTCATAGATAACTACAGATGGAAAGGGTGCTAACACCTTCCCTTTCCATAATCTACCCCCCTTACTCAGAAAACTCTCGAATAGGTCTTTTTCTGTTCTTTTCACTATTTCCTTAATTTGGATAAAAGAAAATTCGGTGGCGACTCTTACTTACCATAACATTTGCAAACACAAATGGAAAACCAGTATTAAACAATCGGTTCTGCCACCATATCACACAACTGGAGACTCTGCTGGGGATAATATAAAAAAGTGGGAATACCTTACAATTTAGTTCATTCTTTATTGCTTTCATTGTGTGTTTTTATGTTTTACTTTTGAGGGATTGTTTGGGTTGTTACTATAGATCCTACACCCGGATCTGGGGCACCTTATTAGGTAAGTAGTAACAAATCATGGAAGTTGTACATAGTAGACCGATATGGACGAACTGATAACTACGTTGGCGTGATACTTTAGTTTGTACTAATGTTCCTTGAGTCAGTCAAGGATAAAATTAGGCTTCCTTAGTGTCATTAAGCTCTAACTGACCTTTAGAACCTTTAATTGACTCATCCTAAGCCATTAGAAAGTAGTGAGGTGGCCGGCTTTGGTTCCGACCAAAGATTGGTTGATACTCGATACTACACTCATTGAGACTAGACTTTTGGGATATTCTGGCCGCAATACTTTGGTGCTTGAGCTAGAACAATGCCTAAAAGAAAGTCAAGGATATGAGACTCCTTAGAACCCGGTTACTATTGATAGGACATGTTGAGCCAACTAAACTTCAACAGGGTACTTACCTACAAACCTCAAGCAAGCCTAAACCTAAGGCTGCTTGTGTGACTTGTTTGCTTTCAACTTGAACTACTTGCAGGGTTTTTATTATCTAACAACATGATTTCCTTGCAGGATTTGTTTACAGTCATTAACCAATAACCTGGATTTCTTTCAGGGTTTACTTGTTTACATAACCATACATTTTTCTTGATGCATAACATACACATCATAACATCATACCATAGCATTTCCTTAACCATTTCAAGAATCTCAAGGGCCTGTGGTGCAGGTTATGATGAACCAGACGTCTAGCAAGGGGCAAGGGGATTTATTTTCCTCTAGCCAATGCCGTCAAAAGGACCATAACACAATAACTTGAGTAAGGGGCTATGACCCACTCGATATGGTGAGCTTGACTCTCGTAGAAGGACTTTCAACGACAGGAAGTTCTTTAATCAAAGCTACAAAATTCAACTTCTGACACTTCTTTGTTTACCCCGCGAGATCCGTAAAAACATTGCATGCATGCCATATCATAACAGGACTTCCAGTACATGTCTCTCATTTTCTCGTTGTTTATTTCAGTAAAGAAAATGGCCCTCAAACAAGACAACAGAGAGATCTCCAAACTCAAGAGGCTCAGTTCATGGAAATGTTCTTAAACCTATCCAAGGGGCAGGAAGAATTGAAAGCACTCCTCGCTGGGAATCTGACCAAGAAACGTCTTGATAACAATAAGGATGACAAGGTTGAACAACTTCAAGCTGAGATGGAAAGGATGATAATCCAGATGATCAGTCAAATGACTCTCATCCAGAACTTAGTTCAGGGACAAGAAGAGCGGAGAGCCTTAGTCAGCAAGCTTCATCAAGAGGGATGCAATCATATGGAGCAAACAACGAGAATTAGGGATCGAGTCTTTAATCAGCCTCAGTTGAAACAAGAGGGTTTAGTTGAAAAAACACCTTTCAAGACGGCTGCTACGCCAAGGGTCCACCAACAACCTCTCCAACCACAAAAGGGTAATCAGCAAAGGAAAGACAAGCCCAAAAGGCAATTCACCAAAATCAATATGTCCTTGGCTTAGGTATTGCAACACATGTTTAAGATGGAGTTGATTACGTTAAGGGATCCTCATCCAAACGCCAAAACTTCTTCCCCTAACTACAATCCTGATGCAATATGCGCCTACCATTTAGATAGTCCTAGACATGATACGAATGACTGTTGGCCATTGAAAAATAAGATTCAAGACCTGATCAATGAAGGAGTGTTGGAGTTCACACAAGGCGATCAGACTGAAGTCTTCTTCCATCCCTCAAAGTCACACCATCTGAAGTGACAAGTTCAGACAAAGGGGCTTTCTGTTCATTTGAAATTTTCAAATTGTAATTTTATTTTTGTTCGAACACTTATTTATGACAAACTTTGTTAATTCATCAATGCATCACATATATTTGTCTTGAATCAATTCATTCGTGTTCACTATTTCAAAACCGCGTTCTTACTTCCTTTTTGTGATATTCGACTCTTGATTAAAACATGCAAGCCTTTAGAGGGAGGATGACAAAAATGATACCACAATATCTACAGTATGCTTTTAAACAGACCCCACTGACGATGTACAAGCGTTGTTTCAAATTCTAAACAGTGGAGTTATAAGGAAGATAATCCCTAGTCAACCCCTTTGAGCCTAAGAAGTAGGAGTATTTCTTTTCATACAAATTAAAACCCTTAATCATAACTCGTGGCTGGGTAGGTTTCTCAGTTAATTCAGAAGTGCATTCAGTCGCAAGCTTTATCTCAATACACGGCAAATAGTGTAGAAGATGCTCTCCAAAAGATAGTGATGGTTCCACATGATCATTAAGATAGGAAGTCGTCATATCTCAAAAGAAAAGCCCGCTAAGTCAAAACCTATGAAGGAGACTTAAGAAAAACTGGGGCATCCTGCTGGCTGTAATCGAAAAAGAAACAGTTCGGGAAAAAGACGGGGATAATAAAGTTAAAAAAAATAAGGTCGCTACAAATCCTCAACAAAAAGGAAAGTTGCAAAAAAATGACTTCCTTCTCAAAATAAACATTCAATTTCTAAACCATCACCAAGTATCAGAGCAATTATTCTAGAACTCAATTGGGATTCAAAATGCATAATTAACTAAGTTTAGGGTTGAAGAACATCACGAAGAACGGGTGGGTACAAATAAATTTTGAGCCTTTATCCTTTGTTCCTTAAACCGTGAACCAGGCCACGCTACAACCCTTAAAAGTCCTAGTTGAAGCATGGGTTAGTTCGGAAGCAAACTGTTACAAAAGGTATTCTGACTCTTGTATGAATTGCTACAAATCCTGAGTTAATATCACACTCTTACAAAATTTGTTTGTTTTACTAAAAACGAATTTTCAAACTTCAAGACAGACATAAGCTTTGCATTCTTTAAATGACATTGTTTGCATATGGCTAATTGTTCAAACAGCAGAGAAATTCACACAACGAATATTCAGTGAACAAAGATCCTCTCAGTGGACAGAATCACCTCAGACGGAAAAAACATTCCTAATCACAGGCCTTTCACAATCATGGGGCATGACATGGTGTCTAGTTAATCTGGGGAAGTCAAGCCAATATGCAAAGAATCTCCAAAAGTGTTGAATAGTCGGGGGCAGGTCTCCATCTGAATCACTCGGGGCCTGTTACATTGATCGGGGATTCCAGCAAAAATCCCTGTGAAATTTGAACCTTTTGTACCACCAAATTGCTTGTCTGTGCCAGTAGTATCAGATGGTGTCAGTATCATGTCTTTGATGAAGAAGTGAAAAACACAAGAAGGGGGGGTTGAATTGTAAAACTGAAAATCAATGCAATGAACACGATATTTTTATCCTGGTTCGTTTGATCTCAAACTACTCCAGTCCACCCGTCAAGGTGATTTCTCCTCTCTCCAACGAGGTCTTAATTCACTATATTCAACTGAATATTACAATCTTCTTTAACAACTGCTAAAGCCTTCTTGATGCAAACCACAAACCGGTTTGTCAAGGAATCACTTTCTTACAAAGAATTGAGATCTAGGTGTGTGAATGTTTTCTACAAAACTGTTTATCACAACTGTGATATTACACAACTTAAGCTTATGGAAACTAGATTGCTAAAATAATTGAGTAAGGAATTATGGAGCTTTTAGCAAACTGAGAATAAGAAGATGATGAATAGCTTTTAGGCGTGTGAATTGTTGTAGAGCATTAGCCAATTCAATCTTCATTGTCTTGTTTATATAGCATTGAAATTGATGAACGTTGGAGCAATAATCTTGATTTAATGCCAATTACAAACTTTCCTTATTAAGCAGATCTTGTTTGGAATGATGCCGTTGGTAATAACTCGTCTTGAATGCACAGTACCGTTGCTACTTAAGGCGTGTTCTGGCTTTGGCTCATTCGGACGTTGCTTAAGTGCTGATGAACTGTTGTTGTCTTTATCAGAGATCAGAGTGTTGAGCGCAGTTCTGTTCATCAAGCTTCAGCATAAACGTTAGTTGTTCTTCTGATTCTGGTATCTGATATAGCAACTTCTGATGCTGATGTTGATAACCAATATTCTGATGCTGATTATGATGTACTCTTGCTGATACCTATCAGAGTTTCTGCAAAACAGAAAGTAATATTTTAGGTAGCAAATAGTTCTTACATGAATCACATAACTAATATATCATTTCATTTTGTTATCATCAAAACTTAAACTTAGGGTAGTAGATTCAAACTTTGTTCTAACATTTGAATCCTTCCATGACAGTTCTTAGAAAAGATACCTATGAAATTCAAGACTATCAGAAAATTGATCAAACATCAGGTGCACCAGATTCATCCTGAAGCAGCCCCACACAGGCTCCCACATATGAAACGGCACATGTGATCACATAAACATCTTCTGGCAGTGTGACAACACTTGCTACTATAGATAGTGACAATGCACTGCACTCGGTGAACATAGACATAGTCGGAAAATACGACGCATGAAAAAGACATGCTAGGTTGACAGGCCTAGGCAAAAATAAGGGCATCCCAGCGAACCCAAAATGGTTCAGGCAAAAATTAGGGATATGTAAATAAAACTGTACACCCGGCAAGTCGAAAACCTGAAAAGGCGGCTTGGGAAAAAAAGTGTATCCCGTTGGACTGAAAATCTCAAAGGACAGTCCAGGCAAAAGTTAGGGTTTAAAGCGTACAACTATATCCCGTCATCTCATCACTTGTCTATCAGTCGAAGACTTATCGCCCCGATCAACATCTACTAAAAACCCCAGGATTTAGGATGATACTCAAACCATCCATAAAACCTCCGCAGATACTTTCTCCAGCAGGTATAGAGGCAGGGGCATCCTACTAAAAGGTCACTGCCATGTCCTCAGCTTACAACCTTGTGATGTCAGGTGTTCTTGTATCCCCGACAGAGCAAGAATCTCCAATCACTGCTCCAGCATATTAAACAATTCCCTAGCTGGGTTCACAAACTTTTCATGTTCCCCAATGAATTTATTCTCAAAACAACAAAACAAGAATTCCCAGCAGAAACATTCTAAATAAAGCAGATTCTATTCTAGAAACGGTTCAGATACACTCCAGATATGGATGCCATTCTGATACTTATTCAATACAGCTTCCAGATACAGTTCAGATACGCTCCAGAAACGGATGCCACTCTGATACTCATCCAATACAACTTCCAGATACACTTCAGATACGCTCTAGATACAGACGCCATTTTGTTACTCATTTAATACAACTTCCAGATATAGTTCAGATACGCTCCAGATACAGATGCCACTCTGATACTCATTCAATACAGCTTCCAGATACAGTTCAAATACGCTCCTGATACGGATGCCATTTTGATACTCATTCAATACATTTTCCAGATACAGTTCAGTTACGCTCCAGATACGGATGGCATTCTGATACTCATTCAATACAGCTTCCAAATACAGTTCAGATACGCTCCAGATACGGATGTCATTCTAATATTCATTCAATACAACTTCCAGATACAGTTCAGATACACTCCAGATACGGATGCCATTCTGATAAACATTCCATATTTCTCGTTCAGATACAATTCAGATATGCTCCAGATATGGATATTATCCTGATATCCATTCGATACATCTTCAGATACAATCAAGGCAGAGATTTATTCTGACACTGCCCAACTTTAGTGTGTTTCTACCACAAATCACTGGCAAATCCCTCTGTCCAACAAAGTTCCCTCAGAGAGTTGAAATCAAAGTATTCTACAATAGAGTTTTATAAATTTCAAGTAGTTTATAAATCCTTATCGCCAGTAGAGTTTATTTCTCTAGCTATGAAAGTTCCTCTCCCAGCGGATTTATTTCTCCAAATTGGTGAAATCTTCCAACAAAACTCTTCCCCCAGCAAAATCATTCTCAAGAAGAAGTTGAAGATCCCCAGCAGAGAAATGGAATCCCCAACAAAATTATCTCCATTTATTATCCCCAACGGAAATTGAAAAATCACTTTCTTCACTCACCAACGGCAGTCCAGGATTCAGTTTCCCGGTACTCTTCAGCAGTAGTCAGGGATTTATTTTCCCAGACAAGGATACTTCCCAACATCATTACATGTTCATACATCATTACACATGCATACAAAATACATATAACATAATCTCATTTATTTTGAGAGCATCATGTAATTCATATATCATGACATCACATGAAACTGGTTTTACCTTTTCAGGTCAAATACGACAAATTTATACAGTATGTCAAAGATTAATGCCTGAAACCAGAAACGGAACCATCTATGTGACCAACATTCTGAAGATCCAGATTAATACCTGAAACCAGACAAGACAACTATTTGTGAATAAATTGTAGATCAGTTCTCGAAACAAGACAGGGTGACTAGCTACATGACGAACACTTACTTCAAACCTTAGTTTGTTCAGTTTAAATCGATCAACAGTTTATCCTGATTCCGTTCCAGTAGACGCTTTCTCTTGTTCAGATAAATCGCTTCAAAGATTTATTCTGATTCTTTTCCAGTTAAAGTTTATTCAAGACCTCTGTTGGTTCAGTTTAAATTGATCAATGGTTTATCCTAATTCCATTCTGATAGACACTTTCTCTGGTTCAGATATACCACTCCAAAAATTTATTCTGATTCTTTTCCAGTTAAAGTTTACTCAAGACCTCTGATGGTTCAGTTTAAATCGATTAATGGTTTATCTTGATTCTGTTTTGGTAGAAATTTCTTCAGGTTTAATTTAAATCAATCAATGGTTTATCCTGATTCCGTTTCGGTAGACAATTCTTCTGGTTCAGTTTAAATCAATCAAAGATTTATTCTGATTCTTTTCCAGTTGAAATCAAGCTTAGATTTAGTCTAATTTCTATCAACAATCACCTGTGGATGGAATCTTTAAGCCCATCTCCGACAACTCTTTGTCATCTTATCCAAATGGCATCTGTAAGCCTATTCCCTCCATCATCAATAATCAGTGTTACTCCATGCGAGTGCAAATTTCTGGGCACTCTAGTGTTCAATCATCTTCCACCTTCAGATCACAAAAGGCCGACAAGCCAATCTAAATCTTCAGGTTTAAGAAGATTGAACAGGGGCATCTGTTGTACCCCAAAATTTTCCCTCCCATATTTACTCAAGACATGCTCCTAGAAATCCTCAATTTCTCAAGGTTGACCAAGAATTGACCAGACAAATTCTCCTCCTAAGCAATGAACCTCTAACTAGGGTTTCACTTCTCATCAATATGTGTGAGCTCCAAAGTTCTTAAATGTTTTCCATTGTCCTAATATGCCTTCAAGATTGTCCATGACAAATTTCATGCCTTCCACTACAAGTTTGCTCATTCAATTGCTCAAATGCTTGAAAATCAACTATGCTAGGTCAGAAGTTAAATGTGGCCCATTTACAGTCAAACTTCAAGATTTTTGATCAACATCAACATTTTGAAGTGATATCCATCATTTGATCAAGGGTTGATCACGATTCCTCAAGAAATGTCCCTAATTCATCAAAAGTCAAGAATTGCTAAACTAGGGTTTCTATAAGAAAAGTCAACCAAACTTTGACCAGGAATAACTTTCGCGTACTTAATCCATTTTCCATAACCAAAGCTCATATTGAAGAAAATCTCATTCCCTACAACTTCTCTTCAGCCCTCAAGTCTAAGAAATGTACCATTTGAAAGATACAAGCTCATACATTACATGTCCTTTTTAGAAAGTCAACAAAAGCCACTTTTTTCCAAGACCTCTTACATCAAGATAACATCTTCAAATGCAAAATTGATCAGAATTTGGATTGAAGTAGACATCTTAGGCTTTCTAAAAAGTCATAGATCATCACCATGAGTTAAAAATTGAACAATTTATGGCTTGCACAAGTTGGGTAATTTTCAAGAAAATGCATGGAGTCAACTTTGGGCAAAATAATTTTTCAAGCTAATGAGCCTAATATTAGGGCCTAAACATGTTTAGGACATGTCTAAGGACCCCTAAAAACCATATTTGCATAGTCTTGAACTTATTTACATTTTATATTAATTTTACTTAATTAAAAAACAAATAAATCAAAATTAATGCAAATTATATGGGCCATTATTGATTGGGCTTGGTTTGATGCATGGAGAGGCCCTACATTTTGTGTACAACAAGGATAGCATGTCCAAATTCATTCAAATTTCAAAAAAGGACAAGATTCCATGTTTTTGGCCAAAGTTACAAATTTTCATTCATGGCTTTCAAACACTTAATCAAGGCTGTTTAATCTTATGGTATCTTGTCTCCTCACTCCTCTCTATATAAACAAGACATTAGCATGAATTTCAGGATGCACATACAGCCTGAAAAGAGCACACCAAATTGCAAGATTTTGTCAAAATTGTGAAATTCAAAAGCACAGTTCCAGCCTTCCTCAGTCCAAACAAAGGATCCAAACACATTCCTGGAGGTTCCCTGGAGCTTTTCCAGCCATTACCAGGTCCCGAAACGTCACGAAATGGCCCAACCAATTCTCAAGGTTTGCCTCCTTTTACAATTTCATTTTGCTCGATTCATGTAATTTAAATCCATTTTGACCATGAAGTTCTGTTCATTTGAGTATTTGCAAGCTTTATGCATGGTTGGATTGAAGTTTTTATGCAGGAATCACATTTGGCCATGGTTAGGGTTTGAACCTCCAAATTGGGATTTTCTGTATTGGCCAAAATTAGCCCAAACAAGGGGCACCATCCTGCTCAGGAGGATGAGGCCAATTGATCCAAGGCCTCAAATGTAATTTATATTGTGTATTTTGGATATTTCATGATGCATGTGCTATAGTGACAAGCAAAAAACTGTCACTATAGGTCTTATTACCTAAGATGACATATAGAGGAAGAAGATGATGCGTGACAGCCCCCCATTAGCCAATTCAAATAAGCGCGTGTTTTTTTTATTTTTCAGATATTTACATTTTGTTGTATATAATATTCTTATTTCATTTTATATAACGAATGATAAAATGGCTCAGCTGGCAAAGAAGCGTGGATGTGAGGGAGAGGACCTGGGTTCGAGTCCCATGTCCAGCATTTTCTTATTTCTTAACATTTTCATGCAGATCTGGTATTCCTATTGGCTTTATGTATGCTGTTGTACCCCAAAATTTTCCCTCTCCCTTATCAAGAATTTACTTACAAGATCTCCTTAACTCAAGACTGCATTAGGGTTTGATCAGCTCAAGACAACTCCTTAAGCACTGATGACCAAAATTAGGGTTTGAGATTGCACAAGGATATTTGGACTTCCAATGCCCCATATGAATTTCATGGATCATTATGGACCCCCAAGATTACTCATGTCAAGTTTCAAGCCTGGGATCACACTTTTGCTCAATCAATTGAGCAGTTGACCTAAAAATCAATTGTATTGGGGAAAAAGTCAACTATGGCCAATTTACAATCAAACTTCATAATTTTTTATCCAAATCAACATTTTAAACTCATATGTATTATTTGATCAAGTTTGGACCACAATTCCTCAAGAAATTTGATCAAATCTCCAAAAGGGCAAAATGGTCAAATTAGGGTTTTGACTGGGAAAAGGCAATTTCTGATTTTTGACCTAGCAAATGGTCATTTGGTTTAAGGCATGATCTAAAGAGTCCAATTGCATAATTTTTACCTAATTACATGGTTCAAAACATTGTAAGTCCATTGAATTGATAGATGGATTTTGCAGTCAACTGATCAAAAGTCAATTGTTTACTGAAAAGTCAAACTTTGACTTTTTGGTCAAATTCAAGTGCCAAAGATCATAATTCATCACAACATGTCAAAATATGAAACTTATTCATCAAGAAATCAAAAAGTCAAGATTTCATTTTGAAAAGTCAAAATTTCTAAACTTAGAAATTTTTCTAAGTGTTGGAAATTTCATATTTTTTCACAACTTTGAACAAAATTTTCACCATGATGCAAGATGGTTCAAGAGAAACTTCCAACATTAAAATTGTAGATCTCCGTGAAATCTAAGACTTTTCTTCACACAACTTCTTCCAAAAGTTCTTGGATCTCAAGTTATAATTTTATGAACATGTGGTCATGAAACTAAACACTTAGTGAAATTTTGCCCTAATTTGGTAAGGATATTGACCCAACTTCATGGAACTTTTTCATATAGTTCCAAGGGGGATATTCAAAAGCAATTCAAAGATGGTTTGTACAGAACATTGCAAGCTTTCCAAAATTTCAAAGAACTCCTTGAGATCATTCTTCAGTAGGGAGAATCGAAGAGATGAAGTTAGGGTTTCATCACTTGAATTACAAGTCATTTTTGATGAACACATGAACCAAATCCATGCTAGGCTGCATAATATTTGCTTTGCAGGCCTCAAACTTGTTTGTCACTCCATAATATAATGTTTGCACAGCTTTTTGGGCTTTGATCCAAGCAATTGAACTATTATCCAAGTTGCATTTCCATTAATGGCACAAAGTTAACATTGCCATTCTTGTAAAGCAAGCTTTTTGTATAAAGTCCATTCTTGAGACTCTAACTTGTTCCCTATGATCACACTCCATCCACAAAGTTAGAAGCAAGCTTGTTTAAAGCATTACCACTATATGAACCAAGTACAGGGCAGGTAAACTTGTTTTGTCAAAAAAATCACACGTTGAACTTAAACATGTAAATTTGAATTCTGATCAACTAGAGTACTCCAAACTTGTTGCTTATAAATAGAGTCACTATTTTTGAGCTAAGGGATGAGTTTTAGCACCCTGAAACACTCCCAAATTCCCTCTAGCCAAAAATTGCACAAAAAACTCCATTTATACACAGTTCTGACCTTAAACTTGTATCTCCCATTTCCCTCGTGCGTTTTCCCTCAAATTAATTCATAAATCTTCCTTACGTCAAATACAACTCATCCCCATCCTTTTCCATAACTGTAACACCATTTACCATAACCTCCATAACCAAAAAACAGAGTCTGCAACTTGACTTCTCCAGGCCATTTCAGCCACTCTCAACTCAAGCAAACCATTGCATTAGCTTCCTAGGACCTCAAGGAAGCTAACCTGATCATCACCATCACATGAAACAAGCTCAAACTCAAAAGTCGATTTCTAGTTTTGAGGTAAGTTTTCTCAACTTGGAACTCTTCATACAGGCATCATCAATAGTTTATTTGTGAACAAAACATGTAGATATCATTGCCCTGAAGCTAACCATGTCCATAGTTTCCATTAGTTTTGCTTGAGCTTAGAGAATTTGGAAACTGAAATTTCTGAGATTTTTAGGGTTCAGATTAGGGCCATTAAAATTCATGCTTATCTTTGATCTATAGTTTTAATACTTTACATTTCTGAAACCGTGAGAAAATTTGCTATAAGTTTCATGTTTACAGTTTTCATTTTTGATGAGAAATGAGCAAGTTACAGTTGGTCTAGCAGGAGGTTGAAGATGAAGTCACCAGGGCGCGTTTTGCCTTGTATATTTATTGTTTTGCTTATGTTAACGGATGTATAGCCACCCCAATGGTAGAAGCGCGCGCTTGTAACCTTTGGGACCTGGGTTCGAGCCCCAGTGGTACCCTTTTGCATTTTTTTTACACATTTTGACATTTCCGACTTTTTTGACCCCCGGGCCTTATTGGGCTTTTTTTTTACTGACTAACCCCCTTGTAGGCTGTTTACACCCCTGGCCCAAGTTTATTTATTTTTATTTTTTATTTATTTATTTATTTCATTAATATTTTCTTAATTATTTTACCTAATATTAAAAAAATACAAAAATTAGATTTTTTATTTTTAACTTAGTTTATTTTATTTTTCTCATAAGAAACATTTTATTTAACTATACATTATTTATTTTTTTTAACTAGTCTTGTAAATTAATTAAAACTATGTTATTATTTATTTTTCTTTTCACACCTATCAAAATATATATTTTTTAATATTAAAAAAAAAACCAAAACATATTTTATAATACCATAAATATTTTCAAGACAAAAATACCAAAATACTTTTTTCTAAACTTATTTTCTTTTAATCAACTAAATAGAATTAGGGTTTTATTCAAAAAATCTTTTCTTAATAAATTTAAACTTGATTAATTATTTTCTTTAAACTAATTAGGGTAAAACAATTTCCCTCTTTCTCATGAAAATCAAACAAAGACTCATTTTCTTTATATTTTGCATTTTTGTACACTTATTCATTTTGTATATTACTTATTTTAATTCCTTGTACATTAATACCCATTCAATTTGGTTGTAATAGATTAACTAGGTTTACATCATTGCAATCCCCATTCAATTTGTACACCCCTCCCCACAAATGTTGTAATAGCATAGTAACTTTAAAATTCCGCAATTTATCGCTTTTATATACAAATGCTAGTAATTAGGGTTTGTATGGAAAGACTAAAATCAAAACTTAGAAATCCCTAATTAAAGACAAAAAACAAGCATGAACATGATACACTTGCATACAAGCACCCCTAGGGTTATCCCACTTGGTTGCCTTATACAAAATGACCATATTACGCATGTAAGGTATCTTAGCAAAAACAAGCAAATACAAGATCATAGTCCCTCGATGACGCTATCTAAGTTGCCTTTCAAATGATCTTAGTCCCTAAAAAAGAATGCTAAGATACCTTGCAACATTGCTAATCATGGTTATACGATGACCCACGTCTGTCCCATTTACATCCAAATATAGGGTTGCTTACCAAATCAATGGTAAGACAACAATGTCAAAGGAAAATAAAATGAACAAGAAAGACATTTGAGTAGGTAGATTGCTCCGAATTACTTGCTCCATTTCAAAACAAACATCCTTGCTATTTTCAAAACAAACACATACACTTTCAAACATCTTACAAAATTGAAAACATTTTTAAAAGATTAACATCTTTGTATACATTCTTACGAACGAGAATCATTACAAAGATTGCCTAAACAATGGCCTCTTTACAAAATACTTTCAAAAAAGCACACCAAGCACATTTTCAAACAAAAGCAAGTGATCTAGAAAGTAACTAAAAGCCCATGGAAAACCATGGATGAAAAGGGTGTTAATACCTTCCCTTTTCATAAATCTACCCCCCGAACTCAAGAAATAATCCCAAAGGTCTTTCCCGTGCTTTTTCACCTTTCCTTTTGGATAAAATAAAAGTCGGTGGCGACTCTTGCTAACTGCAACATTTTTGATCAAACGCAAAACCCTCAAGTCAGTTCTCCCACAATATCACAGAACTGGCGACTCTGCTTGGGAAATTCTAAAAGTGGGGTTACCTTAGGGCTAAATCATATTTTCTTGCTTACATTGTTTGACTTGTTTGCTTTACATTATGGTTCTTTGATTGAGTTTGAATCCTCTACCCGAATTTGGGATACATTATAAGTAAGTAGAAATACGTTGTGGAAACTGTGCGGGGTATACTAACATGGTCTAAGCAATAGCTACGTTAGTGCGACATATTTGTGGGTATCGGTAGCCTTTGAGTTAATCAAAGTGAATACGGGGCCGCTGAGTAATGTCATGAAGCACAAATGAACTTTTAGAACCTTTACTTGACCAACTTGGCCTTTAGGATGTAGTGAGACAACCAGCTTTGGTGCAGTCCGAAGTTGGTAGATACTTGATACTACACTCATTGAGGTTTGGTTTCTTGGGATATTTAGGTCGCCATTAAAGAGGCTTGTGTTGAAACAATGACCAAGGAAACAAACCAGTGATATTGAGCTCCTTAGAACCCGGTTACTATTACTAGGATAGGTTTGAGCCGACTAAACTTCAAGAGGGTACTTACCTATAAAAATCCATGCAAGCCTAAACCTAAGCATTTGTTTTCTTTGTTTATATATAAATACTTGTACATAACATCATGAACATCATAACATCATACACATTCACTAACCATTTCAAGGATTTTGGATTTATCTTTGTTCTTGTTTTTGTAGGACATGGATTCTCTTTGTAGGAAAACTATTCAAGTCAATCTTGTGAGGATCCCTCCACAACTTAAGGAGCTAGCTTAAAGGATTCCTGAAAACTCTCCATTCACCGAGAGACATGGTCGCCTACTCAACTTGGTCATCTCCAACACAGATGAGGACATGGTGAAGGTGCTCTTTCAGTTCTTTGATCCATTACACCATTACTTCACATTTCCCGACTATCAACTTGTGCCTACTTTGGAAGAATTCTCCCGAATCTTGAGGATTTCCATTCTCAATCAACTACTTTTCAATGTTACGGAAAGAGACCCAAAGCCAAAAGAGATTGCTCAAGCTCTACACTTGCACTCATCTGATGTCACAACTCAATGGGAAACAAGGAGTGGTGTCAAAGGTTTCCTAGCAAAGTTCTTGTTCGAGAAAGCACAAAACTGTTGAAACTACTTGGATTTGCAAGCCTTTGAGGAAATTGTGGCTCTCCTCATCAATGGGATGGTCTTATTTCCAAATCCTGACCAACTCATAGATGTGAACGCCGTCAAAATCTTCATATCCCGCAACCCGGTGCCTACATTGCTAGGAAACCTCCTACACTCTTTTCACACTCGCACAATGAGGAAAAGAGGTGTCCTTATGTGTTGCACTCCTCTCTTGGAAAGATGGTTTATTTCAAACCTTCCCCAATCTGTATTAAAGAACGAACAAGGTTCAAGGTGGTCACAAAGGTTGATGACACTCAAACATTCAGACATTCATTGGTGTTCTCGATCCATAGAGAATGTTACTATTGTCGACCATTGTTGTGAATTTCCTAATGTCCCTTTACTTGGCATTAGGGGAGGTATCACCTACAACCCCTGCTTAGCCTTAAGACAGTTTGGTTACGCCCGAAGGGATGGCCTACACGAGATGCTGATTCAAGGTTTGGTATTTGACTACGAGAACGACGATCAAGGTCTTCGCCAGAGATTTATCCGAGCTTGGAGGATGTTGAACAAGGTAGATAGCAAGACTTTGGGGCATAAAAATTCCATCCCTCTTGAGCCTTACCTCAAATGGGTACGAACTCATGCTCAAAATCTTTAGATGCCTTATCCTTCCATTCTTTCGGTAATCATTGAGCCTGTCATGGAAGGAGATGTTCCATACACTATCCTAAATCCTGACATGCCCACCTCTCTTGAAGACCTACAAAGGGATTGGATACAATTCAAGGGGGAGTGAGAACTTTTGAAGCCCAATTCTACGCAAGCGAGAAGAAGGTTTTGGAACTCACTAGACTACTTCATGAGGAGCAGTCTCTGAATGCCTATATTGCACCAAAGAGGGTGCGTACTACCTTTTTATCTTAGATTTTTTGTATTATTTTTCCCAAGAAGGCATTGATGTACTCGAACTTTAACCTATTAATATAACGTGTGTTTCCTTTTTTATCTAAAAAAAATTTGAATCCTAAAATCCTTGAAATCATTGCATATGCATTTACCATTCATCATAACATAAGCAGGTTTCTTGCAACAAGTCTCCTCATCTCTCAACTGTTTATTTTAGTAAGATGGATCTCGAGCAAACGGTGAAGGACCTCCAAACTCAGAATGCACGGTTTCAACAGTTGTTCTTAACTCTAGCCAAAGGACAAGAAGAGTTGAAAACCTTGCTGGATGAGGAAAAGAAAAAGAAGACAAAGAAGATAACCGGAGTTCTAAACATGGGAAGAATATTTCAAGGGCAAACAAGAAGGGCCTTAGACTTTGCAATGACATCCGGGGAGAAAGACAATCAAGATGGGAAGGGAAAAGAAACAGTTGTCCCATTAGAGTCAGAGGAGGAATAGGAAGAAGAAGACTATTATGAAGAACAATACCCTCCAGCCGATGACAAGTATAAGCATCTAGAAGAATGGTTGAGTGCAATGGAAATTAAAAAATTGCCTGGATTAGACTTTAAGGAGTCCGGCTTAGTGTCAGGGATTGTCATTCCTCCAAAATTCAAAGCACATGTGTTCGCCAAATATGACGGAGTCTCATGCCCCAAAATGCATCTCCGGTCCTATGTGAGGAAAATCCAGCCTCATACCGCTGATAAGGATTTATGGGTACACTTCTTCTAAGACAGTCTGTCTGGAACTCAACTTGATTGGTTTTATCAGTTAGAAAGAGCCAATGTTCATAACTGGGAAGATCTTGTTGTAGCATTTTACAAACAATACCAATACAATGTTGATCTTGCGCATACCCATACTCAACTCCAGAGTATGGCCATGGTTTCAAGTGAAGGCTTCAAGGACTATGCACAAAATTGGAGGGATTTAGCCGGAAGGGTTCAACCTCCTCTATCTGAAAGAGAGTTGGTAGACATGTTTTTGGGCACCTTGTTTGGCCCCTTCTTCAATCACTTAATTGGGAGTTCATCGACAGGTTTTACTGAACTGATATTGAGCGGAGAAAGAGTAGAGGCCGGGATAAAGAATGGAAAGATTCAAAAAGATGCATCCTCTGCTGCTGTAAGGAAGCCATTCATCGGAAAGAAAGAGGTGGTTGTTGTATATCCTCAGATAAATCAAGATAGGGCCGAACACCGTCCAATGGTGGGGGCTGTTATGATTCTTAAACCTGCTCCTGATCAGCAAAGAAACAACCAACCAAAAATGGAAAGACCAGTCAGACAATTCACCATAATCAACATGACATTATCTCAGGTATTACCACATCTTTTAAGATCAAACCTAGTGACTTTGAAAGAAGCTCCAAAGAACCCTAACATAACTTCTCCTCACTATCATCCCAATACCCGTTGTGCATACCATTTCGAGAGTCCTGACCATGACACTAATAATTATTGGGCTCTAAAGAACAAAGTACAAGACCTCCATGAAGCCAAAGAGATTGAATTCGATGTGCCAGAAAAGCCCAATGAAATTTCTGCCCCTATTCCCAAACATGGCCATAATAACAACGCCATTGAGGAAGATATGTTTGTTACTTCAGTTGATGAACTTGTGACCCCACTCTTGATCATCAAAAAGAACTTATTGAATTCTAGTGTTTTCCCAGGCTGTGATGAAAGCTGTCATTTCTGTTTGTCGTCACCAACCAACTGTCCTTTGTTGAAAGCAGGCGTTCAGTGCCTAATAGACAACAAGGAAATTTTGTTCGAAACGACTTTTGTTCCACCTGTTCCTTATAATGATGTTTCCATCGTTACACTTTATGTCAATTCTTCCAGGGTCTCCACCAAAAGACCCATTAGAATTACATCAGTTCCAAAAGTAGTTCCTTTGATAATCACAATGCCTGGACCAATCCCGTATTCGTTAGACAAAACCGTACCATGGAATTATGGAGGGGATGTGTACTACCATGATATTAAGCAAGATTGGCAAGCTGTTGAAGATTCAAGTTCTGAGAAGTTTGACTCTGATATCAGTAATATTGCAGGAACTAGTAAGATTACCCAAAGAGGAAGGATATTCTCTCCTGAAATTTCTCCCCCAAAAGCAGTTTCTGGACCCGTAATCATTCCTGTTATTGCTGTTCCTCCAAAGGTTGTTCCAAGTCCCACAATCATCTCTGCTAGTACTCCGACTGACAAAGTTGATACAACCCCTGTTATCACTCCTATTGACATTCCTGCTACCGAGTCAACCGAGACTCGAGGTAAAGGTATTCTGATTGAGCCAGTCAGGACGAAGGCACAATCATTGGCTATCCCTGAGACCTCCCGGAAAGAGATGGAGGAAATTCTAAAGATCATAAAAAGAAGTGACTACAATGTAGTTGACCAACTGGGGCAAACTCCATCAAAAATTTCCATGATGGCTCTATTACTATGTTCCGAGGCTCATGCAAAAGCCTTGGTAAAATTCCTGAAAACTGCTCATGTACCCCAAGAAACATCTGTCGATCAGTTCCAAGACTGCATAGCTAGCTTGATTGCAGATAATGGTCTAGGTTTTTCGGATGCTGATTTAACGCCAAGAGGGAGGAAGCATAATGAGGCATTGCATGTCTCAGTTGAATGTAGGGGCACGACCTTGGCTCATGTTTTGGTGGACACTGGCTCGTCTCTGAATGTATTGCTTAAAAAGGCTCTTGATAGGCTTGATTGTGAGAGATTGACATTGAAGCCAAGTAACATAGTAGTGATGGCCTTTGACGACTCAAAAAGGATGGTGCATGGGGAAGTGGATATCCCCATAAAAGTTATAACCCAAACATTTGATTCGACTTTTTATGTAATGGATATTCTCCCTTCATATTCCTGCCTGTTAGGCCGTCTGTGGATTCACAATGCTGGCGTTGTTACTTCTACGCTACACCAAATGCTGAAATATCCAATTCAATGGAAGATTATCACCGTTCATGGAGAAGAAGAGTATATGATCAGCCATCTCAATTCCTTCAGATATATGGAATTATATGGTGAATTTATTGAAACTCCATTCCAGCACTTTGAAGAAATCTGGCAAAATGTGGCAGTGACCAAAGTTGTATCTCAAGTTCCCAAGATTACAAGGCCTCCACTCAAGATGTCATCTTTTAAGGACGCTAAGGCAGTGAGAAGAAGGTGGGTGCACTATCTGGGGACAACTCCCAGATATCCCATATAAATCTGATAAGTTTGGCCTGGGTTTCACTTCAGGTTCCCAGAAGGCTGTACGCTGCGCTCGTGCCGGAGGACCACCCTTGAAGATCAGCAACCACCAAGTCAGCACCGTGGAAGATGATGAAGACAACTAAAACCTGGATGATTGTATTTTCCCAACTGTGAGTGGAGTGCTCAGCAACTGGGAGGCTAGAGATTTTGTCCCGATCACTTTTATCCCATAGTAATTTTTCTTTGCATTTTGTTGGATCTGTAATATTAAAACAATTCAGACTCTTAAAACCTTGTGTCTTACCCGAGGCACAATAGTCCATTTGTAAGGGTTACTATCTCATTTCCATATGACATCAATGAATCATGGACGTTTTTGCATACAAAATTTGTGCTCATTGTTTTTCTTTTTACATTTTTCATTTCTTTCAAAGATAGCTATACTCTTACACATACTCACACTCGCAATGCAGGTCTACATCCATTCGGGATCCCATGGGTAACGGTTCTGCTATGGCTTTCTGTGACTCTGAAAATCTAATCTACCAAGCCGAAGACGAAGGTGAGGAAGATTGTGAAGTACCAGGGGAACTTGACATATTACTACAATAAGAAGAGAGAACCATTCAGCCCCACGAGGAACCCGTGGATACGATCAACCTACATACCGAAGAAGACAAAAGAGAAGTCAAGGTGGGTGCCAATCTAGAACCCAGTGTCAAGGAGCGTATGATTCAGTTTCTACACGAGTATATTGAGGTCTTTTCCTGGTCGTATGAAGACATTCCGGGACTTGATGCAGATATTGTGGTACATCGTCTACCTAGAAAAGAGGACTTCCCACCTATAAAGCAAAAGGTTCGTTGTATGTGACCTGACATGTCAGAGAAGATTAAAGCTGAAGTCATGAAACAATTCAACGCTGGATTCTTGGGCGTCACCTCTTATCCGCAATGGGTTGCCAATGTTGTTCCCGTGCCCAAAAAAGACGACAAGGTACGAATGTGCATGAACTACGGAGATTTGAATAGGGCAAGCCCTAAGGATGATATCCCACTTTCCCACATTGATATTCTAGTTGAAAATACGACACAACATAAAGTGTTTTCCTTCATGGACGGTTTCTCAGGCTACAACCAAATTAAAATGGTGCCTGAGGACATGGAGAAAACAACATTTGTCACATAATAGGGCATATTCTGCTACAAGGTTATGCCATTCGAACTGAAGAATGCAGGGGTAACCTATCAGTGTGCCATGGTAGCTCTATTTCACGACATGATACATCACGAAATAGAGGTCTATGTGGACGAAATGATAGCCAGATCTCAAACAGAAGAAGAGCATCTTAATCATTTACAGAAAAATGTTTGAGAGGATAAAGAAATATAAGCTGAGGTTGAACCCAAATAAATGCACGTTTGGAGTTAGGTCTGGTAAACTCCTAGGATTTGTTGTCAACAATAAAGGTATTGAAGTGGATCCCTCCAAGGTGAAAGTGATACAAGAGATGCCTGCTCCTCGTACTGAAAAGGAAGACATAGGATTCTTGGGACGTTTGAACTACATTGCCAGATTAATTTCTCACCTGACAGCTACTTGTGAGTCAATCTTCAAATTACTAAAGAAAGATCAAGTAGTCAAATGGAAAGATGAATGCCAAATTTATTTTGACAAGATCAAAGAGTACCTACAAGAGCCTCCTGTACTGATGCCACCATTCGAAGGAAGGCCATTGATCATGTATTTGACTATTTTGGAAAATTCAATGGGGTGTGTACTGGGGCAGCATGACAAGTCTGGCCGAAAAGAGCATGCTATTTATTACCTGAGCAAAAAGTTTACCGACTGTGAAACAAGATATTCACTGCTCGAGAAAACTTGTCGCGCTCTGGCATGGGCTGCTCGTCGGCTAAGACATTATATGCTGACTCATACTACCTTGTTGATATCTAAAATGGATCCAATAAAATACATCTTCGAGAAGCCTGCTCTCTCTGGGAGAATAGCGAGAGGGTAGATGATCATGACAGAATATGACATACAATATACTACCCAAAAAGTAATAAAGGGAAGTATACTAGCTGATCACCTTGCTCACCAAGCTGTGGAAGACTACCAGTCCATGAAGTTCGAATTCCCATAGGAGGACATCATGATGGTAAACAACTGTGAAGAATTCAGACCATATGACAGACCTGAACAAGGTTCTTGATGGACCATGGTTTTTGATGGGGCGTCTAACGCACTCGGCAATGGTATCGCTGTTGTACTCATATCTCCTAAAGGATGTCATACTCCTTTTACTGCAAGACTCTGCTTCAATTGTACAAACAACATGGCAGAATACGAAGCGTGCATCTTTGGTCTTAAAGCTGCCATAAATTTGGGGATCAAATCCTTGAATGTATTCGGAGATTCAGCTTTTGTCATCAGCTAGATCAAAGGGGAATGGGACACCAAACACCCTAACCTTATCCCTTACAAAGAACAGGTCTTGACATTGCTCCCACATTTTGAGGAGATTACCTTCAAGCATTTCCCGCGAGAAGAAAATCAACTAGAAAACGCATTAGCCACAATGTCATCTATATTTAAACTTAAATGGGATAACGAAGCTCCCTAGATCACCATTCAACAAAGGGATGAACCAGCACACTGTCACGAGATTAATACTGAAGAAGTAGTCGACCAGCCTTGGTTTCACAAAGTCAAGAGGTATCTCGAGGCTCAAGAATATCCAGAAGGAGTTTCAGTCAATGGTAAGAAGTTCTTAAGGAGATTCTCTGTTAAGTTCTTCCTTAGTAACGACATTCTTTACAAACGCAACCATGACTTTGTGTTACTTCTGTGCGTAGACAAGGTTGAGGCTGAAAGGATCATTGATGAATTACATGAAGGCACTTTTGGAACCTATTCCAGTGGGCATACGATGGCAAAGAAGATCCTACGGGAAGGATATTACTGGTCTACCATGGAAAAAGATTTCTATAAACACTCTTGAACTTACCATAAGTGTCAGATCTATGCTGATAAGGTGAACGTACCTCCGGTTCCTCTAAATTTCTTGACGGCTCCTTGGCACTTTGCTATGTGGGGAATTAATATGATTGGGGAAATAAAGCCAACAACCTCCAATGGACGCCGCTTCATCTTAGTGGCCATTGATTATTTTACAAAGTGGGGTGAGGCAGCCTCTTTCGCTTCTGTGACCAAGAATGTTGTAGCCCGGTTCATCAAGCAGAATCTCATCTGCCGATACGGTATCCCGGAGAGGATCATCACAGACAATGGTACAAACTTGAACAATACTATGATCACCACCCTGTGCGAACAATTCAAGATCCAGGATCACAATTCTTCCCCTTACCAGCCGAAGATGAATGGTGTTGTCGAAGCCGCGAATAAGAATATTAAAAAGATTATACAGAAAATGACAGTCACATACAAAGACCGGCATGAGATGCTACCATTTGCTCTCTATGGGTATTGTACCACAGCTCGCACATCAACTGGAGAAACACCATATTCTCTGGTATACGACATGGAGGTTGTCTTTCCTATTGAAGTCCAGATCCCCTCTCTAAGAATTATGAAGGATGCAGGGCTGAACAAAGACGATTGGATCCAGACTTGACTTGATCAACTAAACTTGATTGATGAGAAAAGGCTTACTGCTTTCTGTCATGGTCAAATGCATCAAAAACGGATGATCAAGGCTTTCAACAAAAAGGTCAGACAGCAAGTGTATCAAGTAGGGGATTTGGTGATCAAACGTATCATATTGCCGCAAGGTGATCCCAGGGGAAAGTGGACTCCTACATACAAAGGACCATTTGTAATCAAAGACATCTTCTCTGGTGGAGCAATATTTCTGACCACCATGGATGGCGATGACCAGCCACACCTTGCGAACGCCGGCCTAGTTAAAAAATACTACGCATAAGAGACCCTCTAGGTTGACACGCCTACGCAAAAACAAGGGCATCCCGGCGAACCAAAAAGGTTCGGGAAAAAATTAGGGATAAAACAAAAAAATCTGTACACCCGGCAAGTTGAAAACCCAAAAGGGCGGCTTAGGCAAAAAGGGGTTTCCCGGTGGACTGAAAACCTGAAAGGGCGGTCCAGGAAAAATTTAGGGAATTAAAGCGTATGACTATGTCCCGTTGGATGACTTTACAGATAACCTTTGGCTTCAACTGACAAACTCAGAGGTTCTGATCAATTCAATCTTCTTTGGACGAGGAAACAAATAGACAAGATGCTCAGAGACATGAAGGCTATAGCAGAATGGGAACCCCATGGGATTATTTCACATAGCTATCTTTTCTTTGTATCAAAATTTCCATTTTTTACGACGACATTCTCTTACTAGAATGTTTGTCTCATTGTACAAAAATACTTACTCAAAGTCAATACAAAGATATCCCTTTGAAAGTGCAAAACTATCTGTTTTTCTTTGCTCTTGTGTTTTGTTTACAAAAAACGTCCAATGATTTATTCTTGAACATATGCATTTGAATATAATTTATGTTTACAAATAAACAAAACAAAAAGACAATCACTGAGGGCTTTAAGGTAGGGAAATCTCTCTAGGTTATTTCCATAAAATTCCCTGTAGTGTGCAGTTTAATACCTAGCGGAACAAAGCTTCTAGTTATCAATCCTCAGTAGAAGTAATTCAACTTCTCAGGATTTCTCAACAGGATTTTACAAGCAGTACACTGCATTTCCCTTACGACAAAGTTTATTTCTCCAAGCGGAAATTCATCAACACTTCAACTTCATTACATGAAGACTTACACTTCATATCCTCAGTAGTATTCAGGGATTTATTTTACCTAATCCAATAGTAGTGTAGCAAATTAGCTCACATACGCATACATCATATCCATATATCATAAACATCGATAACACGAATGCATACCATGCATTTCATACAACATGACATTACATATTAGCTAACATTTTACCCTTTTCAGGATAAGGTTAATCAACAGCTACCATTAACAATGTTCAAAGACCCTTAGATACAGTTCAGATACACTCCAGACATGGACGCCATTCTGATACTCATTCAGATTCAATTTTCAGATACAGTACATATACACTCCAGACGCGGACGCCATTCTGATACTCATTCAGATTCAGTTTTCAGCTACAGTACAGATACGCTCCAGACACGGATGCCATTCTGGTACTCATTCTCAATTTTCAGATACAATACAGATACGCTTCAGACACAGACGCCATTCTGATACTCATTCATATTCAATTTTCAGCTACAGTACAGATACGCTCCAGACACGGATGCCATTCTGGTACTCATTCAGATTCAATTTTCAGATACAGTACAGATACACTCTAGACACGGACGCCATTCTGATACTCATTCAGATTCAATTTTTAGCTACAGTATAGATACGCTCCAGACACGGATGCCATTCTAGTACTCATTCAGATTCAGCTTTCAGATACAATTCAGATATGCTCCAGACACGAATACCATTCTGGTACTCATTCAGATTCAACTTTCAGATACAATTCAGATACACTCCAAACACGTATGCCATTATGATACTTATTCATATTCATATCTCAGATACAATTCAGATACGCTCTAGACATGGATGCCATCCTGATACTCATCCTGATTCTTATCTTCAGATACAGTTCAGATACGCTCCAGACATGGACGCCATTCTGATACTCATTCAGTTTCAGCTTACAGACAATGTTCAGAAATCATTTCTGGATGGCATCTACAATCCCGTATCCAACAACTTTCTATCACCTCTCCAAATGGAATATTTAAGCCCATTCCCTCAACCATCATATCACCGAGTGCAAATTTCTGGGCACTCTAGTGTCCAATCATCTTCCACCTTCGAGTCACGAATGGCAAAACTCACCAATCTAACTCTTCAGGTTAAGAAGATTGAACAGGGGAAGCTGTTATACCCCAAAATTTTCCCTCTCCCTTATCAAGAATTTTCTCACAAGATCTCCTTAACTCAAGACTGCATTAGGGTTTGATCAGCTCAAGACACCTCCTTAAGCACTGATGACCAAAATTAGGGTTTGAGATTCCACAAGGATATTTGGACTTCCAATTCCCCATATTACTTTCATGGATCATTTTGGACCCCCAAGATTACTCATGTCAAGTTTCAAGCCTGGGATCACACTTTTGCTCAGTCAATTAAGTAGTTGACCTAAAAATCAGTTGTATTGGGTAAAAAGTCAACTATGGCCAATTTACAGTCAAACTTCATAATTTTTGATCCACATCAACATTTTAAACTCATATGTATCATTTGATCAAGTTTGGACCATAATTCCTCAAGAAATTTGATCAAATCTCCAAAAGGGCAAAATGGTCAAAATTAGGGTTTTGATTGGGAAAGGGCAATTTCTGATTTTTGACCTAGTAAATGGTCATTTGGTTTAAGGCATGATATCAAGATTCCAATTGCATCATTTTTACCTAATGACATGGTTCAAAATATTGCAAGTCCATTGGATTAACAGATGAATTTTGCAGTCAACTGATCAAAAGTCAATTGTATACTAAAAAATCAAACGTTGACTTTTTGGTCAAATTCAAGTGCCAAAGATCATAATTCATCAAAACATGTTAAAATATGAAACTTATTCATCAATAAATCAAAAAGTCAAGATTTCATTTTGAAAAGTCAAAATTTCTAAACTTAGAAATTTTTCCTAAGTGTTGGAAATTTCATTTTTTTTTCACAACTTTGAACAAAATTTTCACCATGATGCAAGATGATTCAAGAGAAACTTCCAACATGAAAATTGTAGATCTCCATGAAATATACAACTTTGCTTCACACAACTTCTTCCAAAAGTTCTTGGATCTCAAGTTATAATTTTATGAACATGTGGTCATGAAACTAAACACTTAGTGAAATTTTGCCCTAATTTGGTCAGGATTTTGACCCAACTTCATGGCACTTTTTCATATAGTTCCAAGGGGAATATTCAAAAGCAATTCAAAGAAGGGTTGTAGAGAACATTGCAAGCTTTCCAAAATGTCAAAGAAATATTTGAGATCATTCTTGAGTATGGAGAATCGAAGAGATGAAGTTAGGGTTTCATCACTTGAATTACAAGTCATTTTTTATGAACACATGAACCAAATCCATGCTAGGCTGCATAATCTTTTCTTTGCAGGCCTCAAACTTGTTTGTCACTCCATAGTTAAATGTTTGCACAGCTGTTAGGGCTTTGATCCAAGCAATTGAGCTATTATCCAAGTTGCATTTCCATTAATGGCACAAAGTTAATATTGTCATTCTTGTAAAGCAAGCTTTTTGCATAAATTCCATTCTTGAGCCTCTAACTTGTTCCCTTTGATCACACTCCATCCACAAATTCAGAAATAAGCTTGTTTAAAGCATATCCACTCTATGAACCAAGTACAAGGCATGGAAACTTGTTTTGTCAAAAAAATCACA
Organism: Vicia faba; assembly: GCA_948472305.1. Taxonomy (NCBI): domain Eukaryota; kingdom Viridiplantae; phylum Streptophyta; class Magnoliopsida; order Fabales; family Fabaceae; genus Vicia; species Vicia faba. The sequence continues at coordinate 1,046,915,820 of OX451737.1, forward strand.
TGTTGAACTTAAACATGTAAATTTGAATTCTGATCAACTAGAGTACTCCAAACTTGTTGCTTATAAATAGAGTCACTATTTGTGAGCTAAGGGATGAGTTTTAGCACCCTGAAACACTCCCAAATTCCCTCTATCCAGAAATTGCACAAAAAACTCAATTGATACACAGTTCTGACCTTAAACTTGTAACTCCCATTTCCCTCGTGCGTTTTCCCTCAAATTCATTCCTAAAGCTTCCTTACATCAAATACAACTAATCTCCATCCTTATTCCATAACTGTAACACCATTTACCATAACCTCCATAACCAAAAAACATAGTCTACAACTTGACTTCTCCAGGCCATTTCAGCCACTCTCAACTCAAGCAAACCATTGCATTAGCTTCCTAGGACCTTAAGGAAGCTAACTTGATCATCACCATCACTTGAAACAAGCTCAAACTCAAAACACGATTTCCAGTTTTGAGGTAAGTTTTTTCAACTTGGAACTCTTCATACAGGAATCATCAATAGTTTATTTATGAACAAAACATGTAGATATCATTGCCCTGAAGCTAACCATGTCCATAGTTTTCATTAATTTTGCTTGAGCTTAGAGAATTTTGAAACTGAAATTTTTGTGATTTTTAGGGTTCAGATTAGGGCCATTAAAATTCATGCTTATATTTGATCTATAGTTTTAATACTTTACATTTCTGAAACCGTGAGAAAATTTTCTACAAGTTTCATGTTTACAGTTTTTATTTTTGATGAGAAATGAGCAAGTTACATTTGGTCTGGCTGGAGGTTGAAGATGAAGTCATCATGGCGCGTTTTGCCTTGTATATTTATTGTTTTGCTTATGTTAACGGATGTATAGCCACTCCAATGGTAGAAGCGCGTGTCTGTAACCTTTGAGACCTGGGTTCGAGCCCCAGTGGTACCCTTTTGCATTTTTTTTTTACACATTTTGACATTTCTGACTCTTTTGAGCATTGGGCCTTATTGGGCTTGTTTTGTTTTTTTTTTGTTTTTTTTTGCTGACTAACCCCCTTGCAGGCTGTTTACACCCCTGGCCCAAGTTTATTTATTTTCCTTTTTTTATTTATTTATTTCATTTATATTTTCTTAATTATTTTACCTAATATTAAAAAAATACAAAAATTAGATTTTTATTTTTAACTTAGTTTATTTTATTTTTCTCATAAAAAATATTTTATTTAACTATACATTATTAATTTTATTAACTAGTCCTGTAAATTAAATTAAAACTATGTTAGTATTTATTTTTCTTTTCACACCTATTAAAATATATATTTTTTAATATTAAAAAAAAGCCAAAAAATATTTTATAATACCATGAATATTTTCAAGACAAAAATACCAAAATACTTTTTTCTAAACTTATTTTATTTTAATCAACTAAATAAAATTAGGGTTTTATTCAAAAAATCTTTTCTTAATAAATTTAAACTTGATTAATTATTTTCTTTAAATTAATTAGGGTAAAACAATTTCCCTCTTTCTCATAAAAATCAAACAAAGACCCATTTCTTTATACTTTGCATTTTTGTACACTTATTCATTTTGTACATTACTTATTTTAATTCCTTGTACATTAATACACATTCAATTTGGTTGTAATAGATTAACTAGGTTTACATCATTGCAATCCCCATTCAATTTGTACACCCCCTACCCACAAATGTTGTAATAGCGTAGTAACTTTAAAATTCCACAATTTATCGCTTTTATATACAAATGCTAGTAACTAGGGTTTGTATGGAAAGACTAAAATCAAAACATAGAATCAAGACAAAAAAACAAGCATGAAAACGATACACTTGCACACAAGCACCCCTAGGGTTATCCCACTTGGTTTCCTTATACAAAATGACCATATTACGCATGTAAGGTATCTTAGTAAAAACAAGCAAATACAAGATCATAGTCCCTCGATGACGCTATCTAAGTTTCCTGTCAAATGATATTAGTCCCTAAAAAAGAATGCTAATATACCTTGCAATATTGTTAATCATGGTTATACGATGACCCACGCCTGTCCCATTTACATCCAAAGATAGGGTTGCTTACCAAATCAATGGTAAGACAACAATTTCAAAGGAAAAGAAAATGAACAAGAAAGACATTTGAGTAGGTAGATTGCTCCGAATTACTTGCTCCATTTCAAAACAAACATCCTTGATATTTTCAAAACAAACACATACACTTTCAAACATCTTACAAAATTGAATTTTTTTTAAAAGATCAACATCTTTGTATACATTCTTACGAATGAGTATCATTACAAAGATTGCCTAAACAATGGCCTCTTTACAAAATAATTTCAAAAAACCACATCAAGCACATTTTCAAACAAAAGCAAGTGATCTAGCAAGTAATTAAGAGCCCATGGAAAACCATGGATGAAAAGGGTGCTAATACCTTCCCTTTTCATAAATCTAGCCCCCGAACTCAAGAAATAATCTCAAAGTTCTTTCCTGTGCTTTTTCACCTTTCCTTTTGGATAAAAGAAAAGTCGGTGGCGACTCTTGCTAACCACAACATTTGCGATCAAACTCAAAACCCTCAAGTCAGTTCTTCTACCGTATCACAGAACTGGCGACTATGCTGGGGAGAATCTAAAAGTGGGGTTACCTTAGGGCTAGATCTTATTTAATTTCTTACATTGTTTGACTTGTTTGCTTTACATTATGGTTCTTTGTTTGGGTTTGAATCCTCTACCCGGATTTGGGATACATTATAAGTAAGTAGAAATACATTGTGGAAATTGTGTAGGGTATACCGACATGGTCTAAGCAATAACTACGTTAGTGCGACATATTTGTGGGTACCGGTAGCTTTTGAGTTAATCAAAGAGAATACGGGGCATCTGAGTGATGTCATGAAGCACTAATGAACTTTTAGAACCTTTACTTGACCAACTTGGACTTTAGGATGTAGTGAGACGACCGACTTTGGTGCAGTCCGAAGTTGGTAGATGCACAATACTACACTCGTTGAGGTTTGTTTTCATGGGATATTTTGGTCGCCATTAAAGAGGCTTGTGCTGAAACAATGACCAAGCAAACAAACTAGTGATATTGAGCTCCTTAGAACCCGGTCACTATTACTAGGACAAGTTTGAGCCAACTAAACTTCAAGAGGGTACTTACCTATAAAACTCAATGCAAGCCTAAACCTAAGGATTTGTTTGCTTTGTTTAAGTATACATAATTGTACATAACATCATGAACATCATAACATCATACACATTCACTAACCATTTCAAGGACTTTGGATTTATCTTTGTTCTTGTTTTGTAGGACATGGATTCTCTTCGCAGGAAAACTATTCAAGTCAATCTTGTGAGGATCCATCCACAACTTAAGGAGCTAGGTTCCAGGATTCCTGAAAACTCTCCATTCACCGAGAGACATGGTCGCCTACTCAACTTGGTCACCTCCAACACAGATGAGGACATGGTGAAGGTGCTCTTTCAGTTCTTTGATCCTTTACACCATTGCTTCATATTTCTCGACTATCAACTTGTGCCTACTTTGGAAGAATTCTCCCGACTCTTGAGGATTCCCATTCTCAATCAACTACCTTTCAACGGTACGGAAAGAGACCCAAAGCCAGAAGAGATTTCTCATGCTCTACACTTGCACACATCTGATGTCACAACTCAATGGGAAACAAGGAGTGGTGTCAAAGGTTTCCTAGCAAAGTTCTTGTTCGAGAAAGCCCAAAACAGTTGGAACTCCTTGGATTTGCAAGCCTTTGAGGAAATTGTGGCTCTCCTCATCTATGGGATGGTCTTGTTTCCAAATCCTGACCAACTCATAGATGTGAACACTGTCAAAATCTTCATATCCCGCAACCCGGTTCCTACATTGCTAGGAGACCTCCTACACTCTTTTCACACTCGCACAATGAGGAAAAGAGGTGTCCTTATATGTTGCACTCCTCTCTTGGAAAGATGGTTTATTTCACATCTTCCCCAATCTGTATTAAAGAACGAGCAAGGTTCAAGGTGGTCACAAAGGTTGATAACACTCAAACACTCAGGCATTCATTGGTGTTCTCGATCCATAGAGAATGTTACTATTGTCGACCGTTATGGAGAATTTCCTAATGTCCTTTTACTTGTCATTAGGGGAGGTATCACCTACAACCACTTCTTAGCCTTAAGACAGTTTGGTTACGCCCGAAGGGATGGCCCGCACGAGATGCGGATTCAAGGTTTGGTATTTGACTACGAGAACGACGATCAAGGTCTTCGCCAGAGATTTATCCGAGCTTGGAGGATGTTGAACAAGGTAGATAGCAAGAATTTGGGGCATAAAAATTCCATCCCTCTTGAGCCTTATCTCAAATGGGTACGAACTCGTGCTCAGAATCTTATGATACCTTATCCTTCCATTCTCCTTGTAATCATTGAGCCTGTCATGGAAGGAGATGTTCCATACATTATCCTACATCCTGACATGCCCACCTCTCTTGAAGACCTACAAAGGGATTGGATACAACTCAAGGGGGAGCGAGATACTTTCGAAGCCCAATTCTACGCAAGAGAGAAGAAGGTTTTGGAACTCACTAGACTACTTCATGAGGAGAAGACTCTGAATGCCTATATTGCACCAAAGAGGATGCGTACTACCTTTTTATCTTAGAGTTTTTGTATTATTTTTCCCAAGAAGTCATTGATGTACTCGAGCTTTAACCTATTAATATAACATGTGTTTCCTTTGTTGTCTAAAACAAATTTGAATCTTAAAATCCTTGAAATCATTGCATATGTATTTACCATTCATCATAACATAAGCAGGTTTCTTGCAACAAGTCTCCTCATCTCTCTACTGTGGTACTATTGGAGAAGAACTCCCAACTTAGAAAATTCCAGTTTACCGAGGCATAAGGCAAAGCCTTCAACTTAGAACATGCCAATCCAGGACAACATAGGTGAGCATTCACTCCACCTTAGAACATGCCAATCTAGGCCAACTTTAATGCTATTATATTCTATGCGACGATATAAACAACCACAACTCGACAACGCAACAACAACAACATAACAACGGTCGACATAACAACAAATAACACCGTTCAACATTGGCCAAAGGCCTACAATACAACATATCAACGAAATCAACAACTTTTCATGGCAACAACATATTCACCACATATTCGCTAGGATTCAAGCTATAAGGCTACCCATAGAATTTAGGACTATTTATTTTCTTTTCATAATAATAAAAAACTAAAAATAAATTAGATTATTTTTCTTAATTTAATTTTATTAAATAGACTTTAGGATAATTGACTATTTTTCTTAAATAAAAAACAACAAAAAAAGCTTTTTCTTATTAGGTTTTTTTAGACGAACTTTCAATCTTTTGTGCGTTATTTATTTTTCGCATTTTTCCATTATTGTACTTGCATACTGGTATGTAATAACTAATTAGGACTTTTATCCACTTTCTTTATTTTTCTTCCCCAAATTGTTGTACATTGTAAATCCCCTCCACGAAACCATGTAATAGCGTAGGATTTATTTTCGCACTTTACATTTTTATGTACATATTAACTGCTAGTAACTAGGATTGCATGATAAGACTGAAAAACAAAAATGTTAGAAAAACTAATAATGCAAGATAAATAATTGAACTGAATACAATTGCACATACGCACCTCTAGGGTATCCCACTTTGGTTGCCTTCGGAAAATGGTCACAATTCTCGAAACGTGGGAAGTTTTAGTGGATGTTCTCTAGTTCGAAAGATCACAAGTCCCCCGATGACCCTCTCAATGTTGCCTTGGTTAAAAGTGATCTTAGAACTTTAGGAAAGTTACTAAAATTCCTCGCCAAATTTTCCTTCATGACCGTAACGTCCCTTCGATTATCCCTCAAACATCCAACGATAGAGCTACCTACTCACTAATAGTAGGATATCACTATCTAAAGGATAGGAGTAAAAGAACGACCCTTTTCAAGTACAAAAGTAGATAGCTGTTAGAAGGTTGTTCAAAAACATCTTTTGCATTCACACAAAAAACTACTTTTCAAAGACATTTTCAACACTTTGTATACTTTATCTACTTTCCCGAGAAACATTACAAAGTTCATCGTACTAAGGATTTTTCAAAACATTTTCAAATGCACAAAGCACAAAGGTATTTTTAAAATGAGCAAACCTCTAAGATCCCGTAGATAACTACGGATGGAAAGGGTGATAACACCCTTTCCATAATCTACCCCCCTTACTCAGAAAACTCTCGAAAAGGTCTTTTTCTGTTGTTTTCACCCTTTCCTTAATTTGGGTAAAAGAAAAGTCGGTGGTGACTCTTGCTTACCACAACATTTGCAAACACAAACGCAAAACCAGTATTAAACAGTCGATTCTTCCACCGTATCACACAACCCAAGAATACCACTCTTAGAAATCATATGAGTCTCAATCTCAGACTTCTTCAGATGAATAACTGATGCAATATCTTGAGGCTTATGATCTTCTTCCAAACCAGAGAATGAACCTAATCAGAAATAGGTAGACCAAGAAGATAAGAATACTCCTCTTAAGTGGGCGCAAGTTAATAATCTGGAAAATTAAAACACTGATACAACAGATCAAAGAACTGGACCAAATTAGTGAGAATTCCTTCTTTCATGTTGGTACCCAAAAGAGATAGCAACCTTCCATATTTTCCCTTGAAAGGCTCAAAATTAGCAACCAAAGATCCCAACATTCTCAATTATTCTACCTTAGGAATATTAAAACTGTACTTTTGAGTCTTTCTCCTTCAAAAATCCATGTTCAAAAGGTACGTGTGATATTTGCAAAGATAATCTTAAGTTCCTTAAAAACTTGGTTAAAGAATGCAGAGGTGCATGAATGCATGATTATACAACAATCACACACAAGATCACAAACATGGGGTTCATAGGTTCGACGTCACGAGCATGAAGTCAAAGGTACTACCCACATGGTATGAACTAAAGGTTTCAATCACTTGTATATCAAGGTTCTAAAAAAATTTCCCAGAGTCGTTGATCCTATTTAGAATATTAACAACACTCTGATTACTCAAGAATCAGTAATATTCTCTAGAGAAACTCGTCTGAGTGTAGTATTGCATATTAACTATTTCAGGACTACTCCTTCATAGTCACCACATTACATCCTAAAAAGGCCAAGATGGGTTAAGGGTTCTAAGGTCCCAAGCTTCTCAGGCTCCCATGTTAAAAGTAATAATTTCTTCCCGATTACTCGGTAAACAAATACTACAGTCAAAAGGGCCTCCACTGAGTGGGGGATCTCATGCCTACTTTTTCAAGACTACTCCTTCAAAGTCAACGTGACTATACCACCCTCCTAAACTTTAGTTTTCCCAAGTTCGAGTATAGGACTTCCAAGAGAATCCAATCACCCTGAAAATCAGAAAAATCCGGACAAAAAGAAAAACAACAATAATAATAGCACATACACAGATAAATAAAGATATGCTTAACCCACTTAGAGATTTGTCCCCAATGAATTTGCCAAATTTTCTGTAACGGTGAAAAGTTTAGATTAAGTTATTTATTAACTTAACTCACAAAGTGAAAGTCACCACTGCACTTTATTGTTTCCAAAGGAATGGGAAAAGAGCGAATAAAACCCAAAGAAGTTTTTAAAACAAAGATCTTGGTACGATGGTTGGTTATGTAAAAGGAAGGTATTAGCACCCTAAACATCTACGGTACTCCGTATGAACCTCTTCAAAAATCTGGGTATTTGGCTAAAAGGAGTTGTTTGCAAAAAGATTGTGGAGATGAGAAAAGAAATGGTTTTTACAATTTTGATCTGACAAGACTTCAATGAGCCATGTTCCTATGTATCACCAATGTGCAATGATGAAATCAGAACCATGTAGTTCTACTTAAAAAGAATAAAGTTGTTTGTTCGTTGATTTTAAATGAAGAGACATTTTGTCATCTTAAGGAGAATACTCAACCAAATATTCATAAACATGAGAAATATGGACCTTTGCATCACAAGTGAAATGAGGGATCCAACCTGGATAACTCAATAGGTATTACACTAACCCCTTTCAAGTGGAAAAGATTCAACATCATATCAATCAAGGTAATGGACGTGGGGGAATTATATCTCAACCCTAGAGATGACTCGCATCTAATATGTAAGAAAAGTTTTAAAACAAAAGCCAAAAGTGGCAAAAAGTTTGAAGTGAGGTTTTGTGTTTTTTAGTCTTAAAAGAAAAAGGTTAAACTTTTCTTAAATGTATTAAGATTTGACTAAGAAAAAAGTTTTGAAAATGCACTTGACAAAGTCAAGGTTTTTATTGAAAGTGGTTTAAGTTTAAAACAAAGAAGGTTTTGAGAAGGAGGGAGAAGATTTGAAAATTGAAGAAGATGGGCAAGAGATGAATGGGATATCATAAAGCATAAAGTAAAAGCTAAGGTAAGAAAGAACTAACCAAACAAGAGAAATCATCTTGACACAAGTCAAACAATGAATCCCATTTCTTTGGATTAAAGCCATACAACCATGTAATAAGCATCAGATGAATAATAATAATGCCTCAGGTGTAAGCTTAGAATCAGATAAATCTTAAAAATCACAGATGACTTAGCATGTATTAGATGGATAACTCTTGCATCATATGATTTTCAAAGTAACACCTGCACACATAAAATTTCCCAGTACAAACAAAAATAACAACAAGGTCTCATAGTCCCAAGGTTCTATCCTAAGATCCAAAAAGTCCAAATACTCAAAGATTCAAGGGGATAATAACCATATTCCAAAGAGAGTCTTAAGTCTTTTAATGTTCAATTTGGTTATTAATGTCTTTAAAAGAAAAAGAAAGCGTTAGTGAGGAAAGGGAAAAATAGAAATAAAATAAAATGTTCAATTGAGCAAAGGAGAAATAACATAAAAGTAAAATGCTCAAGTGAGCAAAAGGAAAATGACAAAAAGTAAAGAGAAAAAAGATAAATGACAAGAATGACAAAGATGTTAAAATTAAATGACATAAAGTAAATTGCGGGAAGTTTAAATGACAGAAAAGTAAAGGTGCAGAAAATTAAATGTTAGCACAATTAATAGTTAGTGTTAGTAGTAAGTTTTCCTGTTAATTCTATGTTTTGTTGGAATTATGTTTGGTAAAACCAACATAGAATAAACATGTTGAAATAAGATGTTCTATCAACCGAAGAAACATGTCGAATGCGATGTCCTATGCAATTTCTTTCGTCATCATGATTTTATACAACTGGACTATTGGATACTTTAGTTTGTTACAGATGCAAAATATTTTGTAAATACTATGCTATCCTATGTGGCACACAGGTTGAAGATTAAAAAGATTCAAGCTAATTTCGAGGAGAATTATTAGTCTCTAATTATGGAGATAATTTAGGAAACTAATGATTGATGTCCTATCTTTGAGGAGATAATGTTGTAGCGCCTCTGTTATATCCATATACATATGTGAAGCCCAAATCCATTTATTGAAGGTTATAAATAGAAGGCTTCAACCCTAGTACACATGTGGAACTTACTGTGTATTTTTATTAGGGTTTTTATGTTAATTATGAGCCTCTCTATTATCATCTTGGTAAAAGAGTAGGACTTTGTTTTGAGTTGTAAGTTTTGTCAGTCATTCCAAATCTTTTAAACAGTGAATGATTGTGTTTCTTTGAAGTGTGACTTCTGTTATTTTCTAAGTGTTTAGAATTATCCAGTCATTATTCTGTGATTGGAAGCGATTTGAGAAATGTCGCATACCTAGGTGAGTCTTAGGTAGAATTTAAGCAAGGGTAGTGATTAAGTGAGAAGTTATAAACGGAAGAGTTTAGATTCAAATTGATACTATCTAGTTGATTTTGTCCCTGGCTTAGTATCCCCCAGAGTAGGTGTTGTTGTACATCAAACTAGGTTAACAATATTGTGTGTTCTTTACTTTTATATAATTTGTTTATCGCTTATCTTATCATTTTGTGTTTGTTCCGAGAAAGGTGACTCGACATCTCTTAGAACATCTAAGATCTGAATACCAGAATTTTAATTGGTATCAGAGCAGACATCCTACTTTGACTCTGGGTGAGATTCAAGAAAGTTACTTTTTGGTACAATGGACAAGGAATGATGATTTATGAAGAGACCACCCATTCTTGATGGAACCAACTATGACTATTGGATAGTTCGTATGGTAGCCTTTATCAAATCCATGGACAACAAGGCTTGGATGTTGTGGTCACGGGATGGGATCCACCAATGGTTATAGGTTCATATGGGAAAGCTACTAATGTTGTGAAGGCCGAGTAAGACTGGAATGATAAAGATGAAAAATAATCAGAGGGAAACTCCAAAGTATTGAATTCCCTATTTAATAGAGTGGACAAGAATATCTTTAGGCTAATAAGTAATTGCACTGTTGCCAAAGAAGCTTGGGAGATCTTTAAGGGTGCTCATAAAGGAACCTCTAAGGTGAAGATGTCAAGACTTCAACTTCTTACCACTCAGTTTGAAAACTTAAGAATGAAAGAGTATGAGAGTATTCATGAATTTCATATGAATATTATTGTGATAGCCAATGCCTCAAGTTCCCTAGGGGGTAAGATGTCAGAAGCTAAACTGGTGAGAAATATTCTCATATATCTTCCAAAGAGGTTTGGCATGAAGGTGACTACCATTGAAGAAGCTCAAGACATAAACAACATGAAGGTTGGTGAGCTTATGGGATCCCTGTGAACCTTTGAGTTAGGGATCAGTGAAAAATCTGAAAAGAAGAAGAGCATAGCCTTTGTCTCCAATATTAATGATCCCAAAGATGATTATGACTCGGATACAGAGGAAGGGATGTCCAATGTTATTGTGTTGCTTGGAAAAGAATTCAACAAAGTGTTGAAGAAGGTTGACTGAAAATCAAGATCAAATGTCAAGAACAAGTTATTTGACAAGTCATTAGACATCGACAAAAATCAAGATCTTGGAGGAAGAGACGAAACTAATGACAAATCCAGCTAAGGAAGGGGAGTTCGGTGTTATGAATATGAAGGGTTTGGTCACATAAGAAGTGAGTGCCCCACTTATCTTAAGAAGTAGAAGAAAGGGATATTTGTGTCATGGTTAGAAGAAGATTTTGAAAGTGATCATGAAGAGGAAGGTGCCAAACAGGTCACAACCTTGAGTGGAATGTTTTACTCTGATATAGACGCAGGCTGTGAAGAGTTATCCTTTGAAGAACTTGATGTTTCTTACAAGGAGTTGTGTCTCAAAAATCAAGAGGTGGGTCAATTATTAGAATAGAAATAGAAAACAATCGCTCAGCTGGAGGATGAAAAAGTGGAGCACTTATCTATCAACTCTGGTCAGGAGGATGAAAAACTGGAGCACATGTCCACCATCTCTAATCTGAAGGGTGGAGTCCTCTTGCTCAATTCACAACTTGATAACATGACCAAGTCTAAAAGAATGCTTAACAACAACTCTGGTGTGCTTGATGAGATTCTTCAATCTGGGAAGAATGCTGGAAATATTAAAGGGGTTGGCTATGTCAATCAATCTATGAAGAAAAAAGGAAAAAAAGGCTAAAGTAAAGTTTGTTCGTTCAAAGAAAGAACTGGAAAAGAAGATGTCAAATAAAATGTTCCAACATTAGCATGGACAACAAAAAAATCACTCAGGACATAATGACTTTATTGCTCTGGATGAAATAACCATTCTAATTGGGAAGAATGTTGTCAAGATCAAGGATCTTGTTTTTGATAATAAAGTTGTAAAGAACAGATGAGAAATTTCTAAAGTGAAGAGTGTACCTCCAAAGAAGAAACAAAAGCAGAAGATGTTAAACCACGTGTCTCAACATTAGTAGAAACATCAGAAGAAGTACAATGGAGGCAGGAATCAACAATGGAGATGTGATTATTGTGGAAGGTTTGGGCACTTAAAATCTTTCTGCTACAGATTTTATGGTTATCTTAATCTTGTTACACAATATAGAAGAATACATGATGATGTTAAAGCTAAGTCTAAAAGGTTTCCCAAGAATAAAACTTGTGGACTCATAGTTCAAACCGCACTTAGATCCTCTACAAGTGAGGATTGGTTTTTTGATAATGGTTGTTCTAGACACATGACTGATGTCAAGAAATTTCTTATGAACATTAAACCACTTTCCTCTAGTTATGTCACCTTTGGAGATGGGTCAAAAGGTGAAATTTAGGGTGCTGGAAAGATGAGTTGCATTGGTCTGGAAGATATTAAAAAGGTGTTATTTGTTAAGGATTTGACTGCTAACTTGATATGTATCATGCAAATGTGCAACCAAGGTCTATAAGTCAACTTTACTGCGTCTGAATGTTTGGTAACCAATGAGAAGAATGAAGTTATCATGAAGGGAGTCAGATTAAAAGATAATTATTACTTGTGGATTCCTCAAGAAACAAATTGTTGCTCCACATGCTTGATGCCAAAAGAAGCTGAAGTGAAGTTACTGCATAAAAAACTTGACCAGTTACTCTTGAAAGATGTGAAGAAGGTCCAATGAAAGGAAGCAGCCATAGGTACTCCAAAGTTGGACAAGGAGGAAGGAAAAAATATGTGGTAAATATGAAGTAAGGAAGAAAACCAAAGTGTCACACCCAAAGTTGAATCATTAAGTTACCTCCAAGAGGTCAGAAACTATTTATATGGCGCTACGGGAACCTAAGCAGGTTGATAGCTTTGGTGAGAAAAAAATTGTTGGTGTAATTGCTGATGATTTTTCAAAATCTGCTCGAATGAGCACTATCAAAGAAAAATCAAATGGTGAGGAATTATAGAAATTAATGAAGGGGAGGAATGAAATAGATTCGGTATCTCTCCTCCAGGTTATTATGTTTATAACTCTCAAAGGGTGGAACAAAAAAATCTCTGCAAAGGGCTAACTTGAAGAAAAGTCTAATGATCGGAAAGGTCAGTAACATTCCTAAAACTTGTGACAGACTCAAGGAGTACATGAGGCTATTTGATACAGGAAAGAGGTGAAATCCCACCTAAAGATGATCAAGGTTGTCTTATTCCCAAGACTATAATATGTCTCTGGTACTACAGTTGATGGTAGTATATGTGTGTGAATGATGTCCTACTGAATGTTATGACATCTTTTCAGATGTGTGAACTTGGGAAGCTCACATTGACGTGTTGTCTTGAAGTTTCTTGTGTCTTGTGTTTTCCTCTAGAGGGGGGGAATTAATTGTCAAAAGCAAGGAAGAATGATTGATCATTGTGGTGGAAAAGAAAGTTGCTATATGAAAGTTTTTGGTCATTCATATGTGTTGGATGCTTGAATTTTCATTCAAGGAGCTAGAGTACCTGGGCACAATGTGTGTATGTGTTCAACAAGTGTGTTGAAGGATATAATGGATATAATCATGTGCAGATGATTGATTGAATCATCTGTTCAATTCATCCTCCTCTGCAAGTTAGTCTCAATGGATGCGTTGGTTGATGAATGAGAAAGTCTCACATGATGTCTTAACATCTTGGTATATTTTACTACTTCTGGCTGAAAGGAGTAAACTTAGATTCCAGTTAAAGGCATTGTGTTTATGCTTCAGAACATGTGTGTCTATAGCTGCTTATTGGACATCTCTGTGAAACATCATTTACTATTGGTTGAAGAAAGTTTCTTTTGGAAAGTAGACAATGTCTGACTGGATGTCATGACATTGTTTAGGACGTGTTTCTTTTTTAGAGTAACAAGGAAGTAATTTGGATGGTGTAATCATCTGCATGTCAAAAAGAAAGTGTGTCATAAGAACGCACATTTATTGGGACTATCATTTCCAAGAGGATCAGTTCAGAGTCAATAAAGGTCTTCAAAATTGACTTTTACGATGGACATTTTTTTGGTGCAGTTATCTTCCTCATATAATGCTCTCATTGACCAAGACCAATGTTACAGTCGAGAGTTGTTGATTCCTAAGTAACGGCTCGAGTATTTAAAGAAATCATCTCTTTCTTTCTGTCATCTTGTGTTTTTGGTTAACCTCAAAGTAGTTGTTATGGTTTTTGTCCAGGTCTGGGTGCGTACGGTTCAGGTATGGTTTTGTGGTGGATATGTTTGTAATTTTTTGCTAAAAAGGGGGAGAAAGGTTTTGTTTCTATTCTTCTTGGAGGTCTAAAGTATGCTCTCGGTTGTGCTGAAAGGATGTTGTATAGGGGATTTGAGTTTGATCCTTGTTTCTAATTTTTTTTGGTCTTGTATTCTGAGTTACCCGAAATTAGAGTCTGCTTCCCTGAGTCATCATCTGGATTGTTGAGGAAAATTCTTCTGAGATTATGTGTCAAGAATTAGTTCTAAGTTTGAGGGGGGTAGCTTGGTTATTCCATAAGATGTAGTTTATATTCTTTCTTATGTACACCAAATGACTTCAGGACTTTCGTCCTTCATCTTGGGTGTACTTTGCAGTAATGAAAGTGATGTTCTTTGAACGGGTTATTAATAGGTTTAGTAGTTTTAGCATGTTTTGTATTCTGGACTTGACCACTGTGAAGATTTGTCAGACATGATGTCCTAACATGTTGATAATTTGGTATTCTCTTGTATGTTGTGTTGAGCAACTTCCACTAGTTGTTGCTCTAATATTTGTTGTACTGACTTCTATTGTCATGCCTCTGATTGTTTGTGTGTTTGAGTTTCTTCTCAAACCAGAGTTGTTTTGCTATTTATGTGTGGAAGATGTACTAAGTTATTTTAGCCAAAATAAGCCAAAGGGGGAGATTTCTAATTCTCTGTTTTGTTGGCATTATGTTTGGTAAAACTAACTTTGCATGGACATGTTGAAACAATTTGTTCTATCAACTGGAGCAACATGTCAAATGCGATGTCCTATGCAGTTTCTTTTGACATTGTAATTTTTTACAGCTGGACTGTTGGATATTTTAGTTTGTTATAGGTGTAGAATATTCTGTAAATACTATGCTATCCTATGTGACGCACAAGTTGAAGATTAAAAAGATTCAAGCTAATTTCGAGGAGAATTATTAGTTTCTAATTATGCAGATAATTTAGAAAACTAATGATTGATGTCCTATCTTTGAGGAGATAATTATGAAGCGCCTATGACATATCCAGCTACATATGTGAAGCCCAAATCCATTTTATTGAAGGTTATAAATAGAAGGCTTCAACCCTAGTACAAGTACTGTGTATTTTTATTAGGGTTTGTGTGTTAATTGTAAGCCTCTCGATTATCATCTTGGTAAAAGAGTAGGACTTTGTTTTGAGTTGTAAGTTCTGTCATTTATTCCAAAGCTTTTAAGCAGTGAATGATTGTTTGTCTTTGAAGTGTGACTTCTATTATTTTCTAAGTGTTTAGGATTGTTCAGTCATTTTTGTGATTGGAAGGGATTTGAGAAGAGTCTCATACCTAGGTGAGTCTTAGGTAGAAGTTAAGTAAGGGTAGTGATTAAGTGAGAAGTTATAAATGGGGGAATTTAGCTTCAAATCGATACTATCTAGTCAGTTTCGTCCCTGGCTTGGTAGCCCCCATAGTAGATGTTGTTGTACACCGAACTGGGTTAACAATCCTGTTTTTCTTTACTTTTCTGCACTTCGTTTATCGCTTATCTTGTCATTGTATGTTTGTTCAGAGAAAGGTGTCTTAATATCTCTTAGGATATTTGAGATCTGAATACAAGAAATTCATTTCTGATTTGGGATAATTTGACATTATGTTAAGTAATCGTAAGTGAACTTATATAGAAGTTGCGTCTATCTGAGGTCAGGCAAAAATAATGTAGGTGTGTTGCATATAATGCATACCATGGTTTAAAAAGCAAAGGTGATAAAAACCTAAGTCAAGGAGATGAGATCGTTACATCAATCAAATCCTTCATAATACCTTAGGACAAACTTATCATCAATCCAAAGTACCGTGTATGATCAATTAATCACTTGGAGGTAGATTTGAAATGATGAAACTTCATCAATGACCAATCTACATTCAATTAAACAAGATGAATCATCAATCATCCAATTGATCAAAAATATAAAAAAAAATAAGAAGAAAGAGATGAAAGATAGGAGTAACTTGAACAATAAAATTGGATCAAGAACTAGGTCTAATTTCATCAACATCAATCACCCATTTTGATGGATTTGGTCTTTCAACCTATCAACACCCAAGTTCCACTAATGTTGATGAAGTAAATGACCTCAATGATCAAGATCCAATTCAATCAAAGTATACAAAATTAAAATTGCAATTAATAGACAAAATATAATAATAAAAATATTTTTTAAATGTTTTTAAAATGAAAATAAAAGGGGGAAATTATAAGCTACAACAAACCTTCAAACAAAGTGCATCCAGAGGCATAGAAAAAAATCTGAAATACCTCAAAGTATTTATAAAAAAGTTTTCATAATTTTTGAAAATCAGAAACTAATTTTAAACTATTAAAAATCAAGCAACAAGATAAAAAAGGATTAAAAATAGTAAAGCTAAAAATAAAAGCCAAATAAAATTAGCATAGGTTAGAAACCATCATATGATCATATTTTTTTCCAGAATTTTAAAAGTAATAAAAACATTATTTTAACCAATTAAAACTAAGCAAACATTCAAAAATTCATGAAATTAGTAAAATCAAAAATAAAAATAAACAAAAATATGGATCAGAAGAAGAAAAAGAGGAGAAAATTTTAGAAATAATTTTGGTATTTTTTGGAATTAAAATGAGAGAGTTATTAATTTTTAAAGTTAAAAACCAATAAAATAAAAAATAGAAAAATAAATTAAATTTGGAAAAACTTGGAGCGTCAGATCTACACTCATTAATTAAGCTGACAGATCTGATGGTGCCCGGGCTATGATCTATGGTGAGTGTTGTACCCCAAAATTTTCCCTCCCATATTTCTCAAAACATTTCAATCAAGGTCCTCAAGTTGCTCAAGGAAGTCCAAGGGTTGACCAGACAAACCCTCTCCTAAGGCAGTCTACCTCAAATTAGGGCTTCATGTTGCATCAAGATACTTGAGTCCAAGGGATCCCATATGCTCACCTTTGTCCTAATATGTTCTCAAGATCATTCATAACAAGTTTCAAGCCTTACAGAGAAGGTTTGCTCAGTCAATTGCTCAAAGGCCTGAAAATCGACTGTGCTAGGGCAAAAGTCAATTGTGGCCCACATACAGTCAAACTTCAAGATTTTTGGTCAACATCCTTATTTTGAAGTATTATTCATCATTTGATAAAGGGTTGATCATGATTCATCAAGGATTTCTCACAATTCATCAAAACCCAAAAGTTGCTAAATTAGGGTTTTGCAGGAAAAGTCAACTCAACTTTGACCAAGCATAACTTTCTCATATTTTATTATAAATTCCCCATATAAAGCTCATTTTGAATAGGATGGAATTCTCTACAATTCATCTTCATCTCCCAAGTTCAAAATATGCACTCACAAGAAGTTATGAATTTTGACATTATAGGTCATTTTGAAAAGTCAACAAAAACACCTTTTATGTCAAAGCTTCATACATGAACATGGAAGACTCAATTGATATGAGAACAAAGAGGTTGCTTAGAGTACATCTCAAGCTTTCTAGAAAGTCCAAGAACACCTTCATAGAGTCAAAATTGAAGAAGTTGTGCATTGGTGAAGTTGACCTTTTTTGCAAAATTGCCAAAAGTCAAACATGCCTCAAATTGTAATTTTTGTCAAATGGGCCCAACTTTTTGTACTTGTTTTGAGTTTGTAACATGGTCCACGACCCATTATACTTTCCACTTGCATTTATTTTATTTTTTCCATTAATTTTGATTTTGATTTCAATTAAATCAAAATAAATCATGCAAATATCAAAATCATTTAAGCCTTGAGATTTGGTGCATATTTCAGGTCCCTTATACAGCTAGCAACAAAATCAAATCGTGCAAGGCATGTTTGTGCATAAAAAGATTGATTTTTGGCTTATTTTGGAAATATCTTCATGGGAATCAAATCATGATCAAAGACCATAATTGAAAAAGATTGGATGCACATTTGTAAACCTAATTCGATCATTGATATATATTAGACAAATGCAGACCAAAAGAACAGGTTTTGGAGGCGTGTAGAGTGAAGGAAAAACTTCAAAAAATCAAGAAAAAATGGTGATCTGTTTTCATATTTCCAGGTACTTTCAAGCCTTGCCAAACAGTCCTTTCGTTTCCTGGGCATTCAAGGAGTCCATAGCAATCAAAAGCAAGCCTTTTCTAGCACTAAAACTCACTGCGTGTGCACATGCATAAAGACTATCATGGACCTTCAGCTTGCAACCATCATATCTAAAGCAGATCAGGTCCAAAGGCCATCACATGAAGGCCTACCATAGGCCCAGTCAACATGCAAACATTGGAGCATGGAAGTCAAACGTGGATCAGGTTTTTTTTGGGCCCAGAAGCTGCTAATGGAACCCCCTCAATTGCTGATCACCAGGCCCATCTTTCTTATTCTTTTTCTTTTATATTTTCTTTCAATTGTTTTAATTAATTATTTTTTCTCACAAAATTAATTCTTTTTTTTTTACCAAAAATTCATAAAATCAATTTTTGTCAAATTAGATTTAGGTTTTTTATTCTATCAAAAAATTAATGTAATTAGTTAATTTAATTAGGCTAATTTGATTTTAGGGTAACTTTAATTCTTTTGTAAATAAATTAAAATCAATTAGAAATTAGGGTTTTTGCTTAATTTAATTTTTATTTTCTATTTTCTAAAAATAACAAAATACAAAAATAGATCAAAAATTAATTATTTTTCTTAATTTAACTTAATTAGTAATTAGGTTTGTATGTATTTAATTTAAAACCTTATTTTCTTAAAAATAATCAAAAATAAACAAAAATAATCTTTTCTTTTAATTAGGGTTAGACGGGGTCAAAACCCTAATTTTGCTCGTCCTCGATTCATCGCGCGTGTTTATTTATTTTTACAATGTTGATGTAACTGCTCATGGGATGTAATAGCTTAATTAGGACCTTTTTTTCGTTTATTTATCATTTTACGGATTTTTGGCTATGTAATTAATCCCCGAAGCCTTGTAATAGCGTAGTTCTATTTTCCGCATTTTAATTTTCGCAAATATTAACTGTTAGATGTATGATAATAGGGTTGCATGACAACAATGTATGTTAATTTTAAAAATGGTTAGCAAACCCTAATGTGCAAAGATAATAACTTGAAATCAAAACACTCGCACATGTGTACTCCTAGGGTATACTCTCACTTCGGTTGCCTTCGGTAAATGATCATTAAGTATAGGGCATTTTAGTGGTTGCTCTCTTGTCTAAACAAAGATCAAATGTCCCGTTCGGAAATGTTGCGTCGGAAAGGTTGCCTCGGAAATGTTGCCTCGAATATGATCTTAAGACATTAGGGTTATTACTAAGACGTCCTAACATTGCTTTAGTTATTGTACGTCCCTTTCGAATTGACCCTTACAACTCCAACGACGGTGTTACCTCCTCACTAATAGTAGGATAACGCTGTCTAAAGGAAACAAGAACATAAACATTCTTTTTTCGAGTAGGTAGATGCTAGTAGGTACTTGCTCAAAATCAAACTTTTCCACACTTACACTCTTTTCAAAAAAAGTTTTCAAAAACACTTTGTAACACTCTTGAGGACTGATACAAGGGTTAAAACGAAGTAAAACAAAAACTTTCAAAACACACAAACACAGAAGCAATTTTTAAAATGATGAGCAAGTACCTAAGAGCCCGTAGAAAACTACGGATAGAAAGGGTGTTAATACCTTCCCTTTCTATAATTTACCCCCCGTACTCAAAATCTCGAAAAAGGAATTTTTTTGTGCTTTTGTCCTTTACAATTGGATAAAATAAAAGTCGGTGGCGACTCTTGCTTACCGCGACATTTTGCGAACACAAACGCAAAACGCAAACCAACATTTTCCTAAAAAAGGTCTGGTTCTGCCACCGTATCATAGTGAGGATGAGTCAAACAACGCATGTGAGATCAACAAAGGTCAAGCCAACAAAATTAAAACAATTGTCACACTATCATTATTTGAGGATGACACCTTGGTCATCTTCAACCTCCAGCTTCAAAAAAATTTAGAAATCTAGGGAAATTTCGTGTTTCTATAAGAGATAAACATTTCTCATAAAATTGGTATCATTGGAAGCGTCTCAATGAGAGGATCTCAACCATATCCTCGTGAAAAATTTATTTAAACTGTAGTATAGTCGATTTGAGAAAAATCAGAAAGAATTTCAAAAGGAAAATTAACAAATAGACATAGTTAATGGATCAAACGATGAAAATTAAGGATGCAGTGAGCACCAGTGAACATCAAGGATCATCACAGTAATTTGAGTTATGAGAAATGGTGCCGCCAACTACCTGTTCGAAGTTTTCTCAAAACCCTATGAAAAATGACTTAGGGAGCTCTCTATGATGCATATTTTTCTTGCTTTTGATCTTGTTAGCTTCACTCAAGTTCAAGGAAGCTTGATGAATGAGATTTTTGACTTGTAGAAGGGTGTGGATATGAAAACAAAGCTTACAAGTTCAGAGTTCAAATGGGATCTGAGAAACGTTATTTTTGCTATCAAAATCTTGGGAAATAAAGGGAATGAGGTCCTTATTTATGATTAAGGTGAATGATGCTCTCAAGCGTGTGAAATGATCAAGAATTGAGTAAAATCATGTGAAGCTCGCAAGCATGAAATGTGTGACTTACAAACCATCAAAAATCCACTAAACCTTGCATTTTTAGTGTCAATTAACTTTTGGCTACTTGTTTAAACGCGTTTAAGTGTAAAACGTGCCATAACTTGGTCATTAGAAAGAGATTTAGTTGAGTGAAAATTTGACTTCATGTGCAAGTTTCAGTTCCAAGTGGCCCATGTTCAAACTCATGGGGAATCATGCACAAGAGGCTTTTTGATCCCATTATTTTTGCAATGTGTAGATTTTCCCACAAGGATCACAATGTACTAAGAAAGTATTCATTTGGCAATTTGAGCAGAAAGTTATGCCATTAAAAGTTGCGGAAAAACTAACCTCTATACTTCTAAAAAAATTCTAAGTTAAGAGCCTAAAAATGACCTATAATCCTTTTGAAGAGAACTTTTAGATGGCATCATGAAGAATATTGCGAAAAAATAATGAACTCCATGTTATAAGAATTGAGCAAGTTATGATTCTTGAAAGTTGAGGAAAAAACATTTGAAATTAGGTCAAAATTTCACTAAGTCCACAAATGACTTGTAATGTCTTCAAAATATGAGTGTTCAGTGGTTCGGGAAAATCGGGACCAAACCAAAATGCAAACCAAACCAATGTATTTGGATTGGGCATTTTTTCAGTTTGGGAAAAAACCGAACCAAACCAATAAAAATCAATGTTAATTGGTTCGGGCATCAAATTTCTGATTTGCTACACGTAAACCCAGACCAAACCAATAAAAATCAAAATGATTAATTACATATTAAATTACTAATTTTAATTGAGTTACTACTTATTTATTTAAATAAAGAGAATAATTGTTATAGCAATTACCAAGTATTAACAGTAATAAAAGAAACCAAGAGTCCTAGCTTTACCAAGTACCAGCAGTAACCAATCTGTTGTTTTTTGGATCAGTTTGGTTTGGGCTTTATTACTAAAATATATAAATCCAATCCAAACCAATCCATTTTTCTTTCATTGGTTCAAGTACCAGATTCTCTCAAAACTGAACCAAACCGGCTCCCGGACACCCCTACTTCAAACTTTTGATGACTTTATTCACATAATTAGCTCTTTACTTGTAAATAGAAGTTGGAGAGAACATCAAGGAGAGTCATATGCAAAAATAACCATCCAAAAATGTTGAATAATGAAGGAGTTATGGTATTGTAAATTTTGACTTGAAAACTTCCCAAATTAGGTCAAACCACATTGCATAACTTTGATACTTTTGATCTTTTCTTGAAATCCAAGGCATTATGAAGTTCATATGACTAAAACGATGAAGCCTTGCTTGATATTTGATTAAACATGTTCACACTTGAGGTTACTTGATGAATAAGGCATATAAATAAACACATGAACCTTTGAACCGTCCTTGAGGAAAAAGCAATCATTCCTTGGGGAATCCTTGATCAATTGAGATTGAGTGGTGTTTGAAAATGATATGACTTAAAAGTATATGACAATCCCTAATGTGAAAGTCTTTGAAAGTAAATGTTTATCATACTTTGACTTTGCTCATATTAAAGCCCTAGTTGAGGGCAACTGTTTGATCCACTTGGCTCACGCTTGTCCTTGCATAACAAACAAAGATAAACACAACATATTTTTTATATATATTTTGGTTAGATGTTAGTAAAACATAAAGCATGTAAGTACCAGATACCCAAATGGGTGCTTGGTGGTCCCTCAAGGACAAAGTTAAATAAGGGATAGAGAGCAAAGGTGAGAGACAGCCCAAGGTTGTGATCTTGGTGTATTCCAAAGATATAAAATGATGAGGGATCTTAGGGGTAAAACTAAGGGTATAATAGCTTCCCTTAGGAGACTATATTTAGAAGGTTATTTTTCCATTGGATCAAAAGTACAAAACCATAGGAAAGTGGTCACCTAATTAGGAAGGGCCATTTCGAATTAGCTAAATATTTTCAAATAATACTTAAAGAGGTACAAGGCTATGCTGCAGGAAATTCACATAGCAGGAAAATAGTTGTGCATGGAGAGATATAAAGCTAAAATGACATAAAAATTTAAAATACTTCAAAATGACAGAGTTATTAATACATTGCTTATGAAAAGACAGAAAGTCAAAAAATCATGCTGGGAAGTCAGCTTTCATCTTGTTAAAACAAAGTTTTGCAAGCCTAATCCTCTTGTCATACATAGTGTCTTCAACCTTTAGTTTGTTGACTTCTTTCACTAGGCCTCGAGCAACTTCAACATGTCAAATACCAACTTTCACCTCCTCAACTATTTTTGCCTCAACAACAACCAATTGTGAAGTATTAATTTCAGCTTTCTTTTTTTCTACTACTTCGATTTTCTATTGTAACTCGTCCATTTGTCGAGTCCTTAGGTTCTTTAACCTTCATTTCTAACTCATTGAATCGACTTTTAGATTGTATGGCCTAGCCATATTCCTAAGTAATGAAATTAATCTATCAACCAATCTTGTTAGAGGATTCCTCTTTGAGCCTTACACTTTGAACATTTGAAGCTTTGTATTTTTGTCTAAGAGTTTGTCACTCTGAGTTGTCATGGTGCATAATAGTCTATAATTTTGCATGATATATTTTGCAAATCGACCCTCACAATTTTTGTGATTGTAATTTCTAAAAGAGCAATGATGTAAGATGAGATAAAAGACAGTGTGGAACAATTTTTTGGTCCTCCCATTATTTAATAGGGAAATAGTATAGTACAATAATATCAATCTTAATGATAAACAATTGAAGATTTCTAAAATATATACAAGTAGAACTAAAAAATGAAGGAAAGGGGGAAATGGTAACCTTAAAGACTTCATGAATGCTAAGATTTTGAAGCTTGGGGGTATTTTGAAGCATTTCTATGAGCCAACGCCACTTGAAAACAAAAAATTGTTCATGGTCAAATCTGAATGTAAGGTTGAGGTGGGTTAAATTGTGAAACACACCGCTAATAGTAGGTGGACTCTAGTTCTGCATTAAGTAACAAATTAAAGTGAAAACATTTGGACAAGCGAGAGACATTGATACATACAAGTTGTTTAAATGACAGTAAGTGAGAAATACTGATTAATACATACAAGTTGTAAAAGTGACAGTAAGTGAGCGACCAAATTGGATATTTTCATATCCCAAATTTGTCCGTCCTATTTCTAACAGTCAAATAATTTTCAAACTTGGTTTTTTTAATAAATTTCTTTGGTTTATTTACACTAATATTTTGGATCTTATAGATATTTTCAATTTATTTTGCTTATTTAAAAATATATAATACTTTGCTTTAAATTATTTGTATTTTTTAAATAGTAAATATTTCTCACCCTTCATATGCTTTCAAGTACCTTTTTATTTTGAATAAATGAGGAAGCACAATTGGTAAGGAGGCATGTGTAAGGGGTTTAAGCATAAGGTCGCGTGTTCAGGTATCATTGCTCTGCTTTTTGTATTTATTTTCTTTTTGTGCTATTTCATTAAGTAATGATAAAAAAAAATTCATTTTTCAATTATTTTATTATTATTTTCATTTACCATTTAGGGGAATTTTAAAATTGTTTATTTTTTATTTTTTTAAATACTTGATTTTATGCACTTAATAGTCAAGATATAAACAATAATTAAAATCTTTCAAAAACAATTTTTATTAATCACTAATTCAACTCCAATATTGAAAGATGCCACAAAGCCATCTAGATTCATAGTCTTTCTCACTAAGACTTGAATCAAACCTTAATTATTTTCCAATCAACAAAATCTTTCAAAAAATAAGAGAAATTTCATTAAATTTCAGACCCAATTTTTACTTATAAATAGCCCTTCAGTTTTCACAATTCATTCATCAACAATCCCACATCCACAATTTTGCAAATCCACAATCATCCAGAATACCCTTAATTGCAATCTCTCACCATTCACTTACATATTTTTCAACTCTCTTTTCTTCACACATTTTCGTTCAAAATTGTTTTTGGCCAATGATTGACCTATGAGGCCACACCCTCTTATTTTTAATTTAATCTTTTTAATTTTCATAATGGATTACTTTTTTAAAAGTTATTCTCTATTTTATGAAGATTAGCCTTTAATTTCTAATTTTTCTTATTAATGCATTACTAATAATTTTTATTTAAAGAAATATAAATAAAGTAGAAATCACTGATGAAGATATCCTCTTTTTATTTTTTTAGTTTCCAATAGTTACTTTTATACTAGCCAACACACAGACGTCGAGGCCTCCAATGCTTAACCTTCATGAAAGCCAAACCGAAATACTTTGATATTGTAGACTCTGATGACACAACCCATCTGCGGACCACCACGATCCAATGGCCCTTTCTTGATGATCGCACGGCCCACCACCCTCTATAGTTGTCGGTCGCGTACCATCCTTCTCTCTGATGAATACCACTTCGCGAAGACATCGATATCGTTGTTCATCGTTTACCGACGAGCTTAACCACCATAAAAACCTCTTCACCAAGGAAGCATTATCCTCATGCCGCGGATGTACCACCCCATCATGCAAATCCATCGCATAGACTCCTTCTGCAAGCTCTACCGTTTCTGCAGCCAAGAAACACCGAAGTGCTATTGTCTTCCCATTGAAGAACCCTCCATCCATTGCACACCATTCGGTTATAATTTTTTTCTTTTGATCTCATTTTTCCCAAATTTATTTTGATTTGTGCTTGTGAGATATTGAATTTAACTCTATTGAGTCGAAGGATAGCTTCTTAGTTTCGACAGTTCGAAAAAGTTGTAGCATACAGTCGAAGGTTGCTCACATGCTAGTGTCAAAGTATTATATATTATAGTCGAAGAAGGATCAAGCATGCAGTGGTCGAAGAGTGCTAGGATTGTTAGCATCAAATTGGACCTGTTTGTTATGTCTAATTGTTTAAGTTAGCTTGTACCCTAAGTTAGCTTGTAACAGGTATTTGTGAAAAAGCCCATTAGTTTAGTATGTTAGGTTTATTATAAATAACATTCTAGTCTCTCATCATTGGATACTGCAAATCCTAACTTAGGGTGAGAGGGTTATTTGTTATTCTAGAGTACCTGTAATCTAATTTAAAGAGAAAGTAAATAATAACAGTTAATAACTAACCCTTGTGTTCTTCTTGTTTTTCCATCTTTTCTACCCTTATTCGTTTCTTGATCATAAAGAAGCAAGTTTATACTTTGTTTTAAGGTATCGTTTTTCACTATTGGTGTAAGCCCTAGAGACCAATACTTTGGGTTCTTGTATCGAATTATTTATTAATAATAAAAGGCATTTCTTTATTATATTTGTTTTTCGAAAATAATAAAGTCCCTAGAATAGTTCGTTTGTTTAATGAAATATTAATTGTGACTTAATCATGAGATCTCATTAAACATCAGAACACTATTCTTAAAATATTCGTAGTCGAGCTTTATTGCAAAGTGGGATAACATTAAAGCATTGATATTATTATGAAGATAGACTTATGATCACAACTCATGGATCATGGATAAGGAGTTATCAAGTCTTGACATAGATATGAATATTAGGAGTAACATTTATACTGGATTGACCCGCTATAAGAATACTACATAAAATGTTATGTAAAGTGTCATAAGTTATTCTCATAGTGATAATGGTGTATACCAACCTTCGACCTGAAACCACTATGGACCCTAGATAACAAGATAAATGTATAAGGGTCCAATATTGAACTGGACAAGGGTGACACGATTTATGCCTTGTGTTCAATATAGACATAAGGGAAAAGGGTAATTGCATACACAAATATTATCACATAAAGGTTTTGTCAGATCACATGACATTTTCGTGACTTGGGTAGCAGTGATGTGTTGCTAGATACCACTCACTGTTTATTATGTTAAATGTGTGATTTAATATAATTTCCAACGTCACAAAAACCTATAGGGTCACACACATAAGGACAGGTTGATGATAGATAGATTAAATAAGGAACACCGTAAGGTACGATGCACTTAAGTGAAATATGGAATGTGGTAATGTGCCACACGTTTAACTGATATGCAGCATATCATAAGGTATGATACTCGTATGCTTAATTGGCCTTTTAGCTTGCAGCCTTAATTGGGCTTTTAGCTTGCAGCCCACATAAGTGGTTCTATAAATAGAACCCTTGTGCTAAAGCATTTGAGTTAATGAAAATTTGGTCTTGATTTTTAGCCGTATATTTTGTCTCACTCTCTCACTCAAAGTTTCCGTTCATAAGCAGCTAGCACTGTGTCCGGAAGTGATCTGTTCGTGGGGATTGAGTAGAGACGTTGCTATTCAACAATGTTCATGATCACAACATCAAAGGTTTGAATCATCACAAGAGGTAATGATTTCTATCACTGACCATGCCCATTCGTAAGGATCACTAAAGGAAAATTTTAATTTTTTGCTGCGTTTTGGATCACAATTTTTCTTCAGTGGTATCAGAGCCACCTACGAAACCATTGATCTGATAGCTGTTTATTTTGTGTATGTTCTATATTAATCGGATTAAAAAACGGAATGAATTGAATAATAACCGAGTAAATTAAATTTTGGCATCATGGTGTGTACGGTTTAGGTGAATCGATGTTGATTATGCTTCGGAATCTGACACTAGTATGGTGAAGCATCGATACACCGGTCGTCCATAAGTTACACTAATATGATCGATCAAATTTATATATGATATAAACAATTATGGTGCAAAGATGGTATATTGGATATGCTGTTTCGATTTATTCCAAACAATCATAGAATGATTGTTATTCTTTTGAAAGATCATTGGTCATTCGCTTCAGAATACGATGTTAGTATGGTGAAGCAATGGCATATTGATCGATCATACTGAAGTATCAATTGAGTTGTGTTTGACGGTATGACATTATTTTCATTAGGGTTCATGATGACATAAAGGTTGTGTTGTAAGAGAGTTATGTGGATTAGGGTTGTAACAACACAAGAGTTGTGTGAAAAACGATGCTGATTTCAAATGAATTGTTCATTAAAAATTTTTGCCGGGGCGCTGCCCCTAATAGAACCCCTAGCAGGGGAACCCCTGGCTAACTCTGCATAGTGTGATCAATCGCTGAAATTTAATTTGACTTATTTAATTAACATAATTTTAATTAATAGTAATAATAAAAGTTTTTATTATTGTTGTCTCGTGGTGATCAGTTATGGCCTTAGATTCCCTTATTTTGTTTTTGGGATTTTAAAAGATGACCTGTGTGTCGTGCCTTTCTCTTAATCTCTCTATGTAACTTCTTTTCTCATCTCATTCCATCGTATGTAAAATGAGTATTCTTTTACGTAATGTAATGTAATGTAATTAAGAAAAGGAAGAAGACAAGATTGAAGAAAGACAACCATGGGGATCTATCTTGGAGAAGTTTAGATCGTTATTAGGTTAGCTTAGGTTCTCTCACTAGCTTGGGAGAACAATTGTGCCAGGGGCCATAACTGTATCTTTTTAAATGTATGTTGATGCATGTGTTTGTATGTTGATGCATGTGAGAGACGATTTTCATGTTAAGCGGATGAGATCAAACTAATATCAAATTTCCTCAAAGGGAATATTAAGTTTATGCTTTCCATGTTTTAGCACTCATCAAGACTAGTATCGAACAATGTAGGTTTCACCTAACGTGAGGTGCATGTTCTATATTAGTAAGGCGCGATGGGATAAATTTAATATCCAATTGCTAAAATATTGGGTCAAACTTAACTAAACAAATTATAATAAGATTATACATGTTTAGAATCAAGAGTTGGGAATGATTCATATGATGGATTAGAATAAGGAGTTATTCTCTCAACTGAAAATATTTAAGAATTGTATGAGATACAATTGGAAGGAGTTCCTACCTAAATAACCTAGTTTTATATAATCAGCCTAACACTGACTTAAAACAAAGTGAAATGTGGATCTCGGCCCACTAGAAAATATTCCAACGGGATTTTCCGAATCAAATGATGAGGGTCATTTATTTTGAGTAAAATAGTGGAAGCATTTTGATGATGCCAATGAAACCGCTTGCCTTATGCTAGCTACCAGGAACTTAAAGTTACAAAAGAAGCATGAGAACATGTCAGTGTTCGATATGATCAGACATCTGAAGATGCTCTATCAATAACATGCACGAAATGAGAGGTTTTAGGTTTCAAAGGCCCTTTTTAATAGCAAGTTAGCTGACGGAACCCCTGTAGGTCCCCATGTACTCAAGATGATTGGGTATGTGGGGAACCTTTAAAGGTTAAGGTTTCCCCTTGGAAAGGAACTTGCAACTGATTTGATCTTGTAATTGTTTCCAGAGAGCTTCAATCAATTTGTCTTGAATTTCAACATGAATGACATGGACAAAAGTCTTCCAGAGTTGCTAAGCATGTTAAGAACTACTGAGCAAAATGTGAAGTCAAAAGGGAAGTCCATTCTGATGGTCAGTAATGGAAAGAAGCTTAACAAAAGGCCCACCAAGCAGGTTGGTAAAGGGAAAGGCAAGTAAGTTTCCAAACCTAAACCTAACGTTCCTGCTTTGAAGTCTAGTGGAGGAATAGCAAAAGAGGGTACTTGCTTCCATTGCGGTAAAAGGAGTAGAGATTTGGCAAAAGGTGAAGTTGACCTACGAGTTGGCATTGGAGCAAAGGTTGCAGATTTAACCATAGGAAATTATGTTTTGACTTTACCTAGTGGTTTAATAATTCAGTTAGAGAACTATTATTATGTACCTGCAATTAGCAGGAATATTATTTTCGTTTCTTGTTTGGACAAGTTTGGTTTTTCATTCATAATAAAGAACAATTGTTGCTCCATTTACTTGAATGATATATTCTATGCTTCTGCACAAATGAACAATGGACTGTATGTCCTTGATCTTGAAATGCCAATTTATAACATTAATACTAAAAGGATTAAACCTAATGAGATAAATCCAAGTTACCCTAGGCATTGTCGCTTAGGCCACATAAATGAGAAACGCATTTCCAAACTCCATAAAGATGGACTCTTGGACTCTTTTGATTATGAATCATATGAGACATGCATGTCTTATTTAATTGGAAAGATGACAAAGTCCCCATTCACAGGAAAAGGTGAAAGGGATAACGATATTTTGGCCCTCAAACATACTGATGTATGTGGACCACTGAACATACCAGCCAAAGGAGGTTTTCAATAGTTCATCATATTTACTGATGATTTCAGTAGATATGGTTATGTGTATTTAATGAAACAAAAATCGGAAACCTTTGAAAAGTTCAACGAATTTAATAATGAAGTACAAAACTAACTAGGTAAGAATATTAAAGTTCTTCGATTTGATCGAGGCGGTGAATATTTAAGCCTAGAGTTTGATGACCATCTAAAGGAATGTTGGATTCTATCCCAACTCACTCATCCAGGAACACCACAATGGAATGGTGTATTTGAGAGAAGAAATCGAACCTTGTTAGACATGGTCCGATGTATGATGAGTCACGCCGATCTTCCAAACTCCTTTTAGGGATATGCACTATTGAAAACAACTTACACACTTAACCGTGTTCCATCCAAAAAGGTTGAGAAGATACCATATGAGATATGGAGTGGTAAGAAACCACACATGTCTTACATAAAGATTTGGGGTTACGAAGTTTATGTGAAACGACAAATATCAACTAAGCTTGAACCCAAATTTGACAAATACTTATTTGTGGGGTATCCTAAAGAAACAAGAGGATATTACTCCTACAACCCTTTTGAGGACAAAGTGTTTTTCGCTCGAACTGGAGTTTTCTTGAAAACAGACTTTATTTCCAAAGGAATTAGTGGGAGGAAGGTAGAGCTTGAAGAAATTCAAGAATTACAAAGCATTAATACACCTATAGAGGAATTAGAGCAGGAAACACAAGTAGTTTTGGAAGAACAACCTTCTCAAGTAGAACAAGACCAACGTAGGTCAAACTGGATACGTCACCAACCTGATAGATATGGATATCTCATAAGTGATCAAGGTGATGTATTGCTCATGGATCAAGATGAGCCTGTGACCTACCAAGAAGACATAAATGGTCCTGAGTCTGAGAAGTGGCTAGAAGCCATGAAATATAACATGGATTCCATGTATACAAACCAGGTTTGGACCTTGGTAGAACCTCCTACAGGAGTTAACCCTATAGGATGCAAGTGGTTCTTTAAAAAGAAGACTGATATGGATGGTAAGGTACATACCTATATGGAAAGACTGGTTGCAAAAGGCTATAAACAAATTCATGGGGTTGACTATTGTGGTACCCCAAATTTTTCCCTCTCTTTTCTCAAGACATTTTTCACAAAGATCTGCGAAAGCTCAAGCTTGCACAAGTATTGACTAGGTCAAGCCATCTCCTCAACACTGATACCTCAAGATTAGGGTTTGAGTTTGCACAAGTACAATTGGACTTCTAATGCTTAAAATGACTTTAATGGATCATTGTGGACCTTCAAGAATACTCATGTCAAGTTTTTAATCTTGTATCGCAAATTCTGCTCGGTCAATTGACCAAAGGGCCAAAAATCAACTGTACTGATGAAAAGTCAACTGATACACCAAAATCAAACTTTGACTTTTTGGTCAACATTAAGTCTCAAAGATCAAAGTTCATCAATAAATTCTAGAATACCAAGTTTGATCATCAAAAAGTCAAGAAATTCAATGTAAAAAGTAAAGATTTACAAAACTTAGAAATTTTCTAAGTGTTTTATACATGATAATTTCATTTCTTCATGCAAATCTTTCACCAAGATGCAAGATAATTCAAAGAAAACATTCAACATGAAAGTTATAGGTCTTGATGAGGTCTATAACTTTGATTTTCTGATCAAGTCCTATAAATGATTATATTTTGAGTTATAAATTCTTGAAGTCATGATATTTTCATCTAACACATAGAGATATTTTCAATAGATTTTGGTTAGGATTTTATCCCAACTTCTTGGCATTTTTCACATAGTTACAAGATGATTTTGTCAAAATGGCCAACATGAAAGTTATAGAGGGTGTTTCAAGATTTCCAAAACATCCAAGAGCATGAATTTATCATACTTGAGCTAGAAGATTCAAGGGCATGAATTTGGGAATCCATTCTTGAATTTCAAGTCACTTTGTTCAAGAACACATAACAAAATCCTTATGCTATGCTGCATAATCTTGTGTTACAGGCCTTCTAACCTGCCAATTTCAACATAATTTAATGCTTACACCTACTTTTGAGCTATTACCCAAGTGTTTGATCCATTGTCCAAAAGATCTTTCCATTTATGGCATAAAGGCACCATTGCTATTCTTGAAAATCAAGCTTGCTGGCACAAAACTTGTCTTGAGCCCATACCTTGTTTGCTTCTGATTTTACTCCACCATAAATCATGGAAAGCAGTCCCTCTAAACCAACAACTTTGTTACTTCATCTTGGGACCATGACATAACTTGATATTTGCAATCCAACCTACCCATAACTTCATAGTTTGTAAACCAAATCAACTTGTTCACAAGCCTGTTGCCTATAAATAGGAGAAGCATTTGCAAGAGAAAGAGGTCGAAAAAATAGAGAAAAAATCCAGAAGTTTTGTTGTGTAGACAAGCCCTCAAAATCCCATACTCTCAAAAAAACCATAACTGTCCATAAAGCTCCGACTCTTGAGTTTTGAAGTCCTAATCTTTGAACCCTTCATACCTTGCAAGTTTTGTCGAAACAAACCATCTAAACACCTTACATACATCATATAGGAGTTGTTCAAACATAAGAACAACTTCTGTTACATCATCACCATTTGCCAAAAATAACAGTCACTTGCAACTTGGTTCTTCCAGCTCTAAATTAAAGCACAGATCTCAATCTCAAGCTAAGTCTTCTTGACTTTAAACCCTTCATTTCAAGCATCATTAGTTAATTCATATTTGAAGATAAAATGTAATAACCATTCCCCTTGAAGCTAACCTTTGTTTTCCTTTTATTCTTGTCATTTATGTGTTGAGAACTAAACCCTGCGTGCAACAAAACAATGATTGAAAAAATTGCAGTATGAGTCGACACATACTCACATGAGTCGACTCATTTTAGTGGCAGGACAGGTTATGAGTCAAAATAAAACCTCATGAGACTATGCATACTGCTATAACAGGCACAAAACAGAAAGATAAAAGGTGCATGAGTTGACATAAAACGTGTATGTGTCGACACAAACAAGGAATGAGTCGACACATACCATTATGCATCAACTCATACTGAGTTGATTTGATATTGAAGGGGCAAGGGAAGGTTAATGTTCAAAAATGAAATTTTCCTCTCTTTGACACTGTTTTTTTTACATATTTCACATATTTTCTTCATAGCTATTCAATATGGTTGTAATATTTAAGCTCCTATTTCATCCCCATTTGTAAATTGTACCCCCATCCCCTATTGATGTAATAGTGTAGGATTTTAATTTCCGCAAATTTATCGTTTTCATATAATTGTTAGTAATTAGGGTGTGTATGGCAAGATAAAATTGATGCTTAGAAAAACCTAATCCAAGATAAACTCAAGCATGAAATACAATACACTTTCACACTTTGCACCTCAAGGGTTTACCCTATTTTTTCCCTTAAAAATGGTCATGATATGCATGTGAGCCATCTTAGCCAAAACAAATCAAAAATACAAGATCAAAGTCCCTCGATGATGCTAAGAATGTTGCCTTACGAATGATCTTAGTCCCTTAAGAGAAATGCTAAGATATCTCACAACATTTCTATCTATGACTATACGATGACCCACACCCGTCCCTTCACATCCAAAGATAGGACTTCTTACCAATCAATGGTAATATAGAAATATCAAAGGAAGAGAGAAATGAACAAAAGACTTTTGAGTAGGTAGAATGTTCCTAGTTGGTTGCTCAGAATCCATCTTCAAAAACAAACATCTTTTCAAACACACCAAACACTTTCAAAAACATGAAATATTTTCAAAAAGTACAACACTTTGTATGCATTCTTATAG
The DNA here is from genome assembly GCA_948472305.1 of Vicia faba. NCBI lineage: Eukaryota > Viridiplantae > Streptophyta > Magnoliopsida > Fabales > Fabaceae > Vicia > Vicia faba. The sequence goes on from OX451737.1 coordinate 1,046,949,516, forward strand.
AGACGAGAATCATTATAAAGTTTTCCTAAACGAAGGCGCTTTTCCAAAATATTTTCAAAACCCACCATAAACAAATTTCAAACAAAGCAATTTCAAAAGTGATCTAGAAAGAAACTAAGAGTCCATAGATAACTATGGATGAAAAGGGTGCTAACACCTTTCCTTTTCATAACCTAGCCCCCGAACTCAAGAAAATATCTCAAAGGTCTTTCATGTTCTTTTCACCCTTTCGTTATTGGATAAAAGAAAAGTCGGTGGCGACTCTTTCTATCCACAACAATTGTGATAAAACGCAAAACAACCAAGTCAGTTCTCCCACCGTATTACAGAATTGGCGACTCTGTTTGGGAGTATACTTAAAAGTGGGGTTATCTTAGATCTAGATCACATTTAAATTGCTTTCATTATTTGATTTGTTTGCTTTACATTTTTGGGTCCTTGTTTGGGTTTGTATTTGTCCTCTACCAGGATTTTGGAACACCATTAGGTAAATAGCAAAGATTGTGGAGATTGTACGACATAGACCGATATGGTTGAAATAATAGCTATGTTAGTGTGACATATTTGTGGGTACCAGTATCCCTTATGACGAATTAAGGAGAATATGGGGCCGTTGAGTGATGTCATGAAGAACTAACGAACCTTAGAACCTTTAATTGAACAACTTGTCCATTAGGAAGTAGTGAGATAGCCGGTTTCAGTGGAAAGCTGAAAATTGGTTGATACTTGATGCTACGATCATTGAGATCAGACTTTCAGGATATTTCGGTCGCCAATAAAGAGGCTTGCACTAAAACAATGCCCGATGAAGAAAGATCAATGATATTGAGATTCCCTATAACCCAGTTACTTTCTAGGACAGGTTGAACCAACTAAACTTCAAGAGGGTGTTTACCTATAAACTCCATGCAAGCCTAAACATAAGGACTTGTTTGCTTTGTTTGTATATGATTATTTGTACATAACGACTTGTTTGCTTTGTTCGTACATAACATCATGACATCATACCATAGCATTTTCAATAACCATTTCAACGATCTCAAGGGTTCGTGATGCAGGGTTATATCGAACCAAACATCTATCTAGGGGCAAGAGGATTTAGTTTTCTCTAACCAAACGCTCTCAAAGACTAAAACGTGATAACTTGAGTCAAGGGCTATGACCTACTCAATATGGTGAGCTTAATTCTCGTAGAACTATATTCAATGATACGAAGTTCTTCACTCAAAGTTGTGATTAAAGGTCAACTTCTAACATTTTCTGGTGTTTACCCCGCGAGATCCTCGAAAATATCACATCCACATACCATGCATCATATCATGGCAGGTTTTCCCCATACAGGTTTTCTCATTTTCTTACTGTTTATTTTAGTAAAGATAGCTCTAGAACAGACTTACTAGGATCTTCAGACCCAAAATGTTCAGCTTCAAGAAATATTCTTGAACCTATCCAAGGGGCAAGAAGAAGTGAAAGCACTCCTCAATAAGATCATGACCAAGAAGAATCCTGAAGACAATAGGGATGACCAGTTAGAACAATTACAAACTGAAATGGCAACAATGAAAATCCAGATGATGGGTCAGATGGCTCTTATTCAAAACTTAGCTCGAGGACAAGAAGAGTTGAGAATTATCGTCAACCAGCTTCATCAAGATGGATGCAACCGCGTGAAACAAACAGTTAAGATTGGGGATCAAGTCATTAACCAGCCTCCAGTGAGACAAGAAGTCGGTTTGGTCGAGAGAACACCTTTCAAAATGGCTACTACACCTCAAGTCCAACAACGACCTCGCCAACAATGACAAGGTGGTCAGCATAAGCAAGATACACCCAAAAGACAATTTATCGAGATCGACATACCATTGGATCAAGCATTGCATCATGTGTTGGAAGCTAAGTTGGTTGCATTAAGGGAGCCTCCTCAAAAACCTAATACTTCTTCTCCCTGCTGCAAACATGAAGAAAGATGTGCATACCATTCCAATAGTCATGGACACGACACTAATCACTGTTGGGCCTTGAAGAATAAGATTCTAGACCTGATTGACGAAGAAGTATTGAAATTCACACAAGATGGTCAAATTGGGTTTTTCTGTCACCCTTCAAAGACACACCATATGAAGCGAGAAGTTTAGGCGGAGAAACTTTTGTTTATTCAAATTTTCAGTTGTAATTTCTTTGTTTTATTAACCACTTGTTCTTATGTCAGACTTTGGTTATTCTCATTAATTCATTGCATATTGTTGTACCCCAAAATTTGTCCTCTTTGTTTTAACGTTGATTGACTTATACTTTGTTTGCATATACACATGCATGCATATTATTGGTTCCATATTCATGGAATCAAGGTATTTTATCAACACAACAAAGCTCTCATAATTTTTCAACGCATGTTTGAGTCGTGGAAGACTTGGGTGTTTTTGGTGAATTTAAAACAGTGCGAATTGGAAACAGTATTTTGAATGATCTAAGTTTAAAAAATTTGCATCTCCAGCTTGGAATAGTGTTTTGGGTTGATTCTTAAGGTTTTGAAACTGTATCGATGTTCTCTTTAATTTTTGTGTTCGTACCAAAAGCTAATTCTCAAAGAAAAGTCTCCAAATATGCGGTTCTTTTGGAAGTTATATGGTGAAAAATACAAAGAAAAAGGTGCTGAAAGTGCAGTTTTGGCGCATTAAAAAATTCATAATTCAAAGCCCGTGACTCAGTTTGAGCCTGTTTTGGTGGCGGAAGTTCTATCTCGATGTCAGCTACATTTTCATCTCTCACGGTTGAAGGCCAATTTCGCTCAGAAAGTCTCCAAAAATGTGGACTTATCAGACATTTTTGCACTGGAAAATTGTGACAAATGTTTATCTACACCACATCCAAAAAATCATAACTCAGTCGATTTTTATTGTATCGAGTCTGCTCTGGTGGCATTGTCTCACAAATTGAGTTAGATAAATTTTTTTCCATTTTCAAGACCAAATGGTACCCCGAAGGCTTCCGTTTTTGGCCCGAAGCGTGTGCAACTCACTGAAAATTCTGAAGTTGAGATTGTATGAGGCGAAATTTCAAAAATTCACAACTAAATCACCATTTATCCGATTGAGCCTGTTTTTAGACAGGAATTTGTTTACAATGTCGACTACATTTTGGTTTCACGATTTAACTTTAAAACTTGCACCGAGATTCCTACGAATTTGTCCTGAACGTTTCGCACTCAAGTGAATATTCTGCATTAGTATTTATGGATATTTGAGACCCATTAACCAAATCCACTCACATAAGCCCATACTATATATTCTTTTTACTCCAATTTCTCTCATAATTCACCAATCTCCACAAACAATCAAAACTTTTCTCTCAATTCTCTCATATATCAAATCAAGGTTCTACACCTTTTCCATCAAGAACACAACAACAACTTCATCAAGATCCAAAAGTCAAGATCAAGAGCAATTATTCTCTGATTGTTGATCCTTTCGTTGTGATCTCTATACCTAAGCCTCATCTTCACTTCTATCGTTGAGTTTTCTTGAATTAAGCGCTTTTTAAAATAAGTGATTTTTTAGAATAAGTGTTTTTTCTTGATTTTGTGTTGATTGAGGTTTTAATTATATAATTGAGGCTTAATTGTTGAGAATTGATTTGAATTAAGGATTTAATACCATTTTATTGAATTGCTTATTGAAATAAGTGACTAATTAAACTTGAAAAATTGATTTAGGTTGTAACTTGAAGTTGACATAGTGTTGTTGTGTTGATTTTTAGCCCTAGGTGTAGTTATACTAGTGTTTAGGTTGAATTATCTATAGAAAACTAGTTAGTACTAACACTAGTTTGAAATTTTGAACTCTTGATTAGATTAACACTAGTTCCTAATTCTTGATGTAGAATTTGTTAATAGTTTAAGTTAGGTAGATTCTAACACTAACTTTGATTTATGTGTTGTAACATAAACTAACAATTAGTGTAGTTTAGGCCTATTATTTGATTTCCAAGCTTCATTGCATGTTTTCAATTATTTTTGGTTGATGATCATTGATATTTTTGTGCATTTGAAATGCATTTTTGCATATGATCTCAAGTTACTAATTCTTGACATAAACTAATCTTTTACCAATTTTTGGTTGATTACTTGTTGCTTGTCATTTCAATGAATTGAGGTAATTTCTAATTGACTCAAATGCCATTGCTAAAAAATTTTGAAGTAAGTTTGATTGAGTTTGATAGAAAGTATCTCAATACTTGGTAAATGGTAAAGTTTAACATAATTGGTGTTTTTGCTCTAACTTTTGATCCGTATTGAGTTTTTCCAACTTTTTTTAATGAAAACCAATTTTCTTGAGCCATCCAGAATCTCTTACGCGAGGTATTTTTTTGATTCGGACAAATTTCGTTCCGTTTTTCTGCTACTGTAGCCGTTTCGAAAATCACATCTCAGAATGGAATTTGACCGAACCGAGTTAATTTTTGGAACCATTGACATATTTCTATGTCGTTTTAATTTTTGCGGTTGATTTCAGATGCTTTTCGATTAATTTTCTAACTCTCTAATTCAAGTTTTTTTTGTACATTATCTTGTGTTTCATTGTTGAATTGTGATACTTTTTGTGTGTTAACTGATACTTTGGTGTCAAGTAATATCATTTGGTTTCAACTAATTTCTTGATAACTTTGTGAATTTAGCGTATCAGAGTACGTTTTGATTCACAACTTTTATGTTTGACAAATTGTGAGTTGATTCTTATTCATCACACTTTTGGCATAAATACATAAACTCATGAATTGGAATTAATTTGCAATTTGTTGATTAAATTCAGATACATTAAATTCATGTGGTTTTAAGACTTTAATTCTTGATTTTTAGATCAATCTTGAGGTTATATGTTCATGTGCAAGTTTCGGATAACCATCTCATGCTAATATTCAAGATTAATGCACTAAAACTTTGATTTCCAAATTGATTCATGATAAATTTCAAAATGCGCGTAATGCTGTGAAAAACTTGTATTTCTCATGTGCATTGAGTTTTAGTTTGTGAATAATGCATTGTTGTACTTATTTAAGCATTTCTTCGATATCGGTAGCAAGTTTGGATGTTTCTAAACTGGTTTTTGCAGCTATTTTCATGAGTACGAGGTTGTTGTCTGAAATGTTATGTCATGCTCCATTTACTTGTTTGCTTTGTCTTGTACATATTCATACTTCATATTTGTGCATATTGCTAATTTCCATTATCGCATTTGATTTTGTAGTTATCTACTAACAAATTTTGTGAGATTTGCATACTTTGAGAAGCAAATTGGATACCATTCGCTTTGGTGACAAATACACTTTTCTTGCATATGTTGTTCACGCTTCTGGCGCTATTTGTTGTTGATGCTAGTTTGCGGCGCCCTCCAAGCTTTCGCCATGCATTGATTTGGTTTTTGCGGATTTTTATTATCGGTTTAGTATAGTTTCAGGCCATTTGTTGTAATATTACATTTACCATTTTCTAGAGATCATGTATAGTAGGGGCATTTATCACTTTCTGGAAATCATGTGAAGTAGGAAGCAGGAAATAAAGAGTGTGCGCTCGAAGTATTTGTTTAAAGTCCTGTAGCAGGTACCACTTTCTGTATGCTAATTGTGTTTGTTTAAAATCCTACCTTTGAAGTAGGTATTATACACGTGTGTTTATATTTGTGCTCGTATTATATTATAGATGATAAGTCCTCAAAAGGAGGCAAGTGGGGAGGGTCCATAATCGACCCCCGCAATTTTGTCTGTGTCATCCTTAGCTCGTGACGCACCACGAAGCTTCATAGTTGTGCCTGCTCTTATGTATCGAGTCGTCAAGTGGGGAAGGGTTTCGCAATTGAACTCCCACATTTTGTCAGAAGTTCGCATTGGCCGATGCTGATACTCCGCGATTATTCATATTGCCTTCTATCGTCTACCTCGATCTTCTATATCTTTGTTAGGTGTTCAGTCGTTGTGGACATCACATTTTGCTTTTTTCATCCTACTCCCGCTTGTTTGTCTTGGGTGATATGCTCCCCTTGGCTAAAGCATTTCGATTCTTTTCCTGACCATTTTATGTGTGTGCTCTCTTGAGCTTATTGGCTTGCTTTCTTGATTTTATCTTTGTGTGCATGTTTTTAGATGATATACCCTCAGTATGTTCCCTTAGGAGCTCTTGGTTCAACTATAGATGATGATTCGAGATAGACATAGTTTTAGGTGATAGACCCTTGCTATACTCCTTTAAGAACTTCTTGATTCATCTATAGAAGATGAGTTAAGATAGACATTAGGATTGTTATCCAAGCATGTCAACATAGGTTAGATATTTCCCTTCAAAACTCAACCTTAGGATCAACCATTGTATGATAACATTAGGGATAGATCTAGGTTAGTTTCCCTTAGATGTTTTTCTTTCTTTTGCATCCTTGCATTAAGACTAAAACTCTTTTTCTTGGCAAAGCATAAAACATCTAACAAATTCCAAATCCTTCTTTAAGGTAAAAAAATACCAATCTATGCAAACTCTTTGCGCCTTCGGGCTTTTCTTTCAAACCTTTTTCAAAAGAACATGTTAATTCACTTCTGTGCTAACGCGTAAATCTCCCAAGGTCGAGTTGCGGTAGAAGGAAAAATTAATATTGTTCATTAAAAATTACAAACCAACAAAAACTTTTGAGCCGAACTACGACTGCTCTGGTTCCTTAAGAGGGATACGTAGGCATCGGGGTAGAGCCCGAACAAGCACAACTTTTATTTTCCCTATATTTATTTCTCCTTTCTTTTGTATGCATTCCCCGTACAGCTTAGATATAGATATGAAACACACCCTTTGATTAGATAAACAAGAGTGGATACCACAGAGTACTAAGGATGTGTGGGGTGCTAATACCTTCCCCTCGCGTAATAGACTCTCTTACCCAATCTCTCGGTCACAATACCGTGATTTCACCTCTTCAGGTTTTCTCGATGTTCACCTTTCCCTTCCTGTAGGATAAAAAATGTTTGATGGCGACTTCATTGATTTCATTATCATTTGATTTTTCAGCCGGTTGTTTCAACTGGCAACTTCATTGGGGAATAATTGACCTATTGCTGGTCCATCCCGGAGTCGATCCTAGCTCTTGTTTTCTTTTCCTTGGATGTTTATTTTTATTATTTATAACTTGTTCATTTTGTACATGTTTATTTGTGCATATGTTTGCATTGCATTTTATTGCTTTCTATATTTGTGATACTATTATGCTGGCTCTGTTTTCATTTTTGGGTGGGTGTTACTATGAGGTAAAAGGCCCAATACCCAGGCCAAAGTGCACTAGGATACTAGGAATAGAGTGAAACATGAACGGCTAGTTGATATAGGTTTCACTATTCTTGCCATGTCGTCCACGCTTAGATGAGGTACAAATGAGGGGCTATCATTTTCACTTAGGTGATACAGCGATAGTTTTCTCAGGAGTACCCTTGATTCTGATTTACCGGACCTTACCCTGACCTAGTTTTCACCCGTGAGCAGGGAGGGACTTGATTATCACAGGTATAGTTGGTGACTATGTACAGATGGTGACCATGTTATGATGGTGACTGTATTGTTTTATTGGTGACTATGGTTATTTGGTTATGTTCCGGACCTTTGATCCTGATATATTCAACTTGTTCAAAGATTATACAGCGATTATTCATGGTATTTGGTTCCGTTGTGTTCTGAAGTTGGTGTTGAACCTTTGATCCTGTGATATTTAGATTATTTAGCAGATTTATACATCAGTTATCTAGTGGTTTGTACAGTTGTTATGCTGAACTTTTGAACCTATGTCATTGCACCTTGCATCATAGCATGTTTATTTTACACAAAAAAAGAAATGTGAAAGATTATATGCATAAAAAAGATGTTCGAACATGGCATTACATCCATTCATTTACCTCATGCATCTTCATGCATTCACAACAGGTACTCAGAGTGGGGAGTTCTTATTCAGGCCTGGTATTCTTTTCATAATTGTGAATCTTGACTTATCACCGCTTCGTTATCCGAAAAATTCGTGGAACGACTTCGTGGGGAATTGGATAAGATGATGAGATAAAAATAAGATGGGGCTGTTTATCGTGGACATACAGGTCTTGGCCCAGAGTCAGAAATACTTAAGGGGGAAAGATAACCAGTTATAGACTCAGTTGAGTCTGATATGAGAGTTATGAAGACAGTGTCAGCAGAGGAAAGTGGTCATGGATATGTTGTTGCAACAACAACTGTCATTCATCTCTAGTCTATGGGATATTTTTCAAATCGAGAGATACTTTGTGGGTCTCACCCAGGACTTCGTGTTCCTAGATTTTCTCTTCAACAATTAGTTTCTGGTATAATCTCAATACCTTGTATCCAATTACTTCCTCGTGTGTTGGAAGCTCAGTTGATTAATCTTCGTGCTTTGGGTCATCCTCCCACAAATTTCTCCCCTGATTTCGATGTAAATGTTAGACACATATCCCATTCTGAGGAACCTGGTTATGATATTGAAGACCACTTATATGACTTCTTTTCCAAGGTTCAGTTCATGTTTGGAGAACCATTTCAGATTCTTTCTCCTCAGCTGAGTGCTTCTTCTGTGTAGTAAAAGATGGGGATGCTTCTAAGATGAAGAAGTATTATATATCGAGATCTTGGACATTTGCTTTTGTGTAGAAGGAAAATACCTCAAAGGTCGAATTATACATTCAGAGTTTAGTTTCTTCTATGTAGTAGAAGATTCTTTGTTACAATTTCTGAATTTTACTTCTGTGTAGTAGAAGACAGAGACTCTTTTGTGAAGTAGGAGATTCTCCATAATTCAGTTGCTAAAAATTCTCTCTAGTGAAGTAGGGGATGAAGTTTACTTTCTTTTGTGTAGTAGAAGATCCTTTGGTACGGATGATGGATGTTTCTTCTATGTAATAGAAGACGGTGCTTCTTTTGTGTAGTAGGAGACGCTCCAGATTTCAGCGACTGGATTTCTCTTCTGTGTAGTAGAAGATGGTTGGCATTTCTTCTCTGTGGTAGAAGATACTTTGTGATGCAGTTTATGCAAATTTTCTTGATAAAGCATTCATCACATCTGTTGAGGGAATCCGATGTGATTACCATGCTGGGGAACTTGGCCATTCAGCTGAAGATTGTAAACCTTTCAAAGATGAGATGCAAGACCTGATTGAGGAAAAATCCATCATTCTCATGCCAGTTGGTCAAATTTGAAGTCTCCTTTGACTCATTGAATGTCAATATTACCATATCATCGTATGAAGCATCAAGTCCATATGGAGATTAGTCTCCTCGGCATGGCAGTTTCAAATTACACTTGCATTCTCACTTGTAATCTTTATTGTTTTGGTTCAGTACTTTCTTGTCTGCAAAACTTGCTTATTCTTTAATATTAATCATAATGCATTGAATATATTTGTCTTGAATTAATCCATTCGTATTCACTCTTAAATGTTTTACTATGCTTTTTGATACCTAACTCTTGTCACAAAAAAACAAAAAACCTTTGGAGCGAGGATGATGAGTGATATACCATAATTTCAAACGGTGTGCTTTTGAATAAAAGCCCTGCTGACGATGTACAAGCCTTATTTCAATTCCTAAACACCAGAGATATAAGGGAGATAAACACTCTTTAACCCCTTTGAGCCTTGAAGTAGGAGTTTATTTCTTGTCAGAAAAAAAACCCTCACATTTAACTTGGGGCAGGGTAGATTTCAGTTAATCTGTCGAGCGCTCAAAACTCATCAAGAGTGCCAATCAAAAGATACACTAATGGTTATCCATCAAAAGGCTGAGGAAAGTCAAAACCACAATGGTTAACCCTCACATATCAACAGTGTGCATCAAAAAGAACGATACCACAATGGTTATCTCTCGCACATCAGGAGGTCAACAGATTACGATACAACAATAGTTATCCCTCGTCTACCAAAGACTCTGGCAGTCATAATCACCTCCAACAAGTCGAAAATGACTCGAAGTCACACGACTGGTTCAAACAAAAATAAATTATGAAAGAAAGAGACAAAAATCCTTGCTAAGTCGAAACATGGAAAACAAGTCGCTTAGGAAAAAGTCAGGGTATCTCGCTGGACTTCAGAGTAAAAATCAAAAAGAATTTGTTCAGGAAAAAGTTAGGGAAAATAAAAAGAAAGCGAAAAGCACGAAAAGCGAAAAAAGGATTAAAAAAAATATCCTTAGCAAAGAACAAAAGTTGTGTGATCGAACACCCAAAAAACCAAAGGTGAGTGACTGTCATGTCCAAAAAACTCGTTTGACTCCTTAGTCATTCCAAAACTCCTCTTGATATATGAGTGCTTGTATTGAATTAACTGAATGTAGGACTGGAGAACATCATGGAGAAGGGGTGGGTACCAAATAATTTTAAGCCTTAAATCCTTTTTTCTAAAACTGTGAACCAGGCCACGTTACAACCCTGAAAAGTCCTAACTGAAGCATGGGTTAATTTGAAAGCGCACTGTAACGAGAATACGGTAATCTGACTCCTAGGAGGCTTCCCAAAAAAAAATTGAGTTGGTATCACACCATCTTTTTAATTTCTTTCGCACAAAGTTTTTGATGCTTAATATTTTCAATAAAAGTTTTTAAACTTCAAGACAAACATGAGCTTTGCATTAGAATTAACATTCTTAGAATAAACATTCTTTACATATGAATAAGTGCTTAAACATCAAGCAAGCTTGCATGATGAGAATCAGATGAAAGTTTTATTATCTCGAGGGGCAAATTACTTCAGGGATGTGTCGAAGGTAAATCATTTGTGAGAATGATCTTAATCCGGGGCAGACCTTCTATTGACTCTGTTGAATAAAAGGAACACGAGTTTAAGAAATGATCTGAAGTAGATTACAAAAGTGATTATCCAGAAGTCTCTGTCGAGCAATGGTGCATTATTTTCAGTTGGTCCCAAGGGGCTGATTTCTTCAAGTATCTGATTGGAGAACAAAAAGATTTAAGTGTTTGCTTAAACATGAAGCAGTTCAGGTTGTGAAGTAGCCTACTTTCAAGACGTAAGACAACCACTCTAAGGTTGTATTGTCTTCGAAAATCCTTAAGTTTCTCATCCCTCGGTGAGTAAGAGATGAAGAAAAGGTTTGTCAAGACTCTGTTGAGCAGGAGCTATCATGTTGAATATTTCGTTGGGTAAGTGTTCATCCAATCTGAGGCACTCAAGTCGGAATTTGATACCTCAAAGTACAATCAAACTGGGGCAGTTATGTCGAGATTTGGTAAATCTCTTTGAGAATTTGTTGAGTAGAAGAGAATATTTTCAGAATCTGAAGATGCACAAGAATTCACTCAAGCATGGTTGAAATTGTTTCCAACTTTGGTCAGCCAGTAGCCGTATGCTCCAAAGTTCATAACCCTGGGTTGATTATCTTTATGGTACAGATCTCATGAAGTCCTCTCGAGGCAAGTTTTCCTCAAAAGACCCTATAGGCTGGGGAAAGGAATTATACAGGGGGATTTTCTCTTCTTTAAAGGTTGATCATAACAAGTCCATACGCATGCTAAATGACTCCTGAATTTGAAAATCTTATAGAGAAGTCAAGATCGTTATCCTCGGCTCATCAGAGACATAAGTCAATTTATTGATGTTCCTTCATCATAAGTCAGGATCATTATCTCCAGTTGAAGTTTTGATTTTTATCCTCAGTAGGATATAAGCAGTAACACAAAGATCATTTAAGGTTGTTACCCATACTAAATTCAGGATGGAAATGTTGTTTCCTAGGAGGACGCCTTTCCCCAATAAAAGATACATTTCTACTTGACAAAAAAATTTTCTGCTAAAGGGTTTCTCTTCAAAGATCTTTATTTCAAGCATTCCTCATTTCTCTGAAGGAGGTGAATGAATCTTCTTCCCAAAAATTTAGAAGTTGTTTGAAGTAGAGGTGATCTCTTCTCAATGGACTGCAATTTATTTTTGTGGAATCCTCTCTAAATTCCACTTTTCAGTGGCATTCCTCCTCAGAGTTGACATGAAGAAGTTATAATCTTACATCACAGTTTTTACCCAGCGGTTGGTAGTCCAAATTGTTTATTCTTCAAAGAATGTTGCCATTCCAAACAGGGGCATATTGCCACAATTTCTCTTTTTTAAAGTTGTTGTACCCTAAAATTTGCCCTCCCATTTTACTCAAGACATGCTCATTGAGGTTCCCAATTGCTGAAGGATGACCAAGAATTGACCAGACAAATTCTCCTCCTAAGCAATGAACCTCTAATTAGGGTTTCACTTTTCATCAAGATGTGTGAGCTCCAAAGGTCTCAAATGGTTTCCATAGTCCTAATATGTCTTCAAGATTGTCCATGCCAAATTTCATGCCCTACACTACATGTTTGCTCAGTCAATTGCTCAAATGCTTGAAAATTAACGATACTAGTCAAAAGTCAATTGTGACCCACATACAGTCAAACTTCAAGGTTTTTTGTCAATGTCAACATTTTTAAGTGATATCCATCATTTGATCAAGGGTCGATCATGATTCCTCAAGAAATGCTCCTAATCTATCAAAAGTCAAGAATTGCTAAATTAGGGTTTCTATAGGAAAAGTCAACTGAACTTTGACCAAGCATAACTTTCACATAATTCATCCATTTTTCCCTAATCAAAGCTCATTTCGAAGAGAATCTAATTCCATACAACTTCTCTTTTATCCTCAAGTTCAAGAGGTGCACCATTTGAAAGATACAAGCTCATACATTATAGGTAATTTTCAAAAAGTCAACTAAAGGAACTTTTTTCAAGACCATTTACATCAAGATAAACTCTTCAAATTTAAAATTTATCAAAATATGGATTGAAGTATACATCTTGGGCTTTCCAAAAAGTTAAAGATCATCATCATGGGATAAATATTGAGCAAGTTATGGCTTTCCCAAGTTGGGAAAATTTTGGAAATTTCAAGAATTATGCATTGAGCAAAATTAAACTTTTAGGTCAATGGCCTAACTTTTTGGGTTTCAAACATTTTCCTAACCATATGGAAGACCTATAAACTCATTCTTACCTTGACTTGAACTTTTTAATCTATTTTATTCATATTTATTTTGTTTGTATTCACATAAATACAAGATAAATTGTATAAAATAGTGAATGATGGATTATAACACTTGGGCTGTTGGTTTGGATTGATTTTAGGCCCATAAATTCGTGCAAGGTTGTCCAGGTTCATCCCCAAAACAAAATGAGCAAGAATGACCATTTTTGGAACTTTTTCAAATTTGATTTTGGTGTTTAAACCATGGCTTAATGGGATGATTTCTTTCCACATTTGTTTAATCTCATCAATCCTCTATATATGCAGCACATTTGCAAGCCTAACTGACGCATACACACAGCCTAGAAAGAGCCACAAAAATTGCAAAAAATCTCCAAAGTTGTCAATTTCTAAAACCGCTGATCCAGCCTCCCTCAGTCCAAACAAAAGACTCCATCACGTTTCCGAGGGTGCCAGCAGTCGATTCCTGCCATTTTTAAAGTCCATAGCACCCTTAAATTGCAGGATCGCGTGTCACCGGTCAAACAAGTTTTGTCATATTTGAAATTTTAGATTTATGTGTTGTTGATGTTTTTGATGGTTTGATTTATGATCAGGAGGTCCATTAGAACATGTGGGACTTATAGCATGATAACTTTAAGTCCTGATTGGTGTGATGCCATTGTCAGGGGCATCACAAACTGAAATGCTTCGCAACTCATAATCTAGGAGCTTTCAGAATAAATAAACATCATCATTGAATTTGTAGACCCTAAATTAGGGAGGTAGGGTCATTTTTGTTCTTGTTGTGCTTGATTTTCGCAGGTTGGAAATTTGGAGCAGCCGGAAGGGATGACCGGAGCCACCACCTCTGGTGGCTTGACAAGCGTTGATTGAGGCGTGGCAGAAAGGAACAAAATGATTGGTCCATTAAATGTTTGGACCCCACTAGATTGTGTTCATGTGACAACTCAGCACTATGACTCGTTTTACAATATATTATAATCGTTTGATATATATTAATGGATGTAAGGTCGTCCCAACAATTGGGTGTATGAGTGTTAAGGCATTATGTGTGTGAGAGGTCAGGGGTTCGACCCCTGCCTCTTGCATATTATTTTTCCATTTCTTCTTTGCATATCCAATACAACCAGGCTATATGCATGCACCATGGGCCACCAAATCTACACCTTCCAATGTCAACGCAGCCAGATCCAAGCACAACAAATACGCGTCCCCATCATGGACGTCCAAAGGATCCTCTCACTGGATCCATACAGCCCCTGGACTCCCTAATTTGGGCCTAAACATTTTTAATCTTCTCACCCCCTGATTTTTAATTTTTTTGCAGCGCCTGGGCTTGTCATTCTTTGAGCCAAACGAATTTCAGATGCATACCCCCTGTTTGCTAATCAGTATCAGGCCCATTAGCTTTCTTATTTATTTTATTTTATTATTTACTTCATTTTAATCTTTTTTTTACAAATCATAAAAATCAAAAAAATAATAATCATAGACTTAGGATTTTTCAGTTAATTTAATTTTCATTAATTTAATTTAATTAATTATTTTAACTTCATTTTATCAATTTAAAATCAAATAGACTTAGGTTTATTTAATTCAAATGTTTTCTTAATAAAAACACAAAAAATAGTATAATTAGTTTTATTAGAATTAATTTTAATTAACAATCATTTTTCTTTTATTTAATTAATTAAGATTATATTTATTTTTTCTCATTTAATTTAGTTTAAGTATTTTCTTAGAATAAACAAAAACAACAAAAAATATTTTCTTGTTTACTTAGAAATTTTTTAGACATCTCTTTTCCATTTCGCGCGCGTTATTTGTTTTTCGCATTTTTCATATTTTTATATCTGCTGATGGAATGTAATAGATGATTAATTAGGGCTTTACTGCTTTTCTTTATTTTCTTTCCTCCATTTGGACATGTAAATACCCTCTCCCCGAAGCATTGTAATAGCGTAGGATTTACAATTCTCGCACTTTAAACTTCTGCAAGATATTAACTATTAGTAATTAGGCTTGTATGGAAAGTCTGTAAACAAAGAATTAGTACACTTAACTCAAGACTAAAATAGTTGAGTATAACATGCATTACACATATACACCTTTAGGGTACCCCACTTCGGTTGCCTTCGGAAAATAGTCACAACTCTCGAAATGTGAGATGTTTTAGTGGCTACCCTCTGGTTCAAAAAAGATCATAAGTCCCTCGATGATCCTCTCGATGTTGCCTCGGTAAAAATATGATATTAGAATCCTAGCGTAGCTACTAAAGCTTCTTGCCCAGTTTCCTTTGTGACTATAAAACGTCCCTTCGATTTTCCCTCAAACATTCAACGATAGGGCTACCTACTCATTAATAGTAGGATAGCATTGTCTAAAGAATAGGAGGAAAAGAACAACTTTTTCGAGTATGAGTAGATAGCTGTTAGATGCTTGCTCAAATAAAACAAATGTTTTGCACCTACACAAAAACATTTCAAAAGAACTTTCAAAAACATTCGCTTTATCAACACTCTTGATGACTGATACAAGAGTTATCATAAAGCGAATTACCGCACCAAGGCATTTTTAGATAATTTTCAAAAACACAAAGCACAAGGTATTTCAAAAAATGAGCTAAGCATCTAAGAGCCCGTAGAAAACTACGGATGGAAAGGGTGCTAACACCTTCCGTTTTCATAATCTACCCTCCTTACTCAGAAAATTCTTGAAAAGGTATTTTTCTATTCTTTTCAGCCTTTCCTTAATTTGGATAAAATAAAAGTCGGTGGCGACTCTTGCTTACCGCAACATTTGCAAACACAAACGCAAAACCATTATAACAGTCGGTTCTTCCACCGTATCACACAAGTGTTGTTGGTCTTTTATTACAAGAAGTATGCCATCAAATGAATCAAGGAGGGTCTGTATGTGACCAACATGAAGATTTATGTAGAATGGGATCTAATTTCTCTAGTGAACGCTCACCTCTGCTCAAAACAGAATCATTCATGCTCAATAATGGTGTGCTCTCGCCCAGACAAAATGCTTTATCTCTAGTGAAAGTATATCCATGTGTAAACCCCACTGAAGTCAACACTCTTGATAAGAGTTTGTTTAAGAGTTTGTCCCTTCCAGAGGGCTTATCTCTGAAGAAGTGCATTTCAATAGGTTTTGTATAATCTTCTTCTTCTTCAGCGCAATCTACTTTGCTTCTAAGAATCTGGGAAAGATCATTTCATTGGATTGTATACCTTTGATATATCCCCTTGAAGTCGATACCCTGCGACTCTGTGGTTGGCATTTATCCCCCTCGTGAGGTTGTTATTCATCGTCTCCATGAAGTATATATCTTTTCTCCCCAGAGATGTTTTACCCAAGTCAGGTATTCTTGAAAAGATGTTTGATTAACGCATTCTTATTATGCCCAGTGGAGAAATTCTCCTATTTTTATGGAACGACGTGCATAAATGAATGTCGTTTAGGGTTCTTTGACCCCCAGTGATAAAGTATTGCTGAAATATTTCCTCTCTGGAGTTTTGAACCTCAAAGCTTATGGTTCAAAGGCGCCCTTCTCTTCTTCAAGTGAAGATTGTTACCCTCGACGGTGGTATTCCACGTGTGGTCTGGGTAGAATTCTTTTATTCAAAAATTTCTGTGACCCCCCATTCGAAGTCACTTTTATTGAGGATTTACATCAGAAGATCCCAGTTCCCAACAAGATTCTCTTTATCATTGGAAAGAAATGTTGGATCTTTTCCCCATGAGGTTAGGAGTTGGATCGGAGTCCAAAATTTCCTCTAAACTACAATTTAATTTTGCAGTATTTCCCCAGTAAAGGCGTACTCTCGCCCGAGTATTCCTCCTTCTCAGTGCAGTCTGTTTCTTTCCAGTTTTTCTCAAAAGAAATGTTTAATTCACTAACTGGAGATTCTTGATATACTCCCTTTGAAGTTGACTTTCTACTACTTCCCCGGTGAGATTCACACTCATTATCCCCATGAATTATGCATTCTCCTACTCAGTGAGGAATGCACTCCCTCTCTCTACAATACGACTTGCCTATATCAAAGTTCTTAAAGAGACTCATGTTTTCCTATGGGAGATTATAATTTGATATCCTCATGAGGACAACCATCTTCCGCAATGAAGTGATTTCTACTCAACAGTACAAAATTCTTGTCGGCTTGAATCTTGCTGAGATAGCTACGCCCAGTACAACTAATATTTTTCATGTTACCATCTAAAGTTTTTTGGCTCCCCAGTGTAAGAGGTAGTCTTTATCCCTATTCAAAGTCGAATTTTGAGGAATTGTTGGAGTAACTTATCTATTATCCCCTGGTGGAGCAATCTTTCTTTCCCTAGTGGAGTAAGTGTCCTGTCTCCTCAGTGTGGAGTACGTAGGAGTGCCAGTCATAGCTCTTTCATCCCCGATGACAGAAGATTTTTTCGGGATATCGCCAGTGGAGTTTTTGTCCCAAGATGTTTGTTTCTTCCCCAAGTGAAGATTTTTACCCCTCTATGGTGTTATCCCCAGTGTGGTCTGGGTAGAATTCTTTTTGTTTAAGAATTTATATACTCTACGGTAGAAGCTATCTTCGTTAAGAAATTCTATGCGAGAAAGTTTCCATCCCCAACGAAGCTCTCATCTTTCTAATAGAAGATAAAAAATTTGTTCCCCAGGAAGTTGGGAGTTTGATCAGAATTCAAGATTTTCTATGAACTGCGATTTATTTTTATAGTATTTATCTTCAGGAAGTTACTTCCTCAGTGATATAAATATTTAAAGGTTGGTGGTTCCGAATTTCGGCTCCCCATTAAGGTTCATAATGCCTTTTCTCTACAGAAGATCAGATGTGCAAAATAATCATTCAGAAGTTCATTGTCTTCTCAGCAGCCAATTATTTATGTGCTTTCCCAATGCATCGATAAACATGCATCATTACATTGCATCTACCAAAACGCGTAGCATTCCCATTGTATGGGGCATTACACTAAAAAATTCAAACATGCATAAGTATGAGCCAATTGTGTTTACTTGCAGTAACCAGATTGTTACGTGCTTAGATTTGAATTATCTCCACAACAAGCTTTGGGTGATCCTATTATGTTTTCTCAACAGAGTATGTCGGTTCATTGGTATCTTCCATTTCCCCGGTAAGTCGTGGTTTTCTCTTGTCCTTGCAAGCCTTTTATTATTTTACCCGTGTTTGCTTTGTCGTCAGAGCTCGAGTAAGAGTTAGTGTATAGCAATCCTTATTTTTCAAGTATTTGAGTATCCATACTTGGTGTGTGGTAGTTCAGATAATTGCCACTCTTGAAGAATTACACGCCGCCTTTTGCTTGAGGGATTTTGTGGTTCTTGCGTATATGCAATCTCTTAAAGCCCAATGCGTGTTGGAAATACTTGTTTAGAGTCCCTTTCGGCTGGTCTCTTTTCTTTGTAAATTCTCCTTCGATCGACATTCTATTCAGAGTCGATGTTTATTGGTATCCCCAGAAATTCTGCCTTTGGCCAGTGTTCTCTCTCTAAAAGTCTATCTTTGGCTAGTTTTCTTTTCATCGGTGGGTTTGCCTTTGATCGTTGTATCTTGATTGGAGTCTGTTTTGGTCGGTCACTTTTCCATATAGCTAACATTTTGAGTTAGGTTATGTTTTGATCATTTCCTTCCCTTGTTTAGGTTCTGTTTTGATCAGTTCCTTCTTTTTGGTTTATCCGTTTTGATCGTGTTTAACTTCTGTTAGCTTAGCTAAAATTTTCGGTTAGGTTATGTTTTGATCATTTCCTTCCCTTGTTTAGGTTCTGTTTTGATCAGTTCCTTCTCTTTTGTTTATCCATTTTGACCGGGTTTACCTTTTGTTAGTTTAGCTAACATTTTCGGTTAGGTTATGTTTTGATCATTTTCTTCCCGTGTTTAGGTTCTGTTTTAATCAGTTCCTTCTCTTTGATTTATCCGTTTTATTCAGGTTTACCTTCTGTTAGCTTAGCTAAAATTTTCGGTTAGGTTATATTTTGATCATTTCCTTCCCTTGTTTAGGTTATGTTTTGATCAGTTCCTTCTCTTTGGTTTATCCATTTTGGTCGGGTTTACCTTCTGGTAGCTTAGCTAACATTTTTGGTTAGGTTATGTTTTGATCATTTCCTTCCCTTGTTTAGGTTTTGTTTTGATTTGTTCCTTCTCTTTGGTTTATCTATTTTGATTGGGTTTACCTTCTATTAGCTTAGCTAAAATTTTCGGTTAGGTTATGTTTTGATCATTTCCTTCCCTTGTTTAGATTATATTTTGATCAGTTCCTTCTCTTAGGTTTATCTGTTTTGATTGAGTTTACAGTATGTTAGCTTAGCTAACATTTTCGATTAGGTTATGTTTTGATCATTTATTTCCCTTGTTTAGGTTCTATTTTTATCAGTTCCTTCTCTTTGGTTTATCCGTTTTGATCAGGTTTACCTTCTGTTAGCTTAGCTAACATTTTCGGTTAGGTTATGTTTTGATCATTTCCTTCCCTTGTTTAGGTTCTGTTTTGATCAGTTCCTTCTCTTTGGTTTATCCGTTTTGATCGGGTTTAACTTCTGTTAGCTTAGCTAACATTTTCGGTTAGGTTATGTTTTTATCATTTCCTTCCCTTGTTTAAGGTCTGTTTTGATCAGTTCCTTCTCTTTGGTTTATCTGTTTTGATCGGGTTTACCTTCTGTTAGCTTAGCTAAAATTTTCGGTTAGGTTATGTTTTTATCATTTCCTTCCCTTGTTTAGGTTCCGTTTTAATCAGTTCCTTCTCTTTGGTTTATCCGTTTTGATCGGATTTACCTTTTGTTAGCTTAGCTAACATTTTCGGTCAGGTTATATTTTGATCATCCCCTTGTCCAATATGAGTCTGTTTTGACCAGTCTCTTTCCATATTTGTCTAATTTTAACAGACATGTATATTTTTTATCTTCATTAAGTTACCTACTCCTGGAACCTTTATGTTTGGTTAAGTCCACCCTTTCTCGGTGTACTGTCTGTTGGTTAAGTCCACCTTTTCCCGTTGCGCTTTTCGTTTGTTAGGTTCATCTTTTCCAGGTGTTTCTTTCTTTGATAAAGTCTATCTTTTCCCAACATTCTTTTACCTAGTTAAATTAACCTTTTCCCGATGCTCTTTTCATTTTATTAGGTTCACCTTTGTCCGATGCACTTTCCATTTTGTTAGGTTTATCTTTTCCTGATGTTCCTATCTCTCATGAGTTTTTCCCTTGCCCGACATACTTTCCATTGTCAAGTTTCGTCTTTGCTCGACGTTTCTTCGTTTTGAGAACCAAAAATTTCAAGAGTGAAAATTTTCGGGTTCTTTTAAGTATTTAATCACTTCCACCTTGAAAGTTCGAAAGGCTAACGTCGATCTCACCTTCAGGTTGAAGGCGATTAAATAGGGGTTGTTGTTGCACCCTAAAATTTACCCTCTTTGTTTTAACATTGATTGACTCATACTTTGTTTGCATATACACATGCATGCATATCATTGGTTTCGTATTCATGGAATCAAGGTATTTGATCAATACAATAAAGCTCTCATAATTTTTCAACGCATGTTTGAGTTGTGGAAGATTTGGGAGTTTTCGGTGAATTTAAAACAGTGTGAATTGAAAACAGTGTTTTGCATGATCTAAGTTTAAAAAATTCGCATCTCTGGCTTGGAATGGTGTTCTGGGTTGATTCTTGAAGTTTTGAAACTGTATCAATGTTCTCTTTAATTTTCGTGTTTGGACCAAAAGCTAATTCTCAAAGGAATGTCTCCGAATACACGATTCTTTTGGAAGTTATATCGTAAAAAATACAAAGAAAAAGGTGTTGAAAGTGCAGTTTTGGCGCACTAAAAAATTCATAACTCGAAGCCCGTGACTCGGTTTGAGCCCGTTTCGGTGGCTAAAATTTCGTCTCGATGTCAGATACATTTTCATCTCTCACGGTTGAAGGACAATTTCGCACAGAAAGTCTCCAAAAATGTGGACTTATCAGACATTTTCGCACAGGAAAATTGTGACAAATGTTTATCTGCACCACATCCAAAAAATCATAACTCGGTCGAGTTTTATCATATTGAGTCTGCTGCGGTGGCATTGTCTCACAAATTGAGTGAGCTAAATTTTTGTTTCCATTTTCAAGAGCAAATGGTACCCCGAAGGCTTCCGTTTTTGACCTGAAGCGTGTGCAACTCACTGAAAATTCTGAAGCTGAGAATTAAAGTTGTGTGAGGAGAAATTTCAAAAATTCATAATTAAATCAACGTTTATCCGATTGAGCCCATTTTCGGACAGGAGTTTGTTCACAATGTCGGGTACACTTTGGTTTCACGATTCAACTTCAAAACTTGCACTGAGATTTCTAGGAATTTGCCCTGAATGTGTCGCACTCAAGTGAAGTAAAATTTTGCATTAGTATTTATGGATATTTGAGACCCATTAACCAAATCCACTCACATAAGCCCATACTATATATTCTTTTTACTCCAATTTCTCTCATAACTCACAAATCTCTACAAACAATCAAACCTTTTCTCTAAATTCTCTCAAAGATCAAATCAAGGTTCTACACTTTTTTCATCAAGAACACAACAACAACTTCATTAAAATTCAAAAGTCAAGATCAAGAGCAATTATTCTCCGATTGTTGATCTGTTCGTTGCAATATCTATACCTAATCCTCATATTCACTTCTATCAGTGAGTTTTCTTGAATTAAGTGCTTTTTAAAATAAGTGATTTTTTGGAATAAGTGCTTTTTCTTGATTTTGTGTTGATTGAGGTTTTAATTGTATAATTGAGGCTTAATTGTTGAGAATTGATTTGAATTGAGGATTTAATACCCTTTCATTGAATTGCTTGTTGAAATAAGTGATTAATTGAACTTGAAAAATTGATTTTGGTTGTAACTTGAAGTTGACATAGTGTTTTTGTGTTGATTTTTAGCCCTAGGTTTAGTTAAACTAGTGTTTAGGTTGAATTAGCTATAGAAAACTAGTTAGCACTAACACTAGTTTGAGATTTTGAACTTTTGATTAGATTAACACTAGTTCCTAATTCTTGATGTAGAATTTGTTAATAATTTAGGTTAGATAGATTCTAACACTAACGTTGATTTAGGTGTTGTAACATAAAGTAACAATTAGTGTAGTTTAGGCCTATTATTTGGTTTTCAAGCTTCACTACATGTTTCCAATTATTTTTTTATTGATGATCATTGATATTTTTGTGCATTTGAAATGTATTTTTGCATATGATCTCAAGTTACTAATTCTTGACATAAACTAATCTTTTACAAATTTTTGGTTAATTACTTGTTGCTTGCCATTTCAATGAATTGAGGTAATTTCTAATGGACTAAAATGTCATTGCTAAACATTTTTGAAGTAAGTTTGATTGAGTTTGATAGAAAATATCTCAATACTTGGTAAATGGCAAAGTTTGATATAATTGGTGTTTTTGCTCTAACTTTTGATTCGTATTAAGTTTTTCCGGTTTTCTTTAATGAAAACCGATTTTCTTGAGCCATCCAGAACCTCTCATGCGAGTATTTTTTTGATTCAAACAAATTACGTTTCGTTTTTATACTACTGTAGAAATTTCGAAAATCACATTTCGGAACGAAATTTGGTCGAACCGAGTTAATTTTTGAAACCGTTGACATGTTTCTATGTCGCCTTAATTTTTGCGGTTGATTTCGGATGCTTTCCGATTAATTTTCTAACTTTCTGATTCAAGTTTTTTTTGCATATTATCTTGTGTTTCATTATTGAATTGTGATACTTTTTGTGTGTTAACTCATACTTTGATGTCAAGTAATATCATTTGATTTTAACTAATTTCTTGAGAACTTTGTGAATTTAGCGTATCAGAGTACAATTTGATTCACAACTTTTGTGTTTGACAAATTGTGAGTTGATTCCTATTCATCACACTTTTGGCATAAATACATAAACTCATGAATTGGAGTAAATTTGTAATTTATTGATTAAATTCCGATACATTAAATTTATGGGGTTTTAAGACTTTAATTCTTGATTTTTAGATCAATCTTGAGGTTGCATGTTCATGTGCAAGTTCTGGATAACCAGCTCATGCTAATATTCAAGATTAATGCACTAAAACTTTGATTTTCAAATCGATTCATGATGAATTTCAAAATGCATGTAATGCTGTCCGGAACATGTATTTCGCATGTACATTGAGTTTTAGTTTGTAAATAATACATTGTTGTACTTATTTAAGCATTTCTTCAATATCGGTAGCAAGTTTGGATGTTTCTAAATCGGTTTTTGCAGCTATTTTCATGAGTACGAGGTTGTTGTCCGGAATGCTATGTCATGCTCTCTTTACTTATCCACTTTGTCTTGTACATATTCATACTTCACTTTTGCGCATATTGCTAATTTCCATTATCTCATTTGATTTTGTTGTTATCTACTAACAAATTTTGTGAGAAGTGCATACTTTGAGAAGCAATTTGGATACCATTCGGTTTGGTGACGGATACACTTTGCTTGCATATGTTGTTCATGCTTCTGACGCTATTTGTTGTTGATGCTAGTTTGCGGCGCCCTCCAAGCTTTCGCCATGCATTAATTTGGTTATTGCGGATTTTTATTATCTGTTTAGTAAGGTTTCAGGCCATTTGTTATAATATTACATTTACCGATTTCTAGAGATCATGTATAGTAGGGGCATTTATTATTTTCTAGAAATCATGTGAAGTAGGAAGCAGGAAATAAAGAGCGTGCGCTCGAAGTATTTGTTTAAAGTCCTGTAGTAGGCACCACTTTCTGTATGCTAATTGTGTTTGTTTAAAATCCTACTTTTGAAGTAGGTATTTTGCACGCGTGTTTACATTTGTGTTGGCATTATATTACAAATGATAAGTCCTTAAAAGGAAGCAAGTAGGGAGCATCCGTAATCGACCCCCGTAATTTTGTCTGTGTCATCCTTAGATCGTGACGCACCACAAAGCTTCGGAGTTGTTCCTGCTCTTGTGTATCGAGTCGTCAAGTGGGGAAGGGTTTCGTAATTGGACCCCCACATTATGTCAGGAGTTCGCACTGGCCGATGCTGATACTCCGTCATTGTTCATGTTGTCATCTATCATCTGCCTCGATCTTCTATATCTTGGTTAGGTGTTTAGTCGCTGTGGACATCACATTTTGCTTTTTTCATCCTACTCCCGCTTGTTTGTCTGGGGTGAGACGCTCCCCTTGGCTAAAGCATTTCGATTATTTTCCTTACCATTTTATATGTGTGCTCTCTTGAGCTTACTGGCTTGCTTGCTTGATGTTATCTTTGTGTGCATGTTTTGAGATGATATACCCTCAGTATGTTCCCTTAGGAGCTCTTGATTCAACTATAGATGATGATTCGAGATAGACATAGTTTTAGGTGTAAGACCCTTGCCATGCTCCTTTAGGACTTCTTGATTCATCTATAGAGGATGAGTTGAGATAGACATTAAGATTGTTATCCAAGCATGTCAACACAGGTTAGAGATTTCCCTTCAAAACTCAACCTTATGATTAACCATTGTATGATAACATTAGGAATAGATCTAGGTTAGTTTCCCTTAGATGTTTTTTCTTTCTTTTGCATCCTTTCATTAAGACTAAAACTCTTTTTCTTGGCAAAGCGTAAAATATCTAACAAATTCCAAATCCTTCTTTAAGGTAAAAAATAACAATCTATGAAAACTCTTTGCGCCTTCGGGCTTTTCTTTCAAATCTTTTTCAAAAGAACATGTTAATTCACTTCAGTTCTGATGCGTAAATCTCCAAAGGTCGAGTTGCGGCAGAAGGAAAAATTAATATTGTTCATTATAAAATACAAACCAACAAAAACTTTTGAGCCCAACTACGACTTCTTTGATTCCTTAAAAGGGATACGTAGGCATCGGGTAGGGTCCGAACGAGCACAACTTTTATTTTCCCTACATTATTTTCTCGTTTATTTTGCATACACTCCCCGTACAACTTAGATATATATATTTGAAACACACCCTTTGATTAGAACAACAAGAATAGACACCGTAGAGTGGAGTGTTAATACCTTCCCCTCGCGTAACAGATTCCCTTACCCGATCTCTTGGTTGCAATACCGTGATTTCACCTCTTCAGGTTTTCTTGATGTTAACCTTTCCCTTCCCGTGGGATAAAAAATGTTTGATGGCGACTTCATTGATTTCATTATCAGTTATTTGTTCAGCCTTTTGTTTCACATAGGTTTGTCTTGAGTTAATCCATTCGTTTTCACTATACTGAAATTATTCTTTTACCTCTTTTTGTATGATATTTAACTCTCACTAAAAAGTTGTAAGCCTTTAAAGGGAGGATGACAAAAACAATACCATAATCTCATACAGTATGCTTTTGGTCATACCTTGCTGATGATGTACAAGCGTTCTTTCAATTCCTAAACAGTGGAGCTATACGGAAGATAATCCCTAGTCAACACTTTGAGTCAAAGAAGTAGGAGTTTTCTTTTTCGCACAAATTGAAACCTTTAATCATAACCCGGGGCAGGGTAGTTTCTCAGCTAATTCAAATGTGCATTCAAGTGCAAGCTTTCACTTCATACATAACGAATGACATCAAAAACATCCTTCTGAATCAAAAGACGGTGATGGTTCCCCGTAAAATAGGCAGTCATTATCTCTCAAAAGAAAAATCCCACTAGGTCAAAACCTATAAAGGAGACTTAAAAAACTACGGCATCCCGCTGACTGTAGTCTCAAAACAAAATAAATCAGGAAAAAACCAGGGATAATAAATCAAAAGAGGTCGCTATAAATCCTCAACAACAGAAAAATGTTGCAAAAATGACTGCCTTCTCAAATAAACTTCCAATAACCGAACCATCACCAAGATATCGTTCTAGATTCTGTTGGGAGATAAACGTGCAATTAAATGAGTTTAGGACTGGAGAACATCATGAAGAACGGGTGGGTACAAATAAACTTTGAGCCTTATCCTTTGTTTCTTAAACCATGAACCAGGCCACGCTACAATCCTTTAAAAGTCCTAATTGAAGCATGGGTTAGTTCGAAAGCATACGGTTACAAAAGGTATCCTGACTACTATAAGGCTTACTGTAAATCCTTAGTTGAATTCATATTCTTACAAAATTCTTTTATCTGCTAAAAATGCATTTTCAAAACTTCAAGACAAACATAAACTTTTCATTGTTTGAATACCATTGTTTGCATATAGCTAATTGTTCGACAACGGAGAAATTTGCGCGATGAATATCCAATGAACGAAAATCCTCACAATAAACAGAATCACTTCAAATCCAATGAAAAACCCTCCATAGTCAAGGGGCATGACATGTTATTATTCGACTCACCTGTGGCAGTCAAGTCAAGATTCAAATAATATCTCGTAAAATGCTGAATAGCCAGGGGGAGATCTCCATTTAAATCACTTGGGGCATTGAACATGAATTCCAGCAAAGGGTCATGTACGACCAAGAAAACATCTTTTTTTATTTCTACAACACTTGCTATCATAGACAGTAACAACTCTCCATGCAGACATAGTCAGAAAATACTACGCATGAAAAGAGACCCGCTAGGTTGACATACCTAGGCAAAAGTAAGGGCATCCCGGCGAACCAAAAGGTTCAGGAAAAAATTAGGGATATATACAAAAAATTGTACACCCGACAAGTCGAAAACCTGAAAGGGAGGCTTGGGCAAAAATGGGTATCCTGGTGGGCTGAAAACCCAAAAGGATGATCCAGGCAAAAGTTATGGATTAGCGCATACGACTATGTCCCGCCATCTCATCATTTTGTCTATCAGTAAACGATTTGTCACTCGGATTAACATTTACCAAAGGTGAAGGCAGAGTTCAAGATGTCTACCAATACCCACAAGGATTTGGGATATCTCCACAGAGTTACTTCAATAAAACCATCCCCATAAATTGGGATTCACGCAATCCCCATCCAGAGTTTCAATCTCCGAAAAAACCCCTCCCCAGCTGAGTTGGTCTTAAGAAGAAGCCTTGAGGAGTTCTGCCAAAAGAAAACACCTCCCCAGTGGATCAACAAATAGTCTTTTTCAACAGGGTCTATATCCCCAACAAACTACAAATTCCCTAGTTTAAGTTTTCCTCCCAGGAAAAAACCCATTAACCCTCGGTAAAGTCATTGTAATCCCTGAAAGTTACTACAAAACCTTGACCCGACCAGATAATAGTTTAACTTCTTCAGATCACTAACAAAACTCCTCTTCCCCAGTAGAGTTCGCCACTATCCCCAGCAAGTTGCTGCGAAGACTGGAATCTGACCAGATAACAGCTAACTTTTATCCTCCCCAGTAGAGAAATGGACAACCAAGTTTCTTGAATTCTATTCCTCAAGCTGAAATCAACACTCCCTGCAAAGTTTCCTCAAGCAAAGAGTCAAAGTCAATGCTCCCCAACAGATTTCTCTTCAAACAACAAAACAGGAATTCCCAGCAGGAACGCTCTAAACAAAGTTGAAGATACACATACTTTTCATCTCCAGCAATAGTCCGGGATTTAGCTTCCCAAAACACCCCAGCAGTAGTCAGGGATTTATTTTTCCGAACAAAGATGTATTTCAATAAAATTTCACATTCATACATCATAGCATATGCATACGAAACACATATAGCACAATCTCATTTATTTTGAGAATATCATTATGCAATGGATTTCATACATAATGACATTACATATAACTAACTCTTTACCTTTTCAGGGAAGATCAATCAACAGATAATTATCATCAACAATTTTCAACAGGTCTAAGAATAGTTCCTGAAACAAGATAGAGCAACTACCTATGTGACCAGATGCAGCTTCACACGGGCTCATCCTGAATTATTCTTACACAGATTCCTTCTCATAAATTTCCAAATGTATCTTCACATGGGCTCAGCATGAAGCAATCTTACATGGGTTCCTTCTAATTTCCAAATGCAGCTTCACACGGGCTCATCATGAAGCAATATTACACAAGTTCCTTCTAATTTACATATGAAGTTTCACACGGATTCATCCCGATGCAGCCCTACCCAGGCTCCTTCTTATGTATTTGCAGATGAAGTTTCACACGGACTCATCCCGAAGCAGCCGTACCTAGGCTCCTTCTCATATATTTCTAAATAAAGTTTCACACGGACTCATCCCAAAGCATCCATACCCAGACTCCTCCTCTTATATTTATAGATGAAGTTTCACACAGACTCATCCCGAAGCATCCATACCCAAACTCCTCCTCTTATATTTATAGATGAAGTTTCACACAGACTCATCCCAAAACAGCCCTACCCAGGCTCCTCCTCATATATTTTTAGATGAAGTTTCACACTGACTCATCCCGAAGCAGCCCTACCCAGGCTCCTTCTCATATATTTCCAAGTGAAGTTTCACATAGACTCATCCCAAAGCAACCCTACCCAGACTCCTTCTCATATATTTCCAGATGAAGTTTCACACGGGCTCATCCCAAAGCAGCCATACCCAGGCTCCTTCTCATATATTTCCAGATGAAGTTTCATACAGACTCATCCCGAAGCAGCCCTACCCAGGTTCCTTCTCATATATTTCCAGATGTAGTTTCATACATACTCATCCCGAAGTAGCCCTACCCAAGCTCCTTCTCATAAATTTACAGATGCAGTTTCACATGGACTCATCCCGAAGTAGCCCTACCCAGGTTTCTTCTCGTATATTTCCAAATGTAGTTTCACACGGATTCATCCCGAAGCAGCCCTACCCAGGCTCCTTCTCATAAATTTCCAGATGCAATTTCACACGAACTCATCCCGAAGCAACCCTACCCAGGTTCCTTTTGATATATTTCCAGATGTAGTTTCATATTGACTCATCCCGAAGCAGCCCTACCCAGGCTCCTTCTCATGTGTTTACAAATACAACTTCACACAGGCTCATCCTGAAGCAATCTTACACGGATTCCTTCTACTGTATTTCCAAATGCAGCTTCACACGGGCTCATCACGGGTTCCTTTTAATACATTTCCAAACGCGGCTTAACACAGGTCCATTCCAGCATATCATTCGGATTAAATCGACCAAAGATTTATTCTGATGCTTCTTCCAATCTCTATCAATAGTCACCTTGGATGGCATCTATAATCCCATCTCCGGCAAATTCTTCATCACTTCTCCAAATGGCATCTTTAAGCCCATTCCCAATACAATCAACTAACACATAGTCGAGTGCAAATTTCTGGGCACTCTAGGCTTCAATCATCTTCCACCTTCAAGTCACGAATAGCGGACTCGCCAATCTAACTCTTCAGGTTTAAGAAGATTAAACAGAGGAAGTTGTTGTACCCCAAAATTTTCCCTCTCTTTTCTCAAGACATTTTTCACAAAGATCTGCGAAAGCTCAAGCTTGCACAAGTATTGACTAGGTCAAGCCATCTCCTCAACACTGATACCTCAAGATTAGGGTTTAAGTTTACACAAGTACAGTTGGACTTCTAATGCTTAAAATTACTTTAATGGATCATTGTGGACCTTCAAGAATACTCATGTCAAGTTTTAAATCTTGTATCGTAAATTCTGCTCAGTCAATTGACCAAAGGGCCAAAAATCAACTATACTGATGAAAAGTCAACTGATACACCAAAATCAAACTTTGACTTTTTGGTCAACATTAAGTCTCAAAGATCAAAGTTCATCAATAAGTTCTAGAATACCAAGTTTGATCATCAAAAAGTCAAGAAAGTCAATGTAAAAAGTCAAGATTTACAAGACTTAGAAATTTTCTAAGTGTTTTATACATGATAATTTCATTTCTTCATGCAAATCTTTCACCAAGATGCAAGATAATTCAAAGAAAACTTTCAACATGAAAGTTATAGGTCTTGATGAGGTCTATAACTTTGATTTTCTGATCAAGTCCTATAAATGATTATATTTTGAGTTATAAATTCAAGAAGTCATGACATTTTCATCTAACACTTAGAGAAATTTTCAACAGATTTTGGTCAGGATTTTATCCCAACTTCTTGGCATTTTTTCACATAGTTACAAGATGATTTTGTCAAAATGGATAACATGAAAGTTATAGAGGGTTTTTAAATCTTTTCAAAACATACAAGAGCATGAACCTTTGTTTGTCTTCTATTCTTGTCATTTATGTGTTGAGAACTAACCCCTGCGTGCAGCAAAACAATGATAGAGTGAAAAAATTGCAGTATGAGTCGACACATACTCACATTAGTCGACTTATTTTAGTGGCAGGACAGGTTATGAGTCGACACCAAACCTCATGAGCCGATGCATACTACTATAACAGGCGAAAAACAAAAATAAAAAAGGTGCATGAGTCGACACAAAACGCATATGTATCGACACAAACAAGGAATGAGTCGACACATATCATTATGCATCGACTCATACTGAGTTAATTTGGTATTACAGGGGTAAGGGAAGGTTATGTGTCGATGCATATAAGCATGTGTCGACACATAATGTTCAAAAAAGCAATTTTCCTCTCTTTGACACTTTTTTTTATACATATTTCACATATTTTATTCATAGCTATTCAATATGGTTATAATATTTAAGCTCCTATTTCACCCCATTTGTAAATTGTACCCTCATCCCTTATTGATGTAATAGCGTAGGATTTAATTTTCGAAAATTTATCGTTTTCATATAATTGTTAGTAATTAGGGTGTGTAGGGAAAGATAAAATTGATGCTTAGAAAAACATAATCCAAGATAAACTCATGCATGAAATACAATACACTTACACACTTTGCACCTCTAGGGTTTACCCCATTTTGTTGCCTTAAAAATGGTCATGATATGTATGTGAGACATCTTAGCCAAAGAAAATCAAAAATACAAGATCAAAGTCCTTCGATGACGCTAAGAATGTTTCCTTACGAATGATCTTAGTCCCTTAAGAGAAATGCTAAGATATCTCACAACATTGCTATTTATGACTATACGATGACCCACACCCGTCCCTTCACATCCAAGATAGGGATTCTTACCAATCAATGGTAAGATAGCAATATCAAAGGAAGAGAGAAATGAACAAAAGACTTTTGAGTAGGTAGAAAGTTCCTAGTTGCTTGCTCACAATCCATCTTCAAAAACAAACATCTTTTCAAACACACCAAACACTTTCAAAAAACATGAAATATTTTCAAAAAGTCCAACACTTTGTATGCATTCTTATAGAGACGAGAATCATTACAAAGTTTGCCTAAACGAAAGCGCTTTTCCAAAAAAATTTCAAAACCCACCACAAACACATTTCAAACAAAGCAATTTCAAAAGTGATATAGCAAGCAACTAAGAGCCCATAGATAACTACGGATGAAAAAGGTGCTAACACCTTCCCTTTTCATAACCTACCCTCCGAACTCAATAAAATATCTCAAAGGTATTTCCTGTTCTTCTCACCTTTTCCTTATTGGATAAAAGAAAAGTTGGCGGTGACTCTTGCTATCCGTAGCAATTGCGATAAAATGCAAAAGAACCAAGTCATTTCTCCCACCATATTAAAACTATGATGAAACCTTTTCACCAGTTGAAATGCTTAAATCTGTTTGGATGTTACTTGCTATTGTTGCATATCATGATTATGAAATATGACAAATGGATGTAAAGACTACTTTCCTTAATGGGAATCTTCTTGAGGATGTGTACATGACACAACCTGGAGGATTTGACATACTACGTGAAGCCCAAAAGATATCCAAGTTACAACGATCAATCTATGGATTGAAGCAAGCTTCCAGAAGTTGGAATCTTTGTTTTGATGAAACAGTAAAACAATATGGATTCATCAAGAATGAAGATGATCCTTGTGTATATAAGAAGGTTAGTGGGAGCATGATTTTTTTCTTGATATTATATATAGATGACATATTACTCATTGGAAACGATGTCCCTACCTTGCAACAAGTAAAGACTTGGTTGGGGAAATGATTTTCTATGAAGGAACTAGGTGAAGCAGCCTATATATTAGGAATCAGGATCTTCAGAGATAGATCATAAAAACTGCTTGGCCTAAGTCAGAGTACATACATAGACAAAGTGTTGAGACGCTTTAATATGCATGATTCCAAGAAAGGATTCATACTTATTCAACATGGCCTGTATTTATCAAAAACACAACCCCCTTCAACTAAGGAAGAAAGGGATCACATGACTAAGATTCCATATGCATCTGCAATAAGATCTATCTTGTATGCCATGTTATGTACTCGACCAGATGTCTCGTATGCTTTAAGTGAAACGAGTAGGTGCCAATCTGATCCCGGTGATGCTCATTGGGCAGTTGTCAAGAATATCCTTAAGTACTTGAGAAGGACTAAGGACTCATTCTTGATACGTAGAGGTCAGGAAAAGCTTGCTGTAATAGAATACACTGATGCTAGCTTCCAGACAAATAAGGATGAATTTAGATCGCAACTGGTTATGTGTTCTTCTTAAACGGTGGCGATGTGAGCTGGAAAAGTTCAAAGCAAGATACAATTGCTGATTCTACAACCGAGGCCGAGTATATTGCTGCTTCAAATGCACCAAAGGAAGCTGTTTGGATCAAGATGTTCATTAGTGAACTTGACATAGTCCTGAGCATTATGGATCCCATTGATCTCTATTGTGATAACAATGGTGCTGTCGCACAAGCTAAGGAGCCTAGATCTCACCAACGATCCAAACACATACTTAGGAGTTATCACCTCATTCGAGAGATAATTGATTGGAGAGATATGAAGATATGTAGAGTACCCACACTTAACAATGTTGCTGACCCACTAACAAAGCCTCTTGCACAGCAGAAGCATGATGGCCATACTAGATCTATGATTATTAGGGGTATTCCTGATTGGCTCTAGTGCTAGTGGGAGGTTGGTGGTGTAAGCCATATAGGTCAATACTTTGGGTACTTGTATCGAATTATTTATTAATAATAAAAGGCATTTCTTTATTATGTTTGCTTTTACAAAATAATAAAGTCCCTAGAATAGTTCGTTTGTTTAATGAAATATTAAGTGTGACTTAATCATGAGATCCCATTAAACATAAGAAAACTATTATTAAAATATTCGTAGTCGAGCTTTATTACAAAGTGGGATGACATTAAAGCGTCAAGATTATTATTAAGATAGACGGATGATCACATCTCATGGATCATGGATAAGGAGTTATCAAGTCTTAACATAAGTATGAATATTAGAAGTAATATTTATACTGGATTGACCCGCTATGAGAATACTACATAAAAATGTTATGCAATGTGTCATAAGTTATTCTCATAGTTATAATGGTGTATACCACCCTTCGACCTGAAACCACTATGGACCCTAGATGTGGAGTCAAGTACTTTATTGTTGATCAAATGTTATCCGTAACTGGATAACCATAAAGACAGTTAATGGGTACTTCACAAAGCATGCTGAGGGACATGAGTGACCTAGTTGGAATTTGTCCATCCTACATAACAGGACAAATGTCTAAGGGCCCAATATTGAAATGGACAAGGGTGACACGGTTTATGTGTTGTAGCCCAAAATTTGCCCTCTCATTTATCAAGATTTTTCTCACAAGATCTTTTTTACTCAAGACTAGATTAGGGTTTGACCAGCTCAGGGCATCTCATCACGCACTGATAATCCAAAATTAGGGTTTGGGATTGCACAAGGATTTTTGGGCTATCAATGCTTCATTTGACTTTCAAGTATCATATGGACCCCTAAGTTTACTCATGTAATGTTTCAAGCCTTGAATCACATTTTTTATCAGTCAATTGGACAGTTAACCTAAAAATCAGCTGTATTGAGGAAAAAGTCAACCATGTCCAATTTACATCTGTTGTGGAATTGATTTGAAACCTTCTATATACTTATACACAAACATATTACAACCTAACACACGATTTCTAAAGGCCAGAAACTCTCCCAAACTCTTTATCACCAAAAACCTGCCATAACTTGCAGTTTTGCATCAAGCATAGCAATCCAAAAATCTACTCGTGCGTTTCAAGTTCTAATCACCTAAACACTTAACCTACATCATATCTAAGTGTTCTAGACCATAATCCCTTCACTGTAACTCCTCCTTCTCCACCTTCCATTTTTGCATTTCAAGCTTGCAGGTTGACTTGGATAGAGAGATTCGGGAACTTTCAAAGCAAGGTAAGGATTGTAACACACTTAGGGAGGTTCAGGCAAGCTAAAGGAATCCTCAGGCCTTCTCAAAACTTACTCCAACTCCATTCACGATCTCAGCTGAAAGAGGTAAGAACTCTAACTTCTATCTCTTCATACAGGCATCCTTGGGTCTCTATTTGTGAAAGTAAAATGTAGATATTATTGTGCTAAAGCCAACCATGTGCATAGATTTCATTTATATTCATTGTGTATAGAGAATTTTAGATTTCAAATTTCTGTAAAAATTAGGTTTGAAATTAGGGCCAATAAAATTAGCTTTGATCTTTGACTGTTAGTTTACATGAGTTATATGGCTGGAATCATGGGAAAGAGTACTATCATTTTCATGTTTGAAGTTTCCATTTTCATGGAGAAATGAGAGAGAGATGGTTGGTCTGGCTAGCTAGAGGAAGAAGCTGAAGTACAGGGCAAGGAAGAGATTCATGTTATGTATTTTTGTTTTCATTTGAACTAACAGATGTACAGCCACCCCAGTGGCAAGGCAACGCACAGAAATTGCATAGGTCCTGGGTTCGAACCTTGGCGCGGCCTTTTGCATTTTCCATTTTTTTTCAACTTTGTTTTTGGTCACTTGGCAACGTGGGCTCAGCAACTGGGCCGCATATTTTTTTTCTAACATACTACCTCCTGATTACTCAGGACACCCTTGGCCCAATTTATTTTCATTTATTTATTTTATTTTTGTTTATTTCATTAAATATTTTTCATAAATATTATAAAATCATAAAAAATATAAAAATGTTAAATATTTCATTTTGTTCATTTTATTTTATTTTCTCCTGAAAAAGTAATATTATTTAGTTATATATTAATTATTTTTCTTAATAAACTTGTAAAATAAAATAGAATTAGGTTAATATTTATTTCTTTTCTCTCACACTTATAAATATTTATTTTGACATATAAAAAGACTAAATATTTCATAAAATATTATTTTATTATTTTTAAGACAAAAATATACAAAGATAATCCTTAAAGAACTTTATTTTCTTTTACAAATTAGAATTAGGGTTAAGCAATTTATAAAAATAATTTCCTTTTTTCTTAAATTATTAGGTTTAGTTCAAAAACTCTTTTTCATATAAAAAACAAAACAAAAATATTTTTCTTGCATACACATACCATTGCATATTTATTTTATATCCAAAGATAGGGTTGCTTACCAAATCAATGGTAAGACAACAATATCAAAGGAAAAGGAAATGAACAAGAAAGACATTTGAGTAGGTAGATGACTTCTAGTTACTTACTCCATTTCAAAACAACTATCCTTGATATTTTCAAAACAAATACACACATTTCCAAACATCTTACAAACATTGAAAACATTTTCAAAAAGATAAACATCTTTGTATACATTCTTACGAACGAGAATCATTATAAAGATTGCCTAAACAATGACCTCTTTTACAAAATACTTTCAAAACCACACAAAGCACAATTTCAAAACAAAAGCAAGTGATCTAGCAAGTAACTAAGAGACCATGGAAAACCATGGATGAAAAGGGTGCTAATACTTTCCCTTTTCATAATCTACCCCCGAACTCAAGAAACAATCTCAAAGGTCTTTCTTGTGCTTTTTCACCTTTCCTTTTAGATAAAAGAAAAGTAGGTGGTGACTCTTGCTAACCGCGACATTTGCGATAAAACACAAACCCTCAAGTTTGTTCTCCCACCGTATCACATTATGCCTTGTGTTCAATATAGACATAAGGGAAAAAGGGTAATTGTATACATAAATATTATTACAGAAAGATTTTGTTAGATCACATGACATTTTCGTGACTTGGGTAGCAGTTATGTGTTGCTAGATATTGCTCACTGTTTATTATGTTAAATGTGTGATTTAATATAATTGTCAACATCATGAAAACCTATAGGGTCACACATGTAAGGACAGTTTGATGGGAGATAGAGTAAATAAGGAACATCGTAAGGTACGGTGCACTTAAGTGAAATATGGAATGTGGTAATGTACCACGCACTTAAGTGATATGCGACATATCATAAGGTATGATACTCGTATGCTTAATTGGGACTTTAGCTTTCAGCCTTAATTGGGCTTTTAGCTTACATCCCACATAAGTGGTTCTATAAATAGAACCCTTGTGCTGAAGCATTTGAGTTGATGAAAATTCGGTCTTGATTTCTAGCCGTATATTTCACACTCAAAGTTTTCGTTCGTAAGCATTTGGCACTGTGTCCGGAAGTGATCTGTTCGTGTGGACTGAGTAGAGACGTTTCTATTTATCAATGTTCGTGATCACAACATCAAAGGTCTGAATCATCACAAGAGGTAATGATTTATATCACTGACCATGCCCGTTCGTAAGGATTACTAAAGGAAAATTTTAATTTTCCGCTACGTTTTAGATCGCAATTTTCCTTCATTCACATCAATATGGTGCAGTGAACGTGGAGTAGATGCCTTCAATAAAGTATGAGATTGAAAAGTTCACTGGAGTGAACGATTTTAGTCTGTGGCACTTGAAGATGAAAGCCCTACTGGTTCAACAGGGTTTTTTGGAAGCGCTGGAAGGAGAGGCGTCCATAAAAAATATGTTAACGGCAACTGAGTAGACGATAATGATAGAGAAGGCCAACGATGCAATATTGTTAAGCCTTGGTGATAAGGTTCTTCGACAAGTATCAAAGGAGATGACGGCGACAGGGTTATGGGTGAAACTTAAAAGCTTGTACATGACTAAATTTCTAGTAAATCGACTCTACCTAAAGCAAGCTTTGTATTCATTCGAGTTGATTGAAGAAAAAGTGTTAGCTGAGAAAATGGATATGTTCAACAAGCTGATATTTGATCTTGAAAATATTGATGTGAAGATCGATGATGAAGATCAAGCATTGTTGTTGCTGTGTGCTTTTCCTGGAATGCATGCTCACTTCAAAGAAACTCTCTTGTATGGAAGGGAGTCCCTGACCTTTGAAGAAGTTCAATCAACCTTGTACTCAAAGAATTTGAATGAAAGAAAGGAGAATAAACCTTCGATAGTTGGTGAAGGTTTGGCCGTTAAAGGAAAATTCTTACGAAATGATGGTAAGTTTGATAAGAAGAAGAGTAAAAGTCAGTCGAAGTCTTATAGTGGCGAGGCATATGGTATACGATGCTATCACTATAAGAAGGAGGGTCATACAAGAAAAGTGTGTCCTGAACGCCTGAAAGTTCATGGAGGAAATGATAATGGCAACACAGCTATTGTTCAATATAATTTTGACTTATCTAATGTTCTTGTAGTTTTGAGCAACAACACGTCGAAGAAGTGGATTATGGATTTTGGGTGCACTTAGCACATGAATCCAAACAAAGACTTGTTCAAAGACTTATGTGACCAAGATGGTGGATGTATATTGCTGGGAAACAATAAAGCTTGTAAGATTGCAGGTGTTGGATCTGTGAGATTCAAGCTCCATGATGAGTCAATAAGGCTATTGACTGAAGTCAGGTAAGTACCTGATCTGAAGAGAAATTTTATTTCTCTTGGTGTTTTTGACAAGAAAGGATATGTTTTCAAAGGAGAGAAAAGTATCTTAAGAGCCATGAAGG
Organism: Vicia faba; assembly: GCA_948472305.1. NCBI lineage: Eukaryota > Viridiplantae > Streptophyta > Magnoliopsida > Fabales > Fabaceae > Vicia > Vicia faba. The sequence continues at coordinate 1,046,987,309 of OX451737.1, forward strand.
GTTCGAAGGAAGTCATAAGAGGCGTGAAGAAACAAGGCTTGTATACCCTTGAGTCTGAAGTTGTAAGTGGTTCGACAAATGTTAGATCCACGAAACCTTTGTCGAAGATATAAATTTGGCACATGATATTGGGCCATGTCAGTGAAAGGGGTCTGGTCGAATTAGGAAAACGAAATTTGTTTGGTGGAGAAAAATTCGAAAAGCTAAAATTTTGTGAACCCTGTGTACTTGGAAAATCTTGTAGAGTGAAGTTCAACAAAGGCAAACAAAGAACACTTGGATCCTTTGATTACATCCATGTTGATCTTTGGGGGCCTGTAAGGTGTCCATATCATTCAGGAGCAAGGTTTTTTCTATCTATAGTAGATGATTATTCCAGAAAGTTATGGATATTCATCCAGAAGACTAAGGATGAAACTTTTGAGAATTTCAAAAGTTGGAAGACTTTGGTCGAAAATCAAACTAGCAGAAAGGTCAAGAGGTTGAGAACAAACAATGGCCTTGAGTTCTGCAATGAGGCTTTCAACAGTTTTTATGATACCTCTGGTTTTGCAAGGCACATAACTACTGCAGGTACTCCATAGAAAAATGGTTTGGCTGAAAGGTTTAATCGAACTATTTTGGAGAGAGTTAGATGCATGTTGATTAGTGTTAGGTTAAAGAAGGTGTTTTGGGCTGAGGCTATTTTGACAGCAACATATCTAATAAACAAATGTCCTTCAACTGTGTTAGATATGAAGACACCTGATGAAGTTTGGTTGGGACATCTATCAGATCTCGACAAACTGAAAGTTTTTGGATGTGTAGCCTATAATCACATTAGGCAAGACAAGGTCGAACCTAGAGCTCTGAAATGCATGTTCATGGGATACCCTGAAGGAGTCAAAGCTTATAGGCTATGGTTCTTATAGCCAGGACATAGGAGATGTATCACCAGTTGAGATGTAATTTTCAATGAAGCTGAAATGGCTTTCAAGAAAACTGATGATGTTGATCGAAGTATAGAAATATCTGACGAAGAGTTGGAACAAGTAGAGATTCATGTTGAGGTGGAGCATGTTGATGCTGAATTGTGTATCCCAGATGAATTCGAAGAAGTAGAAGATGCTTAGGAATTTGAAGAAATTGTCGATGACTACCTATTGGCAAGAGATAAGATGGGAAGAGTCATTAAGCCACCTTAGAGACTTCGGTATGTAGATCTTATAGCTTATGCCTTAGTCTCTGCAAGTAAGGTTCTAAACGAAGAACCCAGAGACCATAAAGAAGTTATGAGGAGTCGAAGTAACACTGAATGGATGAAGGCCATGGATGATGAGATGAAATCTCTTTATGATAACAAAACTTGGGAAATGATTAAGAAACGTGATGGAGCCAGTTTAGTAAGCTGTAAATTGATTTTCAAAGTTAAGGAAGGAATCAAAGGAGTGGCATAGAAAAGATACAAGATAAGATTGGTTGTAAGCTGTTTCATTAAGAAAGAAGGTGTCGACTTAAATGATGCATTTTATCCTATTGTGAAGCACGTGTACATTTGAATGTTGCTTGCCATGGTGGCACAGTTCGACCTTGAACGTGAACAAATGGATGTGAAGACTACATTCCTGTATGGTGATCTAGATGAAACAATCATGATGAGGCAACCTGAAGGGTATGTCGAAAAGGGAAAAGATGATTATATGTGCAAGTTGAAAAGATAATTATATGGGAGAAAACAATCTCCTCGATAGTGGAATAGGATATTCAAAAAGTTCTTGGCACGCATAAGTTTCATTAGAAGTCAGTTCGACCACTATGTTTACTTCGGATTTCGACCTGGTAATTCATTTGTTATTTTGTTACATTATAGTGATGATATTCTCATAGAATGCAACAATATCGAAGATGTAATGAGGGTGAAGGTTGAACTCAATTAGGAGTTTGAAATGAAGGATCTAGGAGTTGCATCCAGGATTCTTGGGATTTACATTCAAAGAGATATAAAGCAGTAGAAATTATGCTTACCTCAAGACGCATACCTACGGAAGATTCTTGAGAAGTTTGGTATGTTGAATTCAAAGCCGGTTGTGACTCTAACAAATCCTCAATTCAAGCTTAGTATAGATCAATATCCCAATACTCATGTCGAGTCCTAGAAAGGCATAACATATGTAGTAAGTCTTGTAAGCAGGTACATGGTGAATCCTAGAAAGGCTCACTGGCAAGCATTAAAGTGGATTCCAAGGTACATAAATGGGTCTCTGAACAGATTCCTTATGTATGGTGGAGCCTTGGGTGAAAATAGTAAAGCAGTAATCAAAGGATATGTCGACTCTGATTATGCAGGTTGTATGGATTCTAAAAAATCTATTTCTGGATATGTTTTCACTATGTTTGGTACAATAATAAGTTGGAAAGCGACACTTCAGAAGGTTGTTGCCTTATCAACCAATGAAGCATAGTATATTTCCCTCACTGAAGCTATGAAAGAAGCATTGTGGCTTGAAGGTTTTGCAAATGAGCTGAAACTTTAAGGTGGAGTTATCACTATTAAATGTGATAGTCAAAGTGAAATACACCTGTCAAAGAATTCAGCCTATCATGAGAAAACTAAGCACATTGATGTGAGGCTGCATTTTGTCAGAGGGGTAATCGAGCGTGGAGAAGTCTAAGTGTTGAAGATTTTGTCAGATCACAATGTTGTCGATATGATCACCAAGACATTGCCAAGTTGTAAGTTTTTCCACTGTATGTAGTTGGTAAAGTTGTGTGAAGAAAGATAGTTTGTTCCTTTGGTGTTAGAGTTTGTTCCAAGGTGGAGATTTGTGAGATATTTGATCGAACTCTGTTGGGTCAAATGATAACTTCTTAGTTTCGACAATTCAACAAAATTGTAGCATGCAGCCGAAGGTTGCTCACATGTTGGTGTCAAAGTATTGTATGTTGTAGTCGAAGAAGGGTCAAGCATAGGATTGTTAGCATCAAATTGGGCTTGTTTGTTATGTCCAATTGTTTAAGTTAGCTTGTACCCTAAGTTAGCTTGTAATGGGTATTTGTTTAAAAAAACCTTTAGTTTAGTATGTTAGATTTATTATAAATAGCATATTAGTCTCTCATCATTGCATACTATAAATCCTAATTTAAGATGAGATGATTATTTGTTATTCTTGAGTACTTGTAATCTGATTTAAAGAGAAAGTAAAGTAAAGAATAACAGTAATAACCAATCCTTGTGTTCTTTTTGTTTTTTCATCTTTTCTATCTTTATTTGTTTCTTGATTATAAAGAAACAAATTTATACTTTATTTCAAACTATCATTTTTCACATCAGTGTGTTGATTGAAACTGAAGAGAAATGATGTTTGATTGTGAGAAATAGGAATCTGATTAATGTTTTGTTTTGAAAAAAGTTTAAATGATGAGAAGAAGATGGATTATCTCTCTCTTCTTTTGTGGTTTGTTCTGAAGTCGGTACTGTGATATTGTTATTTTTTTTCTATTACTTGTTTTATCTTCGATTAAACATTGTCACGTGTTAATAAACTACTAGCCCATCCTTAATGTTGAAAAGTCCAAACTTTAGAAACAATATATAAAATGGGATGCCCTGTACAGCTGGATATTGTTTTTCTTAGTTTTTATTATTATTTATTTTATGTGTTATTATTATTAACCTATAATTAGATTTTGTTTTAATATGGCTAAGTTAATTGAGCCTAGAAGTTTTGGTCTGAATGTACCATCTAACTTTCTACTACATTACATTTAGTTCAAACTATTTAATTTATTATTTTAAATTTGTTTATTTATTTTGTTTATTTTTATTTCATTCTTAAATAATCATCAAAGAAAATAATAAAAATATAAAAAAATATATACTTTATTTTAAAATAATTCGTAACATGTATATAATCAACTTTTTTCTTAATCAAATCAATTCTAATATTTTTTAAAAATAATAAGATTGGTGGATTTTACATCCATCACGTCTTCGAATAATCGATTAGTTGGTGCAACGTCTATTAATTAATAATTCAAAATAAAACTTTTAAATTTTACAAACAAATCAAATTAATTTCTTCGTCCCGTGCAATTTAATTCTAATAAGGATCAACTCCTTATAAAAACTAATTTCTTCGCTTCGTGCGATTTAATTCTAATAAAGATCAACTCTAAATCAATCAACCAAACGTAAAACAACTAACCAACCATTAAATTTTTATTTACTAACATAATCAAAAGTCAAGATTTTTTAGAATAAAGAATTGTCTGGTTTTCTTTTTACTTGGAAAACTTCACTTTCCATCACTCAATTATCAAACTCAGAGAAGTTCAGAACCATTCGAAAGCGACTTAACATGATTCTATAAAAAACAACAAACAAACATACTTCGAACTACGTAGGACTCTGATTTCTCTCATCCTCAGATGAAAGATACGTAGGCACACGGTTGCGAAACCAAGGCGAGTCCGCTAACTTAAAAAACCCCATTTTCCCCATTTCTTTCCCTATGTTTAATGAATAAATCAATAAATAAATATTCCCCCATAAGTCCTAGGTCTAAAAAGGATCCCCTTGAGTACAAGGGAGGTAAAGGGTTCCTAACACCTTCCTTTTATCTAATTAACTTGCAAACCTAATAATCTATAAACAATTAGGGGTTTTCGTTCCTTTCCCGTCCTGAGAACAAATGAGTAGTGTTGGTGACTGTCTTGTTTTTTGCTAGTTACGACAACTGGCGACTTTGCTAGGGAAACCCCTTAAGTTAGAGTTTATCCTACCTTTATCTCTAGAACTTCTTCGGTTTTTATTTTATTTTCTTTATTTTTTTATTGTTTCTTTCATCACTACGCCAAAAAGGGTTTTAGGCAGCGCACCTTAGACAACGCTTTTTCCCAAAAGCGCTGCTATAAGTTAAATAAAAAATAAAACATGGAAAGTATTAATGCAATTATGTAAAAGCGCTTCTAAAAGGCCCACTTTAGACATCGCTTCTCTAAATCGCTTCTAAAAGGCCCACTTTAGACAGCGCTTCTCCAGAGCACTGCTAATAGACCACATTAGACAGCGCTTCTTAGAAGCGCTGCTAAAGGCCCATATAAGTAAGCGCTGCTAAAGAAATAGAAATTGCTGCTAAAGGGTTGCTTTAGACAGCGCTTAAAAAAAGCGCTGGTAAAGGACCACATTAGCCAGCGCTTCTCCCAAGTGTTGTCTAAAGTCATATAAATTTAAAAAAAAACAATCTTAAAAACGCTGCTAAAGGCCCATATTAGCCAGCGCTTCTCAAAAGCGTTGTCTAAAGTCATATAATTAGAATTAAAAAAAAGAATCCCTTTAGAACTCATTTCTATTCATCACAGAAACGTCCTTCCGCTGTTCCAGAAACCCACTTCTCTGCATCCTTCCGTCGTTCCTCCATATACCGCCCTCCTTCTGCCATCCCTCTGACCGCCCTCCTTCCGTCGTTCCTCCGTTGTTCCTCTGTCGTATCTCAAGGTATTCATTTCCTTTTACTTTTCTTACTTGTACGATTATGTCCCCTAGCATTTGCATTCCTTCCAGTACTTAGAAACAACGTATCCCTAATGGTACTACTGTATCTTATAGGTCATACCTCAACCCATCTTGAAACTTTCAGACACATATACACTTTATACCTCAACCCATCTTGAAAATGTCACACATATAACCCTATTTTATAGCTGCTAGGTAGCATTGGTTTTCAACATATTTCATGTTATTATGCAGAAGTGATATTATTCAGTACTCTAGAAATCCTTTGAGGATTAGTATCGTGATTTTATTCTCAACTCTATGCATTTTCAATGTTAGTGTGCTTACTGTAAAGTTGGTTAAGACTTCTTTGTATTGGTGTAGTTAGTCGAAGACCATCATCATTTTGAAGAACATCAAAGCAGCATCATCTGCCATCGGCACCAATAACTCATTTTCTTTCTTTGGTTAGTGTAGTTCAAATTCAACATTACTGAAACGTTTATTTATTTACTATCTGCTTCCTAAATTATAAAACATTCTATCTATATCAATTAAAAAGCACAATTAATTTTATATAGAAGTAATTAATTTTAGTCTATATCGATCTAGAACTAATCCAATTAAATCTTATGAAATATTTCTAAAAGTTTGTATTAATATTCTTTTTGTGTTCACGAAAGTGTTTTTCTTTATGTTATTTTGAAATAGTTGGATGAATAATTATAGTGTTTTTGTTTAACTTAATTAGTAGTAATTCCATGGATAAAAATGGATGACTGTCGATCGATTGTCAAAAGAGTATGAGAATGGAGTATTGGAATTCGTTAAGTTTGATGTTGAACACGTCAAAGACTCTAGTCGAATGAAATATCCTTGCTTGGGTTGTTGTTATGTGGGTCGGGTTGACGCAGATGGATTGAAATCGCATTTACTAACGCGTGGGATTGATCGAAGTTATAAGTGTTTGATATATCATGGTGAGAAAATTAACGAGAATGTTGAACCGGGGGAGAAAAGTAATACGACGACCTATGCTCCAAACGACAATGACACAGATACATATGATTATGATCGAGTCGAAGAGATTGCAGAAGCACTTGAAGAAGATCTTAAGGATTATCCCAAAATGTTTGAGAGGTTGGTAACCGATACAGAGAAACCGTTGTATAAAGGTTGCACTAAATTCACAAGACTGTCTGCGGTATTAAAGTTGTACAACTTAAAGGCGGGCAATGTGTGGTCGAATAAAAGTTTCATAGAGTTGTTAGCCCTTATGAGAGATATGCTTCCGGAGGATAATGTTCTTCCTAATAAAACCTATGAGGCCAAAAAAATGTTATGCTCTATTGGCATGAGCTATGATAAGATACATGATTTTCCAAACGATTGTGTTTTGTTTCGAAACGAATATGCATTGTTAAATGAGTGCCCTAAATGCGGTTTATCTCGATATAAGAAAAAATTGTCTCCAACAAAAGTCTTATGGCATTTTCCTATAATTCCAAGATTTAGGTGCATGTTTCGTAGTGAAATCGATGCAAGACACGTGACTTGGCATGCATATGAAAGAATTATTGATGGAAAGTATCAACATCTGGAAGATTCACCACAGTGCTTGAAAATTGATGATAATTATCCTGATTTTGGAGAAGAAGCGAGAAACCTTCACTTGGCATTATCTACTGATGGAATGAACCCACATGGTCTTCAAAGTATCTCACATACCACATGGCCTGTAATTCTTATGATTTATAACCTACCTCTATGGCTATGTATGAAGCATAAGTACATGATGTTATCTATGTTAATTTCTGGGCCTAAACAACCAGGGAATGACATAGACGTATACTTGGCACCTTTGATCGAAGACTTAAAGATTTTGTGGGAGAACGGTGTGGAGGTTTATGATGGATATAGGAAAGAAATTTTCAATTTCAGGGTGATGTTGTTTGGCACAATTAATGATTTTCCAGCATACTGGAATATATCTGGGTATAGCATTAAAGGTCAATGTGTGTGTCCTATTTGTGAATATGGAACCGATACGACGCGATTGGAACTTTGTCAGAAGAATGTGTTTCTCGGTCATCATAGATTCTTACATTCTAAACATCACTATCGTGGGTGGAGAAAAGGATTTAATGGAGACATCGAACAACGTAAAGCTCCACCTGTATTATCAGGTGGAGAAATTTTTGAAAAGGTGAAAGATGTGTGTACTCAGTTTGGCAAGCATTTTGCACATAAGGTTGTCAAAGGTGGGTGGAAGAAGAGGTCGTTTTTTTTTAATTTCCATATTGGAAGTCTTTGTATTGAGACGTTTTCTCGATAGTATGCATATTGAAAAAATGTATTCGAAAGTGTTATTGGTACGTTACTCAATATAAAAGGAAAGTCTAAGGATGGCCTTAAAGCAAGGGAGGACATGTTAAAAATGGGAATAAGAATTGAATTAGGACCCATGAAGAAAGGAAGACGAACATATCTTCCACCTGCTGCTTTTAATCTATCTAGAAAGGAGAAAAAATATTGTGCGAGTTTCTAAGTGAAGTTAAAGTTCCAGAAGGATACTCTTCAGATATTAGAATACTTGTGTCTATGAAAGACCTCAAGTTGAAGAGTTTAAAGACACGTGATTGTCATGTTATAATGGAGCATTTTCTACCAATAGGTATACATTCTATTTTGCCAGAAAAAGTAAAAAGCGCCATAACTAAATTGTGTTTTTTCTTTAGGTCAATTTGTAGTAAGGTGATCGATCCTAAGGTCTTACCAACACTGCAAAAAGAAATAGTTATTACCTTGTGTGAGCCTGAGATGTATTTCCCTCCCTCTTTTTTTTGACATAATGGTACATCTAGTTGTTTATCTTGTGAAAGAGACACAGTTGTGTGGACCAACTTATATGAGATGGATGTACCCTGTTGAACGTTATATGAAAATATTAAAAGGGTGCATGAAAAACCAAAGTCGCCCAGAGGGTTGTATTGTTGAACGATACATTGTTGAAGAAGTCGTTGATTTTTGTGGTGAATATTTGTCCAATGTTCAATCTGTTGGGTTCCCCAAAACTCATATTTTTGAAAAAAAAGGAAGGTAAAAAATTAATTGGAAATAAAATTGAGACAATATCAAGGGATGAAATAGAGCAAGTGCATTTGTATGTTCTGCACATTGACAGTGAGGTTGAGCCATATGTTGAAGTGCACAAGGATGTACTCCGAGGGTTAAATTAGAACTGAAACGAAAATTGGATAGTACGAGAGCAGAATCAAAGTTTTATACAATGGTTTAAGGATCATATTTATTCAAAGCGCTCTTCAGATCCCGCTTCAATAAAAGAAATGTTGAGATGTTTGGCATATGGTCCAAGTTTGCATTTTTTTCTCATAGCGCATACGCAATAAATGGATACAAATTTTATACCAAATAATAAGATGATAAAAGTACGATGCAAAATAGTGGTGTCGTCGTGCTAGCTGAAGCAAAGCACATATCAAGTACGAAGGACTTAAACCCCAAATATGCAGATATGTCATATTTTGGGGTTATTGAGCACATTTGGGTGTTTGATTATGAGAAATTTCATATTCCTATCTTTGGTTGCAAGTGGGTAAATAGTAGTGGCATACGAATGGATGTCAGGATTTCTGCAAGTTGATCTTAATAGGGTGGGGTACAAAGACTAGCCTTTTATTCTAGCATCTCAAGATAAACAAGTTTTTCATGTAACTGGCCCGACTAGTACGAAATGGTCTATAGTACTTTTATCTAACAAAGTGATTGATGATCCCGGTGTAGATCAAGGTGATATTAATGTTGAGAATCAGTCATGTATTAGTCGGAATGATCAAGATGAGAATATTATAGCGGATTAATCATATATTAGAAACGATCATAATGAGGGAATTTTGATCAATTCTGACGTCCGCATTGCTAAGAAACAAGTAATTCATATTTCAACCAAGAAAAGAAAGAGATGTTAGTGAAAGAGGTAATATAGTAAAATGTTATATATTATGTCATTTTCAATAAATTTATATGCTCTTCTTTATTTGTAATTTGTTATATATTCAATTGATTATGGATTTTTATATTGGGTTTATGTTTTTCTTTATTACAGGTTAAATGGCTAGTAACGAGGATCGCCCACATGATGATGCTATTAATGATGGAGATCATGCAACTGTTACTGATCAGGAAGCGGAAATTAGACGGGGAATAACAATTATGAAGAAAGTCATTCGTGATAGAGACCGGGGCATAAAATTAGATGTGCATTGGAGCCAAAGTGGCCAACTAATTGAGGCTAACGGTTCAACGGTGACAAGTTTTATTGGTGCACTTGTAAGGAATGAAGTTCCAATTACTTGTGATGATTGGAGAAAAATAGAGTTGAAAGAAGCTAAAGAAAGAGTTTGGAGTGAGATACAGGTACCATATTTAATGAAGTTCCAATTTGTTTTTAATGACGATTATGTCTTTAAATTACGTGTACTAACGCACTCTGTGTATGTTTTTTGTAGAGGTCTTTCAACAACGTTGATGATACTAGAAGAACTTTTTGTCTCCGATTAGCCGGAAAACTACTAAGAGGGTTTAGGACTTTTTTAAATATCAAGTTTCTTAGGGATGCGGATAAATTTTTTGTTGATGCAGAGCTTCCATCTAAATATGCAAGTTTGGTTCACCTAAAGAATGGGAAACATTTAAATCCAAACAAAAAATCCAAGAATTTTAGAGTGTAAGTTAAACAAATCGGCAAAGAACATCAAATCCTGCGTATCCATACAGAAAAGGGTGTATTGGATATGGACACTTAGAACAGTCCATCGTAAGTATCTATAAATTGCAATGATGTACTTGTTCATCATGAATTATATTTGATCATATTGTTTGGCTTAATGCATAGTTAACAAAGGAGAATAGTACTGAAACATCTCTTTCGGCACTGTTTTGTGGAAGGAAGCCCGTGTGGGTAAGGATGGAGTTGTCAAAGAAGATGTTCAATTTTTTTTTGAGAAATGTGTCGTACCCAAAATTTTCCCTACCCCTACGATCATAATTTCAAGATTAAAGATGGTACAACAGTATCTGATGGTCCATCTTTATCCAAGATTATGGATGTATTTTAATTCAGGAAAATGGGGCTTTCTAAATCAGAAAGACTCATAAACCCATTGGCAAAGCATGTTGGCCAATGGCCCATGCGATTCGAAAATGGAAGATTAGTTCAAGAGAATAATAATTAATTTCTTATAGTAGAACCCGTGTAGGGATTATTATTGTTAGAAAAAAGAGAGTGTGACTTTAAATTAACTGAGCCCACTAAACTTCTTTAGTTGGCGCATTTCTATTTTGTTATCCAAACAAGGGTGTGTTTATCAATATAAGGCCCATCTAGTGATTAGAGAGGAAAAGAAATATTCTTGTTAAAATTATTGTTTTTGTTTCAATAGGAAAAAAGGGATATACAAAAGAAATAATGTTATTAGAGAAAAAACGGTTTGTTGTTTTAAAATAATATTTGTTTCAAGAAATTATAAGGTAATGTTCTTTGCTTTTACAGTACGTTTAGTTATTAAAAAAGAAAATATATTGTTATGGGATAATGCGCAAGCCCAATAGAATGTGAAAAATTGTTGCAGGCTGAATAATTAGCGCATGCCCAATTGAGGTTATAACAACCACTGTTTTAATAAATCCTAAGTTTAAGCTAACAATTCATAAAAGTAACCCCTAATTTCTTAACCTATAAATATGATGAATTAACAGTACAAGAAGGGGGGATTTGGCTGGACGGTAAAAAGGAGAAGAAGAACAAATAGTAAAGGGACTAATATACAGAGAGGAATCGAGAAAAGGACAGAAGAAAAAAAACAAAGATAGAGAAGAAGAACAAGAACGAGAAATGGTGAGGAATTTGAAGACGAGCAGAGCGCGAGGAAGAGAGAACCTGATTCGCTGTTGAAGAAGAAAGGAGTATTGATTGTGGTTTCGATCTCTGAAACCCTAATCGGCCTTGCCGTCCCCACCGCTGACAACCGCATCCTCCACCATCTCAAGCTCAATTGCCACCGTATCCTGCAAAGAAGAGGGAAGAAGAGGATCAGTACCGAATCGAGGAAGCTCAAAAAATCAACAAAATCGCAAAAAGGGGTAACATTCTTAGCTTTTTTTGTGTTGTTCTTTGGGTTGATGGTTGGGTTGAGGAAGAACCGATGCAATTTGTAGCGCCGTCGCGGTGTTGACGTTAGGGCTAGGCAAGGAAGGAGAAAGGGAAAAGGGCTTGTGTTATCGTGTGCGAGAGAGAGAGAGAGAGAGAGAGAGAGAGAGAGAGAGAGAGAGAGAGAGACGAGAGAGAGAGAGAGAGAGAGAGAGAGAGAGAGAGAGAGAGAGAGAGAGAGAGAGAGGAGAGTGAGAGAGAGAGAGAGAGAGAGAGAGAGAGAGAGAGAGAGAGAGAGAGAGAGAGAGAGAGAGAGAGAGAGAGAGAGAGAGAGAGAGAGGGAGAGAGAGAGAGAGAGAGAGAGAGAGAGAGAGAGAGAGAGAGAGAGAGAGAGAGGAGAGAGAGAGAGAGAGAGAGAGAGAGAGAGAGAGAGAGAGCAAAATGATGATGCTGTAAACAAAAAAACTGAAGTAAAACAAAATATTATAATTCGTTTCTATCGCATGCATTATGCCTACTGTAATTATCATGGTCCCTCATTATCCTCCATGTGATTTCCATCAGACGGCCAGAGGCAAAGTGTGCATGATAGCTAACGTACGCCCTCTCCTACCCAATCATCCAAACCCCTCTCGATTTACTTAATGGGCCAAGTCCATTAATTTTTGCACCCCCCTTCTGCGATGTTACTAAACCAACAAACCATTCACACCACCCCCTGTCTGAACATATTTGGGCCCAGCTTACCAACACTTAGCAACACCCCCTCTTTTTTACTTGTAAATAGAAATTACACCCCATGATCCAATCAATTTGTTTTTTTCTATTATTTAATTTATATTAGTTCTTATTTTTCTTTTATAATTCATATTTTTTATTCTACTTTCTTTTATATAATTATTATTACTAACATTTTTTATCATATATTATTATGTCATGAAAATAAAGTATTCATTCAAGAGTGCATATATTATTTTCTACGTATGAATTAAATATTTTTCTATCATGCATTAACAAGATTTTTTGCAATTATTCAATTAAAAACATATGCAACAAACAACAAACTATATTTTCGCAATAAACTAATCTAATCAATTGTTTTTTGCAAAAGAGTTTCAAACAAATTTTG